>JAVJGI010000062.1:77587532-77674338 GCA_035590275.1 Ibycter americanus
TTCTTATAAGCCCCCTTTACTTATTGAAACACTGCAACGAAGTCTCCCCGGAGCCCTCTCCTCTCCAGGCTGAGCCATCCCAACTCTCTCAGCCTGTCCCCACAGCAGAGAGGCTCCAGCCCTCTGACCACCTTCGTGGCCTCCTCTGGACTTGCTCCAGCAGGTCCATGTCCTTCTGATGTTGGGGGCCCCAGAGCTGATGCAGCACTGCAGCGGGGTCTCACCAGGGCAGAGCAGAGGGGCAGAGCCCCCTCCCTTGACCTGCTGGCCACGCTGCTGGTGATGCAGCCCAGGGTACAGTTGGCTTTCTGGGCTGCAAGCACACATTGCTGGCTCATGTCCAGTTTTTCATCCACCAGTACCTCCAAAACCTTCTCAACAGGGCTGCTCTCAATCGTTTCAGCCCCCCCGCTTGTGCTGATGCCAGGGGTTGCCCTGATCCACGTGCAGGACCCTGCACTTGGCCTCATTGAACATCATGAGGTTCACACAGGCCCACTTCTCCAGCTTGTCCAGGTCCCTATGGGTGGCATCCCATTCCTCAGGCATGTCAACAAACAATTGTAGGTTGCAACCAAACTCCACCCCTAATCAGTACAGCTCAGTGAGTCTAGAGAGCTTAAGCCCTCCCTAAGCCCCATCTTCACCTTGGTAGTTGAACTGCAGTCTAGAGAAACTAAAAGGTCTCTTCATGTGGCTTGTCTTCATCACATAAAGTGCAAAAAGATGCTGTCTGCTTTAGCTGACTACTCTCTGTTCTTTGCTTCCGAAACCTACATTTTCAGTTCAACCTCACGTAGCAGAAATGTGGTATTCAAGGGTTCTGGCTATGGTTCCTGTATACATATGTGTGTGTGTATATATATATATGTACACCTCTCTGTGCTACACACAACTTTGAAACTACGTCTTCATGTATCAGCCATACAACCTATTCAAGAAGGATGCTATAAATAAGTAACACTGGTTTTGCCTATTTACTCAGTCAATTGTGTAAGTGACAGAGGATTCAAGAACATAAAAATCCTTCACTTTCTCTTATCTAAGATCTTTCACTTACATATAAAAGACAGGCATCTTTTTTTCCATGTTACGATGATCAGGAGCAAGAACTGGCTCAAGCATTCTCATAGTATATATAAAATGTTGTCCTGCTTCTTATGTACGAAGAGCCAGAGAAACACGACTGTGATGGGATAAAGAAGTGCTAAGAGAGCTCTAGAAAAATGGGTTAGTCCTCTTGCCACATCAGTTACTTCACATACCCATAGCTCTCCCTCTGTGACAGCAAACCCCCTTGGTTTCCCAAGACAGTGGCAAACAAAAGTCAGCCAGAGTAATGGGTAACTTTCTTCAAGAAATTTTGTCAACTGACTTCCCACGTCACCTACACGCAGTGCAAGGCTCGTGGAGAACTATGGTCTACAGTTGCTTGGACACCTGCAACATCACAGGTTCTATGAAAGTTGAATCTCTCAAACCTAGTATCTGGTATTGGCACTCCAGCATCCTGAAACAGGCACAATATTTTTGAAATAAAATTATTCATCAATGGAAGTCTCATTAAATCAAAGGCATTAACGAAATCAAAGTCATTAACCATTCTAAAGGTCTACTGACTGCTCTACTTTCAGTCCCTCTATATCTGACTTTGGGCTAACTTATTTTTAAAACTTAAAGCTGTTCATTCCAAAATGGTCTCAATGGGGCCCAACGCGCACTGAAAATATCTTATCTTTACATGGATATCAAAATAAAAAAATGCCATTCCAGTCTTCCATCACTATAGCGAAAGATAACTTGCTATGCTTTCCAGTATTTCATCAATGCATTTCTAAAAAAAAGTTCTCTCCCCTCCTAAACCTGAGTTTTTAAAACAAGAAAACTTGTATAGTAAAATATATTCATTGTAAATTAAACAGTACAGGCCAAAAATAACACTACTGATTCTTATAAAAATAGTGAAATTTTATTTATAAGCCAGATTCAAATCATCATAGGTGACGGAATATATCAATTATTTCTTTACAAAAGCATTCTTCTATCCTGCAATAAAACAAAACAGTATTTTATCTATAAACAACTAAAGAGTTACATAGTAGGGTTTTTTCCTTTTATCTAATAATGAAATTATATCCAGTATTCTTCAAACAGCATTTGAAATTCTAATGATATTAAATTTCAGCTTGCTACAAGTAAGAGCACAACAAGAACTACTCAGGCAACATCTGAGCATAACCCACTGTACTATACTAGTCATAGCATGAGGAAATTACGCTCGTATTTGTTACCTATCATTTGTCTCTCTTGTTGAGACTATCAGCATCTTAAAAAGATGGTCATGGTTTATAATGTGCTGTACAACATCACTAAAATGAGCACAACTCAAATAATTTTTTCTCTATTATGCAGGAGTGCACATGTACATGAACTATAATGTCAGACACTTCCCTGGACTATAAGCACAGCAAACAATCCAGATACTATGAAGTATTTTACAAACTGATAATACCTGGATATTATATAAGAAATACATATAAAAATAGAACTATTTATTATCATTTAATAATGACATATTTAATTTATATAATTTAATATATATTATATATATAAATATAATCGTTTAATAAACACTGGAATTTAAATAATATTAAAACCATCACAGATTCAAAAGTGCTTATATAGGATAAAACTTAAATATTTTTTTTTTTCATGAAGGTACATAGGTACATTAACAGGAAAATATACTTTTTTTTCCCTAATCACACAAGGCGTATAAAACCAAACAGAATTTAGTTATTACAACCATAATGTGTTGTTCCTTCTTACCTACTGGCCTTTAAAATAATTTTTCTTTTTTTTCTAAAACTGAAAATGCAAAATAAAACAGCTATGTAAGAGAGTAGGAAATGCCTATTTGCCAGCATTATCATCTTGAACATAAGTTTCTTTTGTTCACAGTTTTACTAAGCATTCCACATATGCAAATGAAAGGTTTTTGGTTTTCTTTTCCAAAGACAAAGTGCAAGAACTAAACTCTGGTTTTGAGGCAGGATGCTGCCTCTGCGCTGAGATGCTCTCCCTGTCTGCGTTTAGAAGCCTCTCTCACAACTACCTTGTAACTCACAAGTAACTAACAAGCAACATTAGTTCCCTAAATGGCACGAGAAGCAAAAGAGATGCCATCGAGATGAAGCACGTTGATCTGAGAAGAAACAAATACCAAATCTTTTTGCTTCATTCTAATGCAAAAGGGTATGTCAGAGTTGATGCTGAAACACGGACAGATGCAAAATTAACTGTGCTGCTTGACTACATAGAAAATCAAGCTCCAAATGCACCTACTTTCTTCCTCCCTCCCTCACACTCTTTCTGCCTTCAAAAGCTCTTTCTAGCTCAGTTTGCCTTCACTGTTTTCCCACGTAACTTCTGCCAGCTTCCTTCCCACACACAGAAAACTAGATACTGGGGCATGGTGGTTTCAGCAAAAAGTAAAACCCACCACACCTACCCACAGACGCTTCCTTTTACTGTGTGATGGACACAGTATTTTTAAGACACACACACAAAAAAAGTAAAGCTTCAATACTTCTTAATTGTATTCATATAACATTTGTTACGCTCCTTGATTCTAACCTGCTTCTAGTATACATTCTTTAAGATACCAACCACAATGTTTTTTCACCCCCTTCTGCTACCAGTGGTAATAATTACAAATGCACAAGCAGTTAAAGTAATAAACCCTTCCTTTTTTTTTTTTTTTTTTTTTTTTCCCCTTCACTTCTGCCATTGTACTTCTTCATAGCAGAATAGACACTAAACTAAGAGTCAGGGGGCTCAAATTTTTGCTGAGTAGCAGAATACGAGGTAGGTTAAGAACCAAAAGAAAACCCTAAAAAGTAAAAGGAAACCAACATTTGGTGCCCTTGCTTCTGGGAACTGAAACTGAACTTGGCACTTTAATATAACTTACAAATTTCATTTCACATGTGCTTTGCTTTTAACTGTTCATTAGAGTCTTTTTCAAGAACCTTCCATTCACCAGAAGTATAAATAAGTCTTCCTATGAAACACACAAAAATTCTGTTCAAAATGGAAAAGAGCTGTTTCCCCACAGGTAAATACTGAAGAGGCAATGTATCAAAACGTTCTCTTAGCAGTGCATCAAAACAGTAAAACAGTATGGAAGACTGTCCTGGTAACAGAAGCGTCTACCCGTTGGCCATGTCATACAATAACAAAGCCTTCTCAGAAGATCCAATTTCAAAGGTTTGTCTGTTTTAAGTAAACATTTTTACAACAGGGTGATCAACTTACCCAGATTTTCACAGGAGGATTAAAATAGTAGCATGGCAAAAGAAAAGACTACTGCAGCTCTTTTATTGTTTACTTTTAGCTTCTATTTCTAATTTATTTAAGTTCCTGTAATGATGTTTCCAGGCTCATCAAAAGGGTAAATGTCCAAGCCACTAACTGCCTACACGAAGTATCATGGCATACTATGTGTAAACACAACGCGCATACTTGGCACGTGCTAAGGCACGACAGCTACTCATGGTGCAGGGACCTACACTGGTAAGAACCTCAAAATCTTCAGCAGTTACAGAAATAGATAAAGCTCTTTGTTTGCTACATTTCTTGGGGTTTTAAACGCCTGAGAAAGGTATTGGGCCAGGCATGGCACAGTCTTGCTTCAAAAACCCTGATGCAGAGCTCTCCAGGTGGCCAGACCACCAGGAGAGCAGGCTGTGGAGACAGAAAGCTGCTGCAATCTCCCATCCTCCACAGCCTTGAAAAGCTGTCCTGGCCAGAAAGGAACTATAACCAGGGTGGCTGGGCGTGCACTAAGCTAGAATAAATAGTTTCCCTTACCGGGGCTTCTATTGAGTTCATACCATAACAAAGCTGCCCCAACTCATGTAGAATTTACCACTTTGAATAAATTTGATAAATCTAGCCTAAGAAAAGTATAAAAGCAGTGAGGTAGACTGGTGGGAAATATGTTTTCTTTTTTCTCCCTCTTTTCTAGAAATCCCTATTTTCCTCTTCTGGTTCTGCATGAAGGACTTGCAGCAGCAGAGATGGGACCGCCAGACTTGAGAGGTTTTTATGCATCTGAAGGTCGCACACTGAGCAAGCAGATATTTACTCTGTCCTCAGCACAGAGGCATTTATTTGCTCCTGCCTGCAACTGGACTGGGACCGTGGGTCACAGGGGTCCACGTGCCTGCAGTGCCAGCAGCAGCAGAGATCTGAGTGGGTGCACTTTGTGTATGTGGAGGTGTAGCCCATGAGTACAAGAGGTTTGGGATCCATGTATCAAAGCAGCCGTGAATCTGGGCTGGATAATGGAGAAACCAGAGGGTCTGTGAGTTGGCTACTGGAGGGACCAGGAGGTCCGCACCAGCTGCCGGGGAAGACCTTGGGGCCTGGGGCTTGTTCGAGAGACCTGCAAGTATCTCTGCACATGAGGACTGAAGCTCTCCATTAGTGAATGACTGAGCTTGATGCTACCAGATTCCACAGCTCTTAACTTAGGACATGAAATGTCAGACTCAGATTAGGTGCATCTGTGAAGGAGAGTATTTGCACATGGAGAAAAACACACAAAAATATACTGAGGAGATTCAAAAGAACCTGAATTCTCTACGTTCCTTTCTATTTCCTTATGAGGAGCAGCTGAGGGAACTGGGATTCTTTAGTCTGGAGAGGAGGCGGCTCAGGGGGGACCTTAAGGCTCTACAGCTGACTGAGAGGAGGTTGCAGGCAAGCGCGGGTCGGTCTCTTCTCCCAGGTAACAAGGACAGGTGACAGGACAAGAGGAAACAACTTCAAGTTACACCAGGGGAGGTTTAGATTGGATATTAGGAAAAATGTCTTCAGTGAAAGGGTGGTCAAGCATTGGAACAGGCTGCCCAGGGAGGTGGTGGAATCACCACCCCTGGAGGTATTTAAAAAACACATAGATGCAGTGCTTAGGGACACGGTTTAGCGGTGGACTTGGCAGTGCTGGGTTAATAGTTGGACTTGAGCTTAAAAGTCTTTTCCAACCTAAATGATTCTATGACTCGAAGAAATCAAAGGAGCTTGGAAGGTGTTCAGCCAACACATGATGGAAACCTAGAGACCAGACTTAACTCACACGCAGACAACTACCTGCTGACATCCGAACTTGCATGTCTGTATCAGCAAGCTGATTCCCACCCTGAATTTTTATCTGACCAACCAAGCAGAATATAATCAAGATATAAGTGCTCACCACATACACAACCAGCTAATTCACTGTTACAAATCTAAAACCAGGCAAGGATCCCATAAAAATCACAGAGGACAAATCAACTACTAGATATATTTGGACTGGATAAGATCTGGGCTCGCGTCTCCTCAGTACTGTAAGAATACACAGTAAATTTCTTTTCTGTCAGCTGTTTGGCAGGAATGCATTTGGAATATGCAGTATATTAATTCCCAGAGATGTTTCTATACTATAAGGAAGTATCTTCCTAAATAAATGAATTTTTAGGGACCTGACAGCCAGATGTTGACAAAGAAAATCAGTTTTACAGTACCGAGCACCAGAACATCTAGAAAAGTTCCAGCAATTCAAATACCAGAAGGACAAGCACTGCAAATCACTACCAAAAAAACCCCAAAACCCAAAAGAACCCAAAAAACCACAAAACCAAACCAAACAAACAAAAAAAAACCCAAACCCAAAAAAAACACCAAACCCCCCCAACTTTGGAAAATCAGTAATAAAACATGTAAAACATGTTGAAGTAATCCGGCTTGGTACCATAAGATGCTGACTATGAAGATAAGGATAAAAATACGGAGATCTGGTCCCTTAGATGACAGAAAATTGGGAGACTACTCATTTCTTTCTGACAAGCATGGGAACAAGCCTATCATTGCAATAGATGTCCCAGAGAAAATACAATTAAGTATAGTGCCTTTTTGAAAGTCTCTAAAGCTAGCTCTTCTTTTTCCATTTTTTTTTTTTTTGTCATGGCTGTTGCTGAACAAATTAGGCAGTAGAGTCTGAAAAGAAAGAGATGACTAGTGCCAAACCAGAAAATTGATTAGACACACACAAGAGGATACACTGCGCAGAGAGTGGAAGAGGAAAGAACAAAATCCAGGAGGAAGAAATTGCCCAAAGCAAACGGATGACTGCTACAGGGGTAAGAGCAGTAAACAACGAGGTCTCAAACTTTTTATTTTATGTTAAGGTACACTATATCAGAGAGAGATGACGTGCCAGATCGTTGTTTTGTAGACACTGTTCCTTCCTAATACCATCACTGAACTTAGTAAAGGGACATTAGCTTAAAAATTAAATAATCTTGCTTGCTTATTGCCTTAGCTTAATGAAAAAGGGAACAATTTAAACACTGAGTTATGTTAACTAACCAGCATGTTCTGCCAGCCCTACCTGAAAAAGGACTGGAATTTGTATTGCTATTTTTACGTTTATCTACGCATCAGGTAACTTCCACCAAAGCCCATTTAAAAAGAAAATGCAATCTTAATTCCAATCAGAGTGCATAGTTAAAACATATATCCACTTGGATTAATGAAACCAAGAGTACATAGGTTTCATATGTCACACTGAACATAGCTCTCTACCAGGATTTAGCACGAGAGAGAGAGTGAAACTGCAATTTGTACCTGTGCTAGCTTTTTCTTTAAAGTTTAGAAAAAATATGTTTAAGTTACAATAAAAACACGCATTCAAAACCTACAGCAATTTAATACATAAATTACAAACATTAGGGTTACTTTCCAAATTTTTTCTGCCGAGACCTTTAGTGGCTAAACCTGAAAGAAAATACCTGCATTCTGCAAGAAGCAGTTCTTGGAGATTCAGACTGTCTTGTGCTGTTTGGTACCTTAGTAATCACCCAACAGTGGTTTTAAAAAGCTTGTGTGGCAGTTTCTAAATAACCTGCCTGCACTTTACACCATCACGGCTCCAGGGCTCCTTAACTCCAACTGCCATGCAGAGGTGACAGCCCCACCAAGCAGATCACCCACTCTGGGCAAGACCGAGGCAAACGGCACTGCATTACCGAGACGCGTTTGGGAGAATTAGCCCAAGCAGTCATTTGGTCTATCAGGAGAAAGGGATCAAATGGGAGAGTTCGTGTCTCCATGACTTTTGACTTGGGAGTGTTTACCACTGTCCTAACTGAATCTGCTCTCAGCACCGAGGGGAGTTGTCCCGAACGTGAAGAGTTGAAACCAGAAATGCTGATTTACGCGATATTAAAGACTTCAGCTTGTGCAGCCCGTATTCTCTATAATCAAGCAAAGTCTACACTAACATTGGCAAACACAGCTTCTCCCTAATACAGGGGTGGTATAAACTTACAAAGAGGTTGCACTAAGCCCATTAGAGAAAAGCACTAACAAATTTAAGTGCCAAATTACGTAAAGACAAAGCATACACACTTTTTTTACGTCCTCACAGAAAGAACAGTTGAAAACGTAGACTCTGGATATTTTGACAGTCCAGTTTACTCCAGGATGGCACTCTTCCTCATGCTACCTTAAAAGCTGCAAGGACAAATAATGAGGTCCCCTATTCTCAGCTGCACTGAGCTACTCCATGTTACTCTGAACACTTCAGGACGCAACCACGCTATCATAAAACCCAAGAAACGAGCAGAATAGCCTCATTCTCCAATACAAAGACCCAAGAGCCAACCGTGAATTATGCTACCTCTTAAAATGAACCTATCTAATCTATATGGTTAGTCTTATGTCCTGAATTAACGAAGAATGCAACAGGGCCAACAATTCCCAATTTCAAGTAGTCCTCTTCAGAGGACAGGGGAAACCTTAAGGTGTACGTTCATCTACATACATTATACATAAACTGTAGGACCTGGGAGTGCTCCACAGTGCCCAGATCTGGGTACTTCCTCCTGTCTATTACAAACTTTATGGATTTGTTCTATCAACTACTGCAGAGTTTTATATTATTAAGCTCACTAAGATATGTCTCAGAACAGTACATACAAAAGCTTACATTTCCTATAGTTGACTGAGACACATGGATGCACACAGAAGTGTCCATATTTGAGGCACTAAATTCAGTGCCTTAATTCCGGTCAAAATCCTGCATTTTTAACACCTTTGCAACTGAGTGAAAATGGTCCCAAATGCCACCTGCTGCATGTATTTAAATAAGCATCACTGACACAAGACTAGAACTTGCTTGTACATATACACCTGCACAGACTAGGTAATTTGTACATTGAAGTAGATATATAGGTAGGTATATAGAGAACTGGCTATATAATATTCAGCTAACTGGTTAACAGTTAAGTTATTTTGCATATGAAGTTGAGTTAATCAGTAATGACTTCAAAGTATCTTCCAGCATTGCTTGCTCTACCAGATCTTTTCTGTTCGTCTGTCCCATTACCCCTGGGTAGTATTCTGGTACCTCTATTAATGCTTGAAAGTGTTACTGACACCTTCTCTAACTCCTGAAGGGAGACCATGCATTGTCTTTTTATTAGACTTACACTCTGGTAGACAATTAGTCACATTTTCTTGTCTAATAACTGAGGAATGTATCTCCCCACCCTGATGATGTGAACAGCAGTAACTCCCTGCTCTTCTATTTCTATGAAGTCAAGAGAAGCTATAGGAAGTTACTAAAATTAATTACCATCTACTTATTCAGCAAGTGGAGACATCCTATTCACTTCTTTAAATAGTATAATATTAACTCTAAGAATTTGATTACTAAATTATTGAATCTTTACTAAAAAGTAACTCAGCTTAAGGAAAATGCTTTTTCCAAAATGTGTCTGGTAGTGAGAATGGCAAGCACAAGAAGAAACTGAAACATCAGCTACAAAATGGGGTTTTTTCAGTATAAAAATCAAGCCATGATGATGTCTGCAGATATTGCAAAAGCATAAACAAAAAGAACAGAAACAGTACCTAATCCCATTTAATTATTCAAAAGTGCATAGTGACAAGTAATGGGATAAAATAGGTTGTTTACATCATGAGTTTTTAAATGGTAAGGTCTGCCAGACAGCAGGATTAACAATGTGTAACATCTCGCAAATAAAAAGTCCAGTTCTTCTCACATAAAGAATAAAGACAAACCCTGTCCTCAGTGACGCCACCATAAATCAAGAATAACACAAAATCCTCAGGGAATGGATTTCAGAGATGTCAAAGTCTCCCAGCTCCATGGGAGGTCACTCTGTCTTGACCCAAAGTGTTTTGTTTAAGCACGAACCTTCTGAATCATGTTCTTAAGCTGATCTTGAATGTTTAAATGACTTATAGAAACCAACAAGTATCCTAAATTTTCCCTTTAGAAAGGGCAACTTTTGTTAATGTTTCTTTAAGTATGCTATAATATATGGAGTACAAAATCTGTATCAATTTTTGCCTTAATAAACGCATATTCATACCTGGAAAACTACTGTCTTGCAGGACAGAAGGAAAAAAGGGGAAAAAAGCAGCTACCACTATACCACTGCTACTCCATGAATCACGGGACAGGTAAGGCTGGAAGGGATATATGGAGATAGCTAGTCCAATTCCTCTGCTCGAGTAAGTTTCCTCATGGCTGAGTCCAGTTGGGTTTTGGGCATCCCCAAGGATGGACACTCCACAACCTCTCTGCACAGCCTGCTCCCACACGTCTGACCACCCTCACAGTAAAAAAGTTTTTCACCGACCACCACTGAACAAAGGCTGGCTCTATCTTCTTTGCTCCCTCCCATCAGATATTTATAGACATGGATAAGATCTCCCTGAGCCTTCTCTTCTCCAGGCTCAACTGTCCCAGCTCTCTCAAGCCTCTCCTTGTATGAGAGATGCTCCAGTCCCTTAATCATCCTAGTGGCCTTTCACTGGCTTGCCCCAGTATGTCCACATCTCTCTTGTACTGGGGAGTCCAGCGATGGAGCCAGCAATCTAGATGGGTCTGACCACAGGCGAGCAAAGGGAAAGGATCACATCCCTCACCCCCTGACAACAGCCTGCCTAATATAGCTCAGGATGCTATCACAAGAGCACATTGCTGGCACACGTCCAACTTGGTGTCCATCAGGACCCCCCATGGCCTTCTCTGCAAAGCTATTTTCCAGATGGTCAGCCTCCAGCCTGTTCTGGTAGTTGGGGTTATTCCTCCCCAGGTGCATGACTTGGGATTTCCCTTTGCTGAACTTCATGAGGTTCCTGTTGGCCCATTTCTCCAGCCTGTTAAGGTCCCTCGGAATGGCAGCACTCTCATCTGGTCTATGAGCCACTCTTCTCAGTTTTATATCATCAACAAACTTGATGTGGGTGCACTGTGTTCCATCATCTAGGTCCCTAATGAAGACATTAAACAGTATTGACCTGGGGATCAACCCCTGGAGTACACCACCAGTAACTGGCCTCCAGATAGACTTTATGTTGCTGATATCAACCCTTTGAACCCGACCCATCAGGCAGTTTTCAGTCTGTCTCGCTGTCCCTCCATTTATCTACTTCATCAGCTTCTATACAAGGATGTTACAGGAGAGAGTGTCAAAAGCCTCGATGAAGTCAAGGTAAACAGCACTCACTGCTCTTCCCTCATACACAGCACCGGTTCTTTCATCACAGAAAGCCATCAGGTTGGTCATATATGATTTCCCCTTCATAAATCCCTGCTGACAGCTCCAAATCACCTTCTGATCCTTAACAAGCTCAGAAACGGTTTCTAGGATGATTCTGCTCAGGGATCCAGGTGAGGATGACTGGTTTGTCATTTCCCCAGATCCTCCTTGCCCTTTTTGGAGACAGATTATGACATTTGCCTTCTTCCACTCCTCTGGAAGGAGCTTCCCACAGTTGCCATGACTTTTCTTCATGAGCAACATCATACATAAAATCAAAGCAAAGCAGAATACTGTGTATTATGTGATTGGAAGAATAAATATGTAAATTAAAGTCTCATTTCAAGCAGAAAGTGTTGTAAGATTATCTGTACTTAAAACTGCTATGACTACAGTTAAGACATGAAAAATGGATTCATGTATATGAAAAACACAACTCAGAAAATGCATTTAAGCAAACTGTTTTCAAAATATTATTCCTCCCCCCAGTCTATTACCTCATGAACTGTCAATATGCAAAACGTTGTCAATTTGGATGCAAGATGCTATACAGGTCTACTTCCAACAAACTATTTACAGGTACATATTTTTCAGGGTGAATATGTCTAAATTCCATCAAAACCTAATTTTCTAAGTTTTGCTGAAAGCTCTGCAGAATAATCTTTCTGCATATGGTTTCACTGAACTGACTTGGTTACTCTTTGTAAACCGTTGTAAGTACAATACCCATTGGCTGAGAATAAGTGTGATTTTGTAACGTAAGTACAAGCTAGAATATGGGCAGCTATGTTATACAGGTGCTTTTAAAAGTCCTACTTATTAATGAAAAACAGTAGACTTCACCCTGGTGGGTTTGGGGCTCCTTTTTTTGTCTTACACTATAGTAAACACTTTCTAACTGCTGAAAATCAGCAGATTTATCCCAACACAAAGCTGTGGCAAGAACCCTTTTCAGTACCATTGTATACTAATCAGAATACACCAAACTAACAGTTAAGTGCCTTAAACATAAATTAATTTTACAAATCCTTATAACTGGCAAAGGAAAAAGATATAATTTATTCCAGTTGTATAGCATAATATGTTCCATTTGCTCACTCACAAAGGGGTTCAGTTTTTCAGGAAATAAATGAGACAACTCTCTTTCTAGACTAGGCAGACTGGACTATGATCAGTCATTTCTGCTCTAGGAAAAAGTTCATCTCAACAATATACGCAAACACAAATGGAATTTAACAAAGCCAAGAGAGATGAATTTCCAGTCTGCTCTCATGAGGACAGGGCGAAAAAGTGACGAGGAGAGCAGGAAGTCAAAACATCATTTCACTGTATATATACATTATAAGTGTTAACCAAATGTGGAAATCCCTAGCTATTTTAAATCTAGATTAAACCCACAAGACAACTTAAACTAATCCACAAGATACAAAATATAAACGAGGATGAATGCTTTATGCTAATTTTTAAAGAAATAATATTATTCTTTTTATATTCCCCAAAACATCAAGACCATTTTTCACTGTTTTAAAAATTCACATCACAACAAAGAATGAGATCTTTGGGTGTTAAATGATGATAATTATAGCCAATTCTCAAATAACACACTTCCTTATTAGATGTTAACATGCTTTATAACATCAGTTTTTTTACTTTACTACCCTTCCTGAAGTCAGTGCCTGGCAAAGGGAAGCAACTCGTCCACAGGTGGTCTGCGGCAGAACGAGCAATAGTTACCCCCCTATGCCTCCCACTGCCGGGTGGTAACAAGTGCTCTACTAACAAATCAGGCTTTGCAAATTAGATTTATTTTAATGGTAAATGAGAAAATGAGATTTAGTTTTAATAGTAAAACAAAATTATATGAAAAGTCCACCTATGCATGTATTCTCATTACTTATCTTCGCAATGCGTGTCAGATAGATGTTACAGTACTCACTGTAATAATGGGGAGAAATATAAAGAGGTGTCAAAAAACATGATCCCAAAAATATGGAAATATTTGAGAACAAAAGAGCATTACAAATGTCAGCATTTCTCATAAACATTGCAAAACCTAACTATGAAATTAATATTTGAAGTATTTCTAGGTTATTTTTTTAGCTATTATATGTACTAAACAAAACTGCTGTAAAATACTTAACTGGACTTTTGGATCATCAGTGGTCCACTTGCTTGGAAATCTGTGCTCTGAATCACAGTTAATGATGTAGGGGGCATGGCAGTTCATGCCTTCTACAACTAATGAAGCACCACAAGCTCCCAATTACCAAAAATCACACCTGCTCCGAACTGTTACAGTAGTTACTCCATGTTATCACTGAAGTTGTGAGTGAAAAATAGGAGCAGAAATTATTTCCCCACCAGACACAGATAAAATATATCCAACTAAGAAGAAAAGATGCACAACAATTAAAATATAGGCTAATTCTTTTGAATAGCTGGTTTAAATTTAGGCTTGACTTCAAAATGCACCAAAAATACCAATACTCTATTTTTTCCTGAAAGTAAAATTCTGCCATAAGACACATCAATTTCACTGAAAATGACATACTTTGTGTCTTTTAAATGCTTTAAAAATGTATTTTATTTCAGAAATCAAACTATGCAACCTTCTCCCCAGAGTAAGAAACTGGAAGTTGTCTGATAAAATCTTTTCTGGAAAGTCAGTGCAATTTCATATCAATGGTGTGCTCTTTTTCCTGCTTTCAAATGGATTACTTAAATGTTTTAAAATGTTATAACCCACAATAATCTGTTCCAGGCACCAACGAAAAGGAAGAAAAAAATTACAGAAGTCAAGATGTCGCCTGGAAGCACTTTATGGCAAACATTATAAAGATAACACAGAGCAGAGAAGCTCTGGTTCAATCCATTATAAATACCCCATTCTTCTTAAAATCACAAAAATGTATTTATAGTAAAGAACTCTTACAGGCTTTTTCCTCAGAAGACTTCATTTAAGTACAATTTGGCAGAATTTTTGGAACAAGAAAAGACGACTTTTACAAAATATTGATGTTTTACAGTCACCCTAGTCTTGATCTACTTGCTACAAAAACAAAAGCAAGGACTTTGGAAGATGACCACATCTGTGTCTACTAATTACACTTCAGTTTTTCATTTTGTCCAAAATGTGCTCTCTGACAGTTATACTGAGCACAGACACGAAATCATCACTTAGACAATTAATGCCTCATTAAAAACAAAGTTCTTTTTCTTGTTTTATTACCGACACGATATATTCTTTAATGCAATATATGGGATAAAGAAAAAAAGAAAAACAAAAAACCCAAACCCAAACCCTCAAGGGTGAAAATACTGGCAAAAAATATTCCTGTATACACAATCTATAGATCAAACCTCTACCTTCCTATATGTCCAAATGCAGTATAGATAGTTGCTCCCTCCTCTTCTTTTACACACCAGGTCCCTCCCAAGACTTAGGGACAGGGATTTACACAGAGGCAATAGGCTACACTAACCCCATTGTGCACTAAAATTATTAAATAATCACTTTGAGTGCAAAGATGATCAAAAGGAAATAAGAAAACAGCTTTCTTAGATTTTTCAAACATTTTTTTCTTTTTTTCAATTAAAAGTAGCTCAGTGGAAAGTAGGAAACAAGACGTGAATATCTGGACTTTAGAAAGATTTTCTCATAAGCAAATCAGGGTTGCAGCATAAGTGCTTAAAAATCTTCACTCAAAAATTTAATTTTCAAAAACATGGAAAAGTATTTAGTTTACAAAGTAAAGTAGCAAAATTACAAACACCAAATATGCACTGGCTGCTTAATAATAATATAATAACACTAAGAGAAGCATCCAAAGTTATAGCGCAGCACATACAAGCTATGAGTCAAAAATAAAAGACAAAAAAGGGGGACAAGTATCACTCTCATAGGGCTCAACAGAACATCAGATGAAAGAAATGCACAGTTAATTATTCCAATTTATTGATGGTAGTTCAAAAAGGGTCCATGTAAAGGACCACTTGGCATCCACTCAAATTTGCCTTAAAAAAAAAAAAATTGTGTTTTCTGACCTTCCTTAATTTAAAAAAAAATAGACAAACATGAGCTGTGCTCATTCAGGTCAAATGTGCATGACTTCCTATCTATTGACAAACATTTAGATTTGAATAATTGACAATTTGGAGAGAATTTACTATAAAATTATAGTTGGATTGAATTAATATCTTAATATGAAATTATAATTTCAATTTACAAATTTCGGAGTGCTCAAGTAGGGGCAGTAATCAAATATAAACATTTTAAAGGGGTTTTCTTTTTTTTTTATACACAGTCCACCCAGTGTTATGCCAGTACATGAGTTAACAAAGAAAATCATTACCATGGATACTGTACTTTGCTTTCTTATCTGTATCTGCAGAACATAATATGAAATGATACCAAGTAAATGTCTAATTCCCTTATTTATCAAAACAGATAAACTAGGCAAAATAAAAAAAGCATACCAGTCCATAAGTGATTCCAATGAACACCTCCAACTACTTAGAGAACATTTCTATGACTGCAGAAGACAAGATTCTTGAAGAAATTACGTACACGTGCAGCATCCTAATCAATACCGACAGATGCTCGGTGGCAAGCTGTTTTTAAAGAGAACCAAGCTTCCAAAATAAGAATTAATGTCTATAGACAAAAGTCAGGAATTGCCATGCTTGAGGGAACGGTATTCAGCATCTCGTTTTTCCCTTACTCTTCCTCCCTAGGAGCCAAGGAAGCAATGGTTGGACACAAGGAAAGACCAAATTCTCCCAGAAAAGCTGCGGTTTCACTGAATCACACACTACAGAGGCAAAAGCAAATGCAATTTTTGGTATCAGAATGATCTGTTATAGGAGAGTAATTAATGTCTCCCTTCATGCTGCAGTTACTGAACACATCTTATTTCCTTCCTTTCAGTTTCAGAGTCAGAGAGAGCAAGAGCTGTGCTCCGGAGTACTCTGGGTGCCACAGAGGGGGCAGCCACAAAACGCTGAGGTATTCTCTTGTTGTTTTTTTTTAAAACACCCTGACTGTGCTTCTATATCCAGGCACAGTCGTCGCTTCTTAAAGCTCCAGCTTGGCATCACTCAACACACAAGCAATGATGCTCGTGGCTGAGATTTGTGTGGTCTACGGTAAGCTCTGCTTCCTCGAAAATGTGTGGCATCATACAGAGTTTATTTAGAAACTAAGCCTCTGGGGCACACTATGTAAGTTTATTGTTTATCATTTGCTGGGGAAGTCTTCTGAGGTCAAGGTAAAAAGCAGGAGGTGATATTTGATGTAAATGTTCCAAAGCACGTTATGTGGTTGCATGGTTGCAGTGGCCCCCGGAGCACTTTGCTGGTGGTCCGTGGAGATCTGGCTGGTGGAAGGTGCTGGCTTTCCCTGTTTCCAGCTGCTATATCATATTTAATGTATTTTTAGCTTCACTTAATATTTTCCTAATATTCCTTTTCCATGTAAGCAATTAGTGTGGTTACCAGGGATGGCAACAGAAGTGATATTCAGCAGCCAGTGGGAGAAGAGGTGGTCTTTACAGCTGAGTATGGGAGATGATGCACAAGACAATCTCCTTATTAAGAGGTAGGTGGGAACCCACCTGAGAGCCACAGTCCTAACACCTCTATATCCCCATTCCCTGAAATTAACAACTTAAATCTACTTCTCCGAAAATTCTGCAGACACATTCATTATTATCACTGAGGATGAAGGAAAAAAACAAGTTGCAGGTTTTGGCCTTTTGCTATGAAGTAAAAGCAGGAAGAAAAATACACACACACACATGAAGTCATATTCACTTTCCTGATTAAGCTCTCAAAAAAGACATAGACAAGCTACAAATGGGATCAAAAAAATATGTGAAATTGCTGGCCTTGATTTTTGTAGGTTTATACATTTTTTTTTTTAAATCCTAGGCTTTATAACGCAACTGGAGATTACTAGGCACAGCAGAAGTGTCTGAAGCTAACTCGCCAGCCTAAAAAGTAGAAAAAAAGTCTTCCAAAAAATATTTTGGCCGCAACCCACTAACTAGAATTGTGCTATTTTAACATCTATTTTTAAAAAATAATTAAAACTTTCTAGGATTCAAATAAATTTCCCACTTAGCCTCTACTGCCTTAATTAATATTTGCTTACTTTCATCTTGCTTTTGACTGATCAGATGAGACTCATCAGATCAACTGGAGACAACTTAAAAAGTATTGTATAAAAATATTAAATGGGGAACATTTGCTGAACAAAGAAAAGCCTCTTTTTATACTGTTTTTATTTTCATTCTTATTTAATCATCCATGAAACTACACTGACTCCAATCTGCTAGTGAAAGTACAGCTGAGAGAAGTCAGTCCCTAATCACGCAAGCATGCTTTGTATTACCTTTAAGGAGAAATACACCGAATATTAGAGAAGTTACAAATGAAAGTATTCAGCTTCCGAATTCTGCTAACTACTCTAACAATGCTTATATATGAGTTACTCTTATTTAGGAAAACAGCCCCTGGAGATGGGGATTTATTTATTAAATAAATGCAGCAAAAAAAAGTCAGGCTCCTAACGTCTCCCTCCTCCTCCAGATGAGAGGGGTATTTTTTACAATTCTCAAGAGCTTTTGCCTGATGCCTAGAAAACACCAAATCCCTTATTGGCTTTAGCCGTCCCTAAGATTTCAGCACAGCAGTCTCGCTGAATCACTTTGCAAGACTTTGCAACTGAGGGCCTTCCTAAACCTCGGCTTAAGAAGGATTTAAGGAGGATAAATTTGCTCATCAATGGCTGACAGAGTAAAACACAAAACTGCACGAAGCTGGATGGAAAAATCACTTCCATGTACCAGGGTTTTCCTCCCTTTTCTTCCCCAGAAGCTTACTCATCATCTAATGGTTACTGTTCCTCCATTACTATGACAGGGAGCAGCATGTAATATTTAAAATTTTTTTAAAAAAATAATATTAATAAGGTGGGTGGGGTCTTTTTCTTTGTTTGGTTGGGGTTTTGGTTTTCTTTTAATGAGATGAAAATAACCCCAACTGACTCATATGTCCTAACTGGTAGGAACGTTCTCTGGCAGCTTTCTGGACAGTTACAGAAAAGTAGGGAGTATAAATATGTTTTTAGAACTACACAAACATTTTCCTCTCTTTCCCCCCGCCGCATCTCTTTTCCCACAAAGGCATTTTCTACAAAGGTAGGTATGGTAACAACACTAGTTTTAAAACTCCAGTCCATCAAGATAGAAGGAAATACAAACTGCAGGGAAAGTTGTTTTCAGTGACATACCATGCAATCATGAGCCTGCTTTGTATGTTCAGGAAATTCTCTTGAGTTTTCTTAATGAAAAAAAAAAAAAAAAAAAAAATCACTAAAAAAAGATTTGCCGTAAATATCTCGCGAGCCATGACAAAGTACCTTATAAAATATAACTATTCATAAACAGTCTAGCCTCTGGAATTAAAACACTGACACTTTCTATTAAAAGGTGCTTAGTCACAGTTCACTAAATATTTACAACGAATCATTTATTCTCTAATTTCATTGACTTTACTGTCGTTAGCAAAAGTCAAGAAAACTTCCTGCATGTGTGTGAATGGTTTGTGTATGTAAACCGCAGCTCGCAAAGTCAATTTTATGGAGGCAGAAAGATTTTCACATTATACAAGTAGGTCCTCCTCTCCTGTAGAAAACTATTTGCTTAAACGTCAATTGGATGCAAGTATTCAAATGGATTGGAATCAGAAGGTGCAAGAGTAAATGGACAGCATACCTCAGAGGGCAAAAGGGAAAACAAAAAGGCACAGTTCCCAAATTTCCCCATCTTCTCATTTCTATCAGTAAATTTTGCAGTCAAATCATGGCATCTTTCCTCAGTCTTTCTCTCTAAACTTGGCCAAGAAAATAGAAGCTCAAGCAAGAGGACGATGAATGAAAAGTGCATTATGCAACATTAAAGAACCCATGTTAGCAGAAAGAAGTATCAAGATTTGAGCTATTGGTATTGACAGACATTTCACCAAATGAAAACAAGTTATTCTGCTGTTTTTGTGGTGGGGAGGGAATGGGGGCTTTGGGGTTTCTCTTTTAAGAACCTGATTGAGAAGCTGTCCAAGCAAGGGAAGCTCAAACGGTTTTGTAGGAAAATGAGGTGCTGCTTAAAATAAACAGGTCTCTGCCAAAAAACGCGGGCTTTAACACTATCAGAAAACAGACAGCCTCCCACACTCTACACCGACAATAACATAATTCTTCTATGGGCTTGTCAAAGACAATACTATGAAGTGCTGCAGTTTTATGACACACAAACATCTTTCCAGTGAGGCTTACACTGAGACCACCTAATGGATTTATATGAATACCTATATCTGAATACAGCCTTCACATGGAGGAGCGTTTTCTTGTAACTCTCAAACTTTTCCATGGTTTGATACCATCAATGTGTAAGGTACTAGCAAAGTTATTGCTATCCTCTTGTTGGCACCATTTAGAACCGTAGAACTGTTTAGGTTGGAAAAAGACCTGTAAGATCGAGTCCAACCGTTAACCCAGCACTGCCAAGTCCGCCACTAAACCACGTCCCCAAGTGCCACATCTATGTGCCTTTTAAATACCTCCAGGGATGGTGATTCCACCACCTCCCTGGGCAGCCTGTTACAATGCTTGGCAACCCTTTCACTGAAGAAATTTTCCTAATAACTAATCTAAACCTCCCCTGGCACAACCTGAGGCCATTTTCTCTTGTCCTGTCACTTGTTATCTTGGGAGAAGAGACAGACCCCCCACCTCACTACCACCTCCTCTCAGGTAGTAGTAGAGAGCAACAAGGTCCCCCCTGAACCTCCTATTCCCCAGGCTGAACACCCCCAGTTCCCTCAGCTGCTCCTCATCAGACTTGTGCTCCAGACCCTTCCCCAGCCCCATTGCCCATCTCTGGACACGCTCCAGCCCCTCTACGTCCCTCTTGCAGTGAGGGGCCCAACACTGAATACAGGGTTTCAGGTGCAGCCTCACCAGTGCCCAGTGCAGGGGGACGATCACTGCCCTGGCCCTGCTGGCCACACCGTTCCTGACACCAGCCAGGATGCTGTTGGCCACCTTGGCCACCTGGGCACACTGCTGGCTCATGCCCAGCCGGCTGTTGACCAGCACCCCCAGGCCCTTTCCCGGCGGGCAGCTTCCCAGCCACTCTGCCCCAGCCTGTAGTGCTGCCTGGGGTTGGTGTGACCCAAGGGCAGGACCCGCTACTGAGCCTTGTTGAACCTCACGCAATTGGCCTTGACCCATCGGTCCAGCCTGTCCAGATCTCTCTGCAGAGCCTGCCTGCCCTACAGCAGATCAACGCACCCCCCCAACTCAGTGTTGTCTTCAAACTGACTGAGGGTGCACTCAATCCCCTTGTCCAGATGGTCGATAAAGATATTAAACAGAACTGTCCCCAGCACTGAGCCCTGGGGAACACCACCTGTGACCAGCTGCCAGCTGGATGTAGCTCCACCCACCACCACTCTTTGGGCAGTTTTTTACCCAGTGTAGAGTGCACCCATCCAAGATCAGGTTCGTCAAGCACGACATGTCTGTCATAAACCCATGCTGGCTGGGCCTGATGCCCTGGCTGTCCTGGCGCTCAGGATGAGCTGCTCCATAACCTTCCCCAGCACC
Organism: Ibycter americanus; assembly: GCA_035590275.1. Classification (NCBI taxonomy): domain Eukaryota; kingdom Metazoa; phylum Chordata; class Aves; order Falconiformes; family Falconidae; genus Ibycter; species Ibycter americanus. The sequence goes on from JAVJGI010000062.1 coordinate 77,608,818, forward strand.
GAGGTCAGGCTGACAGGCCTGTAGTGCCCTGGATCCTCTGTCCGGCCCTTACTGTAGATGGGCGTCACACTGGCTAACCTCCCGTCTCCTGGGACCTCCCCAGTTAACCAGGACAGTTGATTAATGATGGAAAGTGGCTCAGTGAGCACTTCCACCAGCTCTCCCAGTATCCTCGGGTGGATCCTATCCAGTCCCATAGATCTGTGTGTGTCTAAGTGGTGTAGCAGGTCACTGACCCTTACTTCTTTGATCACGGGGGCTTCATTCTGCTCCCTGTCCTTGTCTTCCAGCTCAGGGGGCTGCGTGTGTGCCTATTTTTCCTGTTCTGACTCTTGATTCCCACTATTGTTGCTTTAAATTCACCAGTGCACTTAAAAATACGTTTTGGGTACACATCAAGATGACCGCAATTCCTCAGGCAGAGAACTTGGGTTGCAAGCTGGCTGGCCTCAGACTCTTAACAAGAACTATCTCTGTCCACAGTTCCTTTACTAGGACTGACAGGAATATTGCCAAATTACTAGTGAAGATCTTGTAGGATAGTGTAGGATAACGGCAGATCAACCACTAATCTACGTGGACTGAAAGAGACAAAGAACTAAAAATTGATGGCATTTCCTAAATTTCAGTGCTAGTTTTGTCCCAGAGGAACCAATTCAGAGGAAGGGCTTGGTATTTATTAATTCATTTGCTTTTTCAGAAGATGAAATAAAGTTCATGTCTACTGTTTTTGAAGACTCAGAGCAGCTACTGTATCAAATGCACCCATATTTATCAGAATAAAATCCTCAACTCAAAAAATCCCCACAAACAAAATCCTAAGAAACGCCTGGAAACAAGCGTTCCCCAATCTGTTACCAATAATCCCAGGAGTGAGGAACGCCGAAAGGTACTATTTCCAAATCAACTTTAACTGCACCCTAGCTTGCCTCGTAAATACCCCAGAGAACTTGGCTGCATGAGCACAAATGGAAATCTTTTGGTGACCACGGCACATGCAGACTTTCCACACGAATCCTGGAAACAAAATGTCTCAGTAGTATGAAGACAAATGGGATTCTTCCAAACCCTTTCCTCTGAAACCAAAGAAACCCCACACCATAGATTTGTGGCCTTCATACTTACTTTTGAGGTAACACTGATACGACAGAAAGACCAGAAAGCCTTCCTGAAAACCAGCCGTGCCTCTAGCTGGTAAAGGTTTCACAGAATAATGGAAAGTGGATCAGCTCAGGGTCACAGGTGTCATTTTCTTGAGCTCTGCTTTTCAAAGACTTATTCATGTTTGACCACAAATATTAGGCAGATGAAGAACCCACCACTGCTTCCCTCTGTTGAACTCTTCCATTGACTATCTCACTGTTAAAAAAAATGCCTTGCTTTTAGTATTTATTTACCTCACTTCATTTTCCAATCAGTATCTATCACGCATGTAGGATTCAATGCTCTGAAAATCATTAAGAGATTCAGTCGATACAGTCACTGGACAGCAATATATACAGTTGACAGCAACTCAATTGACCAAATGTAGGGTCAACATCACGGTGATACTACTAGATCTCCAGGCAGTACAAACTAGAAAAGGATTTCAGACCTCCACAGTATGTGAATTGAATGCTGACTTTGATCACTTTTTCTGTGAGATTACAGACCTTAACTTTCCATGTTAACAGTGACCAAGCACCTTCTGACATTTTATTTCATAAAGTATACAGTGAGAGAATAGAAAAAAACTATGTAAGATTTGGATTCATATCTGCCACTGTTTTCACAACACCCCTCTATTCCCAAAAGCCAGACAGGAATATTTAGATTAAAAACCAGATGGTTCACATGAGTCCGCCCACCAATCACGATCTGCTGCTGTCCCCATCATTGCCTTTGATTTTTAATAAATCTGATCTAATTAGACTGATAGTTATACTTTGAGCCACGACATTGACACAAAAAACCCCACATGTAAAAAGCCAAAAACTAATAGCACGTTACAACATTAAATACTTCAAGGGTATTTCAAATAACATGACCTAATTAATGCTACAGGTTTTTAAGTATTTGCATTTTGACAGCCATTTTAACCAGTATGAATGAGAAACACTGCATAACACGTGATGAATACATAAGAAGTCATACAGAAGATGTCACTAACACTGATTTTGTTCATGTACACTAATAAAAAATAATACAGTTAATATATCACAGATGTCTATAACCAGTAAAATCCTGATGGTATCTTTCAGGTCTCTTATATGTTTTAGATTTCAAATTGACTCTGGATGTTTCTTACCAAAGTATCATCATCGACTGCATAGACAATTAGCATATAACGCTTCTGAAAACACAAAGCCCTTTGTTCTAAACCACTGATAAATAACTTATCTTGGAAAAGAATCAGGTAACAATGAGTGACATAACATATATGTTGCCATTTTATTTTTAACAGGAGTTACCCAAGCTTGAAACAACACACCCTCCCTTATCCACAGTTTTATGGAAATAATTTTTTCATAATTTCTTGTAAAGCCATAAGCAGGGCGCGTTAAACATCTAGTCTTTACTGTCCTTACATGTGATTTTAATTCTGAATCTCTTTGTGTAATAAAATAGAGGTGCTTTGCTTGGGAAAACACTATGTAGGAAATATGGTTAAAGACTTCAGATGCCTTTTCACCAACTAAAAAATGACAAGAGTACTGCTGGTGAGAATAATTAACGTGCAAGCACAATGAACACGCAATCACATCCCTATATTTCCATCACATGCCTATATTCCAATTAATGGAACAGCAACACAGGTAAGGAATGAAAACTCAGAGAAAGGGTTGGCATGGATTATCAGGTTGAATGTAGGGAACCCATGAAATTTCAGTGCCATTTTACATGCAGTACAAGAATGTTTTGAACTACCAGTTAAAGCTTTCATAAGTAAGTTTAGAAAAAAAATCATTACAGATTAAGCTTGTGGTCAATAATGAAGCCAATTATGCTGGCTTTTAGCTGGCGTAGTAATAATTCTTAAAAATTCTTCCTATACTTCCTATTTCTTCCAAACTTCGTCATCTTACATTTTTAAGTTCCCTTTCCTAAACTGCATCCGCTACACTAAACACTGACAGTATCCCTTAAGTATGCCACTTAAGATACAACTGATCTTAATGCTTGCAACATAAGATGGATGACTTTCTGCAACTAAAAAAATATACCACGTTTGAAAATATGCCAGCTCGTGTTTTAAAGAACATGACTACCACAACTTTACCCATGCATATGTAAGTCAAGAGGTATTGAAAAGTGTATTAACTTGCTGTGTTCATACTTAGATGTTAGATGTTCATATAGAGCTTGGAGAAATTGGAAGAATGTCATTAATCTAGATTTGTTCAAATGTTTTTAAAATAGAGAAAATGTAGAATCACAGAAATGATAATTAGATTGTTAAGAATATACTTTACTAAATTGTATACAGAGGAGGAGAAGAAAAATTGTCTCAATGACCACTTCTAATTACTGTTTTGGTTTCTCGTGCTTATCAGGAGCAAAGCATGCATGATTCCAAATATCAAAGACCTTTACAACTAGCAAAAAGAAATCAGGTTAGATGAGGATACAACGGGACCGTTTAGTTCCTCTCTTGACTTGGTTCTCATCCAGCTTGTACACTCCAAAGGCCTTTAATCTCTTAACTACTGTTTCATTAGCATCTCTGCAGAGATTCAGGGTGTTTAGAATATCTGGGAGGCTTTCATGTGCTAGAGTTGAAAAGCTTAATATGAGAAACCAACAAGCCCTAGCAAAATAAGCCTTGGCACTAAACACTATATCATTTTAAGTTTATAATATACGAGCACCTTGTTCCCATGCCTAGCACTGCAAAAAGTTGTAAAAGAACTATCCTAACTTGTTGACCAAAGCCAAAAAGAACAGATATTCAATATAGAGTGTAAATGCCTATAATCACTTCACCAGAGGAAACACAGTGACAACCCACAGGCCTGAGCTCTGGTGGAGTACCAGAGAAGAACGGGCACCATTATAAAGCTTTACAGCAAATAAGATTCAGGGGAGAGATTAAATTTTTGGTGAAACCTCTTTTAAAGTCTTCAGTAAAGAACTCTCTAAGGAAATACGCCCTGAAGACCATTCATGTGTGCTAGGTAAGGACCAAGCCTAAGGACTCCGCATAGCAAGCTCCCTCTGTCCCTTTCAGCTTTCCAAAGGCTCCTGAGATTATTCAAAAAGTTTATTTCACTTCACAACATAACCTTTGCAAAGGAAAACCCACATGGAGTCACATCTGTTCATTTGCAGAATTCTTCTCAATAAACTAAATTAGTTTTAACAAGATTTTCAGGTAACAATATAACTAGGCATAAGACAGCAGTCTGTGCCGCACTCTCAGGAAACACAGCAGAAAGTTTATAGTTTAGAAAAGCAAGTGGGAAACGTTGCTGGAAAGCCCTTTGTGTCTCAGCTCAGAGCTATAGGCTGCGATCCCATCACCAAAATACCTTCTTGCAATGCTACGACTGGGACATGGTTCTCAGAAGGCAATCAGACAGCAGTCCTCATGTTGCCTCCAAAGATGAAACTTTTCAAATATCAACCTTTAGGTAAAGCGAACCCCATTTTTTATCCTTTTTTCCACTCTTCCTTTCATATTTCAGCCCTCTTCTCTTTTCACCTTAAACAACATTCAGAAACTAAATCATTTTCGTCAGCATCTAGTCCACAGAAACCAATTACATGGCATATGGTGAAAAAAACCCATGAAAATGCCACTACAAATACTGGAGAACTTTTTATTAAGGTGTTTACATCCAGGGATAGGACAAAGAGCAGCCTTTTCTTTACTACATTTAAATTCTTTCACTTCAAAACACTTCAAGTAAAGAGTAACCACTCAGGTATAGAGTAACCAGAACAAAACTGCCATCAAATATCAAACTGCTGAAATGACCAGGTACCTGCTAAAAATTCTGCCCTATAATGTCCTATATTCTGGGGGAAAAATCACTAAAATTTTAGGCAAAGCTGTTTTAAGATGTTTAATAAACATATGCTGTTTATAATATAACAGTTACTACTGACTAAATACTTAATAAGAGACTTTTGAGAGACAACTACCGTGTATATGAACGAAAATGAAAAGCATATCAAACCATTAATAAGAAGTTCGTACTCATAAAATCTTATGAAAGGCCTTTTGAAATGCTTCAAAACCAAGATTTTACACTTTCTCTTATAACCTGGTCTAGAGAATTCATTTTTGGCCATTAACATCACCAACACAGAGCCTGAAAACGTTGAGCTGTCATGTCACAAGAGGACAAGCCATGGAGGTCACACGTCCCAAATGTATGCAAGATCCTAGCGCAACTCCCGGCAGCTCCAAACGGCTGCCCAGTTTGCATACCCTGCCTGCTTCCCCTGCCTCTGGACGTACCTGGCCCTAAGAAACCCACATCCTAAGCCACAGGCTGGCAGGCACCTGGGCTCACTCTTCACACAGGATGACAAAGGGCTTTAAATTTACTAATGTCAGGTGGACATCCTCAAAATTTGTATAGTGTTTTTAAATAACAAAATTACTACATCCTTCCTGACCTTTCCTGCAACAAAGGTAATGCAAAAAAATTAGCAACTCTTTCCCTAACCCTTACCATCACATTTGAAAAAACAGGATCATCAAGGTGGGTAAAGCACGACTTTTGCCTGCTCTTCTTCAGCACAGATTTAATGAAGACAACTGACCTCTTCATGACGTGACTTCTCGATACATTACAGGTTCTTAAGATTCAATGACACTCATATTTTATTCTCTTCATGCAGCCCTGCTCACATAGCTGGGGGACTAGATGGCTTTGAGCATGCACGGATGTTAAGAACAAGAGGATATTTAGAAGAGACAGTATCACTGAAATCTCTTTCCATACTTTCATCCGTCAGCAAAATATAAAATTAGGAGCTGTAACAAAGGATTATAAATTGTTCTTCAAACTAACTTGAAAAATGACACATCTTTTCTTCTGGAAAGCTAAAAATGTCTGCTACCTAAGTGGCTAATTTTTAACTGTTCTTTAACTTCTGAATTTACTGGCTTGCTGCTGACAAGATACAAAAAAAATTAACTGACCAACATAAACATGCAGCATTGTCCTTTAGTCAATAATGCATGGGCAATTCTGTAGTAAGAAATCTGCTTTTACTTGGCTTGATCTAAGAACTTTTGCAAATAAAGTATGCTATTAGTTCTTACTTCAAAGGCTATAAACAGATGTTGCCAAAAATAGTTCTCATGGTGGCAAATTCTGTCAGCCCTCACACATTTTACTGAAAAATATATAGTATTTTATCAACTTTCTTGCAAAAACAGAACACTGCAAAGCATTACACTTCGTTATGCGGTCATAATCAGAGTCAAAACCATTCAGGAAATCAAGGAGAGATTGACCTTTATTTTACTTCAGACCCTTTGGGTCAGAGAGCAAATAATAAATTTAACAATAACAATTACACACATTAATTGGTTTCATGTTATCAAGTAACTTTTTTACTTGGCCTGCACAGGTCCTTCATTTTTATATTTGCCATCAGAGATGCTATAAAAATTTTCAAGAACAAGGCTTCTCCTTGGCTGAAATATGCACTATAGATGGTATCTCTCGCTTCCTATCCAGCCCAGTTTTTAAAAATGAGGCTGGGACATTTCAGCTCTAAAATGAAGGTTTTGGAGCACGTTAATTTGAGCTTGAAAACCAGAACTTACTAGGAATTCCAAATATTTGTAGAAATAATTCTGAAAAATTGCAGGTTTCAACATAAACCTAGTTGACACTATAAATGTTTTCACTAAATCTAAATGAAGATGAGGATTTGGTTGTTTGGTTTTTTTAAATAATATCCTGTACAGTCCTCTTAGTGGGGAAATTAATAAAACCAATTAGAGATTTTTTTTTAATCATTTTTTTTTTGAGCTAATTCAGTTTTCCCAACTTCCTTTGAACAAAGCTGTTTGCTTAGCTTCTCCATGCATGCATTTTGTAATTCTACTGATGATGGTTACATACGGTACTACATAAGCTTTATTTCATATTTACAATATATACCAGCATTTGTTAAGTGTCTGTTAATCCTCCTTTACATGCTTCAGTCACAGTGAACCAGTTAATACGGATCTTTATATTGTAATCAGCAAAAGAAACATCACCTGGAAACGCACAGATAAGTTTCATTGGTCCAAACTCAGAAAGAAATCTCTCTGCAATCATACTTATTTCGTATTTGGGGATGGTTGTCAGAAATAAAACAGCTAGAGACGATTTTTTTTTGTTGTTGCTGTTCGTTTCTAGTCATCCTCTGCCTGCAGCTTCCCCCAAGAAAGTCCTGCTTCTGTTACCACAGTTTGTGGTACAGCAGTGCCCAGTCAATGTCTAATCTCCGTTGTCATAGATGTAACCTCAAAGATGCTTATTTTGAACTTTGTTATAGATTCATAAATGTTGAGAAGCGTTCAGGATCATATGAAGGAAATGATTAAAAAAGGTGATGTTTCCTAAAAAAAAGGCCAATGGGTAATTTAAGATGAATAAAGTAATTAGAAGAGTATAAACTCATTAAACTACTCCTTTAATGAATCCATTAACACAAACATTCTTCACACCTCTACAACACAACCCACTTCACAGCCACATCCTGGATTTAGATGGTGCAGCATTGCCATACAACGGTGTTAACACACTTGCTTCTTTTTAATGTAACCTCTTGCTAGCTTCTTCACTTGTCCTTTTAGAGAAATTGCAGAGGAATAAGCCATAGGAAAACTTCTAGCCCATTAACACTCAACATTAATTCTCTTGCCCCCCCCCCAAGGGGAATGTCCTCACCAAATGGGAGCAGTGGACACCTCAAACACTGCAAATTTACATGTTAATCTGCTTCCTTATAAACTTTTTGCACAAATAAATCAAAAAGTGTAAAACTTTGGCAATAAAGTGATGGAAACCAGCACAGAGCCAATGACACAGCCCTGTGGAACCAAACCCCAGGTTTCAAATAGATACAGATATATATAGAGATACAGATATATGTATTTTAAAGCAAGAACACCAAATCCAACTATTTAAGCCCCCTTCTTTTTGTGTTAAGTGCAGAATTAAGCTTGAATCCAGAGATAAAAATCATAGCGCAGATCCTTCTTTTACACACAAGTCATTCTGTATCTTCTGACTCTTCTGTTATCATCTTTAGCCTCTAAACATCCCACACCCATAAGAGAACACAAAATTTCCTTCAGTTCCTTCATTCAGTATATTTCAGAACAGAGTTAACAATTTCATGCACCTGACCATTTATTAATTTTTGCCTCAAAAATCAATTTTTTCCTTGAGGTCCATGGGTTTTTTTCCTCAATATCAAGATGAAAATTACATGAAAACAAAAAATTGGTAGTATCAGTCTTCATTAACCCTGTGCTAAGCTTTCCTTCCCTTACCAGGAATGACCTGGATACGTATACTAACAACTAAGTTTATGTTATGATTTAATTCATGTTACATTTGTAGCATAGACAGAATGTTCTAAGGCAAAGAAAAGAAAAAAAGGGTAGCAAACTCACATATCCAAGTATGCACTTTCAAGTTACTCTAAAATCAGGTTTCTATAAACAAAAGTCTTCATGTAAAGCATGTCTATAAAAATGGATGCGAACAAAATTGGTGGGTTTTGCAGAGCATAGCAGAACTGGAAACCAAAAATATTATTTTAGGTGGTGAAAACACAACTTTTTGCATATGTAAGTGAATTATGGTGGGTTTTCCTGTTGCCTGTAATTTAGCTCAGTAATGAACAGCTTTTTGGGTCTTTCTGTGTTGTGTTTGGTTGTTTTTTTTCCCCTGGGGAAGAGGGGATTTTAGCATGTCTTAGAAGTCAATTGAAAGGTACAGCATCTGAAAAAGATAACAACTACTGATAAAATAATTAATATGGTTTCAACACAGACTATGAAAATGCTGTTGTAAAAAACCAAAGGCAAACGTGTCTTAATTGTAAATCCTAATCATTCATTTCATTATTTAGTTTCCACAAGCTTCCAAGGTTTAAAGTACACTGTATGGAACTTTCAAAATTAATTCAACTAAAACAGCTTATGATTGCTTTCCACAGTTTCTAAATCATGCTACAATTCATATTTTTACATTGCATGTTTGTCAATATATAGTAATTCTTTTTTTAAAAACGCAGGTCTTGGAAACTACTACATTTTACTGGAAAGGTTATGTACTTGAAATAACTTCCCTTCCCCTCCTCCCCCCTTTTTAAATATGAGTAGGAAATAGTAATGATTGTATCTAGCATTTCAATCACATTTTGTAAATTAGGAAATTATTAAAAGGTGAGCAATCACTATTCTCAGTGAAGTATGGGAAATGTACTGTGAAAGTAACTGAAATTACTTTTTCACAATCGCTTAAAAATAAGGAAAATATTCAATTGCAAGTAATATCTATTTTCCAAACAATCTTCATTTGCCAAACATTTGCCACAAGTAAGACCAACAAGATTTTTTAATAAGCTTTTTCACACTCCCATTTTTAGCAAAACTTCCAGGAAGAAGAGCAAGAGTTTTGCTTTAAGCAAAGAACAGGGACTACGTCCACAAAAACATCTCAGGTGGAGGTAGCAGTTTCAAGGGAGGCTTCAAGAAATTTGGATCCACAGCAAACAAGCTTGTGACTAGATCAGAATTTGTGATGCAAAATTTATCAAGAGAACAGAATAGGTCACAAGACTATCTCAACGGCTTGGTTGATAGCTAGCAATAAAACCGTGCACATTTTACTACTTACTTACGAGAAGCACAGCAGCAGAGTGACACAAGGGAATCTACCCTTTTCAACACAGTTGCATCTTATAAACTACTTAATTGCAAAGCTCCTGCTGGTGCTTAATGAAGATATAAGTATCACAGGTTCAACAAATCAAAGCAAGGGGTTCTATACAACTTGCAGGATTTGAGCACCCTTGGTGGAAAAGTTTACATATGAAAAGTGACAAAAAGGTTGACTGAAAGTCAGAATTCAGTTTCCTTTTCCGATGAAGATACTATTTCACAGTACAGAAAGAGCCATTAAGGTCCTATAAAACAATCAATAATCAATGTACTTTTTTGTAAACAGAGGAAATAAAAATAAACCATAATGGTTAGCAATTATTTGGGAGTTATATCATAGGCCTGATTTACTAAAGAGATGACATTTTGGTGTACCTCAAAAATACCATGCCTCTACCCTCAGCTTCAAGAGTTATTTTTTAAAAATTACTTTTTCCAGTAATTGTCTCATTTTTAGATCCATTATCTCTGTCCATTTTTATCTCACAGTATATTGTTGAGATTTGCCCATATGTATTTAAAATTTTTGTTTAAAGCAACGCTTGTCTAAGTAAGTCTAAGTCAACCGTTTCATAGAGAACCGTGTTAACATCCAAAGCAAGCCCATACTTCAAGGGATGTGCTGCTTGTAACCTCAGTGGCACAGTGTTTGCCTGAAAATGAATCTGTGTACCCCCAACAGTGGGATGTTCCAAATTGCCAAGTGGCAGTGCTCTCGTATTAAAGTTTACCTGAGCAACAAAATCCTTACAAAGCTTAAACTGTTAACTGCCCACAGGTTAGAGGTAATCTCCCTTTTCTTCCTCTGTGCTGATGTATTTTAAAGTGACAGTTATTAAGGCTGCTGATTTCAGTGCACCGAAGCAAGTATTTCCCTACATTGTTTCAGAGGTCATTGCAAGACTTCCAAAGATTCAAGTTTTGAAGGGCATCTTCCTAAAGCCTCACAGCTACTAGGAAGTGTTAGTTAAATAATTTCCATTATTTTCAGAACAGTAGAGGTGTAATCCGAAAAAAAAAAAAAAAAGTAAAATATTGCTTCAGAGTACTTATCCTGATTGAATAGCCCATATTCATCAAAATACAAAATTTCCCAGCTTGTCCATGACCATCCTTACTGATTTTGATTGCTACAAGAGTAGCAACAAATGACATTGTTACGGGTCTTATGCACTGGCTATTTCAGATCCACTTCTGTATCTGCAGCAAATCACTGCTGTAAAAGCAAAACTCCTACAGAGAAGTGAAAGTAGCACAAATTGTAACAGTGGCAAGGTAGGAAGTAAAGCTATGGTCTTAGGGGAGGGTCATAAAGAAAGTGCTAGTGAGCTGTTACAGGCATGCAACCACAGCCAGCGCAGCCCACGAGACTCCGCTCTATAAACTGCTGACTACCCTAAAGAGCCTGTGAGGTTTAGAAGTTCAGAGATACAGATTTGGAGCAATTTTTCATAATTGTGTATGGTAACACTTGATTTTTAGAAGTTGCTATTGTAGATGCACACCCATAAAGCTTGCTGCAGCTCAGAATAATGAAAAATACCAGAGCATCAAAAAAAAAAAAAATCTTTGGAGTGGGACAGGGAGGAAAGAAAGATAGAAATCTCTTGCTTGTGTGCCTGATAACAAACCTAGAACGCTTCTTCAAGGAGATCTTTTTTCCTCAGCCCATAATCTGCATCGCTCATCATGTATCATCACCCAAACAACAGCACGAAGAAGTCCGAAAAACAGTTTAAGCACTCAAAAGCCCCTCCTCACTTGTAACCCACTGTCTCAGTTTATGTAATAAATCACCTCTCCCTACAAATCCTGCTTCACTTAAATCGATCTCTGTAAGTACTCAATGATCACTTCAGTCACCTAATTTATTTCAATCAGAGTTTTGGAAATAGGCCATGATTGTGACTAATTAAGGCTGTTAGGGGATGGCAAAAAAACCAAATTCAGTATAAAATCATAAACAATTCTTAAGGCTCCTTTTACATCATTGCTATGTCACCTTTTTTTTTTTTTTCTCCCCCCATCCCCAACAGTGTTTTGGTTAAAACCATCACTGCAAAGCAGCAGAGGAAAGGGATTCCCAGCTTGCCAGCTCTGGCACTCAGCTCTTGCAGACACCGTATCTGTTGCCAGAGAGATCTTCTCGAAGGAGATCCTGAGCAAGACACGGAATATTTGCATCTTGCCAGGTGCAACCCTACCTTCTTAGCACGATCCCATGAGCCCTTACAAGTGACACAACAGGCATGAGCCATCTCCAACATACCACAGTTCTCAGAGAGACACGTTGTAACTTTATGGTTGATATCCTTGTGAAACCAGTCTTCTGGGACAGTATTTTAGTTTACAGAAGGATTAACTCATTGTCTCTAATATATTTATTAGAGATAACAGAACATCCTAAAGACAGAAAAAAGATGAGCATGAAGTTCATTTGCATCGCACAGACCAATCTCGGAGGCAAAGCAAGAAAGTGATGAAACTCCATTGTTAAGCATGTAAGTTTTTGCTTAGGCTTTTGTTTCTTTGGTATTTCAAACAGTGGACCCCATGACACATCAGCTGCATAAGCAGCTATCAATCCATTTATCCGTCACATGCCTCCTTACCTTTTGCCTGTGAGGCAAGAAACAGCGTGTGCCACATCTAATCCAGCAGCAAGCTGGTACCACTCAGCTGCTGGGTGCACACTGACCTCCCAGCTTCTGCTGGGCCAAAAAAATACTCCCTGCCCATACACTGTGCCCACAAGGGGGGAATTTAGCATCCCTGGTATCTTCATCATTCAGCTGAATGTGGTTAAAACACGCCAACGATTTTAGTTGACATCAGCAAGACAGTGTAACTGAATAAATTCATCACCTTAGCACACCACACTAGAATGGAAATCTAACATGCACGAAAGAATTTCGACACTCAGTAATAAAAGTAAATAGTGTTGTCCTTTAATTACACTTTCATGTTATCAGTCAGTAATAATCATCATCAGTGTTACATGCTTTCTGATTTGTATGTAGTGCTTTTCAGGTACATATAAAGTTACTTTCGAGGTACTAGCAAACTGTGATGAGCATAGCTGGAAGATTTGCTTAAGATTACCAGTAATACCACCAGCAACGCTGTAAAGACTGGGTGTCTGTTCTCTTGACACCCAAGCCACCCCTCCAACCATACGGCATCTTATCTCCTATGTAACAGTTTCCATTGCTGGACCTCAGGGATGTTTTTTATATGAAGTCTGGCTGGACCCTAAGCACTTGCTTTAAAAAAATGGTTTTATTTTCTCCTTCTATACAGCCTTGCCCTCTGTCACTACCTAATTATCTCAGTGCATGAATTACCAGTTCTTTTAGGTCTGAAGCCTAATCAACATGGGAAGCTGTGTGCAGGCTCAGGACCCTGCACACACACATGGCTTCTGCTCCTGTATCCCACCACCAAACCATGTGTTGTGCTCAGAGGTCTTCACCAGTGAGAAGTCTAAAGTAGCAGAGAGCTGGGAGGGGAGGTTGGTTCACTTCTTTTAAAAGTTGAAGAAAATATGATCAAATCTCAATCTAATCACAAATCGAATTACAACTTGGTCTCAAATGCTAAAACAAGGCTCTGATATAACTATAGAAACACCACTATATATTCAGCCATCTCTCATTTTTGTCAGGTACTAATTTAAGCAAAGAAGAATTGCTCCCTATTAAAAATGATCCTAAAACTCCTATCTATGACCAAGTATCTGGCTAAAATGTACAAATAACTACAAAGATGCGAATGGAAAAGGGATGTCTATAGTTGCTGTTCCTATGAAAAAAAGTAAGGGCTAAGTCTTCTTTTTTTTTCTTTTTTTTTTTTTTTCTTTTTCAAACCCTCAGGCATCAGACCACACAAAGACATTTTAACTGGTCAAAGCTTAGAAATTTAAAGAGGAAGTCCTCTGGACCAAAGAAAACAGCACTCTTTCCAGAAGAAACTATGGCAGATCTAACTGAGGTCCTTAAAGCTGAGACCCTTTCTGAGATGCAAGACTATATTGATTCTTAAATACCTTTCTGAATTTCGAGATAAGAAACTTATAGAATTTATAGAATGCTTTATATTTAGTGAGTAGGAGCCAACATAATGTCCTTAAAGACCTCTAAAAAAAACATAGTTAACTGACCTGCAGATTAGCATTTATCAGACTGGCCTAAGGACAGAACACATTTCTGAATCCTACCTGTTTGAATATGACAAAAATCATACCGTATATCACAGAACAAATGCACAAACAAGGTCCACTTTGAGATCACCAAGACTTGCTAGATTGCTAGATTCAGATTTAAGACTCCCTAAAAAAGAAGCAATTCATTAGATGTGGTAGGACAGAGACCAGGATCTGGGATAGGATCTGTTTCAATGTTTAAAACTGTTCCAACATCACTGGGATAATCAATTTTCAATCGCCACAACAATTCTGACCTTTACAAAGACAGAAGCAGTGGTCCACTTGGTGCTTAAACTCAAAGCAGATCCAGACCAAAGCAGATTAGCTGAACTATAGGATCATAACATCTCAGCGGCAATCACAGGCAGTTAAAAATTTTAACACTGAGTCCTCGTAGAGGGTCACTGTCAGGATCACGCATCTGGCAAACTGCTAAATTTCTGCCTTATCTGTAACAGTGGGATAAAATCCATTTATCATAACCATTACCTTGAACGATAATGGATATTCACACATTAATCTAAAATACACAAATCCTATAAAGATAACAATTCTTGGTATCAGAAGTCTAAATACCAGCTATGTAACTAATTGGCAACTATAATTAGGCATATAGATTATGTAAACAGCATTTGAGTTTCTACTGAGTATAAAGACTTTCTTTTGAAGCAATAACGTGATAAAACAATCAGATTTTCACAGTGTGTATAATCCTCTAAACCTTTTCAAATAGAGCATAATAAAACAGGAATGCCATAGCAACACAAAAGTTACTTTGATTATATTTATCTTCATAGTATATTCAACTTTTAAAATTTTCTAAACTAGAGCATACACAAATTTACTGAAAAACCCAGTTAGAATGATTTTTTTTAAAAAATACCAATTAACAGCTATTTTTTTCCACACTAGAGCAGCATTGCCCTTGTAAATGACATGCTTTTAACTCACAATCCAACTTTAGTTGTCAGTCCACAGAAGTCAAGAATGTCTGGATTTTGGCTTTCAAGTCTGAGTACAAATTAACATAATTCAAACAGTAGCCAAAACACAGCTGTTCTGAAATGAATCTCCCCAAAACTTGTTTTTTGTATTCTTATATTTGACCATCTGAAAAGTCATAAAAATTGTATTAACACAACTTCCTGGAAATGCAGCAAAAAGGTTTTGTCAAAAACAGCTCTAAAGCTGGTACACCAGGTATCTACTTCATACTAAATGTGGTTTCCATTTTTATGAAAAACCTTTCCATTTTTTACATTAAATGCTATCAAGATAGCTTTCTGGAGGTTTTTAATTATTTAATTTCCATATGTGAATAATTTATATTATTTTTTAATGACATTCATTACATTTTATTTCTAATGTATTGCTACAACACCTTTCCATCTGAAGGTGTTAGCATCTCAGTAACATATATATATATATATATGTTTGTATACACATAATACACATACACACATATATACACTTACCTAGTAGTTTTTGAATCTTATGATGGATTACCCAGTCTTTAAATACTGAGGGCTTTTTTATTTATAATAGCTTGGGGGTAGTGATAAGGACTTAATGAAGTGCCGTTAGGTTCATTGAGAAAGCGAACTCAACACAAAATGGTCAACTTTATGATTACAGTATTATTTCTGGCAGCAGAGTTCTTTGATAGGCAGAAGATGCAAAGAATTGCAAGCACTGCCTGAAGGCCATGGAGAAAGCAATACTGGTTTATCACAGCTTAGTAGTGATGTGGGTTATAAGGAGACCCTGATAGTAGCGTGAGACTACCTAACACAGCTTAACACAATAATCCCTTTCTAATTAAAACACTTCTGAACAGACATTTGTTTCTTCCCAAGTAGTACTCAGTGACTTTTCAAAAAGTAACTGTATCCAAGTGCTCTAACTCACACGAGAATATGCTGTTTCTTCCTCCATTTCTTAAAACTAAAAAACAAAAAATTGCAACAGTTCCTTTCAGCTTGTACTGACAGTAAATATACTGAACACACAGTGTATTTCTTGGAACTGAGATACAGTGCTATTCGTTGTCAGAATTTAAAAATAATATTAAATTGACCTCAACTTTTAACAATGAGAAGGGCACAATTTTTTTTTAAGAATTACAGTATTTTGTTACAGTAAGGTAATTCACAACCTCAGAAAGTGTCAGTGGTATGCTTTATTTTTACTCTTTGCTGAGTGCAATCACACACACAACCATTTCAACACCCTTGCTATTCACTATTTTTATAATTAAATTTGAATACGCTGTAAAAATTACTACAGAGAATGTTTAGTGGTGGATCCCAAAATACAACAGATAAATAACTGATCTGAACAGATGATCTAAGTTAAATTCACATCCAAATACAAGGATGGTCACCTAAAATCAAAGTTAGAAGGCTGGATCCAACAGCCAACAACTCCGCACAACTCTGGAATACAAGAAAAAAAAAGTAAATAACCCACTCAGTTGCAAGAGCTCCATGTAGCTAGAACAGGACCATGGCAAGAATAAAACTCAACAGCATCGCTGAGATCGGAAGCATAACTGCATTTCTTCTCTACATTGGAAAAAGATTTTGCAAAATTTGGTATGGTTATATAGTCATACCTCCAGTTCTAGAAAGAGTTGAGATTTGAGAACTTTAACAAACCAGAATTCAATTGATTTTAAATTTGTATTAAGTCATTACAGTTAACACCCAAGAAACCCTAGATCAAAAGCCCTAGATCAAAAACAGGCTACAACTAAAATCAAATACAGCAATCAATTAAACCATTGACCCATGGTACACATTATGATTTAGTTAGCAAATCCATCAGCCTCCACAAAGAAGCTGCCACATTACAATGACAGCCTTACAGAGAGGGTTAAACCATGTTATTTCGGATTCTTTCTAGGCTATTGAACTAAATTAAGTATATAATTTAATTAGTTACTTGGGTTAAATAAAAGAAAAACTTATGCCTGCTATTTCTGAAATGTTAGGAGACAAACATTACGAAAAAAACTTTTTTTTTTCCTTTTGTAAACAAAGAAAATTGGAATAGTGAGTTGTTTTCAGAGCAATACATCCAAAACTTAGTACGGTATTATCTGTAGCAGGACTACTTTCACTATTTAAATAGCAAAGAAATTAAACATATTTATTTTAATCAAATGACTTAAAAGTATTAAATGCTGCTGTATCTGGAGAAATAATTTACTATACAGGACAGCTTTTAGGGAACAAATAAAACTGGCATGCCAAAATAAGCAAAAATTCTAACACTGGATTTCTGGCCTCATACAACATTTTATTATCTTCATAAATAAGATTATAGTTAATTATCTATTTTGTATGACATTTATAAGGAACAGTTAAGCTAGAGAGACCAGGATATACAGAATCTGATATAAGAACTGCTAAAAGTAATTTGAATATCCATAGAGATAGCATGAAAATACAGGGGTGAAGATATTCCTGCAAGCAGTTCTATTTGTCCCAGAGTTTGATTACCCCAGACAATACAGACGAAGGTGTGAAGACAATTCTGATTTCTAAAACCCCTCTGCAGCATTCCTGTGCACAGAGACACAGTTACGAGTCTGTCTTCAGAAGGACTCCTACCATTCTAAAAATACTGTCCCACAGCTGTTTAAAATTTATTTTTTTAGACCATAGCACCACTGTTTGGTTGTTTCCAATTTCTGAAACCACAAATAGTAAAAGTGTACTCAGTCTACTGCAAACATAAATAGCAAATGCACGCTTCAGCACTTTTAAAAGGATATGGAAATTGGCAACAAAAATGCAGTTCATGTTGAAAATTTACGAGGGCCCTGCCATATTTCTTCAGAAATACAATCAGGTAAAAATTAGGAAGATCTCTACCAGCTGGGTGGCATTTTTGTGTTTTCTTTACTTATATTTTTTTTAACTGAAAGACTTTCATTATGCAACTTCTGGCACTTGATAAAATAGAGCATGGTACCTTTGCTAAAACCACAGTGTCTTTGGTTATGTTTAGCATTACACAAACATCTTTCACCTTAGATATCCTCTTGCATTAGTGTGTTTAATTTCAAATACTCTAAGGCACATTACTTTTTGACAAAATTATTTTAAAGGCAATGACTAAATGAGATATACAAATTATTCTTTCCCTCCCCCAATTTCACAGGTCATTTCAAAATAATCCAACCCTTCACAATTACACTTTCGTATATTTGGAGCTTTATGTACATATTTCTATTAAAAGCTGAAGTAGTCCAATAACATCATATTTTTACATGGATTTATTTCAAGAAACACAGCACATAACAGCAAAGGATCTTCTAGGTAAAGGTAACAGTAGACATGTTAACAAATGTGATTACATTCTTCTGATGAACATCAAAAGTCTGAAAACCTGAAGGAAATGTCAATATTTTTTCGTCTGAAGTACACTGCTTGAAAGAAGTCCGGATCCCAAGGAAGCTGATGGGAGTTTAAAGTCAACGGGGCTGAGATTCAGCCCTAGCGTGTGTGAATTCAAGTGAGCTCACTAAGAAAAATATCTATTTAGAGTGCTGTTTGGGAACTATTTTATCCTGACATAAATGCAACTAAAAGTAGAAACAGGTAACATTCCTTTTGATGAAAAGCAGCAGTCTATAGCAATAGACTGCTTCTATCAATGGCATACCACTAGAAACCCTAACCTTTGAGATGGGACAGTCCTAAAAAAAATAAAATAAAATAAAATACAGTAATCCATGATTTTACAACAACCAATTCTTTTGAAGTGTATATTTTTATAAAGGACGGAGAGAATTATTTTTTTTTCTGAACAATTATAGCCAAAAAGATAACCTAAAAATATATACAACTTGTTATCATTGGGAACGAATTTCTTTTGGTACAGAGGTTACTTACTAGCAGCTTTACTAACCATACAGTTTGGAGGCAGCATGGGCATATATCTGTGTTTTTTAAAACAATTCCACACACTTCTGAGTTTTTGCCTGAGTAGACATTTTGTGTATTTGCAGAAACCAATTTCCCAGTAAATTGATTGAATTACAGACATGTATGCATGATTTTGCCATGTATGTCATATAAAAAAACCTAAACTGGAGGTTAAGATTATCACAGTCAAACTATGAAGTAAAAATTTGTCCAACCAGGCCATAACACAATGGATAAAATCCACACACATTAAATA
Organism: Ibycter americanus; assembly: GCA_035590275.1. Lineage (NCBI taxonomy): Eukaryota > Metazoa > Chordata > Aves > Falconiformes > Falconidae > Ibycter > Ibycter americanus. The sequence continues at coordinate 77,628,101 of JAVJGI010000062.1, forward strand.
CTGTTAGATACATTTTTTGCTGTTGACTTGATAATTTTTTCTTTCCAATTTACTGAATCTGAAACACTACATGTTTCTGACAGTAGGATACTGTGATTAAAACAGTCCCAGGATAAATATTCTCCCCTCCAAAAGATGGAAACGGATGAATTGCTCTTGTACTGCATTTCCCACTGGTACTTGACCCAAATAAAACTTCCCAAGCTTGGAGTTGAAGCCTCAAGAGGAGCCATGAGACTAGAAATAACAATTAAATTGGTATCATGAGCCTGCAAAGGATCCCGGCAGCAGACACGGGAACAGGCTGTGACCCCGGGCTGGCAATCCCTGCCTGAAGAGGTGGTAGTGTTAGCTGGACATGACCCAACTTCCTTCATATTTTTATATGCATATTTAGATTTATTTTAAGAACACACCATAGCAATTTTGTGCTGTCTGATTGGTTTATAATATATGACAGGAAAAAAAAAAAAATCAATCTAAAATGAAATACAAATTGGCACTTATCTCTGTCATTTAGCCTAACTTGAAGATCTTTTGTATAGAGAGGATCTTACATTTTTTTATTTTACTTTTTTAATCTTGATATATAGCTTTAAAAAAAAGTCAAGCTCTATCATTAATATTTCAGAATGTAAATTATGACCTGCATAAATGAAGATTAAGAGAAAATACATAACCTTCTAATTAAGAATAAACTCATGTGCACATCACATTGCATTACTATAGAACTACCTGTAGAATTGGGAATTTTTTGGTTGGGGGGAGCAGCAGGGACACTCAGTAATTGCTTTTTTTCAGAAACTTTGTGTTATGCAGGTATTTTTCACTGGGTATTATGCTTTGTGATGGAAAACTTTTCCCAACTGCTCATTAGAAGAAAAATATTAGTTTAAAATTTAAACTGTTTGCAAAGTATAATTTTAACTAGGAAAATTCCTGTTGTAAATATAGAACTGAAATGCTGTGATGTGGTTAACTGCACCTGCCACCCAAAAGGGTTGTGTAATATTATGCATAGACTTTAAAGGAAAAATGATTTGAGACACGCAAATAATGGCAAAAGTACTAATAAATGTTTGATTGAATTTATTTAAAGGAATCATTTCATTCCTTTTCAAAAAAATACCCCATCCAGTTTACTAATATCCACACCTTCAGAATTTAAGTACCTACTTCTGCACTTATATGAAGAATAACATTTAAATACATGATTTTTTTTGAAGGTCATCTTCAGAACTAAGGCATACAAAAAATAAATTTAACACAGAATCAATGCTGTTTGCCCATCTGTTAATACAGGCTTAAAGGATAAAACGTATTTGTAAACCACAACTTAATATGCTATGAAAAAAATAAAAAATCCTTAATGTCGTAAAAGATACAACCTAAGCCCACTGAACCCAGAGAAAGAAAAATTTGATGCCTCTAACTGTAATGTACTGCACTCTTACACAAGAAAGTGTTTTCCTCTACAACCTGTAGTTAACCAAGTTATACACTCAACAGGTATGGTGCAAAAATGTATACTTCTCACATAAATACTGAGAGAAGTGCAGCAAGTGCCAAATCTTCATCTTAACTACAAAAATATTCTTTAAAAGAAATAACATAGCAGAAGATTTAAGAAGTAGAATGCCACTGGGAATGTCACAGAAAAAGGAAGCTTCAAGTCTGCCTTATTTCTTACCAGGAAGCACGGGAGAAGATACGGTATAGAAGCAGTACAGTAGGAGAATGAGCATAGATGCTAGTACGAGGAAATAGAAGACAGCACATGCAGAGGAGAGAGAGAGCAAGAGGAAAGCCATTGGCTTTTCCAGTTCATTTGATAGGGGGCTTTCTCAATGGAAAACATGAATTCTTTAACTTAAGCCTTGGTTGGATTTTTCCTCTTTAAAAGAGAAAATTTTTTAATCCAATTACTTCCTTCAAATCACCCTAAGCAAATTAAAAAAATAACAAAACAAAAAAAACCTCCCAACCCAAAAAACCAAACTAGGAGAAATCTTCATTCTTGTAAAGCATATTCAGGCATCTGGCTTCTAGAAATATGCCTGCTTAAACCAAACAGGCAGCAACAGAAATTGGTCCTTTCTCTGGATACAGTAACTATCTGTCAGCAATATTTACAATTTAAGAAAATAAGTTATACGGTTTTCCTTGAATACTTTTCAAAATTTCCTGAGCAGATTCTTGAGATGCAGTGGGACAGTGCTGCAGTTAAATCTGAAAAAGCTGAATAAATGTAATTTATATTCTGCATTGAAGAGCTCTTTGGTACTGAACATCGGCATAAGTTCTACATAATAATTCTCTTAATTTGTTGTTCTTGAACGTGCATGCCTAATACTAGCAATGTCCTAACCTCCGAAAGGAAAGGAAATCGCATCGCCACTCTAACAACAGGCAGCAGGCACGTACTTCCTAATTTTAACAAGAACCTATATTAAAAATTAAAAAGGTCTTCTTCACTAGAAGACTCATATGCGTAAGAATTTGGGCTCCAGTCATTCAAAGACATACATAGGTCTGTAATAGCAAATAATGTGAAGCCCGTTAGAATTTACTGGCACAGCTCCAAGTGTTGAAGTTCAGCTTGTTCTCAAGACTAAAACCCTGCTAACATGTACGGGTTTGCTTAATTTGAGCCCATGCAAGCACACCCACCGTCGTAAAAAGGAACTGCTTTTGCGTGTAGCATCTGGTGGATGCCAAGCCTTACGGTACAAACCCTCTGGAACGGGGTCTGTCTCCCTATCTGCATAAAGCCACCATAATCATGACTGGGCTCTTTGAGCGCTACCACAACACAAACAAGTAAAATTACACACAAAACCTGCATTAAACAGCATTTCAAGTTGCGAAAGCCTGCATTCGTAAATTGGGAAATGCCAGTCTTAAGATGGACTGCTTGTCTTAAGACTACATGTATTTTTTACCCCTTTCAACTGGAAGAATGCCTGCCCCTGTCCCAGCCCGCCATCAGGGCCTTGTGTGCCATGCCATTATCTTCCCTGTCCCCAGCTTCCCCCCTCATCCAGCAAAGTGTGGTCACCTTGCCCCACCAATCCATGTCTCAGCCCCTCCAGGCTCTCTCCAGCTTTCATAAATAATTGCTTACAGCAGAGAAATTATAAGAACCCAGGGTTAAACTAAAATCCTGGGCTCTTCCCCCACATCACGGAGGGAAGTATGTTCTGCTGCACACAATTTATTTTGGTCCAGCAACTTCATATATGGTCTTTGCTTAAGTGTGGTCCCATTCCTCATACCACAGATGCCTGCCCTCACTTTCTTTCAATATCCTCTCCATTTTAATTAACCTAGCCATTTTAATCTCTCTCCCTGGTCCTGGGGCACCAAGAGAAGGTGTCACTTAGAGCCTCTGCAAGCTGCCAGAAAAAGCATCTACGACATCCCAACAGCCCCAAGTTCAAGTGCGCTCAGTAGGGATGCAACACTGAGCGTTTTCCTGCCCACATAAAAATCTACCATTGGGTATGTGCAACCAACCTTTTTTCGGGACATCTGTCCATATGAACTTTTCAATTCAATGGAAATTTCAATCCAAATGGTTGAAGTATGGCAAAGCTACTGAAACAGAAGGACCACAGTAGGTCAAGGAACCTTCATCCAGGCGATGGACCTGATATGAGTAAGACTGACACCATGGCTGGGTTATTTATATGAACACATTTATGTATTTCTGTTCTAAGAATTACCACTCTTTTAGACCATTTAACAACAAACAGAACAAGTTTCCTAAGCAAGGTTGAATCACATATTTTGTAGTTCAGTGAGAACAAGCTGGACTATCCAATGTGAATGAAAAGAAATATTTCACAGGATGAAGCAAAAATAATGTCTGGCTAATTTTCTTATTTTTTTTAATCATATGCATCTTTCTACCGCACAGAGAAGCTTCCCAAAAGGATTGCCACAGAGACACAGAATAAATGCAGTAACAGAAATACTCTCAAATAAGTATCTTAAAATGTTGGCAAGGTCAGCAAATTTTTTTTCTTCTTCTTTGAGGGTTGCAGAAATTACAGAGCATATTAAATATGTAATACAACGTGGAAGTATCGATCAGTTCTAATAAAGCAGAAGTCAGCATTTAAAAAAACAGTAATAAAGGTGTGTTATCATTTAACTACTCCAGTTATGACTATTTTCAAGAAATATCTTAAAAGAGAAATGCCTAGATAATGTGTGCACAATATTTTATTTTTTTTAAAGTTACAACTTTAAGGTAGCATATATTAAGTAAAATCTACTTTGGCTAAATACTAGGAACAATGTCGCTACATTAAAATCTGTACTTTTAACTAATCCCCTCATGTATTTACTCATTTCTTATTTCTTCTCAGTTATGCTACAGTTGTTCTTTCAATAATGAAGTATGTAACACATCTCTATTTCCCTTTCCCTATTTGTCTTTTAAAATTCAGTAAATAAAATACTTTTACCTGTTAAGCACATAAGGCATATATAAATCAGAAATTCTGCAGAACAGAGCTCTTGAACTCATATTTTCAAAGATCAGTTAAGAAATATGTTGCTCTAAGACCAAAGTCTTATTTATATGAGTTTGTGGCTTAACTGACAAGTATTCTTCTGTGACAAGTAAGGGCAGACAGTTTGTATCTTAAATACCATAATCCAGTTTTCAGCCCATGTAGACATCTGGAAAGGAACCAGTCAGTAAAGTAAATTATATTATATCCCACTGACAGTCCAAATACAATCCATGAAATTCATTACATCTACCGAAGATAAAAGAAAAAAATACAGGAGAGGTGTGAGAGGGTCAAAAATATTTGCAGCTCACAAGAGTGCTTAATCAAAGGAAACAGAATTCTATTTTTAAAAATACAAATAGCAGTTAGTTCTTGGTTTAAATGCAAAGGTGGAATATAAGCAATAGCTTGCTACGTTTTTATGTGAGGCCATGGGCTAACTGTTTCTGGTTTACAAGCTGCCAGTAGTTTGACCTCTTTAATTTGCTGGGAGACATGGAAACAGCACCTCGAAAATTATATTTCTTAGCTACTATGAATATTTTCTCTCTGCATTTCTTTTACACGAGTTCATGTCGTATTTATTCACAAGAGACTTTCCAATTCTTAGATAGTGGTCTCTCACATGACAGACTTCATTGATCTAGAAGCCAAGATGTACAGATAATTGCAGTCAAAGCTGCAATTTAGCCTTTTTAATTCAAAAGTAACATCTGAGAAGGAATATTTCTGCATGAATTAGCATCTGAAGCTAAAGAGTACTTTCTTTTCTTTCAGTAACCTCTTCAGCTAACAGCCCAAACTGGACATTCACAAAACGAATTTCACCTTTACCTTAAGTGGTTCCATATGAATGAAGTCAAATTCAGACTTTCTTTTTTTTTTTTTTTTTTTTCTTTTTGGTAACAGGAATTATGAATACTTTACTACTCAATCATTAGTTTATTCATAATGTGGTTTTTTAAAAATAAACTAATCTAAACTTATATATACAGAATATTACTTATACTATACAGTTCTTCCCTCAGTTCTAAATGAAAAACTGAGCAAATACCATTTTTAATTACAATACTAGACTGTCTTTCCACATGAAGGTCACATCGTATTCTAAAAAAACAAGAAACTGTAAATTAGACACTAAATATATAGCTTTAAATTTTTTGTCTTAATTGTACTCTCTGATTCTAGTCTAACAGTATTGTATTGAAAATTACTCATGCTGTTGCATTATAAAAAAAATACTAACAGTTAAAAAAATTTAGAAATAGATAATTTTTCACTGAACTCTATCTTTTCCCCTGAAAACACCCACACAACCATCAAATCTGTTTGATAGTATTCATATATGTGCATTAATGTGAAAAAAATCCCTGAATCCCAGTCTGACTGAAATTGGAAAGTGAGGAACTGGGTCTGTCTTCGGAGCTAGTAACTCCTTTGCAAATGCTGTATGTGTCACTGCACTTCCAGCAGTTAAATTGAAATTTATTTCCATAACACACAAAAATGTTCCGTTTTTGTGAAAATAGGAGAAACCTCTTTATAAACTTGGTAGCTACAACTGTAAAAATATTTTAAGTTGATGCAAAAGAGAACATGTTTTTATTCCGTAGGCTTGTATTATGGGAAGCTTAAATACAGATTATCTCATTCAGTAACTCCCCACTTTACAGTGGTAGCAATTCATTCTAATTGCTTGGGTAGCACACTCAGGAAAAAGGGTATTTTTCCTTTTCACTGAATAATGTTTCATGTTCAGTTAAATGCAGGAAGTTACACCACCATTGGAATGCGATTGTCTGCAACTGCAGTTACTTCTTATTCATAGGTTTGTGTTTAGCTAAATATTAAAATGCTAGCCATTCAGCATTACTTCTCAAAATATCTTTAACTTCTAACTAGCTAAAGTAAAACGGAATCTATCCACTACAATCAGAATAATTTTAAGCCACGCATAATCATTTTTCACAGAATTTTTATCCTCCTCTATGGAGTGGATTATAGTAAATGTAATTCACACATGCTGTTTCTTATTCAGAGGAAAACACAGAATAAGGATGTGGAGAATTTCTAGCCAAATCTTCATTCAGATCCAAGATCCACGGACGCCACTGTAATTGAGAGACATTCACAACCAGATAGCTGTAGACTTCATTTTTGTTTAAAATAATACCTCTTCTACATGAGTTCCAACTAAAACATTAACGTTATTTAACTTCTAGCAAGCTGCCTTGAGCTAACTTACAACAGATTACAGTTTCTTGTTTTAATTTTGTTCAGAAAAGGACATTGCTCAAAACTTATATTCACATGTAGATTATGTAAACGTACTGTTTCTTTTCAGACTACTATAAAATTATGTGTAACCAATAACATTCTTCTTTCGGAATTTGACTTGCCTGGCAGTTGACAATGGAAAATGAACTATTCCTCCCATACCTCGATATATATACTTTAGTATGCAAGTTATTCAAGTCCACCATGCACAGCCTAAAAATGCCTACTCATAACGCCTAGCCTCTCAAAAATCCGAAACGGGTAATTAGCTGTCAAAGAAGCAGTTTTATTGCCTTCAGATTTCAAATAAGTTGTGATTTAGTTCCACTGTTCTGGCATTCTGAGTTGTATCAAGAGGAATGATTTCAAAAGCCACATTTAAAAATTTGTAATAAGAGGGGATACAGTGTTTGAATTATATTCAAATGTGTAAAATAAAAACAACCCCAAGAAATATTAAAAGATGCATAACTACACAGTGTTTTTTACTAGGGCTCCTCACCTATGAGATGCTTAGTTTTTAAAACACTATCAGTTTCATATGGTTTATACTGCTAGCCTACAAAGCAGAAAACCCGATTAAAGCACCAAAATAAGCTGATTTCCAAGGTGATCTTATTTTAAAATTAACTCTAAAATAGCAAAGAGCTGCTTCCTCAGCTACTCCATACATACTCATGTGCTGCTTCTCGGCTTTGCCAAAGGACACTCCCCCAAACATCTGCAGCTAACTGAAGTCACTTTAGTAGTTTGATTTCTGATTTGAAAAATTTACACAAGTATTTACTCAGTTCAGTAACCTTACAACTTTCAAACTTTCATTACTAAGCTGTGACTGGAAAAATGCCCCTAAAGACAATTGTATTTTAAAATTACTTCAGCAGTTTACCCTATTTCTGATTTTCCACACATAGAATCTTTGTAATATTTTATTTGCCATACTTATTTGTAACTTCAGTTAACCATGTCACCTTTTGTATAACTTTTAAACAGCATAACACACTTGAAACTTATGTTCAGATCATTTATGCAGTGACCAGTTTGGTTTCATCTGGCATAACAGAAGGGATCATGCCTCTCCGAATCCATAATAAAATCAGCCTAATACCCAAACACAGTCCTTTCATATATTCAGCTTCATATATTTCCAAGAACATAATATTTAGAACACATTCATTTCAGAAACAGAATCAACAAACAGCTTTAGACACATGGTATCCATACAATAGCATTTAATACTTGGAAGTTTGTAAGAATAAGCTAACGGGGCACCTATTTCCATGCACTGAAAGGGTGAGAACTGGTGAATGACAGGAGGATCAGTACATCTTCATCTCTGCCTCATGACAACTTTTTTTAGAAAATGAAAATTAGGCTGCTTAATTATAATTTTTTTAAAAAAAAATCCTGCTGTAATAAAAGTTACCTAAAATTTCTTTTCAGAATTTTAGCATTATCTCTAACGTAGCCATAGCTGTTACTACAGTATAACCTTGGCAAATGTTCCACCACATGTTTGAATTTGATTTAGTAAAAAATTATTTCATGGGTGCTGGCTGAGGTAAGTTAAATGAAGTCAAATCACTGAAAATTCTATGTTGCTGAAACACCGAAATTCAAAAAAAGTTATTCCAAAGGAGCAGCATTTTTTTTTCCCTGATCATTTTAAACTTCAACCACTTCCCTAAAATTTTCTAAACTATCATATTTTAAAAATATATAAATTCACAGTTAAATAACATCTTAGAAAACCAAGCTAAATCTTAATGTTGCTTTTCTATCTTGTAATAATCACTAAACATTTTTCTCCTCAGTGAGCAGAGGTAAAATTGCAACTATTATGTATTTTTAATTTGGATCAATATGGATTCTATTTCTAATCCATCTTTGAAGTATGTTTTTATTATGAGACAAAAAAAAAATCTGGTTTTGTTATGAAGTCTCATTTAAATGCATTTAAAATAAAAATACATGAAACTCAGAAGCAGCATTTCTGAGCAAAACTTTCCTATATAAATTAATAGCAAAGAATAAAACAGTACTTGACAAAATCAGTTTCTTCTTTTGCACCTCTTAAGAGAGTTAAGCTGTAAAAATACCTATAGATATAATAAAATAGCCAAAAATGTATTTAAAGTTATTTTCCACTGTGATCAGCGATTTTAAAAAGTGAAAATAAATGACATTATCACGTGACAGGCCAGCACGAGACACGTAGCTTTAATATTGATTTGAAATAGCCATTTTCTAGGAACAGTTGAAATAACAGGGGCTAAACGTTCAATGTTTGAAGTACTGCTAGAAACGGCAAAAAAAGTGTCAATGGAAATTCAGTCACCACACAGACTCTTCATTTTCCAACATCAATATACTGAAGAGAAGGTCTCAACTTCAATACTCACATTCAAAAATTATGTTAACAGCACAGAAACCTATGCATTTAAAATTTCTATATTTGTTAAATTTGTTTTACTTTCTCTGCAGTACATTGCCCAGGCAGGAAAATAAAATTGGTAACCTCTCAGTACTTTAATTTATGATGCCACAATTCAAATCATAGCAAGTAACATTTCACATAGTCAGCACTGAAGTAAGATCTGTAGACGCTAAATGAAACGTGTATTTAAAGAGAAAAGGAAGAAAGAGATACCATGCACAAGATAAACTTTAAAATTAAGTGAAAAATACAGGTCGTTATAAATCGGAGTACAAGTATTAATTACCGTATGTTTGACTATGAAACACACCACCCAATGATTTTTAAATTGTAGCATCTCAGAAGAAAGTTGAGTTAACAATAACAGAGTAACTTTTATAAGAAGCCATTACACTATAGAGAATTAAACTACAAAACACTCTTTATTCTTCACAGTAGCTTCTTATTCTCCAGTGTCACACCTGCCCATTACATTTATTCTGTCTTTTCCTCTAATGATTTTCTGTCCTCTGACTATTCCACACCAGTAAGATAATACTGTTCCCAAACCATGCTGCCCTAGATGCGTAGGGCATTCAGCTGGGAAAGGTTACAAGCTTGTTCCAAACCACCTCCCTACCAAACAGCAGTATACCCACTTTATCCCATAGTTGGATAAAAACAGCTCTGTGAATAGGTATCAACTCCAGCTTTCCATATTTTCTCCATAAACATGCACACCATGAATGGTCAGGTTCTCAATTTGGTGCCTATGACTTCTGTCCCTGGTGGCACCTTGGTCCAGCTCCACAGAATCAAGGCACAGAGCAACTGTTCAGACCCTCTGGGGCCGATACCCATCCTGCGGACGCAAGGCAAACCCCAAGGACACAAGACCCATCCAGCTGGCTGCAGTCCAGGCTACAACTTCTTCCAGATACCATGAGGGCACTCTGGAAAAATATGGGCATTATTAATAATACAGTCCATACTGCTTTAACTTTTATCTGGAACACAGGGGCAGAATTCAAGTTTGTCTTTCTAAACCCATTTGTAGGTAGAAGACAGATGGGAGGCAGATGCGCCCTTCCCCATATAGACATTTTTGAGCATATGTTGAAGAAGCAAAACTAAGTATGCTGTAAACTATCAAGCTAAATATAATTATAGAATAATTCAGGTTGGAAAGGACCCTTGATCATCATTCTGTTTAAATCTCCACAGAGGGTGCTAAACTATGTAAATTACATAAAAGACTGGGTAATCTTCAAAGGCTTATAGGAATTAACTGCTCTCTAAGCCTTAGGTGGATTTCAATGTCCAAATCTCAACTCAGGCTGGTTAAATTTTGCCTAATACTGAGGTTAATTTTTCATTAATGCAATCCATAAGTTCACATATTGAAATTTCCATTTTTCTGCCTCAAGCATTCTTTATGAATGCCATTAATGGAAACCTACTTATTTGCACAGTCCAGTGTCTTGCCATTGCAAATAAACATCAACTACAAAGCCAGCTGCAATTTGGAATGCTCTACCTTCATTTCCAATAGAGCATACTAACAATTTGTATGTTCCAAAATCCATCTGTCTTTATCCCCACTAGCAAACTATACGCAATTCATTTTCCACCTAAACTCCTTAAACATCTCTTCTGGCTTGTTCTCTTACTCAAAGCTTTCCAAGCGCTGATGAAACCATTGTACATTGCTATCACTTCAAGGCATCATAGGTATTTCAACCTTTCAGCAAAGGATTTTTCCAAAGGTTTACCCTCACCTTCAAATTCAATTTTTTTTCATTTTTTTTTTTTTTTACTTCTCTCACATTGTAACTATGCTCCTGCAAAAACTTGCTGCTCTTTTCCTCCTGCTCGACACTTTCTTTCTGTCCTATTCTTTCTCTAGTATTAAACTTCTAATCGCTTCTTTCCCCTTGGCCACTCCGGACTCACCATTTCCATGAAGACTCCTACACAATACTCTTAGGTCTAACAAACTGTTTGTTCATGAAAATACGCTTTATTTTTATTTTAGAAGGTCACGTACAGATGACCCAGTAAGACTTGGAAATCACAGCCTCCTACCCATGAAGTGTTACACTTTTCATAAGTGGCAGATTTACTCAGCTACTTTCTCTTTGATAGGTGACTGGATTTTTTGCCTATTAGGTCAACTTGGACAATAAGATTTCCAAAACAAGGTATGTTGTCATTTTTTCTGAGAATGCTATAGATTATAAAGGTACAACACAAAAATTAGCTTAAATTGTTAGGTCTTGTAGCTAGTCACAATAGGGAATACAAGTGAGAAGAGCCCAGTTTCAATGGACATCATTATGCTGACAAACAGTTAAGGCTTAGAGAACAGCAAAAATCACCTAACACTTAGCACCTCTGAAAGATACTGTTGCTTACAGAGAACGATATAAACTCATCTATCCTGTGATGTATACTTTTATCATGCTGAAAATTCAAATTCCAGGTTTATCACCAAGTTTGGACAGTTTTTACTAGTTAGCCATTTAAAATGACTACACAAATAATAGTAATAAGTAATACAAAAGCTGTAAGACACGATGCTTCACCAAAATGCTGACAGGATATCGGCACCTTTTATTTTCCTTCCTTTTCATATTTTATTCTGTGGCTCAAAACTAACAGAAAAGGATGACCCTCACCTTACCAAAGAGGCTTACATGTAAAAACATCTCAACAGACGTCAAACCAAAAGCCCTACGTTATATCCCAACCTACCATAAATCCAAAAGTGTTTGTGAAAGCCAGTATATCCGTCCTTTGAAAAGCAAGTCAGTCAGATACCAAACAAATAAGGTGCCCCAGACCGTCCACATCCATCCTAGTAGAGAACAGAGCATGCAGACAAGCCCATGCCTTTTCAGACTGGTATTTTAAATCCTTTTTTTATTGCCCATGTATCTGTAGCCTGAAAACCAATCTGATCTGCTGCTACACCAAATAACAGTGCAATATTTTTATGAACCCTCCTAATCACTTGGAAAGTATGGCTGATGAAAAGACGTTGCAGAAAGATGAATAACATGTTGTCATACATACTACTTAACATAATTTAAGTTAAATTTTGCTGTACCGTAACAAAATTTAAGCAAGCCAAGAGCACATTAGCAAAAGCTTTATAAACCTGAAAATTAAACTTTTAAAAACCAGAAAAATGCCAATATAATTACAGCAATTAACTGCAAGAATACATTTTAAACACTAAAGCTTTGTATAAACGAGGTGCATGGCTCATAGTGACAGTATCTAGCCATTCAATGAACGTACAATTACAGAGAAGTTTAGAAGCAACAACACATTTCCTACAAACAATCTCAAAATTTCCTGACCACACACAGGCTGCGTGGCAAAAAAAGAAAAATACTAGGGAAAACAGTCTAAATTTAAGCAAACAGAAGTTTATAAATGTGTTTTATCAAAAAAAATTCTAATTTATAATGTTCAAGAGCCTGAAATAAGAGCAGAAAAAGCCAGCCATGAAAAAATGACAGTAACATGAGGAGACACAAACCATTTCTCACTTTTAAATGAAATCTTCACTGAAAGGATTGAAATGTTATAATGAAATTTAATTACAAGTGAAAATCAAATCCATAGTTATTATATGCATTCCAAGTCAGGCAGATCAGCCTCAAAATACATTGTAATAACTCTACATAGACAGAAGTACTGTATGTAAAATATGCAAGTTTGAAAATCTGTTACTGAAAATACCAGGCACAGCTTCTCTAAGTATAGGGGTTTTTTTAGTTGTGTTGGGTTTCTGTTTCATTTTGTTGTTGTTGTTTGGGGGTTTTTTTGCGGGTGGTTTTGGGTTTGGGTTTTTTTGTATTATAGTAACAACTTGATGACTTAGAGGGATCACAGAATCACAAAATCATTTGGGTCAGAAGGGACCTTTAAAGATCATCCAGCCCAACCCCCCTGCCATGGGCAGGGACACCTTCCACTAGACCAGGTTGCTCCCAGCCCCGTCCAGCCTGGCCTTCAGCACTGCCAGGGATGGGGCATCACAGCTGCTCTGGGCAACCTGTGCCAGCGCCTCACCACCCTCACAGCAGAATTTCTTCCTTATCTCTAGTCTGAATCTACACTCTTCTAGTTTAAAACCACTGCCCCTTCCCCTATCACAACAGGCCCTGCTAAAAGGTTTGTCCTCATCTTTCTTATAAGCCCCCTTTACTTATTGAAACACTGCAACGAAGTCTCCCCGGAGCCCTCTCCTCTCCAGGCTGAGCCACCCCAACTCTCTCAGCCTGTCCCCACAGCAGAGGGGCTCCAGCCCTCTGACCACCTTCGTGGCCTCCTCTGGACTCGCTCCAGCAGGTCCACGTCCTTCTGATGTTGGGGGCCCCAGAGCTGACGCAGTGCTGCAGGAGGGGTCTCACGAGAGCAGTGCAGAGGGGCAGAGCCCCCTCCCTTGCCCTGCTGGCCACGCTGCTGGTGATGCAGCCCAGGGCATGGTTGGCTTTCTGGGCTGAGGGCTGCAGCTGGAAGTGCAAACAAGCAGAGAGACAAACCATACATGAACAGCTGAAAAGTCTCAAAATGTATGTTTAAGGTAAAACATAATAGGAAAACACCATAAAAGGGAAGACATGGGTATATGGAAATAACTGGAAAACAGGCAGATTTGTTAATATCAAGGAATAATCATGTCTTGTTACCCGCCTAATTACTATGAGCAGTGGCCCCTAGGAATTACAGCTAAGGCAATGAAAGAAATATAAATTCTCTAAGAACTATGCCTATAAATATCCACGCTCTTCATCTTGACTTTTTGCTGCTTTCCAGCACTTCAAATAACAACCTTTCTTTTTTGCTACAAATCTTGGAATATTTCTGTTTCAATAAACACTTCTTTGCTCCAACTAAACTTCCTTCATTATGTAGCAATAAGGTTCTTGGAGAACCACAGTTATGCTGACTGTTCTAATCACACTTTATCTTCCCTCATCCATGTGGAATGTCAAGCTTTCAATGGCCAATACTGTATATCAATCTTTATTTGTCCGGTGTTGTTAGAAACTACTTATCACCTTCAATACAAACTTTTATATGACAGTAGCAAACAAGTGAAATTGAAGGGTAGCATGAAGATACCATAGACGAAATTACCTTATACATACTATGAGTAAAGAAGAACTTTTTAGTAAGCTATAATTCTAACATACAGTATACATCCCTATTAGAATATATAATCATATTCTTCAGCTATTTTTAATGGAAAAATTAAATACACAAATTTTGTTTTAGACCTACATGATGCTATGAAACAAAATATGTCCCTATTATACACAGGATACTATTTGTTTCCAACGTACTGTACTATATGTGTACAAAAATACACCAATGCTGGAGTTTATTAATACTTTAACTATACATGCACACAAGACATTTTTTTTAGACTTACAATTTAAAAGTCAGGACTATACTTATTTTCTTCTCCAGCTATATACATTTCCCGTAACATTACACTAACAGTAGATAAGCAGAGCATTTTGTATATATTTTAAGCACTTAAAAATATGTTTCTAGTTTAGAACTGCTTTTCTAATACAGGGAAATGCCCTGTGTTACCTGCAGTACGCATTAAAATACACCAGTAACAGTTCTGCTACTACAGATCAGACAACATTTTTTCTATTGGCCAAGTCTCTCAGAAAGTATGTAAAGATACCCCGTTTCTGTCAGCACTGTCCCTATGTTTGTAGGTGTTAAAATAACTAAACTACAATGAAATAACCCTCTACCTTCTGTGACAGGCTGATATCCTCAATAAAAATACTGGAAATGCAGGTGTTAAAAACCAACTCCAGATCGTGAAAAATGGTACAAATACTTAGCTTTCAGCCATGAAAGTGCATGAACATCTTGAAAAAATGACCAGCATTTCCTTTCTAACGTTTTACAGAGATGAACTTTCCACAATTCATTTCTTACTTGTAATTTCCTCAAGTCTCCTAATGCTGACTCATTCCATTGGCTACAAACAGCAACAGATCAAGACTATTAGGTAATGATTTTCACTCAAAGAAGGTATTTATACTCATCTACGCTTTGTGGTAAACTTGCTGAAAATAAAAACTATTATTCCAGATCACTGAAATGAAGTGTTTGCTTAATTAAATATTTAATCAAAACAATCTCCAGCCTTCTCAAGTTGGCCACAGAACTTTTGACTCCTATATAATATTCTCTGCTCCAAACTGTTTCTGTCGTGGAGAGCAACACATTCAAAAACAAATATTAACACATAATTAATCAGCAAGATTCATTTCATGTCTTAAGGAGGAGGCCTTTTTGGAACAAAAACCTCTTACTTTGGGATATCTTCTCTGTCTTAAAATTGACCACATACACAACTTGATCAAAGAGATATTTCCATCAGCAATTGACCAACATACTCAACTGTTCAGCATCATAAGGGGAAAAACTAACAACCTGTGGTATACTATTATCCACTTAAAATAAATGCCAGCCTTGAAACATGCAACAGCATCATAAAAATAAAAGTAGCGCTCTTTATTATCTCAAACTACCAAAATGAACAGAAAGCTTGAAAGTGCTTACAGGGTGGTTTCCAAATATCCTGATGGAGACTATTTACAGGTTAGTTAAGACTTTATTGAATGCCAAAATTTAAGGAATAGGAAAATGTAAATAACTGAAATTTAGCAATGGTTTTCCAGATAATGATCCAAGAATGGAAATTTTGAATAAGCCTTTAAATACCAACATGCTGATATGTGTAAAATATAATGGTCTCTAACAGCCATTACCAAAAGAATGGAAAAACGTAATCAAGCTATGCTAAATAAAGCCTCCTGAGTTAGCAAAACAGATTTTACGTAGCCTTCAAAGGGAATCATTGCAAGAAAGGATCTTTTATTCAGATTTTTTCAAATAAACTATGTCTGGTTAGAAAATAAATTCAATCAAGCTTAAAATACATTTTTGCCATATACTTTTAGCAACTCCTCTACAGAATAACTGCATAATACAAACATTTCTAGACAGCATCTGATAAGAAGTGAAGATCACAAGCATGAATTTTCATTCAAGTATTAAGAACACTAACCATTTATGACACATCAACACATCTCCAGAGGGTATTATCATGTACTGAAGGACTGCAGGCACCTAGTTTACATAAAACTCAATTATGCATCTTCACTTGTGCTCTTCACCTGGTATAGATCATCCTAGTCAGTGATGTCGTAAAGATTTAGCAACCGTTATTTCTTTTCTGGTTTTCCCCATCAGAAAGAATTAGGGTTATGGATTCCAGTTAGCAGAGAATTTGGGACAGACTTTGCTGAACCAGTCTTTGCAAAGCAAGGGGTCTGCTGCTTTAGAAGAATTTGCTGTAGCCATGATTCATCATTATCTAGTATCCAATGACACGAAGGAAAAAAACAAGCAAGCACTACCAAAACTGGAATGGGAACTCAGAAAATCAATACGTCCAACACTTGGGACTGAAAAAGCAAAACGGCCTGTAGCAGATTTATCTGCACAAGAAGATTTACCAGATATAAAGGTATTTTTCTGAAGTTGGAAAGTGGGAGAGACAACAAATGCACCCACAGTCAGATACAAGGGCAGCATTGTTCCTTTAAAAAAAAAAAAAAAAAAAAAAAATCCTATTTCCATCATTATTCCTATGTTTCTTGCAAAAGTTCAATCTGGACAACTGCAATAAATCCTTACTGTTTGCATGCAATGAGATAAGAAGAACAAGTGCTTTTCACTGTTTCGCACAGTACCTTCAAGGTCCCAGATTTGTCAGTACTACATAAGACAAGATTCCAGTATCTGTCTGAATCATAGAATCATTTAGGTTGGAAAAGACCTTTGAGATCATCAAGTCTAACCCTTAACCCAGGACTGACAAGTCCACCACTAAACCATGTCCCTAAGCACCACATCTATGTGTTTTTTTTAAACACCTCCAGGGATGGCAATTCCACCACCTCCCTGGGCAGCCTGTTCCAGTGCTTGACCACCATTTCAGCGAAGACATTTTTCCTAGTAACCCATCTAAACCTCCCCTAGCACAGCTTGAGGCTGTTTCCTCTTGTCCTGTCACTTGTTATCCAGGAGAAGACATGGACCCCACCTCGCTACCACCTCCTTTCAGATAGCTGTAGAGCGCAGTAAGGTCCCACCCCTGAGTCTCCTCCCCTCCAGGGTAAAATTGAAGATAATTCACAAAACTTCTTTTGAGAGAGGAAAGCCATGTATATCAAGCTTATCAACAGTGCAACTGATACCATAAATGGCTTCAGCACAGGCCTGATGTCTAGGTAAGTCAGTCAGTGAGATGGTATTAATCAGTGCTAAGGAACTGCTGCAGCTTTCCAGGACAGTGTCCTAACAAAGTGGCAGCAATAACTTGATACTTCATTTTGCAACACTGATGTTTTTAACACAGTCCATAAAATTCCATTTGCCATACTTTGTTTTTAAAACAAAAAATCATAAATTGCACATGTTAATTTCAAGGCAAACATCTAGTGCGTG
Organism: Ibycter americanus; assembly: GCA_035590275.1. NCBI lineage: Eukaryota > Metazoa > Chordata > Aves > Falconiformes > Falconidae > Ibycter > Ibycter americanus. Next base: position 77,645,879 of record JAVJGI010000062.1, read on the forward strand.
CATGGATCATGAGCCATTTTAGAATCTTTAGAGTCAAGAAGTTATCACCTATCACCTGATTTAACACAGCAGCAGGTAAAAATGAAAGGTTATTTATTACCTCTGAAGATTTTCCATGTGGATACTCGAAGGATCTAGTACTATTTAAAACAAAGCAAAGAAATACTGAGACTCGGAACCAATCTTATTTCCAGACTCATTAACAGAGACATCTCAGGAATCAGTTTATTTCCTTCGGTTCCGATTTGCAGAATTGCCAAGTACCATCCATGTTTACATTGCTTACAGGCCCAATATTCATTTCTCACAGCCCAGTTTTTACCCTTATCCACAACTACTTCCCATCCCGCTGCATCTTTCTTTCCCATTGCTCACCCATCATCACATTATCCTATTTTAGGTTCCTCTTCTCATCTTCCTAGCATTTACCCATAACATCTGCCCCAGAGTTCAGCCTCTCCAAACACACGTCACTTTGTGCCATGTCCCATGCTGAGATCCATCCACCTTTGCTCCTCTTAGGCATCACTACCTCACCCAGCTCTCACTTCCATGGTTCAGCACCGGAGCACTGAGAAGGAGCATGCACCACCAACATGCAGGGATTCACTATGATGATCCACGTAGCTACCCCCACACGCTTTAATCACCATGACTGCTGTCTATGAATGAAGACTAAATCCCGAAAAAGCTTATTAATGGTACGAAGCTTAGAAACCCATTGCTCGTAACAGCAAGAGTCTGAAGCTCATGCAGTTGGCAGTATGTTGCTCTTCCATTGTGCCTTTTACGTACCCATTCCTACCAAAAGACAATGCATTTCAAATTTTGTTTTCTTGTAGGCTTTTCTGGCCTCCATACTAAATACTCTGCTGAAAAAGAAAAGATTATTTCACTGAAAAACTAGTATCATCCAACAGAGGACAGGTGACAAGTGAAGGAAATTACTTTCCAAAATCTTTAAAATAGATTAGTGCTTACATGAGCAGATGAAGTTCATAACACACCCTATTTCACTTTCTTAAAAATAAAATTGGACAAAATCAGCTTACTTCACACATTACAAGCAGAAACTTCTGCTGAGAAAAATACACTTTTATCCAAAAGCTGCTTCTCATTGCATATATTAAATCTTTAGTCTGGTCAATTAGAAAATCACTTGATTTCACCATCTTCTAAATGAAAATAAATGGAATTCTGTGCCATGCAAATGATTAGCAATAATTTACCTTATTCAAAATACAGCCATATTCCATAAAGCCAACCAGTGATAAGACAGTAACTTGAGTTACATTTGGGGGAGTAGATGGGCACTGAAAAACTTTACAAGCCACTGGTCAAAGGTTTTACTTTGTGGTTACAGCTGTACTTTTTTGTGTGCACATGGGGTTTAAGGAAAAGGTTACAAAAGGTAAATTTTCTTATGCTAATTACATTTCGAAAATAAACATTGAGCTTTAGAGCATTACAGATATTTTTAGGGAATTTATACAATAAGAAGGTAAGCAGAACATATTTTAAGTGTAAAGTTCTTATTCTTGCCTTACTGCCGGTGTCGTCCAATTTTAAAAAAAATACAAGTCTTAAGTCCTGATGTGACTTGTATAATTAAAAATACCTACCAGATGACCTACAGACCAAGTGTAGCAGTCATACTGCCCCTTCTTCACATGGACTAAAAAGACTAAGTAGCTTTCAGAGCACTTTCATCAATAGTTGTCAGAGTGTATTACCATACATTTATCATACTAAATACGATTTTAATGACCATTTCATTTTATAAAGGAGAAACAGAGTCATGTCTAGATTAACAAGTGTAGGAAATTTTGCACTTAACTCTGCTCAAAGCCAGTGGGGCATAAGTCCTGGTTCAGAAAACACTCACCTACATTAACACCACTATAAGTCAGTACTAGGATATTACGGCTCATAGAAAAGTGATATAATTTGCTCGGGATTGTAGAGCTAATCAGCCACTGACACAGGAGAAAGATAAAATAATCAATTTTTGGTCCCATTGTGAATTTCTAGTTTATTTATCATACAACAAATAGACCAACTGTTGTTACTAAACTATCTTACAAAACTAACAGACAAAACCCATTAACTTTTCCAACCACTCCTCCTATCCAAAGATCAGGGAATTTTTATAACCATTAGAAGTCATGCTGTATAAGCAGGAACAGGAGACTTACAGAAGTAAAGGACTTGCTGCAAGCTATGACTAAAAGTTTAGATAGGTTCAACCAGCAGCTGGATAAACTAATGGAAGAAACAGTCATCGAGAGCTACTAAAAACAAGACACCTCTGGCTCAGGAAGTCTGAACTACACATAGCTAGAGGTTAGGAAAGCATCCTGTGGAAGTATCCCTATAGGTTTCCTCTTTTCTCATATTCCTTCCTTAAAATCCACTGTTGGCCAGTGCTGGAAATAACAGGTTAAATGAAGCTTTGGTCTCATCCCAGTACAAAGTTTAAGAGTCTTAGTCTGGATGCCTTGGGAATAAAGCTTTAAATTTCTAATCCTACCTTTTAAGGTAGGATTAAAACCTATCATTAAGCAATAATTTTTCTCACAAGGTATTCTTAATGTAAGCTAGTTGATAGGTTATCCCATTGTTGTGTAATTATTCACTACCATTTTCATGCGATTTAGTGGTATTTCAAAAGGATTAATTTGTGTTTCATTTAGTTCAGTATATTTAAGTTCATGTATCCTTATGTTTAGCCTTTTTTCTTCGGTGTTTCCCTTATATTTATCACATTTTTAAAACAAATAATGGAAGAACTGAAGCCAAGTTTTAAACCTGAAGTTACATACATTTCCAGGTTTGTGGAATATGTACTGTCGTTACTACAGGTAATATTTGGAGTTCAGATTTGGATTTCATCTTCTTCCAAGAAATATTTGGGTCTCCCAGTTTACACTGGTCCACTACCCAAAAAAACAGGTGAGGAAACTGCAGCCCTGGTTAAGGTTCTCCTCCTCAATGTCCTAAAACATTAGGAATTTTGAATTACTGCATTAGACAGTATGACCAAACAATGTGTTTAAACCTGAGCAGAGAAACAGAGCCTTTCCTTCCCCAAACATAATTTTCATTTCATATTTTTTACTTTAATATAATAATGTTATTAAATGCTTTACTGAGCATTTGAATGAAGAATCTAGTACACTATACAAAGAAGAAAAATTATTAAAGGTGTTTTGGAAGTAGAAAAAACTAATCAATCCCCATAAACCAGGATCAAAAATCCTTTTGTACTGTAATCCTATGTGTCAAAATGCTTTCAAGCTCCTTATACACAACAGACTACAGAATCTTCTATTTAATAAAGTTCTCTAAACACCAGCGTCGAAGTATATTACAGCTTTTCATGACAAATCAATTTGATAGCTACACTAGATTCAGCCCAGTTTCAACCCCAGCTATCGGGACATGCAGCATTACTCAAGTGAGATATGAGTATTTTATGGATTTGAGTCAAAGGAATTGCTCAATTCTTAAGTGTGCTGTAGTGTCAAAACACAAGAGTCTCTAGATGTAAAAAAGTGGCCTTTGAGGATTACAGGTACATCCCCTAGAACAAAATTCCAAATCTAGAATGCTTACAGATATGATCTTCTTTCCCATATACTTTGGGAAAAAGATGAAAAGAATTTACTCCTTGAAGTCTAGAAAACACGTGCCAGTGCAAGCACATCACACCAGAGTTAGGGTTAGGATGCCCACCTACCGAAGTCACATGTATCTGACCATCAGGAAAGGTTTGTGATTTGATACTGATTGACTGGAAAAAGGTAACAAACCAATACTTTTCTTTCAGTGCACGATCCTATGTGTCAAGGGGCAAGGGAGAAGCAACAGCACTACTCTGCAAATGCCCAAGATGTTGATACCAACCCGGTAGGGATGAGAGAGTTAAAGGTAGGCTGAATGAGCATCGCATTAAGAGCATAACGCTTTACAGGTCTGAAAACCATTACAGAATTAAACAAAGAGAATGAATCCTACTGCCAACAGCTCACAGTATTTGCAGTCCAGTTTTGGAAAAAAGAGCTTAAACATACTTCATACTAAATACAAGAATCCTTCCAGATATTAGAAAAAAACCCTGTTAATAAAGGATAGATTAGCACCCCGTTGTATCAATAGGGGCCTTAAAGTGAGAAACTGAAAAATAAAACCCAATTTACATTTAAACTATCTTAAATTATTTCTCCTTACTCTCCCTGCTTGTGGAGCGGGTTATGCCAACTACAGCAGAACTTGAGTCGATGTGACTGACCTCATTTAGCCTTCCACTTGTGCTTACATGAACCTGTAAAGCAGCAGTCTTTCCTCTCAGATGGCATCAACATATCTATAATCTTTAAAATTACTTCTAAAATAAGAAAAAAAAAAAGGTATCTCTGAGTCATAAGAAAGTGGCTCTTATTTCTGAGAGCACTGTTCTCTTCAAACATTAAATTGAATTAACTCCTAGAAAAAATAACTAACAATATATACAAAGTTAACGAGAAAACACCACTAAGGGCAAAGAAAAACATTTTAAGCTTCAACACGTAACTTGTGATCTGCCACTCTAGAATGCTTTCTTTCAAAGTACCATTTTTGGAGACAAAACACAAACCAAAGCTTTAGAGCTCACATATCGGTTAAATATTCAAGTGTAACTGAGATTTTCACATTACTTTTGAAACACTGAATAGTATAACACCACAAAAATGAAAACTAAAAAGATTGTTGGTTACTTGCTACTACATTTTCCCAAGAGCATCACTTTCAGTTTATTAGCTGCTGTCTTCCCTTCCTGCTTATCTGCAAATCACTATTTTCCATCTCATTTTCCCCTCCTCAAGTCCTCTTCAGAAACAGAGGGAATTCCCTTACCAAGGAGAAATTATGTAACAATAAGAGGAATAAACACGAAATGCTTTAAAGGAATTCATGGCTAAAGGCCCTTCTGTTGCTCTTGGTAGGGCTAGAGCTACAGGATTCCTCAGAAAAAGCAAATGCTTGAAGAATAATAAAGGACTGTTTTCTGTGAGACTGAAACTCTTCCAGAACTAAACTGACTCTAAATTATTGAAGCTGTACATTCACTAACTTACCTGTGCTCTTCTCAGTCTTAACCACATTTCTTACCCTTAAATTATCATATAATGATTTTCAGATTTGATTTTACATATAGTGTTACATTTTCCGATGGTCTTTTGGATTCAAGTATTCTCCTCACTACCCTGAATCTCTAATGAAGCTTGCATAGATAATCCTAGCCATCAGAAACTTTTCTCACATATATTTCTGCATTGCTAGTTTCAACACTAAACTCTGCAGCAAAGTCGAAAAACACCCAATATCCTTTGAATATCTTACAGCAACGTAATCAAGACACGGGGCACTGGTCGACTACACTAGCATACACATCATCACGATCAAGGTGTCTACAGCAACCAGATCCACTGGTGTTTACCATTTACCCTGAAGAAAACTAAATACAGGCAAGAAAGCTGAAAATTAAGTAAACAGGGGAACCAAAATGAAAAATAAGCATATAAATGCTACTTAAGCTTTGCTCCAAAGGTTTCTCTCAATTTATGTCGTCCAAGTGACAGTTTACTAGCATCCCAAGACTTTGGGCTTGTACTTGTACAGATTCATTTCTTTTCCTTCCCCCTCTGAACACCACCCTCTTCTTATCTAACCCAAATACTTCAATAAGAAAGGTATTTAAACTTTGTTTTTATCACTAGCTCTCACACAGGGAATGCTATTTCTCCTTGGCCACAATCAGCTGTGAATATCACCTGCTTAGCCAGTAAGCACAGTACTAACTGCAATTTAAATGCATGATTATATGGAAATAAATACCGTCTTCCAAAAGATTGTTTACCCCATCATAGTAATTTCCTAGCTTTAAATGTCACTGAAGTACATAAAAATGAAAACTGATCGATGAGAATTGATCCATTATATTTTACATATTAACAGTCAACAGCTTTCCTAAGTAGTACTAATCCTGCTTCCAGCTACTGTTAATTTCCTACATTCTCTAAGTTTCTGAGCGCAAAGGAAACCTCAAAATGTAAAGCTTTCCAGTCATGTGTTCACGATAGATCATTACACAGAGTCACAGCTGGGGAGGACGGGAACACGAAACAGGAACAACATCCTGTTTTAAGCCCCTGAAGTCAAGGTCCGTCAGAGGGGTGGGTGCAAAATATTGGGTCACTTCCTAAACATAAGAAAAAGCATTAAACAATACAAGGCAATAAAAGCGTTAATGTTCATATAATCACCAATCCTATTCCCGAGTAGTTTCTTAATCAGAACTAACTTCCAGTGTAACATACACCGCCCTTTATTCACTTTGTTTATATGAATTAGTATTTCTAGAATGGGTAGGAGAGAACTGCTTCCAAATTAACAATAAAACTGTGTAACACTCCCTTCACATTATCTTCTTCCCAGTAACTAGAACAAAACCCAGTTTTCACCTTGTGGGATTTATTGTCAATTAAATCTCATCATACCTGCACAACCATAGAAAGCAAAACTGCCAATCAGGATTGTTACTTACAAGCACTTCAGCAATTTTGTTTTATTTTTTAACTGTTCCACATCTAGGTACTAGACAGTGCCTGACCACAAACCAGCCAAGTGGTGCAATTATTCATACTATTGGTAATAATCACGTCTGCATAGCTGCAGCATAAACCTGTAATTACGCAGGCAGGATATCCCCAAGGCTTGGGAAACAGCATTAGTTTTACAATATGACTTTAACAAGCGAAACTTATCCATGATTGAAAAAAATTTCAAGGAAAGCTTCAACCTTGCCAATTATAACTGAAAAACTAAAAATACACTGGGGACAAAAAACAGAATGTGAGGACAATGCTCCATCTTTTTTTTTTCAAGGACACAAGGCTACAGAAGCATCCAATGGGATACAGACATGGAGAGAAGAGGGATCCAGGATGGCTAGCTGATCTTCACAGATCACCTCCTCCAAGATCAAGAAGGGTCCATCTCAATGAGCAGGAAATCAAGCAAAGGAGGCAGGAACCCTGTTTGGATGAGCAAGGAACTCCTAACTCAACTTAAACGTAAAAAGGAAGCACAAAAGACATGGAAGGAAGGACAGGTGATCCAGGAGGAATAGAGAGATGTTGTCCAGCAACGGCATCAGGCAAGCCAAAGCCCATCTGGAGCCACCTGGCGACACAATGGGCATGGACTGAAATACAGGAAATTTCACTTAAACATAAGAAGAAAAGAAAAAAAGAAAGAAAAAAAAGACCCTTTTACCGTGAGGGTGGTCAACCACTGGAACAGGTTGCTAAGAGATGCTTATGTAGTCCCCATTCTTGGAGATATTAAAAAGCACAACTGGACACAGTTCTGAGCAACTTGCTTTAGCTGACCCTGCCTTGAAAAGACTGGTTCAGTTAGATGACCACTGGAGAGTTCTTCTAACTTCAACTTCTCTGTGGTCCCACTTAGACACGCTGTAGAAGTCATGGGGTTTTTTTCCCCCCAAATAATGATTCATTGCACTGTATATAGCCTATATATTTGACCATAGTGATTAATTTCTCAAAGTTCTCACAAACTAAGCGAGCAGTAGTCAGAGTGCTTAAATACCTTTATTTGTATCAACAGTGTCAAAAGTGGAATATAACTTACTTACTAAGCCCTCTAAAGCATGGAAATTTTGTAGAAAAAAACATGACTAGAGAAGAGTACAGTCGATTCATGCTCCTACTAGGCATAGAAAGTTACATTTAAGAAAGTTTAAGAAAACACACCAAACAAAAGAATATCCCTGTCCCAATAGACATGGTTGTTGTATGCACACATCGCTGGAACACAGTTTTTGCTTTAGGGAGAGTTTGAAAAGAGAAAGGAAGGCTTCATTCATCTAGCAGTGAAAGAATTTTCAAGAATAAGGAATAATGGAACAAAAAGGGTTGAAACAGACAAGAAAAAGAAATGGGGGCAGGTGAAAGTGACTAACAATTAGGAGCTGAGGAGCACTGTTGCATCATCTCTAGATTTCTTAATTTTATGAATTTATGAAATAGTGCTACATACATTATTATCCTGAAGTCTGCAGCATGGGAAGACAGAGCAGATCTGCCAGGCAAAGCCAGAGGCAGCAGCGCTTGCAAACTCTAGATGACCAACTAAGGCAACAAATTTCTGATCTTTGCGTGTACATGAGGAAGATGAATTTGATGAAGTATGGGCTGGAGGAGCAGTGAGGTGGGTTGAAAGCTGCCTAAGTGATTGGGCCCAGAGGGTTGTGATCAGTGGAACAAAGTCTAGTTCGAGGCTAGTAACTACTGGTGCACCCCAGGGATCAGTGCTGGGTCCAACTCTTCCAACATCTTCCTTAATGATCACCTGGCTGCCAATAAAGGCAAGCTCTTGTTATTCTGGCCCTTGGGTTATCCAGCAACAAAGCCTCTTGAGAGGGCAGCAGGCAGATGTCAGGCATCACGTTGCCTATGGCCAAGTCCACAGTCCTCTTCTACTTATGCAATCAACTGGTGGTAATGAAAGAAAATAAAACCTGAAGTTCTGTCTGAAAGCACATTTCATCACTAAATATTCTTTGATCGACAGTGACTTTTGGGGTTTTTGGCTCTGTTCAGCTCAAACATTTTTGTCCTTGACCAGTGAATGACCATTACTCTGATGAAATACAATAAAATACCTGTTTCATGAGAACTTTAATTAGGTGGATTTGTGATGCACGTGAACACCAAATAGCATTTGTTCAGTGGTGGAATAAGAACTGAACCCAAGCAGCCCATTTCAAAAAGATGGAGACAAACTGACCATTGCTGACAGCAAAAAACTGCCTAGCCGATTCAAAGATTAAAAATATAAATCATTATCTTCATCAGCAAGACTTGCAATAACACACTTGTCCCCAAGAAAGGCCTATTAAGCCAAGTACTTGTATATACCTGCAGTAAAAAATCATGCAATAAGAAAAATACCTTTAACATATTTAAAAGGTGCTATGATTTTTCCTGATGTTTTTTCTAATGCTGTACTTCCATCAATTAGCACTGGTATTTATCAACTACTTATGACAGAGACAACAAGAAAAAATATATAGCATATCGGGTGTTAGCTCACCTTAGATCCAGAAAATCTAAAATAACTTTACATAGTGTATCTCTGTTTAAACAGAAGTATCCTCAAAAGTCACAAAGCATAGATGAACATAAAAATGTAGGAATGTATCGTTACCACTCTAAATGACGTAAGTATTTTGTCTGGTGGTACATAAAACCTGCCCTTTTATCTTCATCCTCCAAAATTTGCCATTATAAATATTCGAGTTGATAAAAACACAGTAAATTCACCATAAGAACCGAAGTTTATTACATACCCGCCAATTCCTTAAGTTCAGCAGGATCCTTTAAGAATATTGACACGGCTACATTGTGTTATATACAGAAAAATACTTCCACATTTCAGAAACACCCTATCTTAGAGAAGTTGAAACAATCATAATGATCAGAGGATTGTGAATTTACAAAAAACTTCACAACCCTATGGACTATTTCAGGAAAACCATGTAACTTTCTCAGGGCTAACTGCTATAGCTAGTATGTCTGATACAATTTCTAGAGGTGGAAAGAGAAAATGAACCTGTGTGTGATACTGTGTTTTTTACCAACTGCATGTTAGAATTATTTTTAAACAATAAACTGGGATTTGATATCATCCTTTTTTAGTAAAAAAGACTACAATGAAAGTTAAGAGATGAAAAATGAATGTGTTTCTATTATTTCATTCAAATTCTTCCAGCAAACAGCATTTAAAAGATCCTGAAAATATGTCCCTAAAAAAAAAAAACAACTTAGAATTCAATGGAAAATATAATGAAGTTAAGTAAACTATCTTTAACAATATATATTTGGTTCCTGATACATACACACTGCCCAATTGTGCGATTTCTGCTTACAGCTCAGTTATCTAGCTTACTATAAAACAGAGGGCAAGTAAATCAGCTAGAATATGTCTAAGCTGTGCATGATAATATGGAAATTTATACCCCAGTTCACAGATCCTTTAAAGCACAGCTCCTGCTCAAGCCTTACCACAAGATATATGGTTTAATCAGTGGTGTAACAGGATCACAGTCAGTTAACTTCTAATACAAGGATACAAACAAAACACTGACAAATCCTGCGTACAGCCACTCTGAATTTACAGGAAGACACAATGTTGTACTTCACTACGGATTTTGCAGATAAAACCATACAGAGGATGTGGAACAGTATTCAAATAGCGCTTCAAAACCAAAATCTTTCTGAAACTTTCATAAGTATGTTTCAGTACCACACATGTTGCATTTATACTTAACACCGTTTATAAAACCAGATCAAAAACATTTCTAAAGGAAACCAGCTTCTATAAAACGGATTTTACAAGAATTTCATTCTTGCAAAATTACACAGGTAATATACAAAAATCCTACAAAAGAACAAATTGGTCTTAACAGACTCATTTTTGCTGTATTTTTAAAACTACTGTATTGATACATGAGTAGTTTCTGTCCATAGCCTAATGTTCTTCTATGCACTATAAAGTGAACAGAAAACTGCTGAAGAAGCTGCATCACTTGTGTTAAGATAATTTTTCTCATATTAAATCCTCTGCTTTCTATCAGGAAGTCCTAACCACCGCTGGAGTCTTTAGAATATTGAGAGAGAAATAACTATTTAATTATATGAATTTAAAATATCTTCAGTGTTGCTGGAAGTCAAGCACACAGCGGTCCTTATAATATAATATTGGTAGGCATCTATGCTACTGAGTTTAGTTTTTTAAAGCACTGAAGAGTTCTGAGAAGTGACAGGTGCTAAAGGGACTACTAAAGCTACCAATTTCACCCTGACTACCACTTTACAGCACTGATATAGCATCACAAAAACCTTCCTTTGTTATCACTTAAATCAATATGGAAATATTCAGGATAAAAAGGTTATAAGCACAAGAAACTGTTAAACAAACACCACAACCTGCAGGAAAAAAAACCCAACAACTTTAAGCCTACAAGTATAAGCTTTAAGTTGCTATGCTGAACATAAAGAAGCAATTTACATTAAATAGAAATACATTTCAAAGCATTCCAGTAGTGATTCAGAAAATATTAAAATAACTCAGTTCCAAGTAGGCAATTTTTTTCCCCTTATCTTCTCATTTTGTGAGATGGCCAAATGACTGTGAACATCAAATATTCCAGATAAATCACACAAACCTAACCGACTGCAGTTTTTCTTCACTTTCACAAAAAGCTATTTTCCTGAAGTTTCTATATTCAATTTTTAACTTTTTACAAATTATTACAGACTGCTTCACGTAGGTGATCTGCAGAAATGTTGCTGTCACAGCTATGGTACAATGGCTTTTTATGCAACCGGGCACTGCCCAATTCCATAAAAACGTAGAAATAGTGGTTTAGTAGACATAAAGCCCTTCTTATTAAGATGGAAACAGCCAAACACAGTAGGCGTCTTGCAAAACTCTATCCTAAACTCTAGAATGTAAAAGTTTCTCTCCTGGGAATTTTCAAGATTTAAGTATTTCTTTGTCCTTATACCTTTTGATTAAAAAAAAATAAATCCCACTATAATTAACCCAATGAAAAAACTCAGATCAGATTTGAGAACACCAAGGACTTTAAATAACACTGAAAATAAGGTGCCGATCCACACCTTTTAAATACTTCTGAATATGAACTTTAACCATTAAAAACTTGAAGAAAATAAAACCAAGATTTCAAAGCAGATTTTCAGAGGGCCTTAGGGTCAGTATTGAGTTTTTATGGGGCCACCAAGCTCTGCCTTTGCGTGTATGTGTGTGGCATAGAGGTGGGTAATACAGAGGAATCTGTGGAACTAAATAGATTTAAGATATCTTTAAATACTTATTTACGATCTCCAACTTCTAAGAAGTTGGGACTGTTGATACAGACGGGAGAAAAATGCTGGCTTCTGAGATGGCGTGGGATGGAGCTATGATCAAAAGCTCTTCAGGATAAATATAAATATTTAATACTGCCTTCCTTAAATTAGCAGTGACTACCACCATAAACTTTCTGAAAGTCTTAGGGCGACAGTTAATCCAAAAAGTTTCACCTATGAATTCAGAAAACCAAAAGGAAAAATATTACCATCAACTAGCAGTATCACGTTAGGACAAAATGCAAAGGTACACTCGCTTTAAAGGGAAAAATCATACTCCTTTTTCTTAGCCTGGCAGTCTTAAAACATCAAAGGTTAAAAAGTATTTCTTGGTATGTACATAACTGTCAAATATAAATCTCAGCAGTTTATACTGTTCTTTACATAAATGATTTCTTTCTTGCCAAATTCTGCATTCAAAATCCAACGCATAGGGCAATAGGTGTACCTATTCTAAAATTATTGATCCGTCTGTTGCTACTGGTCCAAGCGTACAGACACCATGTCTACAAACTTCATAATTTTTACTATGGAATTAGTATAATTAACATTTTAGCAATATCCTAACATTAAAGAAATAATTTGTGCCTGTCACTGGTTTATGGGGAAAAAAAAAGTGAAGGAAAGCTAAAAATGGAAAGGGAACTAAATGCTCTTTGCTTCATCCTGTTGAGACCTTAGCGTTTCTTCTTTGCAAGTTTTCCTCCTTCCCTCAAACATGTATTTTTCCATAATCAGTTATGTTACCAAGTTAGTGGTCAACAATTGGCACCCAAGGGCTTGGCTCTCAATTAACCTGCACTTCTACACAATATCGCAGAAAGCATTCAAATTGGGTATAAAGACAATCATGTACCCTTTTCACTGCTTCCTTCAGTCAAGTGACTTAGAGTCATTGGAAAACTACAAAAACATTCCAAAAAGGAACACCTCCAGCAAGCTTGCTTCTATTTTTGAAGACAAAAGACTGTGTAGAGTCTTTGTTTCAGCCGTCCATGGAAAACAGAGTGGCTAGTACTTGGGAAATAGTCAAAGCCATTGCCCCAACACATATTCCAGGGAATCACATCATTCCCCCAGTGAATGAACTTTTGAATACATTCATTGGGCACACAGAACTATCAAAGTGTACAGATTAAAAGAGATCAAATGGTACCAAGCGTGAAGAAGATACAGAAGGATGAGTATCGCTTTCTCCTGGTCTGTCTCTTTCTTCTAAAATATCATGGGTCTTCATTCTGAAAAGTCTTAGCAGCATTTTTTTTTCCTTCTTCTCTTCCATTCCCATATGCAACTCTAATTCAAATAATTTCCTTATAACATCCAAAAAGTTACTCTGTTTAATCACCTGAAGTGTTATCTGAGTTTTATTCAAATCAAGTGCTAACAAATACTTTAAGTATGAGATGCTCCTACCAAGAGATACCATCACCATTGTTCCCTTAACGCTATTCATGGGCCAGTTCCTTACCAAGCATAAGGTCGTTCTCTGGCAAACAGACTAAGGGACACATGGGCAACTCTGAAACTTTAAATCATTTTTAAAAAAGCAAATTTCTATCCATACATCAATTTAATTCTCTTCAAACTCCTTTGAATTTAATTTTTATACACTGAAAACCACAGCAGCAAAGAGTCCCTACCATAAAATGGTCCTAGCATTTGCTGAACCTTAGAATGCTACAACAGTAACAAGCAGCCAAAATCTGCAAGCTAAGTTATGTAAGTCAACACGCAATGCAACATACCAAGCAGCATCTCAGAATAAAAACTCAAATGAAGAGAAGAACTCATACAAGATTAATTGAAGGACTGTATTTTCAGTGCAGCATCTGTGGATGAAAGCATTCTGCTAGCACTGATTACCCACACTGTTCTTAAAGGAGGTGAACATCAAATTTATGGCAAAATTTATCTCCACAAATTTTTAGAGCTTGTCATCAGTGAAAAATTAAGCTACAACTCAAGGACTGCTCCAAATTGATCCCACTTCACAAACAAACAGTTGTGTTTACAGTCTGAGGGCACTTAACCAACACAGCTATCCACAGAAGGGTGTATGTTTCAGGGATCACGCTGCTGGTCCGTGGATCAGATGAAGATGATTCTCCATCTCCTTCCCCAAACTACTGAGAGTTTCTGACTACCTATTTCACTGTTGTTTCCAAAACTTTAGTGTTCTCCAGGTTGGTCTACAACTTGCTCCTACATCCAGACTCAAGATTAGCATTGATCTACACCTTTAATGTCTTTAGCCTAGTTTTCTAAGAAAACAGATGATAAACACATTTATATTATTATATGGTCTATCTGCCAGCTTCTCCTTAATGACTTGTGAACCACAAGCTCATTAACATCTCACTAAAGAGGTAAAAGACCCAAATAAAATTAAGACCCTCTATAGTTCAGGTTAAAACAAAAATAATGAGCAGCTAGACAGAGAAGAGAGATCCAATAACAGAACTCCCAATGCTAAGGGAGGGGCAGGCACTACTCCATTTTTTTAAATGTTTCGGTCTACCTGCCCAAACTTTGGCAGATAAACATTAGATATTAGTATTTAGGGTAACATTAATCGCCCTACACCCTCAGAAGAGAAAAATAAGCAACTCAAGAGATTCACTTTCTCCTAAGATAGGCTATATGAATGATCTAGTAGTAGGCTCCTCTTGTCTTTGCCACAGAGCAGAGAGCAAAATGCAGAGGTATGAATTATTTGTATCTGAGTTCACTTATCCAGGTCTACCTCCTTTACCTCATCTTACTTTTAGACAGTAACAAGATGGAGTTCTGCTCTTCAGAGATCCAAATAACTGCATTCTGGCCCATAATCACAAAGGCAAGGTACAGAGTAAGACAAAGCCAGCAGTGCTAATACACAGTATCTACTTATAAAGTCAAGAATTATCCAAACCAGAAAACAAATGATTGAGAATGATTTGTTTGTGGCATTGTAGAGGAATTTCAAAATAAGGAGAAAAAAAAAAGCCGGTGCTCAGAAAATGAGATGCCTGAAGATTATGTTGCCCAGGAAGCATCAAAAAAGAACATATACTTCCCAGCAGCAGAGAAAAGAAAGCCATGCTTAGAGTCCTATTTTACACTTCAAATGGTTTATCTCTACAACACTTTCTTACTGCAAGAGGCCACACCAAATGTCTTCTCTAAAAGCTTGGTTTATACCTTGCTTTTGTTCTGACATTCGATTAAAGTCATTACACACCTTTACACAAAAAGGTGAGCACATGTAACTGGATGTGTTACTCTAAAATTCATTTCCATGCTAATACAACTTCTACCTATAGACATAAACTCTCATCAAGTGAAGAAAATATTTAAAAGAGCTAGAAACAAGAATAATCACCTCTAGACAATTTGTCCGATCCAGTTCAAATGCAGCACCAGAATGCATCCTCTCACTTGTACAAAATACAACTGGACTAATTTAAATTATTTCTATGTTGTACACTATATGAAGCCCATTTTCTAGTCATCAAGAAATTCACTTACTCACATGATCAAAGAAATAAAGATTTGTTGACCTTCTCCAGCCATCAGAAATCTGAAAATATTTTCATCCCCTGATATAAAGTTTGATATTAAGGCAGATGGCCAGACTACTTTATAGTATTAGTGAATGCAGCTGTGAAAAAATGCAGCTGTGAAAAAACTAAGTTTTATGGAAGTTTAGAAGAATTGAGTACAGACAAAGAATTTCATAGACACTTTAGTCACACTTTTTTGTTGCATTCCATTGCTGGGCCCTGGTTTAAAGTATGTGATGATCCCTATAAAAGAAACATTACTTAGACTTAACTACATAAAACTGATCCAGAGAATGTAAACAAAGTTCCCTTTATTGTAACCACAGTTTGATTCCATTAAGCCCAGAAGCAATATATATGGGCATACATCAGAATAATTTGTCTTTGGAATTCCTGCACCACCTTGACCCCAAGGACCTCTCATGCAGTTCTATCTCTGAGACAATTTAACCTAGTTAAAATTAATTTTTTTTATTTTTTTATTTTTTTTTTAATAATATCTCTGTTCATGTTATAGTTTTGAGGAACGCTGCAACTGAGATGACCTCATCGCACTCTAGTCTCTTTTTTTTTTGCTGAGGAATGAGGCAACTTTGGGTGTTCTTTGAGCTCCCTTCTCCTCCTCTCCTTTTCCCTTCACATTTTATTCACCTCTCTTCCCTTTCATCCTGCCTTCCTTTCCATCCTTCAGTTCCTCCATCAGCTTCTCCTGTCTACATCCTCTCTCTCTCTGCTTCACGTACACAACTCTATGCACCTGTTGTTTCATCCTTTGCCAAGGGTTATATGTCAGGAGACTGGAAAACCTGAAGTTGTGGTAGGTTGACCCTAGCCAACAGCTAAGCATCCACACAGCTACCCACCCCCTCATCCACCCCCACAATGGGATGCCATCCCAGCACCATCCAGTGCAAGAGACTAAAGTAATTTAACAGGATGGGGACTACCTAGCAAACAGAAGTCCATTCAAACAAAACACAATTTGATATAGATGTCAAAGTAAAGCTACATATTTCAGAGAAAAATCCACTCTGTACGTGCAACATGGACAACATTCTAGAAGACAACACTGAAAAGAAGTTAAACTGAGTATCTGCTCTAAATCTTAATTGGAGTGCCCACTACAACTCAAAAGTGTTTAATGAGATCACCACAGATGTAGGAGTGGAAAGTTATTCCACCTCTCTATGCCTCATCTGTGATACAGATATTAAAATCCTGTGCCCAGTCGCAGAATCCAGTTTTAAAAGGTAAGACAAACAAGTTATTGACTAGAACATATAGCAAAACACAGATAGAATCCAAATCGTCTAGCTTAGCAAAAAGAAACAAAAAAACCCACAAAAAAGATCAGCATCAAGAGGTGACTCAATATCCTAATGAAAGTGTATTTCGTAGAGGAAGATGCATGACAGAGCGGAGACAGCCAAACTGACTGAAAATCAACATCAGAGACACTCAGATTTGATTTAATACAACTGTTTCTTAATTAACAGTGATCAATTAAACAAAAGGCCAAGAGACATGGTAGATTATCTTTTCATGTTTTAAACCCAATCGGGATCAAATTTTGGAAGAAAAGTTTTAGGCAAACGTTCACTAACATTTTCAGTGGAAGTACTTTTTAACAGGGATAACTGATGCTAATAGGTTAGGCCAGATAAGCTAATACACCCTTTTAGCCTTTAAATGCATAAACTAAAGACATGTCCAATGGCTGAGCTAGAGCCACTGAAGTTCAAGAAAGTGAAATATGGTATCGCTAGGGGAAATAAGTTGTACAGAGGAAATAAGTAGGACAAAATATATATTGAGTTACCCAGAACACGCAAAGGAAGCGCCTCATAAATATGGCAACTAAATGAAAAGGTAGTGGGGTAAGGTCTGCTTTCTGCAGAGAAATAAAAAAGATGATGCAGACTGACAATGGGGAGAAGTAGGAGGACCCTACACAAACCACAAGAGCTGCTGGCGGGTAAAGGTACTCCTTCACTGTGGTCACTGTACTAACACAAAGTATTTGCGAACTGGAAACAAACCGCTTACAAATCATAAAAAATTAGTAACCAACTTAGCATCTCTACTACTGCATTATACATTTGATAATTTCAGCATAGGTAATAATCTCAAGGAATAGCGATTTTTATTATTTTTTTCTTTAAAGAATAAGATTAGAGGATGTTTTCATATAAATCTAAGCAAGCAACTGTTTACTGAGTCTCAATGTCGAGCCAAACAACAAGAAAATTTAGTCAGAAAATATGTCAGCAATAAAACATATAAATAAAGGTTTCAAAAGTTCCCACTAAATTTCTTAGTAACTGAATCAGGCCCAAAACAAATCTAGCAAGAACTAAATGTAACAAATTAAAAACTATCTTAAAAAAACCACCAGCATTTATTCTTCAAAAAGTAGTTATTCTCATTTGTATAACTCTTAGTGTCTTTAAATCTTTTTCATTTTTCACATATTAGTGTCCGTATTTAGAAACCTAAATGGATTTGGATTCATTTGCAAAAGTGCTGACGATTTGCAGTTTGCCATGAAAACAACATGAAGTGCCAGAGCTCCACACCTATGGAAGTCTTACCACATTCCTGCAGAGGTCTCAGTATGGATATAGCTATTGAACTTCAGGCATCCGCAACAGTAAAATGCGGCTTTCATGCATAGTTCTATTATTACATATTAATTTTTATTGCTTTGATATTGCAATTGTAATTATTACTTCAGCATCTCTCTGACACTACGCTATCTTAGAATAATCCCTGGTTTACATGTCAGCAGACCAAACGGTTTTCATTCATTCCAACATTTCTTTCACATGTTAATACTTTTTAAATTAAATCATTCCCCCTGAACTGACATCACAGATTTAACAGTTACTTCCTGATTAGAGAGGAGAGGAAGATGAATAACTCAAGAGTTTTCAGATATGTATGAGAAATTTTTCAAAGTATATCTCTTGAACCCCAAAATCCCAACAGTTAAGTGATTATAAACCAGATAGGTCTTTACACAGAAGTTTTATCATATAATTATGATGCTGATCATTTAGAACTATCCAAAATGTCTCCAGCGTTTCTAAACAGCTAAGCAAAGTTATTTTTAAAATCAAACATATGTGCTTTTTTCTGTTTATGTCTTCGGAAAGAACATTCTGTATAATGAAAAACATGACCAAATTTTTCACAGTACATCACTATAAAACCCTATAATTGACTTTTTGGGTTGGTTTACTCTATATCTATTTTTGTCCATGTAGAAAACAGCAACGATGTGGCGAAAAGACCAAAATGTAGGTCCCATTCCAGGATAAGGCTCCATCCTGATTAGTGAAGAAGTATCATGTTTTCCCTGGGAAACATGCCCATTTTGTAAAAGGGAATTCAGTCCACATGAACCTCCTCTTTGGGGGGGGAGGGGCGTGGGGGTGGAATCAGTCCTTTTGAGCAGCACAGACTCTGGTGATTGCTCTCAGCTTTGGCTGACAATGACTCAGAGCCCTTCCATTAAACAGAATGCAACCCTGATCATTAAATTTATTATAAGTTGTCCCAATATGAATTTCCTGCTTTTCAACAATATTTTTCAAACCTTAGAGCCGAGATTTGCTTGTAGTATTATTTTAGTTCTACCTGAAGTGAAAAAATGTTTAACAAACTATTTTTTTTCCCCCAGAAGAGATAAGCTTTCTAAAAACAACACAAATACAAGCAGGGTGGTGAGAATACATTCACCATTTCAATTGCTGAGATGACTACGTACGTAATTCAAAGCAAATGAAAGTCAACTTGAAACAGAAAAAACAAATACCTGCACTAAAAGAATTTATCATTTTAATTATTATCCACCCAAAAAAATGAATTCAGGATTTCACTTTACATACTATTCTCATTCCTCTTTGAATGGCCTTTAAGCTGTTATCACTGATTACTTACATGCCCCAATCACAGAGTGTAAAGAAAGTGTGCAGATACATTTCCAAAGGAGTCCACATGCCATAGAAAAAAAAAAAATTCTACTTCTTTCAGAGTTAATTAAAACAAATCAAATGGCATTAAACTTTAACTTAAAAGTCTGAAGAAAATATTGTTATCTTGCAAATTGTTTAACCGCAAGATATGGCATAATTGCTTCAAGGTAAATCTTACAGACATTGAAGATGACATCTAAATCACAAGCTTGGGAAACAGGGAACATACCGTTCACACTCACAGAAGAGAGGATATGTTTAAGTGGAAAGGTAAGTTATTTCCTTTAGCTCAGGGTCTAAGTTAAACTGCAGCTGCAGTCACTAATAGTAGATTTTCCTGAGATTTCAAAGAATCTAGGGTCTGATCCCAAGACCAGAAGTTCCAATAAACCAGTTTAAGTGCTGAAGACAGGTGTAGTTTCTCTATCGGGGCATAAGTCTCGTTAATGGGCTGCTCTTACAAATGTAATACCAACAGGAGATTATCCTACCCTAGCCAAGTCTCACTGAATTGTTTCCACAAGCAAAGATGCTGATTTACAGAAGTGAATGCAGGATCTATTTCAAAGATGAAACATGATGAATGTCATAAGAGCTTCGGATTGACTGATGGATTGCTTTTGGTTTGTTTTTTTTAATTACTGAAGGAAAAAGATAACAAAGCTTGCCCTAACAAAACTAAAAACCCTTAGCTGTACTTACTTGAGAAGTTTTAATGATACAATCGTTATACAGAAACATAACAAGTATACAAGTGGTTGTAGTGTAAGAAAAAATAGTTAAGTCAGCACATTTAAAAAGGAAAAAAAACCCCAAACCATTTGAGATTTAGGTCCAGCTATACAGCCTAGAAGAGAAGCTTTGATGTGAACAACACTTTTACACCACTCACATAAAACAACGTAAAAGTACTTTAAAGACCTGCCCCAGTGAAACACACTCTGCAACAAAAGTACAGCAGCACACATTTACAGAAAGATTCTGACGGTAACATCAGAGTAACTGCACTTCATGGCCCTGCTCTTCACCAGTTTGAGTACAAAATACTTATGCTATGGGTGAAGCATGATGTTTCTGAGGGGGACCAAATACCTACATTTGAGTCAGCCTATGCTTCCTTCAAAGGCAGTGGAGAGAAATGTGTTATGATTCCTCTGGCTGATTTTAGACACTTATTTTCAAGCGAATCACTAAGTAAAATTGCTTATTTCTCTCTGCTGCTCTACAGAAAGAAAGGTTTTGCTTACTCTCTCAGGTGCATACACTGACACCGCAGAGACGTGAAGTTCATGAAATGAATCTCTTGCAGCAGCTATTTAGCTATAAATGAATAGCAATAGAAGATTCATGCCTGGTTAACACCAGAAATGAAATCTACTTACAGTTATAACAGAAGTTTCTGCCACCAACGAGAGGTTTCCCACCTAGGTGGGACATGCCCTTCAACAAGACCCATCCTCTATCCAGGCGATGCTGTAATGAGAACTAGCAAGGTTCAGACATACACTTTCCTGGAACCAGAAGGCATCACCAACCAAAAGGTCTTGGAACTAGAACTGCCCCAGTATTTTTAAAACTTTATCCAACTCTAGGGGGCTAAAATATTGTGGGTAACAGAAAGATTCGGAGGGGGAACACAAAAAATCTTTCTCTTCATCCAATGGAAAGAGTGCACTCAGTCCTGCTCTTACACAGAAGACACTTTTGTTGGAATTCACAACAAAATCCGTTGATCTGTGCATATTTTTAAGGACTGAAAACAGCATAGGCCTTTAAAGGCAAATCTCTCACTTGTCGATATCAATCTGGAACAACTGTGTGGTGGGTAAAATACTCAATTATTCCATCAGCATGAAATGTAAGTGCCATAAGTCAATAGAGGAAGGGTTACAGAACTGTTCCCTCTGTCAGTGCAGATTCTTTTGATGATACCTTCAAAACCATAAGATACCACATCATCACAGGTCACCTGTATGTCATGGCCCTGATGGAAAGAGAAAGACTTCCTGGAACCTTCTCGCTCTCTCCATTGAGTTCCAATGAACAGAAATGCTTATTTCCTTCCACAATGTAGCCCAACTCTAAGATTATCTACTTCTTGAAAGAAGTAACCTTCCCACAGAATGTACTTACATTGTATAACTCATTTGCAGTTGACAGTGTTGATGATAAATTAGCAAGACAGAAAGATAAGCAAAGGGCAGCCTTAAAAAGGTTAAATGGGAAACTAAAATTTCACTAACGTGCCTTACAAGTGTAACATCCACCAATATTAAGTACAGTTGCTATTTAAAAAGGGAAGATGGATTCACAGATCTCTCAGTATCCCTCTCCAGCACTGCCTGTAGTGTTAAGAAACAAGGCTTATACAACTGCACCGACCAGCCACTTACCACCCTCACCTCTCTTAATTTTGTCAAATTTTGCTGAACAGGGCCAAAGAGCAAAGGGGTAATAACAATGCAGAAGTTTTGTAAAAATAAACTTGTATAAAGAAAAGAGCCTTAAATCAGCTGTGATCTAGTTCCCTTGATGAAACAAAGCAGTGAAGACTAGAGCTGGAGCTTCTGGACAAGAGAGAAGTAGGACCCAAATATCGAGAAAAGAGAGTTCATCGTGTACTTTGTTCCTTGGTTTTATAACTGAATGCTTAAATGGACAACAGTTGTCCATTAGTACACAAACATGTCTTGGATCCTTGAGAGCTAGTATTCAAACATGTTTTGAAAGGAATACAAACCTCAAGATCTGAAGTTTAAAATTTTATCCCTGTATTAACGATTACAAGACTACCTTCTTGGAAAGCTGATTATCCCATATATCTACAGCAAGTTTCTTGCGTCTTTCTTTAAAACATGTGGCAATGGTAATACATGATGATAATACAACACAATACCTCAGATTAAAGTTGAAATCAAGAATTCCTAAATTCCTGTTACATGTAACTTATGAAATATGCTTGTATTTCGGAAAGTTAAGTCACTAACTGATGGTCAGGTGTTCCCTGTCGTCCTGTCCCATCCGTCCGTCCCCCAATACTAGCAGGCTATGGTACAGCTGTCCTCTTTCACAATTCTTATACTTTCTTCTTAAGCAACCACTTCTGGCTGCTGATATAGACAAAATACTGAAATACATGAACTAGAGACTCAATATGGGTTTATTATAACAAGCCATAAATTCCTCCTGATTAAACACTTTGTTTACATTTTAACAAAGCTATTTTCTTGCTGCTTCGGGGGGGAACACACAAAACACAAAACCCAACCACTTATCAACCTGTATTTACATTTGCACGATACTTGTTTGGAACTACTACTGATGCCACACATATCCCCATATTATGCTACTTGTTTTGCTCAATCCATATTTCAAGGTTTTCCAGAGATTAGCAAATACATCTGGCTACAGTGTTTTCAGTTTTACATGCTTCAAAATATTCACACTGCTATAACAATTAAACAAATGAAAAAACGTAATGGTATTTTGGCAAATTCAAACTGAATTTGCTATTTAAGAGAGGGTTGTGTTTGTTATCATACTATTACATAACATCAAACACTTAAAAGGTCCATAAGGTCTATGCATTGAAATAGATGTTACTTCCCTTTTAAACAAGAAAAAGGTAATTTCACCTTCGATATCCTCCTCAGCCACACAACAATGCCAGCCCACTTTCGCCGAAAATACACATAAGCATGCATGTTCAATGCATAGGCTATCCCCTGAAAGGTCTGCATACAACAAAGACTTCATCCTACCACCCAGCCCTGTAAAGCAATTTCTCAAAATGTAAAAATACATTTGACAATTGCTGATCTGAATTTTATGTGTCACTTGAAAAAAATTAAAAATCAACAGACCACCTTAAGAAGTTTTTTTGGGATGGGGTCGTTCACAGGCAGGAGGAAGAACAGAAGTCTACAGTTAAGCATGCCTCACTACAGATACTTCATTTTAAATCAAAGAAATATAGATAGGAAAAGTAGCTCAATTATCTTGTTGTCACACTGATAGAAGCATAAGCTTTTAAATAATCACATGGCGATACAGAAATCAACAGTCAGGCCACAAAACTGCTACCTCACAAAACTCTTTAATGTATGAGAAGGAGGAAGGGGAAGTTAGAAATTTTTACCTACTACCTCTGGAAATAATCAGGATTCAGGGAAAACAGGTTTTATGCAGCCATTAAAGAACCACTTACAGTATGTGTGGTCCTTCTGTAATCCAAAAACACAGTATCAACACTTTTGAATAGAGTTCTGAATATATTTCGGATGTGATTAGACACATTTGCACTAATCAATCTTTCAAAAGGAAGTTTTGATTTACTAGTCTACTGTGTTGAAATGTTTGAAAAAGAAAACATTAAGTGTTTGAATATACTCATCATAAATCTGTGACGATATAAGGATAAATCAGTCCAGATGGCAGTGTGATAACATTTTGTGTTTCTAATCTATAAAAATACGTATAAAGCTCAACCTCAGGCACATATAAAAGCATGGTTGAAACCTAAGATGATAAATGCTGGATTCAAAACTGAAATTAAAAACAATCTCAAATAAACGTTTAACAACAGATACACACATTATGGTTTCAGTATATTTTGCCTGTCCAGCATGTTAAGAGTTATTATCAATTATCATCTACCATGTTATATTTTTAAAATTTATTGGAGCTTTTTTATTATTAAGCACACCTTAAGGCTTAATTTCATTTGGAACTAACGATGAAATGGAACAAAATTTATGTCCAAAGGGTTTCATCAAAGCATACTTTTAGGAAATAAAGTAAAATAATAGTAAGCACGCAAGTGAATCTCTCCCCATAGTCAGTCATTTTAGATAAATTAATAGAAATACAGTAGCCTTAATACGATGGGTATTCACATAACTTTCAATGGGGCTGTTTCCTTCAGAAAAGGACAAGATTAAGATGCAGATTATTAAAAGCAGCATTTTCCAGACTTTTTAAAGCGGTAACCCCTTATCCCATTCGAAGCCTCGCTTATGATACGTACAGGTATTAAAGGTAGTCATACAGCTTTTCAATAGGCCAATTCTTCTAGACAGACCAGGCAAAAATCATTAAGATCAACAACTGGAGCACAAAATATCACCATTCAAAGAAGCTGGCTTAAAAGTGTTAACAAAATAAAGATGACATTGGAAAGGGGGGGTGGGGGGTTGGGGAGGGGTGTGGAATCTGAAAAACCACAGACTGACTACCCTGGTAAAACAAAACTGGAAAATACCTTATTGTTTTAAAAACTCAGAGTGAAATATTAACGGTTGGATGACCAATAAATTACAAATCTAGTTATAACTACTGACGTTACATGCTTTTAAAAATACTTCTGCACAAGTACAGCCTACTTAGCCTTATAAGCATAAGCAATTGAAGTTCTTATGTTTCTGCAACCTGGTTTTATACCAGTTATTTATTTATACACTAACATCAAATCTTTGAAGATTTGGTGACTTCCCCACCCCCCAGCCCCATAGTAATACACTGTTACACTGCATGTAGCACTAATCTAGATGCTGTTATCAGTCTATCTATACACAAAACCTTCCCAACAGGGATCTGTAGAGACCTCTCTCCAGGCCAGTACTGCGTTCTTAGGGAAAGCCCCTACCTGGTTTTCTCTCCAACAGAACTGAAGTTTACCCTAAGGTTATGACTAGACAACTGTGTTTTATAGCTATAGATAAACTTCACCTCCGTGATCTCCTCTTATTCCTTTTTCAACTACTATAATTTTTGGCTTCTACTGTACCTTGTGGCAGTGAATTTATGAATTCAGCATTTAATTATGCGCAGTTAAAAAAACTACTTCCTTGTGTTCATTTCAAGCCTGCCATCTGATAATTTAATTAGGTGCCCCTAGTTTTTGTTATGAAAAAGGGAAATAATTGTTTCCATTCACTTTTTCCACATTGCTCATAATTCTAGATTTCTATCACACTCCCCTCCCAACTGTCTCTTTCCAGGCTTTAGCACCCTGCCAATTTAGCCTTCCTTGTACGGAATTCATTCCATTCTTTTCTAATTAGAAATTGAATTCTAGAATATTTTTTTTATAATAGGGTAGGCACAACAGCAGAACTACTAGTAACAGTTTTCCTCATATACTCTCAATTCCTTTAAAATCTAACCCACTTCTGACAACTATTAAGCCTCAACTGTTAAGATTTGAGAGCTATCCATTGTGAATCTCAGATTATTTTTTAAAGAAAATAAACAGCACAGTTCATGCACATGACTTCAGGTTTGTTAAGAACTGATTTCACCTATTTTATCACCCACTCAATTCTGTGAATTCCTTGAGAGGCTCTACACAATCAGCATTTGATTTCAGTACTCTAAATAACTTTGCCATTAGCAGCTTTCTCACTTCTCCAAGATCCCAGGTAGATCTCACAAGTAACTTTAGTGTGAAAATAAATTATTCCTCCCCTTGCTTTCTCATCTTTTATTCAGTTGGCATCTTGTAGAACATCTTATTTCTAGCCCACAACATTTTGTAAAGCTACTGAGATGCTGAAGGTACTAAAAAGCCACTAAATAATTTACCAAGAATAAAACTACTGGTGTTCCACCAGACTCCATGCCAATGTTGGAATAACTTCTTCGCAATAGGACAGAACCTGAAAACATGCAGTTTTTCAGTTCCTATTTAGACAGGATGTTCAACAGAAATTATAAATAATCTTGAGTTGAAACAATGTGCAGTACTGATATTTAATTAATAATCACTCATTTTAGACATTCATTCATTCTTCCAAGAAAACTTATTTTTAATCAATAGCTGTAGTCATTAAATAAACCCTTATTTTGTGGTATATGTGGAACAAGCAATAATAAACTACATTGAATACTGTTTGAATAAATTAAGTAGCAATACTTGAAAATAATAAACATTTCTGCTCTTCGCTTTTTTTTTTTATTCAAAGCACACAAAAAGGAGCTACATATCATGAATACAGGACTCAAGAAGAGGGCAATCAACTCTCACATGACGACTGGATTTTGTGTTAAGCCATGAATGATCTAAATTGAAGTTACATAAATAGAAAACTAATGTCACTGGCAAACAGCCCCGTTCTGTAACGTTCTATTTCAGAATCACTGGTTAAAGAAAAAGAGACGCTGAGCTTTGACAAAGAACGATATGGGAGATGACATCAACTTCTTTCGGCAAATGAGCTCAGTGTGCCAGCTAGCTGACAAATTAGCTTCTAAAAACCACTAACAGTAGCTTACAAAGTCACAGCTGTTATCCTGTTTTGAACAACAAAATGTTGATCTCAGTTGAAATGTCTAGTTTCACAGAAGATTTGTAAGTGCCCTGATTTTTTTTTTTTTTTTTTTTTTTTTTTTTTTAAACAAAGCAATAAGTTATATTGAGAAAAGCACAAGGGACAGGCAATGACTGTACTCTGATGACTCCATGGTGATGTTTAATAGGCCGGATTAAGTATAACAGTTGTTTCTGCCCTTCACCCTCCTTAAATTTAAAAAGGATCCCTATAGTTACAGACTCAGTAGCAACATAAATCTACAAATATTAAAGTACCATAGTCACTAGCAATTTCTTTTGCTAACTCAAGCAGTTCCCAGGATATTAAGTTTGATACTGGGAAGAAATGCATCAGAAAACCTGGCATCCAAAAACTTGTAGGACATTGTATTAAGGGAGTTAAATTCATTGGAAGATGCTAATACTCTCCTAAACGCACATTCTACAAGACTGACTGGTGGACGAAGTAAAAAAAATTGTACTATTACTTAGCACTTCAAATATTTCTGTAGTGTAAATCTTCACCTTCATGGTAAAATTCCAGGCAGTCTTCTCTATTTCTCAGAGTTAGAGAGGACTAAAAACTCTTACTAAAGACAAGAGACGAACTCAGTCTTAATGCTGGTACTCCTATGAGCTCCATCATTGCTATCTGAACATCCTTCAAATGACATCAGTTTAAAAAAAAATGGAAAAGAGAACTATCATTCCCATTTTGCAGATGACAAATTGAAGAATAGAACAATTTATCTAACTTCCTGAAGCTTCAGAGAGAAGTCTATGGCTCAGCACCATAGCTAAATTCACCTTTCAAGCACCAGGCTACAGCACTTTGCCACTATAAGCATTCTCCGCTTTTTTTACAGCCCTTTTAACTTCATAAAATTGCAGTAACTTCAGCATAGTCACTTTTGATTTATAGTAAATTGAAAGAATAAGCAAGCCAACACAGATGCATGGCAAGTTGAAGTGACTAGCCTAAAGCTAACAAAAAACACACTGGTCAAAGGCTCCATTGCAACTCCTAAGATCCTACGTTTAGACATCAAACTAAGATTTTTATTTAATAATCACAGAATCATTTAGGTTGAAAAAGATCTTTAAGATCATCATGTCCACCTATTAACCCAGCACTGCCAACTATCATTAAACCAGTCCCTAAGCATCACATCTATGTGTTTTTTAAACACTTTCATTAAATACCTCCAGGGATGGTGATTCCACCACCTCCCTGGGCAGCCTGTTCCAATGCTTGACCACCCTTTCACTGAAGACGTTTTTCCTAACATCCAATCTAAACCTCCCCTGGCACAACCTGAGGCCATTTCCTCTTGTGCTGTCACTTGTTACTTCAAAGAAGAGCCCGACCCCCACCTGTCTACAACCTTCTGTCAGGCAGCTGTAGAGAGTGATAAGGTCTCCCCTGAGCCTCTTTCTCTCCAGGCTAAAGACTCACAGTTCCCTCAGCCGCTCCTCATCCTCACAAGACTTGTGCTCCAGACCCTTCCCCAGCCCCACTGCACGTGTCTCTGGACACGCTCCAGCACCTCTACGTCCCTCTTGCAGTGAGGGGCCCAAAACTGAACACAGGGTTCCAGGTGTGGCCTCACCAGTGCCCAGTGCAGGGGGA
>JAVJGI010000062.1:77674438-77732204 GCA_035590275.1 Ibycter americanus
TGCCCAGCACAGGGGGACGATCACTGCCCTGGTCCTGCTGGCCACACTGTTTTGGATACCAGCCAGGATGCTGTTGGTCACCTTGGCTACCTGGGCACACTGCTGGCTCATGCCCAGCCGGCTGTCGACCAGCACCCCCAGGCTCTTTCCCACCAGGCAGCTTCCCAGCCACTCTGCCCCAGCCTGTAGCGCTGCCTGGGGTTGGTGTGACCCAAGGGCAGGACCCGGCACTGAGCCTCATTGAACCTCATGCAGTTGGCCTTGGCCCATCGGTCCAGCCTGTCCAGATCCCTCTGCAGACCCTTCTTGCCCTCCAGCAGATCAACACCACCACCCTAACCTGGTGTCATCTGTGAACTCACTGAGGGTGCGCTCAGTCCCCTCGTCCAGATCATTGATACAGATATCAAACAGAACTGTCCCCAGCACTGAGCCCTGGGGGACACCGCTTGTGACCAGCTGCCAGCAGCTCCATCCACCACCACTCTTTGGCCATTTACCCAGTGTAGAGTGCACCCATCCAAGCCATGAGCAGCCAGTTACTCCAGGACAATGCTGTGGGAAATGGTGTCGAAGGCTTTACTAAAGTTGAGGCAGACAACAGCCACAGCCTTTCCCTCATTCGCTAGGCAGGTCATCTTGTCATAGAAGGAGATCAGGTTCGTCAAGCAGGACCTGCCTTTCACAAACCTATGCTGACTGGGTCTGATCCCAGGGTTGTCCTGCATGTACTACACAATGGCGCTCAGGATGATCTGCTCCATAACCTTCCCCAGCACCAAGGTCAGGCTGACAGGATCCCCGGACCTTCCTTCCTGCCCTTCTTGTAGATGGCTGTCACATTGGCCTCCAGTCTCGGGATTTTACTGATTGGCCATTACTGCTGATAAATGATGGAGAGCGGCTTACCAAGCTTCTCCACCAGCTCCCTCAGTACCCTTGGGTGGATCCCATCTGGCCCCATAGGCTTGTGTGTGTCTAAGTGGTGTAGCAGGTCACTAAGCATTTCCTCTTGGATTACAGGGGCTTCATTCTGCTCATCCTCATCCCTGTCTTCCAGCTCAGAGGGCTGGGTACCTGGAGAACAACTAGTCTTAAAGACTGAGTCAAAGAAGGCATTAAATACCTCAGCCTTTTCCTCAACCTTTGTGGCAGTGTTCCCCCCGGCATCCAATAAAGGATGAAGATTATCCTTGGGCCTCCTTTTGTTTCTACTATATAAAAAAAAAACATTTTTTGCTACCTTTTATGGCAGTGGCCAGCCTGAGTTCTACCTGGGCTTTTGCCTCTCTAATCTTCTCCCTGCATAACCTCACAACAGCATTGTGGTCCTGAGTTACCTGCCCCTTCTTCAAAGGTGGTAAACTCATTTCTTCCCCTGAGTTCCACACAAAGCGCTCTGCTCAGCCAGCTGGTCTTCCCCTCCAGCTCATCTTTCAGTGCATAATGCTAGGTAAGTCCTGTTTCTATCAACACATTTTCATATTTTTTCATCTTTACTATAGCAGAGATAGCATAATAATGAACAAAATAAGAGTGCAGGCACATTAGGAGCTGAACACAAGCACGTCTTTTCAACAGCAAATCTAATACTTATTTTGGAACAGGTACTACCAACTCTCGAAGTCAGACCCAGAATTGGTCCATCTCCCTTACATACTTGTAAAATTGAAATTAACATGTTTACCTCCTAAACCAGCATGAAGGAGGATAGAAGAAGCTAATAATTAACATCCGAAAACATAAAAACAAGTTCCATTAACAAATTTCCCGTTTGGTTTGCTAACAAAGTGAAAACCAGCAATACAGAAGAAACACTTTTCTCCTTATTTTGTTGGTTCCGTCTCTTTCCACAGAAATAAGAGAATACTGGAAAATGAGAATTGCACTGTAGAGACTTCTATACAGCCATCAAAAGAAATACAACAAAGAAAAAAGGTATACACAATGTTTTAATGATCTTTCCACAGCCTTACAGAAATAGAGTGGCTTTGCTGTTTACAGAATCCTTTATCCTCAACACTTCAGCCCCTCCCTATCCCAATTTCACAGATCAGTAACTGGCAAATGAAAAAAAAATAATAATACATCAGAGTCCCTAATATATATTTCAAATACTCTATTTCACACCAAACCCAACACTTTAGTTTGTTAATCAAACATCTCAAAGTAAGACTGTGGTAAAATGAATCCATGCCGCTTAACAGTAAATCAGTGTCCTAAACAGTGAACCATCTTTTTGGTTCTTGATCTGCATATGGCTTAGTTCAAACACAGTTCCTGTGCATAAATACATCAAAGGATCATCAAGAAGTCAGTGTCAGCATGAAAGCTGAGAAATAATCAAATCCTTAGGTGGTGTTGTTTTTTTTTAAATCAAGATACAAACCATTGAGATGGAAACATCATCTCAGGACCCATCAGCTTACCTCACCTTGCCCTGTTTTACACTGAAGTGGACCACAGAGAACAGTCATCTCCCACCTGTGAGACACCTGCAAGTTATCCAACAACCTACATGGCCAATATGTCTGAAGTTTAGGCCACATGAAGATTCTGGTATTCAGTTGAAGGAGACTTGTGGCCTCAGTCTATTACTTCCAGTATTGTGAAGAAACCCTTTGGTCTCCATGGAGCTACCCACTGGAACCTATAAAAGGTTGCATATCTTCTTGATCACAAAAGTGGACATACTGAGTTCCAAGTTGTTAATTTTGTGTTTGAAAAACACATACAATGAAGTTCACCTGTGTATAAGAACAAAGAAACATCACACTAGACTAGAACAACACTCCATCTAACCTCCCCCCTTTTATGAAGTTATCAATAATTATGCATTCCTTGTTTAAACCATGGTATTTTATTTGTACAAGTTCATATATGCATCATTGAAAAAAATATGTTTCAACCTAAAGATGTATAGATAAAGCTACACATTTTCAGAAAAAGTACAACCTAGTTGTGTACTGTAGAGTGACCAAGAAGTTTGGGTTTTAACTAATTATTTTATTTTAGTTTTTAGTTTTATTCTCTCTGGACCTCCAAACTACATATATGATATAGAGAATAACACATTTGTCCCGAGAGTACCGTGAAGAAAAGAACTGGTTAGTATTTATTAAGTACTCTCATAGTGTGATATGTGCCACAAAAGAGCACATGAAAGTTAGTAATTCTTCTTCATAGTGGGGTTTGAATACTGTACAGGAAAGATGGCAGACAGCCATATAATGAGCAATGACTGATAAAAAGAAAATCACTGAATAACTCTGCATGGAACGAATACTGCTCACTTCAAAGCATGAGTCAGGAGTTCTAGCGGTGAAAAAATAAATGCAATCAGTTAACACTATTATAATGTGCCACATACAATGGGACTGTACGAAGGATCACTGGAAACCTTAAATCTAGCATTTCTGTGGTGCTAGTTTCATCAACTTATTCTTTCAGTGTAGAGTTTAGCTAAACTTACTTTTCTTAGCAAAGGAACACAGATTTAAGAAGAAAAGAAAACAAAACAAACAATCCTATCAGTTGGGAATAGCTCTATCTGCAAGTTCTTCAGATCCTACCTCTAAAATTAGTAGTAAAGATTTTTTACAAGATTGGCTATTTTAGCTGCATATCTGTAATGTGTCCAATCTTGAATAGTTACTAATGAGAGTTGAAAAGAAAAGCACTCAAAGAATTAAGTGTTCTGTGAAATTCATGAATTCTAAAAATGTGTCTGGGCATAATAATATCATATAATGAATGTCTGACTCTTTCTGTTTATTTCAGTTATTCAGAAGGAAAAATAAGCCTGAATTACTGTAGCTCCTATGCACAGATAAAACCGGTATTTGCTACCCACATCAGAAAATTAGATTTAATTGCATTCAGTTATGAATTGGATTTGTTCTTCAATTAAGAAAGAAGAAAAATAAATCATTCTGAAGCTAAATGACAAACCAAATGGTATTCCATTGTAATTTTGTCCACAAAACAACTAAATTTTTTATTTCTTCAACTCTTTGATCATTATGTTTAGCTTGTAAAGATGCCACTTGCTACTGCAAATACTCCATTTCTGAACAGGCTGGTATCATTTTTCCCAAAACTGAAATACAAACATTCTGCTGTAGAGTTGCTTCAAACCCACACTGGGCAAAACTGGACTTAAAAAGCAAGAAAACATTTAGATTTTCAGAAGAAATAGAAATAATTTAAAAAAGACTTTCAAGAAAGGACAACAATTACAAGTTTTACAGAATGAGCAGGATAAAGACAGGAAAATATAATCACGTATTCTGCATATTCCGCCTTATTCCCAAATCCCAACAGTTACTGAAGATTTTTTTTAAAAAAGGAAAGATATACTCCACCTATAGAGACATAAATGCACAAAGTATGAAAGAAAGAAGTTTAGCTCATTTTACACTTCACAGAGAATAGTTATTTCTGAGGGCCCCAATCTTAAAGCCCATGCCATGAAAATAAACTCTGGCTCATGAAAAGCCACACTTCCTTTAGTGTTGGGGTTTTTGGCAAAGCAGCCAACTGCCCAGAGCCCTGCTTGATCTCACAAAATGTCTGGTAGCATCAATCCGTACAGCTACATGGGTTCCCCAAATACATGAAGAAGACTGGCTACAAGGACCTGCTCTGGCAGCACAATTACACAGCAGGAAACCCAAAGGAGATGAATGTCACACAGGATGTAACTCTTATAACCTACCTCATCAAATGGATTTTGGTACAAAGAAAGTGTTACAGGAATTAGCCTATAATTTAGATCCCACACCCCTAAAACACAGTTTTCTTTAAAATATCAAGCTTATAAAGTATAAAGAAATGTTATTCCATGCAAATATTAACCAATAAACATGCTCTTTGATATGCAAGGACGTGAAACAGATTTGTTTGATTCTTGACCTAATCTTCAGAGTAATAACCTTGAGTCAAAAGTTCTTTCAGGTCCAGACCAAATTAAAAACACCAGTCCAGAAGCAGAATGCTCTCAGGAAAAGAATTTAGAAAATACTAGCAAACACTGCTTATTTTTCAGTCTGCGTTGATTTGTGACTACACTGCCAACTTTTCCAACAAAACTGTTTTTCAGCATCCCTGTTCCAACACACTCCTATTCCAATCACTAACAAGGAATTTGGCCATACAGTTCCAAAAGGAATTTGGGTACCAAGTGCCCATTCATTGCTATGGCCTGTCCTCATGCGCATTGTAATCAGTAGGCTCTAGGCTCTCCACCATCACCTTTTTATGCCAAAATGCAGAATTTCATCCCGCTTGGCACCTTTAATCACTCACACCGTATACAGCCAAGCAGCAGACCCAGACCCTGAGTTTGCTCTTGAAATGGAAACGTAACAATTCACTTGGATGACAGGCTGGGTCTCCAAGTTAAAAGCACCCTGTTTACCCAACTGCCAATACTCCACAGAGCTAATCGGTTTGGGTGCTTACCAGACACTTCCCTCATGAAGCTAAAAAGTATAAGCAGTGGTGTATCTTCTTAAAACAAATTATTATATATCCACCTAAACAGAACAGAAATAAAGTTAAAAGTATTAAAAAATAAATAACACATATACTGTCTTATCCACACACAGTATTTCCTCAAAGCTTGCATTATTTGTCTTAGAAGTTATAGGTCTGGATTCTGGCAACCAAACCACAGGGTGTCTCTCAAAAAAAAAAAAACAAAACACTGACAAGACAAACACCACACAAAAAAACCCAATCAGCCCTGCTTCCTCACTTTTAGGGTTGGAAGGTCAGAGGAGAAAAAGGTATGAATGGAAGGAACCACTAATTTTTTTATTGTTTTTTTCCTTCATTACCACCATTCAAGTTAATCAATCTGTTACACTGAGCACAACAACAACAAAGTAGTCTTAAAATCGCCACCTGCTTATCTGAACATCGGTGAATAGACTGTCTACGAATACTGACTGCTTTCTCCTACAGATGTTAAAAATCAACTGGTCAACTCTCCAGCACAGAACACATCATGCATTGGCAATTTAATACAAACATCTCCCACACTCTTCCCAACCTCACCTAACTCTGATTCTCTTCTATTATTCTTTAGGCATACTTATAAAGGCCGTTTTAAGAGCAGCCCAATCCACTCCAAGTGAGTTCAACACCACACTGAACACAGCTAAGCTGCTGCCAGTATCTGAACCAGCTATTTCAAAACAAACTGGGTTTCACATTGCCTGGGAGACTGGAGGGAAGCTTTCTCCTATGCATGTTGTCACCATGAAAAGAGGTGCGTGTTTTTGTTCTTCATCCTGTTTCAGTGTCTTCATTTCTCCTCACATTCAGTATTCCTTCTCTACAAAACGTGAGCGATGCTGTTAAAAAAGAAACTCATTAAAAAGAAAATCTTGCTGTTTTTTAACTCTCCTGCTTCCCATTTTATTTCCTCCATTCCTCTCATCCTCTTTTCAGCTCTCCTTCTCATGAAGGATCTTCAGATCTCTTCTCCAACAAAAAAACACAACACATTTTTAATTACAAGGGAAAGCTTAGACTGTTGACAAGATGTGGAAAAGTAATAGATCCAGGTACTAAATACTTTAAAAAAAATTAATAAAAAAAGGACATGGAGAGATAAACGGGAGAAAGGATGAAACCACCTCAAATAATTTTTTTTTTTTTCCTAAAAAACACTTTACTGGACTAAGGATCTCAAACTTATGTAAACATCATAAATGACACAAATATTTCAACTTGTATTCATGCCCATAAGGAAATGTTATAGGGTTGGGATTTTTTTGTTTTGTTTTTACTTTTTTATTGCCCTCCAAAAAAAGATAAAGAAAAGCAACTGCGATGATCAAGCACCAGGCTCAAGTTCAAGCAGATAGCAAGATCAGCCAATTGCAACTAACACTCTCCATACTAGCATATGTGGAGAAAGTTAATAATAAAGCTAAACTACTCTCCCTTCTCCATGAAGTTCTTCAAATCACTCATTTTTATTACAGTTCATTATATGGAGTTTTTCCCCTCCTTTTTCATACTTTTCTTAAATGGCTAGCTGCATATATTTAATTGTATACTCCTCAGGGCAGTGACTATTTCCTTAATTGTCTGTAAAGTCTGCTGCTATAAACAACAGTACTATGCAATGTTAAGTAATAAAAAAAATGAGTAATGTTTTGTTGAGAAAAAGTCATGCATTAATTATGCAAGATAATCTGAAAAATACAGAAATAGGGGAAAAAAACCATGTCATTATGAATCCATAACTTTAAAGCATCACTACCCAATGAATGGTTTATGATACTCCATTTCAGTATTATATTTAATTTCTCTTGGGGTATTTAAAAAACATCTGTTCTGAAAGTTACCGCACGAGTATTGTTTACTCAGAAATTCTACAGGGTGCAACCTCCTTCTATACTGTCAGTTAAAAACATACAATATTTTAAATACATATTATGGAGCCAACTGTTGAAGCAGGCACTTAGAATGCAAAGAATATTCTACATGTTAAAATACACAAGAAAAATACTGTCCAGGAGTTATAACAAATAAAATACAGATTCTAAATTCAGTATTTAATAACTACGTAATTAAAAAAAAAAAATAAAAATTTCGGTTTTATTACTTACTGAAATAATTTCATGTCTTAAATCTACACTGCTGCAGACTTACACAAGCACAGAAGCTACTGAAACTGGTATAATTTTAAAACCAGAAGCAAATTTTTATTGCTGAACCATGCTCCTGAAAATGGGGTTTAATATGAAAACACTGACACCAAATCTGAAAAGCGTGAATACTCTGCTTTAATATTTTTTAAAATCTGTTCTCTAATCTTGACCAAGGTTTGAAAGTAGCAAGTCTGTATTTTTCCAGTGTAAATGTTGTAAAAGCAAAAGCTTTACAAACATAGATCTAAATCTGCAATTGCCATTACTAAAATAAATGAAAAATCTATAAGCAGCAGTGAAACTGGCATGCAAATAAAGGAACTGTCAAGACATATATTGCCTAAAAATAAGCTTACAATAACTATTTTAAAGACTGTGTGTGGTCTTACCCATATATTTTGGCAAGATGCACTTTCTCCAACCACAGCTAGATTCATCCAAAAGCAGTGGCACTGGAGAGTCTCTGTCTCACCTGTCAAACTTGAAGAACGTTGTTCAGCAGACCACCATGAG
Organism: Ibycter americanus; assembly: GCA_035590275.1. Taxonomy (NCBI): domain Eukaryota; kingdom Metazoa; phylum Chordata; class Aves; order Falconiformes; family Falconidae; genus Ibycter; species Ibycter americanus. The sequence goes on from JAVJGI010000062.1 coordinate 77,682,619, forward strand.
TCCATGGATAGGATCCACAGCACTACAGCAGCTGTTCTTGATAAGTGTTCTCTAACTATAGAGGCAAATGCTTCAAAAATGTTCTGTAAGAGGATCGCCCCTGACATACGTGCATTTAAAAACAAGCAGAAACAAAAATACATCTAGAACAAGACTTTCAAGACATTTACGGCAGAGCAGCATCAGTGACTTCATGCGCATCTGTCTGATACTTGGAAATAATCACAGAAGGTTCAAGTCTATTAAATTTACCTTAGAACTGAACTAAATTCATTACCTCTCACAAATTATTACGCTCTTCAAATCGCAGGCAATCAAATAGAACGACTAGAAACCTTAAATCTTCATATAATCTATGAAGATGAACTTTCCTCTTCTCAGTTCCTTTCCCACATATGACATGGAAAATATTTTCGCACCAACCTCCAAATAGATTAAGTGGGAAGGAGAGGTAAAAGGCTGCTTGGCTACAGTGAAGGTAAGATTCAGTGAAAGTGAGCTGAAGCAAGAAAAGCTGCCAGTTTTAAAACTACATAAGAGGATATTTTGACAACTAGAAAAATCTAAGGAGAGATCTTATCTGAACTCTGTCTATATAAAATAACTTCTACTGTTATTAAAAAGCATATAATCATTAATTTCCAGAGCAATGTGAATATTTTCTAAAAATAGGTCACTGCTTTTAACTACTGAGATCTGTTCTGGTTTAACTACTGGTAGCATTGTATCCTAGACGCAAGAAAGGCTCTAGAGAGATTACTTTCACTTTTCCCTAGATATATTTAGTGTACTAACTAGCATAGTTAGGATATTATTTTTCTTTGGTTTTGTCAGTAGCATGTTTGAAATAAATTTTATTAAGTGGTAGTGTATGTAACATTGCATTGTGGGTAGCAGTTTCCTGCCTTAACCTAGCCACATCCTCAGCTGTTATATGAGACAAGTTTCCCATATTTTCTGCAAGTTGACTTTAAAAAGAAAAAAAGAAAAAAGAAAAATCAGACAGGAGAAAATAGCTAGAAGGTTAGGATGATCTTAAACACCATGTATTGACTGTTTACAATGTGTGCATGTAATCAAAAAGGCTTTTTTGTATATTACTGTACAGTCTACAAGACACGTATCTGAGGAACACAAGAAAAGTAACATCAGAAAAAATGTCTAAGCAGCAAGAATATTCAAGATGGGTTGTATCTTAATGGTCAGATGTGACACCTTATTCAAAGCCTGATCAGGGGTTAGATTATTTCACTGGACAATATCTTTTCTATGAAAAAGTGAGAGAGCTGGCAACTCAAGATGAATGAAAACAATTTATTACTACTTGCTATTATCTGATGTATGCACTGGTTAACAAAAGATGAGCATCTTTTTAATTTAAGTAACAGTTCAGTTTAAGGTTTAATTTGATCTTCAATAGTCTCATTCCACTGTACACAAAATGGACAACATTTGTTTACACTAGAAATGTAACAGCATTTTTCCTCCTCTCTACATGCTTAGTGGTCCCAGGCACTGTCTACTTCAAACCACATCTTACTTAGGAAAAGGTTATAAGGCAAAGAACAGTCATCATAAAAAGGCAGCAGTAAAACTCAGATGTTCAATACTACTCCTTGCAGACATCAGTAGGTAGCATTTTAAAATGAAGGACTGCTAAAATAACCTTGCTCTTACAATTATTTTTTTTTAATTAACAGGCAGTTTTAGCTTTTGCTTTAACAGATTAGTAAGTATGTGATATCGGCATACTTGAAGCTGTTGCAGAGATGTTGAAAATTAGAAGTCTAGAAGATACCCAAGTCCAGCAACAGAAGTTTCATAAGGTGTGCAAATATTTTATATCAACTGATACATTAAATACATTAGTTGAGAACCATCAGAAAACACAGTATTATCCCTCTAAAAAGTATAATTACTTTTAAGTTATGAAAAACAGAACCAAGCAGAGAGGTTTCACTCCTTAAAAAAAAATAATGTTGCTCTAGTGGAAAGAGATGCATTTAACACCTACAATTAATACCTGCATCTGAGTAAACTGCATTAGGATTTCTGTATTATGAAAATCGGTGTCTTGTTATAGTATATGTTGTAAAACTTACAAGAGCAATTTAACAACTTTGTCATCACACTGCTTTAAGCAGAATATTTATATCTCTCCAGTTGTAGAATAGAAACAAACACTTAAGTACAAATAAACTTTCAGCAGGGTATCATACTGTTCATACACTGTATGAACTTTGAGTGACATAAGGCAAAATGTTTGGAAATAAAGCATGGCTTAAAAGTTTCAAAACACATTTCAAAAAAAGGTGAAAGATGTAATTATCTTTTAGTGTTACATTACAATTGACTTTAAGTAAGATTTCATTTGTCATCAAAGATCAAGCTCATAGTTTACCAGAGAAATTCCTTAGCATAATACTTCCTTTGTAAGTGTAATTGTGACTTAAAGCATCCCCTATGGAACACATAAGTTAAGTTCAATTTTTGTAGACCTACCTTTTAAACAAAAGGCTGTCAAGCGTAAGTCTGCAATCAAGACACTGGTTTATACAGTGGATTTTCAGGATTCATGCGTCTGCTTCATTAGAAGTGTAAACTGTACTAGAAACCATGAGTTTCACAGGCATTAGGTCTGCATAAAGTTTAGCTTTATAATGTCTCTGTACTGAAAAACTGGCATTTTTTTCAGTGACAGATTCTGCAAACTACATCTAGATTAGTCAGCTAAACTACCTGTTTCTGCTTCTAATGGCTTTTGCCTTACTAGATGAAGACTTCACTGTAATGGTCTTGATCTTGACAAGACAGGTGTAAAGTATGTACAGTAGAAAAAAAAAAATCTTATAAAGGTATCATATCAAAACAGTAACAAACTTAGAGAATAACTTCATGTACACAAGTTAAAGCACTAAAAAGTCATTCCAGAGAAAGCATGAGCACAGTATTTCAAAGCAATCAATTTTAAAAATTAAGACTTCTGTAGGAAGTTCAATATTCTAAAGATGTGACTAAGAATAAATTCTGGAGTTTTTTCTAAAAAAACCACACAACTGCATTCATATGAATAAAAACAAATATTTAAAATCGAAACCTGAATTACCTATATCTATAAACATACTGAATCTACCTACTAAGTAGAAGTTCGTAAGTATCTTCAATGCATAACTGTAGCTGAAAAAACATTGTGCTTACAATTAAGGGTTCCACAAAGAACAGAGGCAGCAACCTCCAAAAGCTTTTGCTGCATCAAAAGTTGATTAAAATTGTAATGCACACAAACATATTTTGTCTATATGAAAAGATTACCATACTTTCCATCATTTTTACACCCTTAACTATTTTCCATTGACATTCTTAACCATACTGTGAAAATATAAAGAAATAAAAGCAATCCATCATTAGGAGAATTGAGTATCACCCTTACTTTTATATGAGATGGGTGATTTGCAGAATACTCCTTTTACACTTTAAGGTAGAATTCTACAAATTTGGCAGTATCTAATAACTTTAAAAGTACTGAATTAAGAACAATGCCATTTACCTTATATTAAATATTATGAAAGTAATTTTCATGAACTTTTATGTTGCTTTGATAAATACAGAGTAAAAACCTAAACACAATCTGTAATTTTTACTGAAGTCTCCTTTCCCATTTGCTCTCCATCCCCACAAGACAGAGACCCTGCCTTCCACCCACACCTCCAGCTATTTATCTCACATCATCCCTGGCCAATTTCTTACTGGGAAGGCTGAGGACAAACTGGAAAATAAAAAAGGAGGGATAGCAGCTTTACAGTCAGGCATTTTATTTTACAAATAAAAGCTGAACAAAAGAAAAAAAAACGGAAATTTCAAAATCACTCAGCTAAAACTAAAAAAAAATAAATACAGTGCATCTGTGATACAATCAGGCTAATAAGAAAAGTTCTAGACATATGTCCAAAGAGGCAAAAAGTAAGATACTTTCTCAAAGATGTTTCCAATTTGGTTCTGAATCTGAGTGAGCAAATCAAGACTACTAATACACACTGTCTGTGCACATTATTCCTTACTACACACAGCATTTTGCAATTTATTTCAAAGCCTCTATTATAAACAAAAAAATACTGCTTTTGTTAACCCACTCCACACTGGTACAGTAAAGGCTTATATTACACAATCAAAGTCAAAAGTTACAATATGTTAAGTACATAAAAAATATTATACACACATGCACACATATGATATTAAGTATTTAAATCTTACATATGCATCAAATTTATGTTTCATTTTAAAACTGTTAACATTAACTGGTGAATAAAGTTATTTATAGTCTCCCAAAAAGTCTAAGACTGTTCTATTTCTCTTAAACACTGAAACTATAATAAGCAATTAATGTAGGCACAATCAAAACCTCCCAACTCTCACAGTTCATTCTGTTATGCAACGTCTACATTAAATCCTAGCAAGACTGGTAATCAAAAGCATCACTTAGACTGCAGTACACAACTAATTATGATATCCAAATGACATATTTTGCCCCAAATATAAAAGAAACATAATTGCCCTTAATTTGCATTACATAAAACTGCCAAGTAGTTTTGAAGGCATGTAAAGCAAGGCAGACATGATTTAAGATTTGCAAAGGAATCCCCAGACTAACACTTCTGTGACAGCCAATTACAGTAAAAAACACAACCCCAACAAGCAGTCTGCTACTAGACCTTAGGAAAGGTAAAGTTTCTTACAATGAGTTACAGATTCACAAGTATAAGAAGACAAGGAGAAAAAGTAAAACAGAAGGAATCCAGCCACCCAGCAAATATGAAGCAGACCCAAGATCGTGATACAATCCAAAGATGTAAATTATTGTAAATCATCACTGTTGTTCAGAATTTCACACAGCCACTTGTGCCAATTTTGCTCACTTTTCCACAGACACAATAATGAAGTAGGGAAAGGGAAAGGGAAGGGGGAAAAAAAAGGAGGAAAAAAAGAGGGGGAAAAAAAAAAAGGAGGGGGAAGAAGAGTGGGGGGAACCTGAACTGAGAGTACAAATGAAGTTCTGCTGTCCATATGCTTTAACTGTACAGAAGTTTGGGCTCTTACAGCATTTTGTACTCTCTCCAAATCCTCATGAGTCACAAAAATTAAAAAGCTATATCCTTCTGGATGCCAGGAAGGGCCTTACCACGGGCCTTTTGTCAAAATATTAAAAAAAAAAAAAAAAGAAAAAAAAAGAGAGAGAAAAAAAAAAGAAAGGGGGGGGGGAAGGAGAGAAAGAAAAAGCCACAGTGTAGGCAGTCCTACTTGGAGTCCTCTGATGTCACAGCCACATGACTCGCTCGCTCCAGTAACAGTGCTTGCAAAAAAAAGGAGTTTTAAAGCTTTTGCTTTTTTGGATTGTGTGAATGCTTCATTCGCCTCACAAACAACCACAGAACCACAAGTGCGGTGCAAACTTTCTCCAGGAGGACAGCAAAGAAGTCTCTGGTTTTTAAATGGTTAATCTCCGCAGGTCACTACCAGCCACTGAGACCAACAGAGTCAGTAAGTGCTCTCTAACCACAGTCTATGCAGTAATAGTAGGTCCTTCAAATATTTGCTCATTCTCTTTTTTTTTTGTTTTGTTTCCTTGCTTTTCACATGTTACCAGTGCTACACAATTTTTTGACAGGGAAAAAACCAACTATAGAGTCTATGCAATCCAGGAACACTGTAAAACTAAAACAAGGTTTGGCTATGGTTTGTGTTTTCAGTTTGAGGATCCAAGAAGTATTTACACCAGAAGGTGAAAGCTCTGCGTGAACAGAGAAGGACTATGGCATCAAACAGCCTGTTCAGTTCAGTGACACCATGTCAGCAAAACTTCTTTTGGGGTAAGTCCTGCAATATTTGAGCTTCTGTTTTCCGTTGTCGGGAGTTTTCTTACTTTTAACAATGCTGCTCATAGTTATCTAAGCAAAAACTTACTGAGTGGGATGTTAGAGTGTTAAAATAGCATACCTGGTTTGGGGTGGGGGGGTGGGGGGAATAGCACCATAAATAACTTCTGCACATTTATGAACAAAGTTGTTAGCTGACAAGCTGAGCAAAATGAAGCCAGTAGCTTAGTCCTTAGTGTCTGACAACAGGTGTGCTCAGCTGTCACCTGGGTCAAGGTATAGCTACACAAATTTGGAAAAGACTGATGGGATCTAGTATAGTTTTTAATATTATCTTGGGGAAAAAGATAAAAGTATTTAGTGAGTTAATCAACAACAGCACCAACTATCTAAAGAACTGTGGCGTAAAGCGTAACACTTTTAGATGCATCCACCATGACTGGTTAACGAAAGATATTGTAAGAGACTTATATTACATGATTTAAGACTGCTTATTCTCTAAACCTAATGAAAATTAGTAGCATGCGGCATATAGCAGCCTGTTCTACCTATAGCTGCCCTATCGTTGCTCCAGACATCTCATTTTTAAGTATTTATATCAGATGAAGTTATCAGTGTAAATCTGCAGTTCTCTAGTCTTTTGTTGCCCTGGTTTCACACCAAAGCATGTTTGGTACTATATCCATTTGTAAAAGCTAGTTCTTCCCATTATGCTTATTATGAACAAGGTAAAAGCTTCATGCATAAAAATACTAAGCTATGAAATAAAAAAACACATGATATAACATGCTGATGAATTTAAGCTTTAATTGAAATTGGGATTTAGAAAACTCTGTAGAACAGCACTGCCAAATATTTACTTCAATATTCTGAACTGTAAACGTAAACACAGATTCCTTTAAGAAATCATATATGTATACTGAGGTAATTATTTATATGCACCGCATACATACATGCCCATAAAAATCATAAATACGCTATAAAACTGCATCTCTACCATAGCTTACTTTGAAAAGCTTCTTCCTCTCAGATACAGTCTTAAAATTAGTACAAAGCACCTCACTCACAAAATATTAAATAAAACTGAATTTGACTTTTCACTGATTTATTTGCAAGTAAAATAAAGTTATATTTTAAAGTGGGTTGGAGAATGCTGTATTCTAGTCATCTCGGAGAAGTAGTAAGAAGTATATTCAAAATTTTTTTCAAAGCATCTTTTACTGAGACAGATCAGGAAAGTTAAATGAAAATTCTGAAAGATCAAGAAAAAAATTCTGAAAACTTACAAGATTTTCTTAATGGCGTCCATCATGTTGAAACTATTTTGGGATCGTAGCTAAACCTATTCCTTTTCCTCCCCTGCCCCCCTTCTAAGAAAAACAACAATGCTAGAACCATTTTCAGTATGTACATCCCGATTAAGCTTGTATTGTAATGGACTGATGACTGGAGTTCCTTTTACCCCTCCTACTTCACATGCTTTGACTGGTTCCCAGTTAAGCACATGAATAAGCTATAAGACCATGTGTAGGAAAAGAAATGAAGAACAGCTTCTTCCAGAAGAGAGACCAATTCAGTTTATGATCTATAGATACCAGAAGAGATAACCTAACCTTCGGCTGGCCATGTAACTATAATACAGCAGACACTGAGCTGAAATGCTAACACAAAACTGGTAGGCAGCTTTTCTACTGAAACTGCTGTCTTAATGAAGCACAGCAGAAGCATAGCCAGACCACATTATCCCAGTGTTTACAACAGGAAATACAGTTTACATGTATAGGGACTTTCTTTTGCTTTTACTTCCAAAAGAGATTAGAAGAAATTTAGTTGGCTAAAATTATCAAAACACGGAGTGCTGACTGCTTAATTCATCTACTTTTGATCATTCCTAAAGCAAGTCAGAAGTACTGTAACATGAATAATACTTTTCCCCAAACTCCACTAAATAGGGTTGGGTGCACAAATTTCACTTTGGACACAAACAATGGATGCAAGGCACTACAAAATCTCATCAACTCTATCAATATGTAAGCAGTAGATCTTTAGCATAAACCAAAACTAAAAACCTCACCTTTTTATAAAGGAAACAGTATATTTTAATAAGAACAAAAGCCAGAAGACCCAAGTTACTCATGAATTTGCCGTTCCCTACCAACGGTGCAGCAGTAAGTCAGAACACACAATCTGTTCTTCCTTTCTGTACTGTCTATAGCTCCTTCTGTTCCCATCTCCACCTTATTCCTTTCAAGATTGTTGAATTTAATTATGTTTCTCTTCGAGAATTAACTGATGAAACAATGCTGAGTAACAATAGGAAAGGAAAACAGCACTACAATGATGAATTCACGTGGTTGCTAATCTATGCCATTAACCATATTTCTTATTTCACTTATTTTTGTCTGTTTTTCACTTCATATGAAAGTGAACACAAGAGTAGTGAAGAGGAAGGATCCTTTCCTAATTCATGCAAACATATATATTCCTCTACAATTTAATTTGAATTATCTAAATACTATGCTTCATAACCAGAGCATTCCTACCTCATGCTAGTTATACACAGGTTTTGACTGCATCATTCCTACGGAAAGTAAACCCTTTAAAGTTTTTAAATATAACTGCATTCATTTCAACCACAAAAGGATATTATATTGAAGGAAAAAAAATGCTCAAAATAAACACTATGCAAAAACCCAAACAGCATTATTTATTAGAAAATTTGGTAACCAGTGTTTACACAAAGTATTTCAGAGAATGAAATACTTCTGAAATGCCTCCCACAACAGTTAAAAAAAACAACATTTTCAGATGTGTTCTGTGCATCTTCATAGGAAGATTTCTCCAAAGAAAGTAAATCAGATAAAAATTTGGCTGATACTTTAATCTATTATTTCACATCTAACTTCTGGAAGCTGATCCCAACAGACAGACATAGTAAAATCTGAATTAAACTCTTCAAGTTAACAACAAAAGATTTACTCTGCTTATATTAAAATACTCAGTATCTTCTCATTTATTCTCCAAACAAACAAACCATTTGTACATTACAATTCTCAACTGCTTTACTATTTGCTAAGGAATCTTAGTGTTTTATTTTAATTCAGGTATTGATAAGGGAGAAACAGATCCTTTTTTATTATCTATGTATATAAAGCAGAAACTTTTCCCATGTTCCAGTTCTGTTTAATATATTCATATTATTGTGAATGTTAAGCAAAATCTCAGGAATCACTACCCTTTGCATAAAATATAATTACAAATACTAGGACTTTAAAAAAATAGTACTGAAAACTATGCATGAATGACTATTCTCATGTGCATTAAGAAAGCTGCAAGCTTCCCACTCAGACTTTCAGTGTATGAAACCCCTAAAACATGCAGAGTTGTACTACACCACTTACAGGATTCTTAGGCAGCAAAATGCACTGATAGTTAATTATCTGTCTCAAATGAACTATTAATACTGATTATTGTTTGAATCAGCTACACTGATATAAGATTCACTAAGATCAAAATGTTCCAATTTGTTAGAAGAACATCAAAATATCTGATGGTTAAACAAACCGAGGAGAGAAAAAAAACCCAACTCACTCATTAGGGGCACTGAGATTTTATCAAACATATAGGATTAATCTCTATTGAATAGAACCATTCACAAATCAAAACTTACTCCACTTCAATACTTTCATGCAGTGCTAATCAATTACAACCTTTTCTAGTTATTCAAAATCCATGTGCTTTTAATTTTATTCACTGGTGGTCTAAAATATAATATTCAGGCCAAGCTAAGTCATTCTGTATTGCAACTTTGCTTTTTTTCAATAAATATTCATCTAGAGGTTTTCTTAGGGAGAACTGCTCATATGAAGACTGTGGTAATATTTTTATACTGTACCTCCTTGTTGAAGCAAAAGGTTAGGGGTTACCTAAATACCTCAACTGTATATACAAAAAAAGGAAAAGGTAAGTATTCACATGAAAAATCCAAAGGGACTATATTATTTATTTTTGCATTTCCTATGATTAATGATGCACCAGTGCATACTTGAAAACTGAAGTCAAAATAGGGTAACACCTCAAATTCCTTTACAAACTGTACAAATATCAAACTTCCACGCTGTATTAACTACTCTACCAGAAATATTTAAAGGCTCTGCCACCCCACATTAAGAGCATAACAATAATACTGAAATTCCTCTCAAACAGTATGATTTCTTGGTCACGGTCAGACTAATATTAATCTTCAAATTGCACTTTATACCTTTATTTTTCCTGATTGCTTTTCAGAACACAGTTGTACTTTTTATGAGAGGAAAAAAAGCTCAGAACAGTCTTATGTAAATAAATGGATACAGAATAAAATGATCATTAAGTATAAAGGGAAAAATTAAGCAGCAAGTAATTCTTGCAAGAGATGCTAACTATGCAGTGCAGACAGAAAAAAAGAGCAAACAGAAGCTAGATAATAACTGTCACACCTTGTGGCACACACCCATCATGGGTAGCATTAACAGCAACTAAGAAGAAATACTTTCTAAAACTGTAAGTTAACACAAGAAGCTGAAAATACAAGCAAAACTTGGCATTCTTCTATGCACAAGTCCAGCACACTCTGGTGGAAATTAAAGCAGAGAGGGAAGGGAGGAATTATCCCGTGCTTGCCAGGCTGCAAAGGTGCTGAGCACCCACATTTCTACTGCTTGGCTACGACAGGAGCCAACGGCAGCTGTCAGTGCTGGGTACCTCTTGAAAATTAGACCATGTGTATGTTTTACTCTATGTACCTAATAAAAATCAACATTGTGTGTTGTAGGTGATGGAGTTGGTTCTGAAAACTCATTAAATACACTCCATTAATAAGAATTACAATAAATTGCAATGTTTAATATGCCCTAGAGTATATAATATTTTAATTAAGGCAGCCTCAAGATAAATAGTGAGTTTAAGATGGTAAACTTGAAGATTTTAAGGTCTTAACTTCGGCACTGAGAGAATCCAAGTTTCACACAAACAGTTAAGAAACTGCAACATGAAAATATTCAACTGTTATTTTAAATGTAAAAGTTAATTTGTCTGAAAGGAATAAATGCAACATTTATTCTGATAAGTGTACTCAGAAATAAATTAGTAAACCGTGTGCTATTTCCAAGAGATTTTCCTTGTAAATTTTGCCAGACTTATGAATTAACCACAGATTTTCACCGAGACTGCAGACACCCACAAAATGCAGAAAATACCTACCTCCTCCACCACAGAACCCCCACAAGAAACTACTGTTAGCAACAAATTAATTTTTGCTCACATTATATATAATAGCTTTAATTTCTATTGTATACATTTCAAAATGCCTTCTGAAGTCTTATGGGGAACTGACTAAGGAGGTCTATCTTCTGCTCTCAGGTGGTTTTGTTTTTAAGTTAATAAAGCTTAAATCTAAGAGCACGTTTCCTTACGTAAACATGCTCTCTTCTACAAATAAATATAAAACCTTCCACTTAACATACCGAAAAGCACACCCTATAGAGATTATTTTAAAGATGAGCACAAAGACAAAATAAACTCCGGTTACTATATCGTAAAACAGTTTAACACTTCCAATAAAAAAATCCATTATTCATGCATCTGTTTCCTGTATATATTTTTTATTCTGCTTGTTACCATACTGTGTACTGTTCTAACCTTCCTCATGTAGCTATAAGTTTCCTATTTCATGTATGAACTTGCCCCAGGAGGGGAAAAAAACATAGGTTTTCTACTGACTCACTTTAAGTGCTGAAGTCATTTTAATCAGAGCAATTAAGTTATTCTCTGCAACCTATTCTTTATTAATCATTTTTATTTTTAAAAATTAATTTTAGCACAGCGAAAGATTAAAGGAAAAAGGCTACATTTTCCTTTAAATACACATGGTGCTTTAAAAAGTAAGGTATTTTTGTATCGTATTTACTGTATTCTTAACAGCTTAATATTTTTTCATCTCTAATAAAACTACCTTTATTTTTATAGCAAAGGCTAGAAACGGTTTCTTCTGCTGTCTGTCTCTTAAAAATGCCATATTCATTAAGGTCAGGCAGTTCTGGAATTAACAATAGTTATAAGTTTTAATATGTTATAGCTGAAAACCCCGTGGCAAAAATATTTTGGCAGGAATTCATTCAAATATGGTTACTATACTTCTGATAGACACTAGCTTATTTCACATATTATATTTCATCAGAATTGCTAGCATTTCATAATGACTTAAAATTTATTATCATTCATTTTCTTGAATAAGGAAAGTTAAAAGCTGACGACCTTACATACATTTATTTTCCCCAGAATTCATTTGAACCGTAAGTGTGCCAAACCATTGTTTACTTATCCCTCACGGTCAGATATCTTACATCTAAATCCAGTCTGTGGTTTACTAAAACAGAAAGACAGAGCCACCGCCAGTTACATAATATTTTACTGTTCAGAGAAAACGGCCCCAGCCTTGATCACAATGAAAATTAACTATAACACAAATAAGATGTGTTTGCATCTATACGCGTGTATTCACATATACATCAACCACCATATGCTGGGTGCGGTTCTTCTGAAATTGGGTCTGGTATAACAAATCCAAACAGGATGACATTACAAGTGATTATTAATTGTTGACTTGAACTTCTTCAAACACACTTAATATATATGACCCTATACACATAAGCAAAAGAGAGGGTTGTGTCTTGGCGGGGGTGGGGGGTGTAAGTAAAAAGAAATACAGACAAATAATTATGCCTAAGTACATACACTTCCAGATAGTGTTAATCCCCCAAAGTATCTGTAATTCATTTAAATTCAAATCAGAAAAGACAGAGTTAAAAAAGCATGATATATTAATGTATCCATGTGTGGTATTAGAACAGGGTATTCTTTCTTTCAAGAAAAGTTAAGGAGTTGTGTATGTGCAAACACGCACATGTACACAGTTCAAACCTCCAATTCCTACTAATCCATACTTCCAAAATTTTGAAATTCTTCAAGTAAAAAACAGTAATAGTGTAAATTCAGAAAACATCTCTATTGTACAATATTTTTCTATCCTAACATTAAAGCTGTAAAAGAGAACATGCTATCACTTTTAGATTTGCCAGCAGATAAAAATACCCAAAGAACGTTCACAACTCTTCACGTATCTCTACTTACTCTGCTAACAGGCATTGTAGGAACTTGCAGCAAGGGTCTTGTCTTAATATTTGTAAAGAAAAATGTAAATTAGTGCTATTATATTGTTCTATATAAATTACAAGCATTAGTGCTAGTGGTGAAATAATAGATGCAGAAGTACTTATTTTAGTATATTTGGCAATATTTCTGAGGAAACAGATCTTTGGGACTAAGTCTCTCGGTATCTTCTTGCTTCTTCCCATAGTCCCATGAAAAGAGAAACTGGTTTTGTGGACTAGATTAGCCAGTCTTAACTCACCTCAACTTTCAAAGTGAAACCATACATTTTAGCCAAAGTAGTCTTATTTGTAGGTCGGCTGCTGTTTTTGACACTGTGCAATATATTTCTTCTGAAAGTGATCAAAAAGAATAAGGCATAGCATATTTACATTGAAAGAATTCTGATGTGATATTACTTCATATTATTTTTATATTAATATTATAGTACATCAATAATTTACCATAAATACCAACCTTCATGTAGAATCAGCAAGAGTAATTTTACACAGATTAATTAGGATCCAACAGAACTTAAAAGGTATTTTAAGATATGACTAACAACCAAAAAAAAAATAGCTCTGAAGACTGTGTCAGAGTTTGCTATCTGAATTTATCATGTCTCAAAAAGCCTTTTAGGCAAGCCATAATACTGAACAGCTATAGTATCTATGCTGCATTTTCTGTACAAACTCCATGAGTAACTGCTTTCATTCAACTACATCATCTACTCAGCTGAAAATCCTCCACATTTAAATAGACAACTTTTAGGGGAAAAAAAGGAAGTGTCGCTTTTGCTGTTCAATATTGAAGGGACACATGGTCTAGCTAAGTGACTCTTTATTAACAAGTGTTTGATGAATTAATGCTACTAGTTATTGTATAATACTCAAGCACAGGAGCTTTGTAATAGAGTACTTAAAAGTCTGCAGTATATTTACTAATTTGCAACACTTCTTTCCTCTAAGTAAAGACCACCGGTATAAATTCACATTAAAAGTTCATCATCGACATTTCTGCAGTCAGTGGCATCAAAGTTTAACTCCACTGTGTTTGGTTATTTGTGGAGTAACCAAGCCATAACAATGAATGGTTTATTTAAAACTGACAGGACCAGAAAGCAGCAACTATTTACTTAGGCGGCGTACCTTAGTATACAGTAAAAATTTTCTCTTTTCCCAAAAGGATTTTCTGCATAAAGGGCATTCACTTTGCTTCCTTCCCACCCCTCTTACATCCAACTCTGTACATTCAAAACTAAGTGCTGTATTTTTCTTGCTATTCAGTATATTTTTATTTCCTCCTTTCTGATTAAAAGGCATAAACAGAAACACTGAAAGAAATTCAAAGGGCACACTCCTTGTACCGACATTTTATTAAAGAAACCAACAGTCAGAAAAAGTCCAGTCATTTGCAGATAATAAAATAACACCATCTAGGTAGCACAAAAAAAATTTCTTGTATTTCTTCCCATTTGATGCTAAATATCTTCCACAACACTCATCATTTTCATACTGTAGCAAGAACAGTTTCATTCTAATGCAACACTGTGTATTGCATAAGCAAACACTATAACAACTTTTCATTTTACAGTACAGTACAGAAGAGGACCTAAAATCGTGCTCTGTTATTCTGTATAGCAATGAATTCAGTCATGACCTCATAATAATTTGGGGTTCTAAGCTCATTAAAGTAACACTTTAATATTACCTTTAAAAGCAAAGGCAAAATCTTGATTACAGCTGAGCTACCTAAATGCTTATTAATACATCTTATAATAATTTATCTTCCTATCTGGACAAGCTCAAGTCTTCATTTATTTTAATACTCATTAGGTACAAAACAAAGGCTATAAAAAAAGAGTATAATTTTATTATTTCAAATTATAATATTAATTTACTAACTAATTTCAAGGCACATGTGTAGTGCACATGTGTAAAATCTACTTGATGGAGCCAGCTTACATATACACACACGAGCTGGAATGTTCCAATTCTGATCAAAGATGTATGTAGCCGGATGTGCGGTTAATTCACTGATCAAATTTTCACAACTGAAAAACATCTTGAAACATACAGTCCTAGTTAGCAGTAGTGTGTGCTTTTTACTTTTATCATCAGAATTACTCATCATTTTACATTTTAGGACATACCTTACAAAACAATATAACCTCTTTCTCACATTTAAAAAAAATATAGAAGGAAGAAACAAAGAAAAAGATAAAGAGGCACTGGTTTTCAGCTCCAGCATTCTTAAAGGGCACAGTAAGACTGAGTGAAATAAATTTAAGGTACCCATAGAGTCTGATCTCTAATCTTAGTGGCATGTTCTTACAGTAAGCTTGTGCTCCATAAAACCTATATAAAAGTGTCAGGACCATAGATGCACAGCACATGCACACAATGTGAGACACAAATCTGCCCTGTAACAATAATATACAGTAGCTCCTCAAAGTGCATGAAAGATTTCAAAATGCACTAAATCTATAAAAATAGTCCACTGTCAGAATTCAACACTGTCTACTGAATCAACCAGATGTATTGAATAAACACTACTTAACAGCTACTAAATTTTATCAGCTTTGTATAAAGTTAGAAGATCACATTTAATAATCTTACTTGCTTACTGAACTGGCTATATATAGTAAATATACACAATATAACGCCTATTCCACTTGAGCAAATATGCATAAAATAGTAATAATCTAAACAAATAAAGATACTGAGAGGGGCGACAATTTTACTAGTCTCAAAACTGATCTAAAAGATGTCTTTTTTTTTTTCTTCTTTACATACCTGGTTGTAATCAATTACTGATGTGTCTTCACTCCTTGTTGCAAAACTTCCTTTAAAACTTACAGCACACAGCACAACATTTGAGACCTATATGCATAAAAATACTTTTTTTTCAGTAGCCCAGAAAATCTGAAGGTTTTTTTAGGCTGACGATATCTTCACATAGAAACACAGAACGTCTGCAGACAGCAAGAAACCTTTAGTAAGCCTTTTTGCTGCACCATAATAATCTGATCCAGAAATTCAAGGGTACCTTAAACAACGGGCTACCTGTTCTAGCCATGCTTAGGAATGTGGCCAAATCATTTTTATTGATTTAACCTTTATAGGAATGCTACATATCCTCAGAGCAAAACATTTCTAATGCATTTATAATATGATATACCTCTGAGAAGTTACGAAAAAAAAATAATCTTATGATAGATAGGCTAGCCCCCCTCCACTATCATGTTTTTTCTGATTTAGTGATCAATAGGCATTCGAGTGTTAGAATATTTTCTGAGTTTGTATGTGTCTGTATTCATAGGATGAAGTCAGAAACCGTAACACTTACAGAGGACAAGACTAGTATCTGACCTGTCTTTGTTTAAGGAATAAGAACTGGTGAACTGATAGCCAAGACTCTAAATACTCCTTTCATTCTAGAGTTACACATCAATCATGTTACCTGCAAACATATCAAGTTAAAACTTCCAGAATTTACAGTCCTTTTTGAATAAACTGAGCAGCATGCTAGTTATGTTCAGAGAGCTTACAGAAGGTGGTTTGTGTATCTCACCAGAATTCTTAAAGAAGTACTTCTCAAATTCCCTCTTCATCAGAAATCCATTTCATACATATTTCAAATCAGTATTTCTGGATGTCAGATGCATATTCTATTATTTTGAAACTTAGGTTTGAAAAATAGTGTATTTTAGTATTTGTTGTTCTTTGGAATGTTACAAACCACACTTGAACATTACCAGGGGTCACTTTTTTTCAGAAAGTAAACTGTTCTGAGTTACTTTATTATGGTAAACTTCTTAACAGTGTAAAGCAGAAGTGAACGCAGTGACTGAAGAGTTAGTCAAACAAAAGCAAATATACTTATGTTACAAATTACATTACTTCTACTTCTTATAAAGAAATAGTGTGGGATGGGAGGGGTATTTGGTTTTTAAAAAAAACAGAAATGGAGAAAACCTGGTAATGAAAATTATTCTTACTCCTAATAGTTACTAGCATGAAGTTCTAGTATGGTATTCTTCACAACAGAAAGAAGTATAGCCACGCAGACTTTAGGTGGGCAGTATACTGTGACACAGATCACCAGTTTTTGTAAGATTTATCTCTACACTTTTCTGAAGACAACAACATCTAGAAGCCACTGATAGTAAGGTACGTCTCATCTACGAAGAAATACATAGCAATCCTACAAAGAAAGAAAAATAGTGGAAGAATTCATTAGTGAGATAAGTGCCTGTCTACAAATGTAAGGTAGACAAGTTAAGATGTCAAAGCAATTAATTGCAACAGACTGTATTGCATATCAAAAATACGTATCTGCAAATTCTCACAAATTTCTTTTTCTTTTTTTCAATCAAAGCTTGTCTTGTCTTTCAGAAAATACATCACTAACTTGGTTTCTTCTTCCACTTTTTCTAAGTAATATTCTAAAGATGAATCTATACCCAAATACACAGCAGTGATACATAAAATATTGACACTAGCCTTACACTTCGCTAAACCAGGTGAAACCAAAAGCTTAATGTGGCATACCACAGTGATTTTTTTACGGACAGCCTAGTTCTACCTTCATTCATGCTGCACATCAAGGATCTGATCACATGAGTACCTGCATTTATGCAGTTTGTTTTGTAGTACAGTAAACTGAAAGCATTCTATCCGTTATGGCATGCAGACCTGGGACAATATTGATGAATAACTAACTGGTATCTCCAAACAAGATCCTAGAAAGATCACTGAAGCTTATCAGATTACACATACTTCATTTCAACTTTAGTACTTGTAGAATAAAAGTTAATGAGCAAGAGGAAAACAGGAAAACCTACAGATTTTAGAAGAACAACCCAGATGATACACATTTAAAAACTGTAATGAGAGCTGTATGTCTCTTCCACTGTTATGTTACAGAACAGAACTTCTGTTGTCACTTGCTATTACAGTGCACCTTAAGGAAGGACCTAGGCAAAGCTGAAAAGTAGTTGAATGTGTCAGAAATGCAAATTTTTTTTAAGACAGTGATGATGGAAAAAGGCCTAGTTTAAATGCAGTTACACTAATAAAACTACTTATAGTAGCACACTTTGTTTATAACATAAAAGATGCATTTGTATAAGGGGATTTATTAGCATAGTTATCCTGGCAAACAATAACATCTTTTGATGCTACAGAAAAGCTGCTCTGTGTTGGTGTGTGAGAAAGGTCAGATGGTGGAAAACAAGCTTCATGCTCTTAACCTGTAAACTCTTTCCTTTCCTGACTACTAACAAGTGTCCTAGCAGGGGAGACCCACAGCCTTTCCAAGAACTCACGCAGGGAACCTTTTGCTCTGTTTCAATGGAACAGACCATGCGCACATTCACCTTCAAGAGCGCTGGCCACCATGGCAGGTCTCCGAGTAAGTCTTTCTACACAGGTTTGCCACAGAAAAATTGCCTCCAGATTTTCAGTTCATAAAGGTTTTACACATACACATTATATATACACATATATATAATCACACATGCATATATCCATACATATATGTCTGTAAAAAGCAACATACTTGACTATTCAAGTCTGCAAACTATTAAAGAAACAACTGTGATACCTCAGGAACCCTAAAGCTTGATTTTAGTGTTTTAAATAAGAGAAAACAAAGGAAGGAGACAGAAAACTCTGGGAATATATTTTGCAAGGCTGTTTTATAGGGACTCAAGCAGGAAAGCTGTACAGCTAAGGAAAAGCTATCGTTCTGACACGTGACTGGTATTATACAACAGAGGAGCACCAAAAAATACTTGTCCTTTGTGACACAAAGAAGCTTAGAATGATGGGAGCATTAGGGGTCAGACAATGCACACATTTTGGCAATATATAATTTGAGTAACACAGCTTGTTTTCATGGCAATTCTGATAATTCCTCCCCATTTCCCAGTGGATTAATTTTTTGGTTTAATGATTCTCTCCACATTTTCTAATGGTGAAAGTAGCAGAATACCATTTCACAGCCAAGTATTTTGATTCTGACAAACTTGTCTCTTAGCACTTTACTACCTAGCTCTCATACTTCCAACCTTCCCAGTCTCAGGTCTTGAAAGTAAGAAGTATAGGACTGGCTCCATTTTCAAAAGCCAGTTCTTGGCCATTGGTCTTTCAAAAGTATTTCTAAGCATCTTCAACACTTGTCTATCCTGTTATCTCCTCTATTTTCCGACAGAACAGGGTACAGCTCCCGCAAGAAGCTAATTTCAAACTTACTCAAATGTATTATGATCATGAATCATACTCTTCTACTTTCATAATCAGCAAAAATAATATGACCTCTTGACTAAAGGTTTTTCAGCTGTCTTTACTGTCATAAGGCAATGGTTATCTGGTATGCCTTTTAGAGGTCCTGTCTCATGTAGAAGTCAGAGCCACCTGGACATTCTAGATACTTTA
Source organism: Ibycter americanus (assembly GCA_035590275.1). Taxonomy (NCBI): domain Eukaryota; kingdom Metazoa; phylum Chordata; class Aves; order Falconiformes; family Falconidae; genus Ibycter; species Ibycter americanus. The sequence continues at coordinate 77,702,117 of JAVJGI010000062.1, forward strand.
ACAGAAAACCTGTATCCTTCATTTCTTTAGCAAGAATTTTGAAGATTGTATTTTTGTTCAACATTTGTTCAGTGCTCACCATGATAAAAATACCGATCCAGAGGTATGACCCCTGTATGACAACATAAATTGATAACAGCAAAACGTTTTATGAACAGCATCATCAGTTCAGCCATGCTGAGCATCTGTTTGTTTCAGCACAAAGTAAAGCCATCTCCCTTCAAGGTTAACTTATTTTGATGTACATTTGAGAAGTCTGTTCTAAAAAAAAAAAAAAATAATTAAAAAGGCATACTGATGACTCACATTGTCAGGACTTGGTAATTTCGGTTCTTGCTGGAAAAATGCTTAGCAAATACTCTCAGCAAAATGCTTCCATTTTCTTTGCATAAGCATATTTCAAACCTGCAAATAGCAATGCTAACTGCGCCACCACCAAATATAGCCTGTTCCCTACTTTGGGTAGGATCCTGAAGGTATTTTCAACTAGAAAACTGCTTTTGGCTGCAACTAAAAATTAAAAAAAATTCAAAGCAATTAAAGACCTCACTGACTGACTTGGTTGTGTCAACAGCACCACACAGGATTCTGCTGAAAAAACAATTTTAAAAAAAAGTTGATTATTGCATTCTTTCTCAGCCAGTTCCCTAAAAGCACAGTTTACACTATATATGTTCTTGTCCCACATCTGGTTCTCATACACCAATACTCTTCACTGCAGCCACTGCCACACCTGAGATTCTGAACAAACTGAAATAGTCAACCCATAAATACTTGCAGAGTAGCAAGGTAAAAAACCAACCAAAACTGATTAAGAAAAATAATTACACATGAACCTAACTGATTCGTTTCACAGAAAAACCTACTTTACTAGTAAATATCACGCATCATAATCAAAGCAACTTAGCTTTGAAAAACAATTGATGCTGCCTACAAGTTCCCTTGGTTAATACGTAAACTCAGAAGAGAGTTAAGTGTTGCAGTACAGAGTACTGCGAACTGAAGTTGGTAACAATGACTCCCTATAAAAACAGATGATATTTTAAGAGTCCCACAGAGATACACTATGTTCAGTTTTGTTTAGGTTAATATTCTCAGTCCAGATGAGAAAACAGGAACCATATTTATCACAATTTATATGACATCAATCTGGACGCCGCGCAAATATTTGAAGAGAACATGATAGTCTTGGTCAATTAGAGAAAACCCCAAACCAACAGGATTAAACCAAACAGACAAGTGTAAAAATGCAGACTTAGCAAATCAGCTGTTTAAATAAAGGTGAATAACTTTCTAAAGAATAGTAAATTTGAAGAAAATATGTAAGTTAAAAAGGGCCAAACTAAACTGCTGGCAGGTGTTCAACTCATTCTCACAGATGCTATCAGGCCTGCCATATACAGAAAAAGTAGAAGATGGCTTCTGCACATCTTACTGATGAGAAGAGCTCACCAGGAAAACTTTCTTTTCTACCTTTTCCCCCTTCTGGACACCATCTGGGGGGGAGGGAACGACACAAACCTGGAATCCCAAACATTGGTGGAAAATAAGATTTAGTAAGGTTTAGAAACTATAATCAATGTCAAAAGGTTAAAGGTACTGGGTTAGTCAGTATAAAGAGACTGGTGATCAACTCTTCCCTGGTCTTGCTGTGAAAGACAAAGAAATCAGAAGCAAAAGAGGTGTTAGAAGACATTTTGAACAATTTAGCATTCCATGGCTAGGTTACAACTACGCCACGTATGCCACAATTGGACTTGCCAGGTTGGATTTTCATGAGTCCTGATATCTCTAGACTTCAGTGAAAGGTTTTATTTATAAATAAATGGGCCTTACTCAGCAAAACACTTAAGTACACGCACAACTAACTATATCTCATTCCCAAAGCCAGTGCTAATGTCCTACTCAAAATCTGAAATCATCCAAATAATCTGCTCAGTCTGTCCACAACATATAAAATGCATATAAAATGTTCCCAGTTTCTATTACTGTTTTTGATAAGTGGTGCACACAACTCATTTTTAATTACAATAATAAAATCAAATTATAATAGGAATGACTTCCACTTTTTTTCCCTGTTGAGAGTAATATTTAAATTTCTGCAAGATAACATCAGTCAAGTTTTAAAGCACCCAAACGTTGACTCTGCAAACAAAAACCGGGAGATAAAATAACAAAAGGCGCATATCCTAATTGTAAGAATATACTGAACAGTGGATTTTTTAATTTTTTTTGTTGTTGTTTACGTTATGCATTAAGAGAAAACTGAAAAAACTCAGCAAAAAGTTACTTGGAAGGCTTTGTCCTGCTTCAGCAGCAGATAACAGCTGAACTGTCATTTTAACTAGTTAGTTAGGTCATGTTTACAGCTGCTTTTTTTACAGTCATATAGCAGAAATGGCTGGAGTACTCAGCTAATGGACTTCACTGCAGAGTGATGCTGTACTGGTTCAGATAGGTTTTTAAAGTCCTGCAAAAGAAAAAAGTGTGTTTCATCTTTGGTAAACGACTATCCCTGGTAAATTTTAAGTAGTAAAGATTTCTGAAAAGTGATAGTTTTGCAGATAAATTACTTTCTAGCCTTTAAACTCTAAGTAGATTTTAATTTAGTCCGCCCTACTTTGGCTTATAATTCAAGATGATTACTTTAAGACAGAGGTCCTGACCAAGACTTAGAAGACATGACTTTTAATTCATAACCCGAGACTGATCATGCCAAGCCCTAAGGTTAAGATATGAAGACAATCACACAGATCCCTCTACAAAGAGTCTCAAAAGAACAGAACTGAGGCATATTGACAAAGACATATTGACAAGGTGAAAGGAAAGACTCCATCAGCTCATCACCACCTCTCAGAAGAAAATATTTGGCCTTTCCATTTGGCAAAAAACAAAGCCCACTTACGCATGCATAAATAATAAGCAAGCATATCCGAAAACCTTCAGTAATTTAAATTGTAACTACTGTTCTAGGCACAAAAACTAAACTGCAGAGTTTTAAAGTGTGCTGACACTCATTCCTTCGTCCAAAAAACATTTATTTTGGGTTTTAAGTTTAAAATTCCCTGTAATAATTTTTTTCTCTATCTTTGGCTGTAATAGGGGGACTGCTTTCTGAATTTCTCAAGTGCATGAGTGATAGTTATGTTCTTATGATTAATAGTAAAATATTGCCAATATCTTTGTTTTCATCTACAACAAGAAAGAAATGAGTCTTTCACCAATCACAAAAACAAATACATGCATATTACCTCCCTTGTAGTATTAAAGTAGCTGCAGCTGTTCTTCATGTTTTTATCGCTCCACATTTAAAGCAACAAAAGACTACCAAAACAGCTATGACAGCTATCATCAGCTGGAGATGTTAACTTTCAGTCTAGTGCATGTGAATTGTTAGCGATACTAGCTACCAACACTTGTCTTTTGTCGTAGATGCTTATACAAGGAACATGTGGCATGCATGGAAAGCCACATGGCAAGCTTACATTTAACAAATAATGATGAAAAAAGTCTACTTCCTGCTTTATTTCTTTTGAATAAGACAATTCTCTTCCCTTGGGTGCGAATGAAAAAAAATAGTGAAATGTGTTTGAGATCTTTAAGGATGTCTGAGTTCTGTTGGCAACACTATCACCTACATCAGACTAGACAAAGCTTTATTACAGCAGATAAGATGACAAAGGTCTCCAGTAAAACTAAATGGTGTCTAGCAGTTTCTGCCCAGGGCCTCAATTTTCAACTAACAAAACAGTGTTATCACTTCCTTGTTTCAAAAGGACCATAATAATAAATCAATTAATATCTTTCCCTCAAACCCTATGTTGCTGCATAGAACAGTCTTTTTTAAAAAAAGATCAAGTGCCCTGTATCTAGTTCCTAAATCCATGTTTAAATAAGCAATTTTCAAAGTTTTGGTCTATTTTTCGAGATTAAACTAAAAATTCAAAAGCCCAAACCACCAGCTTTTTTTTAATTTTTATCTGTCTTAAGAATTCAAAGATAAATACTGCCATCTTAACCCCAGCTCCAGAAATATACTTGACTTTGTACACAAAAACACTCTAGTGCTTTTTCAAAAATAATTCTAGACTTCATTAGAAAGAACCCCTAGAGTTTAATCTTTCCTTCTATAAATTGAGCACTTATCTTTTCAGTCATCTGAACCATAGCAGGACCCAATAGATACTGAGCTGACACTTTAAAAGTCAGCACTGGGCACATAACTATTGTATGTGAAGGATCCTACCTGGGCAGGCAGAGTGGAAGATCCTGCCAGTGCAAACTCACAGGCAGACCTGGTTTTAATACATTTCTTTCCAAAAAAAGAGTCTCATTCTTGAAGGGATAAAACTAGCATTTAATAGAGAAACAAAGAATACAGAAGTTCACCAACTAGCTACAGAGCCTTTCTCTAGCAAGGCACCAGATATATATCTAGCCCTGTTCCAACATGTATTAAAGCTGGATCAGTTTAGTAGGTATTCAGTATTCACTACATATGGCTACCTACTCACAATTTCAGTTCAGTAGGCATAAACAGACCTAGAAGTGCCTACTCCAAGTTCAGTAGCATCTCTGTAACTCTCTAATACATCCCATTCAGGGACAATCAGCATTTATACCTCCATGGTTTTTAAAGTTAATTTGCATACAGTTAAATTTAATTACATGATTTGTATTACTTGTCTCATAGTTACATAAAATTTACACAACTGTTCTGTCCGCTATCAAAAGCAAAATTTGAATTACTGGGACATCAGCAGAGGCTTAGGAAGTTAAACAGATAACAACCATATTTTTGTGCGTTAAGAACAAAGCAAGAGACTACTATCTTGAAAAATCTATCAAGATGATATATAAATACTACTATCAAGACCATCCTGAGAAAGGTTACATTCCCTCCTAGTAGGTAATATAGAGAAAACTGGTTTCTCCTACATCAAAGCTTGGAATATGAAGCCATCCTCAATTCTATGGTTCTCACAGTCACACAATGTGTACAGATAATGTTTTAAAGTCTCTAGTCAATAACCACCCCCTTATATCAGCACACTGCAACTATTAGGTGTTTTTTCTCTCCTCTAAACTGTGTAAACATATATACAAACATGCATACATTACAAAAAGAATCACCCAACAAGAAATACCACATAGTAATTTTTTATACTATCCAATATACTACAGTGAAGTCCTCATCACCAAGACTGTAAATCAAGAGACAAAATTACTCCGCGGCCTTCACTCCTATTGACTGAACTGCCTTATTGAATTATTAGATGAAACGCAACTATAGGAGACAGATCTGGCTGTAATGCATCTGCCAACTATACAGTTACACATTCTATTTAAAGTTACTAAGACAAGAACAAAATACTGACTTCCTCAGGTAGCTTTTCTGAGAGGTAGAGGGATGTTAAGAAAATGCATTCTCACACATCAACCTCTTCCTGTATGCTAACATTTTTACTCCTGTTTCTTCCCAGATAGCCAGACAAACAGATTAATATTAACTGGAAGTCAGCGAAATGTTATGATTGTATACAAGCTTATAAACACATGGATAGAAAGAAACAGTTTATTTTAATTAAAACATGAATACTTTTTTTCCTAAAAAGAGGGAGGAACAGAAGGGCATTTTTTCATCCTTTCCAATACTTTATCAAGTGTTCAAGTTCACTCAAACTCCTTACTTTAAAAAAAACCAAACTCCTTCATAGCAGCTTTCAGCACTGTAACATACATATAAAATAAACTCTGGTTTTAACAGTAACAGTTTAACAGTTGCAATATTTTATCATAACTGAGAAGCAGGTCTGTAAAATAGTAATTACTGATTTTTTGTTCAAGTTCTCCAAAACTTGGAAATACATAATAGCAAGTGTTTGGGTGTTTAGCATTAAATCATATTTTTTCAGGGAAATATGCAGAAGTACGCCTATGTCTACATTTTAAAATACAGATTTGCAGTAGCTTTGCGGTCTAGCAGAAAAAGTAGTCATAGGTATGGAGTCACATATTAAACCACACTGAAACATACCTTCCATGAGGACTATATATTTTCTCCTCAACTTGGCTAGTGAAAAGGACTTTCCAGAAATTCAAAATTAAATATTATTTAGTAATTTTAGATGCTGCTTAATATTAAGGTCTAGTCTACATTTAAAAGTTTTTCCAGAGTAATTACACTAGCTTAGCTATATTGGAAAAAGCAGTTTACTACTGTAGGCTATAGCAGTTAAACAAAGGAGACTATAAAATAAAAACATTTTTCTCATATAGTTGTGGAGCAACCTGATCTAAGGTCTGAAGCAGGTAGGTTGGACCAAATGATCTTCAGAAGTCCTTTCCAACCTAAATTTTTCTATTATTCCATTCTATGGTAGTATTATTTAACTGGTCCAGAAATACTGCCAAACTGTTGAGAATGAGCATATACCCATTTAAATGAAAACTCATATAATATAAGCACACACAAAAAAGCATGGGTCTACTCCTCAGGGTCTCGATTTCCTATGAATAATTCAAAATATAAGAACTACACAACTAAAAGCTACAAGCTTTGTTTAGAAGGGAGCTACCTTATTTATAGAATTAACAAGAACCTTTTCTAATACAAAAGTGTTAATTTTTAATAGGAAAAAAATAGTTTGCCATGAAAATAATTATTTGTATTCTCTGACACTTAAAATGGCCAGTTACATTTATTTATACTTTGTGGAATTCAAATTTATTCCTTTAAGGCTTTTTGTCTTTTCTTTTTTTTTTTATTGGTGTGTACATATCAGATGTTTATACTATCTTGCTGTGTTTCACCAAAAGCACAAACAACAGTACTTAAGACTTGTACCAGATGTACTGAAGGCTTTACACACAAACAAGGAGTCAAATATAGACTAATTCATAATGAAGTATTACTATACCTCCAAAATGGATAGTCATGCTTTATTCCAGGACCAAAATATACTCCTTCATGATACTTTATCCAAATATAATGATAGCTAAAGGAAAACAACCGGACATCTGCTAGCAGTATTACATTGGTACAAAATTAAATTAGTACTTAACACATTGTTCCTTCCAGGGTCACAATACAGTCTACTAAGGGTCTATAGTATTTCTTTTTTCAGGGGGTAAAGCTGTGTCATTGCTGTTGCCTTTTTAAGTAAGAAAAAGATCTACTCATAAGCAAGCCAGTGCTTCTTCAGAAATACTCATTCAGTCTAGAAAAGGAGGATGATTCAAAACCACAACTACTCAATTTTCTAAAGGTTGTACAAATCATGTTGGGGGAAAGGGGAGAAAAACAATCTGAGCTAAAAATAAGTAACAAAGTAACATTATCGTTCAGACAAGGGTACATTAGGTCAGAAGCTGTTGCTTTTTAACACCATAAAGAGCTTATAGCTTTCTGTTCAAAAACTGCAACAGAAAAAAAAGTTACCAAATCAGGAAAGCAAGTAAGTTGCGTGCTCAGCATTTTCTCTTAAACACAAAAAAAAAAAAAAAAAGCGCAAGCTTTAAGAACAAACTAATGTTCTGTGTAGTGGTGGTTTTTTAAAGCTAAAGCAGCTCATTATTGCCAACATATTACAAAACTGCCAATAGTATTTTGTAGAATAACCTTACACACACCATTAGACTATTCTCCTTGTCCTTTCTTTACCCACCTCCAACTTAGCCATTAGTCTTATTGACATTTCTGCCATCCAGTTATATCACAACTGCTAAAATATTACTTCCCATTTCTACAGCCAAGCTAAAAGAAAGAGTACTCAGCTGTTTCACAGCCACAGGAGGTATGGAGGGGAGGGTGGGTTCCCTTCTAATCACTACACCACCTTAGTGCATCATTATAGAAGGTCCTACAGAAACACACAAAAAGATCCAATGCTGGTCTACAAGATTTAAAAATCAACTCAATAACAGAAAGAGACAGTGAGATTTAATATGTAGTGTACTATATATTTGTTATCTATATCTATTATATATATAATTAAGTAAATTGGAAGAGTAAGTAATCTGATGGAAATCAAGAATATCATAAAACCATGTATACACGTAGTTATATGTAAAAAAATGATGGTGTCACTTTTTTATAGAGTGCTAGAAACTATGCAAGAGGAGAAGTTATTCCATCTATCATTATTTAGCTGGTTTATTGTAAGTCCCAGAGCCAGTGTGGGATTTGAGGATAAACTAATCACCTTACAGACCAATTTAGTGAGAACGTCATGGTCTAAATTACTATGTTGAACTCACAATGATAGAGAAAAACACATAAACACATTTCCCTAACCACTAAGGGCTATCTTGTACCTCCAAAGAGACAGCCATGTACCAGGGGAGGCAGACTTCAGCATCAGTCCAGCAAAACCTGGGAAGGATTATACAGGCTTTGTGCCTTAAAGTGGGGGGAAGATAAGTATTGTGCTCCAATGCCAGGGAGCAGATATCTGAATGAGCCAGAAATAGCACCTAGAAGAGAAAGATGCTCTGAGTTGGCTACCTAGGACACAGTGCAATCTGCTGTTCCCTTCTGCTCCTTCTAACTCTGGTCACTTAACGTACATTTTACTTGTAAATTTTCAATAATTTATCTGATACAATTGGAAATAATTCCACAGGGTGCAATGACTTCAGAAGAATGAAAGAGTCATCACTAATTATAGTGTCCACCTCCCTACTGTTCTATATGGATCAATAGTGTCCTACAACAACACTGCACATAGACATGTACAATCTGTACTGTCAAATTAAACATGACTAAAACAAATAAACTGAGATTGCAAGTTATGCAGGCAGCTGCAGTTTGAAGACTTCAACAGTTAAGAACAGACACATCTGCCAGTTACGGTCATAACTGTAGTTAAACTGGATTTTCAGGTTCAGTCCACTAGAACTAATGTATTACAATTTATTACACTGGGGGAAAGTAGTAGAAAATGCTGAACTTGATTAATGTATTAGTTTACAGTTTGATCGGTATTTGGTTACAATATATGTAAGTCTTCACTTAAGTAGAACAGATAATTTCGAAGTTTTAAAATCTTTTGCTTAGGTATTAGATGATACCTTAAAGCAACTTGTCAAAACCTGAAACAAGAAAGCTTCGGGAATCTAAGCTCAAAATCCTGGTACCATATATCTTAAAATATTTCAATTCAAAACAAATTTCAAACACAGGATATACTCGAGAAGTTGCATGCAGCTCAGAACAAATTGAGTAAAACTGTATGAATCATAACCTTAGAAGGACTCTTCTCCTACTTATCAAAACTGATTTAACAGATTACTTGCAAAACTTACATTAACTTTGAACAGGCAAGAGAAAAATACAGTACTAGTAGAGCAGAAATACAAGATACACGTAACCCACAGTAATGCTAAACTTCGGTTAATTTTGTTTATAGTAAAAACTGTTACCCTGATTAATCTTCGTCTTTCCTCATAAAAACACCCTTGATGTGTTTCTTTTGCAAGGTTTCTGAATACAAATGTAATTTTGAAATTAGTTACAGGAATGTTCCTTCCTAAGTCTGTAAAGAGACTTTAAAGTAAAAGACTGTCCAGGTACTACTCCGTATGTTGAGATCCTCCATCACCTTTTGCCCCCTTCAGAAGTGGCGACAGGATACTCAACAAAAAAAAACCAAAAAAAACAAAACAAGAGAAGCAAGAGATAGAAGGAGTGTACTTCAGACAGGATGTTTGACACTAATAAGGCCAAAGTTCAGGAAGTCTTTCAAGTGACCTCTCCTACTGAAAGGTAAAGTGAAACAGCAGGATTACAAAAGGGAGGTCTAAAATAACTACACTTTAAATGCAGTACAGAAATGTGGTAGCCTGAAAGAATGAGTTTTCAAATAGCTTTCAAAACTCAACTCCATTTTCAGCTCTTGCATCTTTTATTACCAGTGTGCGAACCCCATCAGGCCTCCTCAGCAAAATCCTGTTGCACTAAGCACCATACGCAGAAGAGACTCTGCCTTTAAAAGCTTAAAAATATCACAGCAGCAGCAGAAAGAGCTGTAGTAATTTCTCTCTCTAATGAATGTCCTTCCTGTACTCCATCCTACCTATAAAGGAAAACCTGGAGCAGAACTATTTCATACCACTCTTGCCTACTGTATTTAATGAGTTAGATGAAAAAAGCAACACACAATCTGATAAACAAGTACCAAACCTGCTGCCACTGCCCTTCTGTTGTCTCTCTACTAAAGGGCGGGGGGGCAAGTCTTCCATGCACGTTTGCAGAGGAGTTCAGCTCAGTAGGCTATACTGGTTATTTTTGAACAATGCAATCTCAGCACAATTCTGGGTTTAAATATGCTAAACAAGTATGGGACAGAATAGAGAAATTCTTTACAATCCCAAATTACAGTTTGGTTAACCAAAGCGCTCCTTCAGCCAGGTCATTACTGATGTTTTCTTCCACTATCATTCCAAATGAGCTATCCAAAGTCAGATGATTTTACTGATCAACTTCAAAGCAAAGAGGGAGCATACAACCAACTGAAGCCGTAAGGTACCAGTCATAATAGGGTTACGTGAGTACTACCATACCTTATCATACAGTAAGATAAAATAAATCATTGAATATTCAACTCAAGCATACATTCATTGTGTGTTGCATGCTAGATAAATTCTGGATCTTTTTATTCAAAACAATCTAATGGCTTCCTCGTCACTATAATCATTTACTTATTTCAAATAGAATCAGGGTCTGCATCTGCTCTGCATTCCAAGAAACCCAGAACATATGAAAGCCAACACTAAAAACTCTTCTTCCTGGGGAAAAACTGAATCCGGCATGAGGGGAAACCTCATGAGGAACCTGGGACAATGGAAAAGGCAACTCTCTTTTTTATGCTTGTATCTGCCTCACAAGGGTGAGTCAAACTTAGACATTTGGGTATAACAGGAAAAAAAATATCATAAAAACACAAAATAATCAAGGCCATGGTTTAACAACTGCAAACTGGATTTACCAGCAACAAAACCCATTTTCAGAGAGACACTAAAACACCCATTTGTGTTTTGAAGACTAGGATAACAAAATTAGATGTTTATCAAAAACCAAGTAGCAGGCTGACTGTAACAGCTAAAAAGAACAACAAAGATTTTTGAGCAAGAGCTAGAAATCAGACAGAGAGTGTATTTTAGAATTTATCTTACTAAAGCATATAATAAAACACTTCAGGTAAAATATTCACCAGTAAATTACGTCTTGCAAACAGCACAAAATGCATATTGCGTACTTTTTTTAGTTGTCATATAATCTGAATGACACCAAGTACTCTGATTACAATTATTATGATATTTTTAAACAGGATTAATACAAACACAAGCCAAGCTGGTAAAGCACAGCTGTATGAACCACTACATTTCTTTAATGTTACATATGATGTGCATTTCTTCAGCAGTGAGCAACAAATTCCCTGAACTTCCTAACTGATAACAAAACACTATTTTAGCACACAAGCACTGTTATTATCAAACACAACTTGCATTTCTGTGTTAAAAAATTTACATCCGATACTAGAAGAAATCAGTGAGATCTGACAGGGCATTCAGTGCTGAACAAACTGTAAACCAACTCAAGTCAGCAGTGGTTATCCAAATACATCAGTTGGAGAAAAGATTAGTTCAGAGATCATACTTTCGATAATTTCACTTCACATTCAAAAATTTAGCGTGTTATTCCTTAAGATGTTGTCATCTCAGAATGGATGATAAATCCTAAATAAGTAGAAGAACCTCTGAAAATAATTTACTTGATTGACAAGGTTGCAACAGATAATAAAAAGAGTAGATTTTATAAGACCACATTGTATATAGGAAAGAAAAAATCCCATGCAATGCCTGTGAGTCTAGAATAAAAGTATGCTCAACCTAAACACTCCATGAGTGACCAGAGATCTAGAACTGCTCTCTACTAGCCAGTCTGAACAGGCAAATATTGAAAATATTACAATGGGAATGATCATGAAAGTTGGCTCCTTTACACAGTGAAGCTCCAGTGCATAAGAAATTATTACTGAAAGAGTACACCACAATGGAAAGCCTTCATGTTCAGCAACATAGATGTTATTCTCCGCAACATTCAATTTTATATTACCAGAAGTATTTTGATGCAAAAGTGAAAAAAAGAAAATAAAAAGATGATGCAAATCATTGCATGAAGCTCAGCAGGGAAGTCTTGCATTTGTTCTGTTTTCTTACACTCTGCATATGCACACGTACACAGTATTTTCTGTCCCTTTCCTGTGGGCAATTTGCACAGCACAGTCAATAGCATTAGAAAGATCAAAAATACCAGGTTAATCTTAGTAAGATGAAATAACACTAGCAATATAGACACAAAACCAAACTCACTTTACCACATTCTTCTTCAGTACAATGAAATATACACCACGCCCCAGCAGAGATGGCAGTCACTAGTTACCAGCTTTACAAATTTGTAAAGATATCTTATATTAGTTTTTGCAGTTTATTAATCTTTTTTAACAAATGGTATGAGAGAAAAATAAAAAAGGGGAAAAAAACTGAGATAAGAGAATATTGTGATACTTACAAGCTGGAAATTAACAAAGGCAAGAACAGAAACAAGATTGAATTTTCCTTAGAGTGCTGCAACTTCTCCACTAACAGCAATACCATAGATCCACAGTCAGTCAAAATAAGTTTCTGATTTTATTTTTCAACTATTGCAGAAGGCATTTGTAAAAAGACCATAGCCAAATACAAGTAGGTTTTTTCATGCTATGATAACTCTGAATTGAATCACAGAACTTGTTCAAATTTGTCTTTTAGTGTAAACTACTGAAAAATTTGTCACCTGACTTACCTTAAAAAGTTATAAGCATCTGAAAAAAACTTTAAAAAAATGGAATGCAAGTTAAGACTAACTCAAACGTATTGCCTATCCATACCCTTCTACACAGAAATGTTGAAGATGTTGCTAGTTAGATGTTGCATTGACTATCCTTATAGCCATAAATGTATCTCCAGATGCACACGTGTATATATAAAAAACCATGACTGATTCATGACTTCTTCACCTGATCTAGCCTTCATTAAATTTAGGCATGACCTTCTCTGAGGTTTTTTAGACATTCAGTCTAAAGTATTCAAACAGGAATTTCATCTCTGAAATGATTCTTCATCACTTTCCCAAACTGAACTCTCCAACTTTGGGTTCTTACCAAGCTTCTTGTCCTGCATTCAGCATACCTGTGTTCAGCATTAATTGCTTATTCTACCACTGTTAGCTGGAGAAACAGACACTGAACAAACAGAACTGTCAGTAGACTGGTTATGGATCATACATAATCTTTACCTTCATGAAATATGTAAATTTAACAAAAGAAACAACTACTGTGTTAGCAAAACTGAAGTCCTTAGCTTAGTTTTTCCTTACTTGATTCTTGTGATATATAGATGAACGGTGACACAAGATGCATATACATACCAGTCCATAAAAATGGAGAAGGACAGGAGAAACATTATGACTATTGAGAAAGCATTCAAATACTTAACAGAGATCACGTAAATATCCCAAGAGTTGGGCAGACATGTCCAAGGACTCTTAATTAAATAAAGGTTTAAGAACTGGCCCCAATTCTTATCAAATCTCTCCCATAATTTGCTACATTAAAAAAGAAAAAATAGATTATAAATAATATCTTCATAAATAAGGCAGGAACATGAAGATTTTAGGATCTCTGTTGCACACTAACACAACATTGGAGTATATTAGAGATGAGTATAAGCTACAAGCTGGAGAAAGTTGAAATAAGAACTGCATTTGAAATAACTGAACTGACTTTCACTGTATGGAAAGAAACAATCAAGTAATAGCAATACTAAATTCGATAGCATATCAACAGAACTATTCTTTTAATACCAAATACAACAGATATATTGAATAACCAGGAAGTCTTACATAAACCAAATAAAAGCATTGTTTTCTCTAACACCTCCATCAAATTTATCTTTATAATCTTGTAACCTCAAATTTTGATTTTTGGCATGAAACCTAACATATAAGCTAATTTAAAAAAAAAAAACCTACATCTAATTTGGGTTTTTGTTTTTGGGGGTTTTTTTGACGTTACATACAAAGCAGAGGTAAAGAGCTGCTTTTCATGCACTTAACTCAGAACACTACCAGACACAATCTGGGCATTGTGGCCGAATACAGTTCAGCCTCTTGGTTCAGTTTAGGTAATGTATTATCAGGCTGATGATTCATGTTGCCACAAGCCTGAAAGATAAATATGGCTACCTATTTTCTTGAACTATGAACTTTTATGAGTTTTTGATATCAGAAAAGCATCCAGTTTAAGCAGATATTTAAAGTTTTCTTCCTACAACTGTGTCCTCGCAGCTACTTCCCTGCACATCAACTGAATTCCAGCAGCTTCAGGAAGGCTTTACATGGACCATTCATACATCCACAGTGATGGTCTTCAGGCTATGGGTTCCAGCCCATAGGAACAACAAAAATAAATCAGTTCCTTACTTATTTGCACCTGAATTAGAGCTAACAGCATTTTCAACCAGCTTGCATTAGTGTGGTAATACAGCCTACTATTGCCAAACATGCTGCACAATGAGGCACAAAAAATGCAGCAGACCAAAGACACACTCTTCGCTACAGAAGTTTAACTAACTGGTACTTAATACAACATAAATCAAAGATTCATCATCTGTTTGGAGCCCAATCCTACAAATGTTTAGCTCTCCTAAAATTACTGAAACATGGAAAGCTGAACACTGGGTCACCTGCAGGATCAAGTTGTAGTGTATAGAAAACTAAGGCATTTGATTCATACTAGTTTTAAATATGTTTGCCATTGGAAAGTTTTACTCACGTGATTTTTAAAAGTATTCTGTTGATAACTTCAACTAACCTTGACCATGGCCTCTGTTCCCTCTGTGTATGAGTTTTCAGGGGAAAAAACATGCACTGAATCAATAAAAACAACTTCTCAGTTAACTCCAGATCACAGTATTCAGTATTTTTGTAAATAGTTGAAATAGCTTAGAGAAATCAAGATATTTTACTGGGCGGGGGGGGGAGGGGGGAACACTCTTCATCTGCAAGTTGTTCAACACAAGTGTTTAGACTGTCAAGGTTTCCAGCAATTTGCTCTATAAGTAATGCTTATATTACAAAATAGATTATATCAACCAAATTACGAATTTTAATGGCTACTGTGAAATCATCATGGTTGTGAATCCACCAGGCAGAACTATAATTTAAGTGCAACTGACCTAAGGTTATCATTTAGTTTGGAAACAGGTTGTAGATCAGCCAAATGAAGCTACGTAAAACAAATTTCAGCAAAATGCACTAGATGTGTGGAAAACTTTTTGAATTATTAACACCTACCACTAAGTTTGATGGTAACAAAATATCCAAATACAAATAAAGGATGTAGGAGTCAAAGCAAAATCTGCATAGTAGTATGCTCTTTTGAATGATTTTAAGAAAAATACCAAAAAGGTCTTAATTAAAAACCAAACATATCCACGTAAAAGGCAATGCACTGTCAACTGACGTCTCCAGGTGATCTGTGACAGCCTGATACTGTTACTTAACTCTGTATTCCTCGTAAGATAATCAGCACATTAAGTACTATCGCCAGTTATAGTTAATACTATTTACACAGGCATTAGACATCACACAGAATGGATTTTTTTCTGACAAACACAAAAATTTCTTCAAATCCAAGTAAATATTTTAAATATTCTTAATGGAAAACCAGAACCATTTTATTAGTAAAAAAGTATGCATATATGTATGCTATGAAAAACATATATAACAGCTTTTTTGCAGTATTTTATGATTTCAAGATTCATACATTTCCTGCCTTCTCAAATAAATCAAAAAAATATTTGTGAGCTTACCATAAACACGCAATTCTACAAAAGGATTCAGCTCATTCCCTAATGCTGTGGTTTAAAAATTAGGTGTAGCATACATAACAGATGCAGCATATGAATAACCTCCTCACCTTAAATGGGATTACTCATAAGCTTAACATTAAATATAAATCTAAGCATTCCAGAGAATCAAACTCCGACTGAACACTTAAGTACTGTAAATTATAAACTAATCAAAGATACCACCTTTAGACTGTGAGGCACTGTTATCCACAGACTTCCAGATCTCACTACTGGGTTATAACAGGATTTGATATGCTACTTCAAAAAGATAAGTTTTTCTGCATTCCTTCTGCCTTTTAAGTCCCTAAAATCCCACAGCCCATTTTTTAACATCAGCACAAGCTACCAAATGCCACCCTGGATTAGCACCCAATGTTCCTGTATGACTTATTTCTCACAAGTTCATCTTCTTACTGCACACTTTTTTTTTTGTTGAGAAAGACCCGACAAGTTGAAGTTACTCTTCATATTATTCGATATGGGTGACAATCCATAGGAAATAGGCGATCCTACTCAACTTCACAATAACATACCATGCAGAGATAGTCTTTGTCTTCTTTTAAGAAAGTTGTTACCTTTTTTGCACTGTAATGCTCCAGCCTTTACTACTTCCCAGGATGTTAAGATGTCAGTATGGATCTATTATAAATTGCCTAAATGGGAGAATCTGAAACTTCCTAAATTATGTAGTTTATAAAAAATGTCAAGTTCTGTCAGAGGCTGGAAAGTTCTTTTAAAGGAGAGCTTCATTTTGCAGTCCTGGCTAAAAGAAACAGCTGTCTTTTTTTACTCTCCACATGGCTCATCCCTGGCATTCTATCATTTCAAAAGTCTCCCCTTTTTTCTAGGAAACAATAAAAATGTAATTTTCAACGTGCTCATTACATTCAAGGAATTTCCTCAGTCCCTACTAGTCTAATGAAATTGTGAAAACTGTTACTCTAAAGCACAGAAGATCTGTTTGCATAGCTTTCAAAGTATAACTGCACCAGTTCTGAAGCAAAAGGAAAATGTCTATTTCTTCCATTTATATGGCCAACAATAACTTCTACATTCTGACAGAATCATGTGTATACTGGCGGGGAGGGAAGTTTCAAAATACTTTATCAGGAAGTCCACAGTTAAATAAAACGCAGGCTCCCCAGATACTGATCCAAATTGATGCAGAAGCTTCTTTGACTCCAAATTTCACGAGTGCTCTTTTGTTTTTTAAACACAGTTACAGTTATTTTCTCCACCAAGAACAACACTTGTATTTTCCAGTGCAGATGACTATAATAGATGTGAACAATAACCGAATAGAACTCTCTTGAAGAAGAGAACTAATATTTTTCTATCTGAAGAGAACTCAGTACAGCAAACCACTGCATTTGTAACAAAGTACTCATCTACTTTAGAATATACAATGTACAGGAAACAGTTTGTTATCTCATTTGCATTATACTGAAAAATACTGCAGTGGCGTGTACTCTATGCTCCACTTAACAACAATCTAGTAGTCTCTTAAAGACGTTTAACTGAAAATAAACTGCATCTTCTACTTTTGGATAGGGAACTCTTTGTAGCATTTGAGAGGCAAGTAATTCCTTTCGTATCTACTGTCCATAGAGCACATAAGAAATTGCTACATGATAGTGAAGGTCAATCTACAACACGTGACAGAACAAGCAAGACAGCATTATTCTCACCACCATTTAACCTGCATAAAATCCTGTATCTTTGTAGCAGCAAGGAGCCAGAGAGGACTATTATGAACAGGCTGAGCATGTGAGAGCAGGGAAGGTGGGGGGACTTGGCACACAACATCAAGACTTACGATTTTTTTTATATGTTGTCAAGTCCATAACTGACCAAGATAAAACAACAAAAGCAGTTCAAATGTAGCCTGAAGTGACCTAAACCACCTTCTTCCTCCTAAATTGACTCCTTCAAAAGTGCAAAAGTGAAAACAAAGAGCATATCTAGTGCGATACAGCAATACTAAAATATTAAATATTTCCATTACATTAAAAAGCCAAATGAAGTTTTTTATGCAGGTAATTACTATCTGTGGAGGCTTGAAATTTTAACTTCTTTATAGTCATGGAAGGCAACTGGCAGAAAGAAAACTGTAGATTTATACATATTTATAAAAATAAAGCTTTAACGTTCATCCTGTCCTAATCTTCAGCTCTAACACTATGGAAAGCGGAAGGAAGAGAATGGAACATTTCAGATAACACTATCTAAAAATTTTAATTTGTACAAGGTAATATATTAAAAGCCACATGCAAACAAATTAATAGATACTCAACAATTAATGACCTACAGTAAAATGATCAAAAGGATAGTATCATGGTAACAGCCAGGACACATCCATAATTTTAATAAATAAAATTTCCCTGTCATTACAACATAGTTATCCATCTATGGGTCAGAAGGTGGAAGCTGTAATTATTTTGATTTATATATAGCTGATTAAAATTTTATGAAAAAAAGAAACAGCAACACAGTAAAAAGAAGTACTGGCAAGATCATTGAAAATACTCAAAGTAAAGATCAGTAGCCCAAAACTTCCATTTAAGGCTACCCTCCTTTACTTCATCCTATCTTAAACAATACCCTGGACAGCCTTCCAGAGCCAAGACTTCAGTGAAAGGAGCCAATAATTACCACTACCTTTTGAAACCATGGATTTATGTCTCAGTACTCTGGGACTAGCTTTCTCAATCTCATTTTCAACTCTGACAAATGAACACAGGGAAAAATCCTTTAAGACACTTTTGCAAGATTTCATAAAGCAAAGCTCCGTTTTATGTACAGCTGACCTCAGCAATTGGCAAATATGCATCCTCTCCCCCCCGGCTCCATAAGTAACATTCACAATCATTTATTTTTTAAAAAATGTATGATCTAGAGAGCTAGGCTGTAGTGGCTCAGGTCTATCTGCAGCCTCAGAGGTTAGATTTCTTTTAGCTCTAGGCTGAAAACACTTTATAGTGTTTGATAAATCAGGAGCATGAATCCACACAGAAACAAGCTCATTATTTCCCACCGCCACCCCCATCCTGACAGTATAGTGTCTTGGATATGCAGAGAAAGTGGGTGGGGGGTGGGGGGGGGAGGTGGGGAAATGCTCTGTAGTGGCAGGTCAAACTTCTTGATGAACTTGTTGCTTTTCTACAAAATGAAGATTTGCAGTCAGCCCAGTGTAGTTAGGTTACCAGTCAAGATACAAGAGTTCTACAGAAGGATTCCTTCTGATTATGCAAGTATCTTTAAGACTGACAAAACCCACCTGTTTAAACAGCATCCGAAGTTTCAGAAGTTGTAAGCTACAAAAATCATATAGTATCACAGCTTGGAACTGGGGTTTTAAGAATTTGCTGTTAATTTACAACAAGCAACTTATCTTTCAAACAACTTCCTATCTGCCAAAACCCAGTCATTTACAAGTGTTCCATATTTTAATTTCATCAGCAGTATTATTATCTCAGCAGTCTACCTTTCTGTATTAGCACTGAAAGATGTTGATACAAAATATTTATTTAAATAAGTATATATGACAACAGGAAGCTTAGCTTTCTTTGACGAAGAACTGAGAAATACAGGTCTCAAAGACTTCTAAGGTAGCATTAAAACTGCATTTCTTTGCTCAGAAGGATTTTTCTCTCCTTTCCACACAGGATGTGTTTTTTATTTATCCAAGTCACCTCTGAATGTTTTACAAATCAGAAGTAAAACACTAACAGTTCCACCACTAATACCTGCTCTTCTTTCCCCTATCACCCTTACATACATATCCTAAGAAGCCTCAGCCACCTAAAAGATGCATACCAAATGCAGAAATTACTAGGTATTTTGACTGATTACTTACATCATACTTTGTAACTCAGGCGTAAAGCTTGTAGATTTTCTTCCACTGCCTGAAGAAGCAACTGTTGACATCGGGCTAGCCACAGTGCTGCTCATCTGAGTAAACAAAGAAATAATAACATTTACAATACTTATATTCTATGTTTCATATTACATATTCAAAAGGAAATAAAAGCTATTTAGGGTAGACTTGAACGTAAAGGCTCTGCATGCAAAAAGAAGCCTAAGACACTGTAGAAAACATAAGAGAGTTGATGTCTACTGTAACCCAAGTATTGGAAACATGCATTATTTCTGAAAATACCATTTAGGAGTACCCTAGGAACATGAATGAAAAAGCATTAGGATAAAAACACTGTTATTCTGGAATACATGGTATTCCTAGGCACCAGTATCTTGCCACGCAAAACACTTATATTCCTGCAGTATCCTAAGCACTAGTAAACAAAGTAAAATCAAATCACAGAAAAAGCCAGATAAACCAAGCTTGCTTTCTAAAACACCAGCTTTACATAAACATATTACTTAAGTCTTCAAAACAGAAATGCATTAGAAAGAGCGAGACCTGAACACCATCATAATACTTATATGACTGAAGACACTAGCTTTTATAAACATTTCTCATCAAAAACTTCAAACCAAAGCCAGGACAGTTCTACTCTTATTCTATGAAGTGATTAACACAGCTAAATTTTCCTCTAACAGGGAAGTTGAACGTCTTTAAACAATTTTTTAAAATCACTTAATATACTAAAAGACTGACAAATGAAAAATCCATAAATATTATAATAGAGAGTTTCATTCTCTTCAAGACATTTTTTAAGAACTGCACACACTAAGTCTCCTGATAAACAGGATATATTCCCACTATGTTTCTTCCTCTTCTAGTTTGCCACACAGTAGTAAAAGTTGAGTTGTACTGCTCATTTCTTGTACTTGGAGTAGTAGCAGTGGTAATGACAATGAAAACCCAGTCTTAATATAGTTCACTTTGCTGTAAGACCTCTACAGAGATCCTACCTTCCTCCATTTTTAAATATTAAACTTAAGATAGATTGCTTTTCCAAAACAAAACAATCTAAAAGTACATGACCAGACTTATATTAAATGCCATTAAAAGCATTGCAATCAATCACAAATAATGCTTATATTTAAGAAAACATAATACTCTAAACACAATAGATACCTTCAAAAACTAACAAAAGAATTAGTGTTTTGAAAGGCTAGTGACGTAACAGCATATGGATGAACAATGAATATTAGAAGTTTATGCATTTACATATATTCATTTAGGTTGGAAAAAGACCTTTAAGATCATCAAGTCCAACCATTAACCCAGCACTGCCAAGCTCACCACTAAACCACTTCCCTAAGTGCCACCTCTATGCGCCTTTCAAATACCTCCAGCCACCCCTCTGGGCAGCCTGTTCCAATGCTTGACCACCCTTTCCATGAAGAAGTTTTCCTAATACCCAATCTAAACCTCCCCTGGCACAACTTGAGGACATTTCCTCTTTCCTATTATTTGCTACTTCAAAAAAAAGAGACTGACCCCCACCTGCCTACAGCCTCCTTTCAGGTAGTTCTAGAAGGCAGGAAGGTCCCCTCTGCGTCTTCTCCTGAACACCCCCAGTTCCCTCATCTGCTCCTCATCAGACTTGTGCTCCAGACCCTTTACCAGCCCCGATGCCCGTCTCTGGACACGCTCCAGCACTTCTATGTCCCTCTTGCAGTGAGGGCCCCAAAACTGAACACAGGGTTCCAGGTGCAGCCTCACCAGTGCCCAGCACAGGGGGACGATCACTGTCCTGGCCCTGCTGGCCACACTGTTTTAGATACCAGCCAGGATGCTATTGGCCACCTGGGCACACTGCTGGCTCATGCCCAGCCGGCTGTTGACCAGCACCCCCAGGTCCTTTCCCACCAGGCAGCTTTCCAGCCACTCTGCCCCCAGCCTGTAGCGCTGCCTGGGGTTGGTGTGACCCAAGGGCAGGACCCAGCACTGAGCCCTCTTGAACTTCACACAACTGGCCTTGGCCCATTGATCCAGCCTGTCCAGATCCCTCTGCAGACCCTTCTTGCCCTCCAGCAGATCAATGCATCCCCCAACTTGGTGTCCTAAGTTTACTTTTTATTAATGCTTCCAAGCCGATTTTCAGACTTCTGTTCATGTTCAAGCAGATTCTAATTTAGGTCCCCATCCTGCAAGCACTTATGCACATGTGTAACTTTAATGACAAGTTACTCCCACTGAAGTCTGATTTTAATCACATGAGTACTTACACACCAGGCTTAAGTGTTGGCAAGATGCTGCCACAATCAGCAGTTACCAGAGTCATATAATTTCAACAGTCAAGTTAGTAAGTTAAAAAAAAAAAAAAGGAAAGAAAAAAGTAAAAACATCATAACATGAAGAAAGGTGACAGAGTATTTCTAGGAAAGCTCTGTGTCCACATATAAGGGAGGGAAGAAGAATCTGCAATGGTACCCACATACCAGGAACAGCCCAATGATCTGGAACTTTGTATGTATTTTACTGTTCATTATTTGATTGGGACTAATTAAGATTCATTTCAGTAGCTATATAATTATATCCAATACCACAGTACCAATATTCCTAAATATAAATTAATACACTCTAAATTCTGTATTTTACCCAGACCCTAGAGAAAGTAGTTAGGGAAACACCTCAGTTAACACTTGTTAAAACAGCTGTAGAAAAAAAAAAATCCTGAAACATACCAATTATATGTGCCTTAGTTTCAAAACTGAATAACGTAAAAAGATTTAAGAGTTTTTTTAGGTTTAGGTTGTGTTTGTTGTTTTGATTTTTTTAAAACTACATCATTTAAAGCACATGGCTATTTTCTTTGAACACCCATAGCAGACGTTTTGCTTTATCCATGAGGTTCTGTTAACTTGGGAAGCCTTCTCCCAAAATTCCCAAAAAACATGGGACATTATCCCACAGTTGCCTCCTCACAGCATAACTTCTGTGATTCATGTGTGTTCTGGTGCAAATACTTTTTAAAGATTCCTGCCTCTCAAGTGGCAAAGAATGGTTTAATTAAAAAAACTTGAAAGGCTATGCACCTGAAAGTATCAGTAGGTTTGAGAGCTGAAAGTTTATCAGCTAGGGCTTCACTAAAAACTTGGTCTTCCTATTGCAACCAAATGATTTAACTTTCAAATCAAGCAGGTGTACAGCATTTTCTTGACATAAAAAAACCAACAGCTTGTCAAGCTTCATCAGACCCTTTACAATAATTACTTCCACAGCCCATGTTTTGTTTGATGGTTTAGATAATTAACTTCTTTACACATCAAAGTCCCATTGTCCATATGTTCCATTTCCTTTCTTCCGGACTTTAAAAAAAAAAAAAGTCACTCAAAAGCAGAAGCACACTCAAATCAATTTTCTTCAATAAGTACAGTTAACATGGAACTGAAAAGCCTACTGTAACCTTCAATGGGTCAATATACTGTATTTGTTTTAGCTCCAAACTGAAATGCAGCTGTTTGCCATATTCCGCAAAATGAATTCAGATGTTCAGATTAGGTCACAGATTATTTCAACATGCTGTATTTTAATCATGAACTCTAGCAAAGAGAAGATAACTTCTGATTAACACTATTTGGACTAGTAATTATGAGTTCCTATCCAAAGAGGTCCAGCTTTTACAAACTCTTTTCCCATAAGTAAAATACTGTAATCAAATGTATAATAAATAATACACATTAAAAGGCATATATAATCATTAATATAAATATCTAAAAGCATCTACTGTAACCTCATTGTCTTTTACATGAAAGTCACAACAGAAAACAGTACTTGTTCCATATGAATCAGAACAAAAGAGTTCTCAGTTGAGGGAAACTAGTTGTAAGTCATTTCTCATCGAGTTTAGGCCCACCCTTCTCACCAAAGTAAGATACCTGGGCAGACTTTCATTTCATAGCCATACTTCATATCCATATCCACTCCGAGATTACCAAGCAATACTGACTCACACTGATGTTTGTACAATCAGTGGGTGATCTCCATAATCTACGTATTTATTCAAGCTCCGGCTGAAAGATGCATAAAAATTGAAATTCTACTGCTCTTAAGACTTAAATTTAATATACAGGCTATACATTTAGCCAGTAACTGTACAGTAGCAAATCTCCAAGACACTTCATATCATTTGGGACATACATAAGGACTCTTATATATATATACACACACAGAGTCAACTACCCAGTCTTTTGAAATTCTACTCAAATACTTTCACCAGCCACCGCTGCCAAAGTGTCACATGAAGATCTAGCAGAAAGGTGCAGCCAGACTGTGACCACAGAGCAGTTCTCCAATACATCTGCTTAATAGCTGATCTAAACTCAATCAGGAAGAGCAAACATTAATATTACTACAGCTTTCACTTCACATACACATGAAAAAAAGACAAGTCTAAACTGGGTCAGTTTAAAAGAAAAGTGGATCCTCACAGATTTTATCTGTCATCTCTGTTATAGTCTAAAGAAGGTGTAAATTAGGAAAGAAAAAAACAAAAACAGTGGCCCTGCATAAATTTTTACATTGAATAATACATTAAAGTAGAATTTACTGTGATGACTTAATTCAAACATACATCTAATGTGGTTACTGCATCAGTCCTCTTTTCTTGCCTTTCATAAATACATTTTGCATATAACCTGAAACCATGCAAAGATTTAAAGACTAACATATTTTCATTTATATAAAGCCAAACAAAACAGGAAGGAAAAAAAAAGCCAAGATATCTACGAATTAACACAAAATTAAAATGAATGCTTTTGTTTCGCACCCTCTACTGCAGCGTAATTAGATTAACTAGTCTGTTACCACTGAGTATTTTACTGCATGCATGGCCTCACCAGTAGACAAGAGAATGTAAGGTAACAGTCTTCTAGCATTGATTAACTGCAGGAAACAGATTTTTGTTATTGCATTTCTTTTAAAGAACAAAACCACAACCATAAACCCTGTCAAACACATGCAAGGCTGCGTTTCTAAGTGTATGCTCAAAATTATTAAAATAAATTTTAAAAACCCAATAACCCATACCTGCATACTAGGGTACACATATTGTTTTGCTGATCACCCACTCTCCCAGTAGCATGGAATAACTGAAAATTAAAACATTAAGTCCTTAAGTTTTCCTGAGCTGTGCAAGCAGGCTGGAACTAGAAACACTCTAAAGGGCCTCAGATAAGCACAATGCACAGATAACCTAGATTTTACAATGAATTAATGATTCAAAAATGTATAATGAAACTCCTTTCTCATCCTCTAACCTGTTCAGGCCCAAAACAAAATAAAAATCAGCTTCTTGTCTAACAATTAAGAAATGGCTTTGCTTATAAGCAGTAAGATGAGTATCTTCCATATTCCCTAAACATAGCCTCTTAAAAGCTAAGCAGATAAAGCAAAGGCACAAAGTCTCAAGGAACAGCCAGACCCAATCCAGGATAAGAAGCAATCTGTGGGCAGGCAGTGACACATCTGCATCAGGTCTGCACACAGTAATATTGTTCAAAGCTAGGGATGTAATCTCAGCTTTCTTTCATTTTTTAATTAATTAACAAAGTATCACGAAGCGGAATGCATGCACTATTCATGCTAAGGATAACACATTACATCTGCTACTGCTGCTTCCATTTATTACCTGACAGACTAGATGCTTACGACAGTTTTACTTTAAAGTGAATACCAGAAAGAAATACTCATTTATAGCTGTCAATGCACCGCCCAGCTTTCACCACCCAGACAAATACGCATCTAATCTTCAACCATGACACTCTGTCTTGGAAAGAAACATGCTTGGAAAGCCCACGCAAATACAAGGAATACAACTGAACATCATTTACCCCTTTCCATTTACAAGGTATCTCAGTCATCATTCCCATTTAGAAGTTACAGAAGAAACACGTATGTCTGATAACAAAGGGTAAAACAAGTTTTCAAATATATGTAGGTACAGACTTTGGTCCAAAGAATAAAATGCATCTTACTGATTTTATCTTTAAAACTGTCCTGTTAGACATCCCTGGAGATACAATAATCCTTAATGCTCATTTCTGTATCTCCTAAGAAAGTATGTTTGTGCGTTCATTTTACCCAAGACCTTAAATGAAAGCAGTAAACAAGCACAACTCACTGACTTTGCAGGGAAAGAAAAGTCACTAACCAACTACATGCTAAAGCACAGCCTTCTGACTCTATTCTGCTTAACAACCGCTGTATTTTACTCAAAATGACTCTGCATGTCCTCGCACTTTAAAGTATTATGTGCCCATCCACAAGTTAGACATGACAGTTATTTAAGCTTCTTCTGAAACAGACCACAGAATGGTCTGGACTACTGAAAGGCTATTAATACACAGATGTGACTATTTTAGAGACTGAGAAACATACAGCATAATCTTACATGTGAGGTATGCCTCCACATCTGGAGATGTTTACAAACACTTCTCTCAGAGTTTCTAACTGGAGCCTAATCAGAGCTCTTGTCCTTCCCCAGAAGTGATTTATTTTTAACCAAGAAAGCAGGAAAAAGGAATCTAATATATATGCCCTCCTCCCTCTGAACATGCAGCACTTTTTGCAGAACTCCATGCCACACTTGTTAGTGGCAGTACAAATTAAGCACCAATGACTTTCTTCCTCCTTCCTAAAAATGCTTTCACGAAACAGCGCATAGGCCGACCTGTAATTAACAGCAAAGCTTCCAGAATCCAAGTCCTGTAACCAAAACTTTGTTTGCACTAGCAGTAATTTTTTCAAAGCACTTTATTTTAGTAGTATTCTGAATCTTCCATACCAATTACTTAATAATTGTATAGATGTGCGATGTAGCACGTTCACTTCAAGTCATTAGGAACTTACATACTCCAGCATGCAAAGATGAACAGACCCCAAACTGTAAATTACTCAGTATTCCGCTTTTTCTGTAGACTAAAATATTCCTACATGAATATGCAGGTGTCAAGTTAGTTCTGCCAGTATGCTTTAGCACTTATTTGCCAACAAGCAAATCCATTAGTCATCATGGTTCCCATCTACCTTTCATTCCATCTAAAGTAACTTAAAATTTAAGCTTTCACTAAATGCAGTTTGATTCTCTGTAAAGCACAACCAAATTTACCTTCTTCTTACCATTAGCTTTAAACTATACTTTCCTGGGTGTAATTTCTCTCTCTAGACTTTCACCTGCCTTCATCTGTTCAACTCCCTTCAAGATGGGATTATCTTCCCAACCTATCACACTGATAGGAGGAGACATCAGTCCTCCTCCTTTCACATCACCCTGGACTGTGTGTAGTTCACTATCGGAAATACAATTAAAACCATTTCATAACATAGTTCCACCCTGACCTCAACCGAACATTCTGGCATACCAGGAATTTCCTACTTTGCCCCATTTGTTGCCCTCAATTTAGGGTACCAATGTGTGTAACAAAAATTCCTAATCAAGAAATTAGCCAAATACATAGCTGAGAGTGTAAGAATTTTCTCCAATTCTTGTTGTTGAACTGTTCCTCTCCTTTCTGAAATCACTGCTTGCCATCATAAGTAAGTTCTCTAGAGCAGAAAACATCTACCTCCATTGCTGCTTATTTGCACGCCACCTAACACAAAGAAAACTACAGGAAAAACAGCCACAGCTTTAATATAGATTACACCCATGCAAACTAGCTCTTAAGAAGTAGGTCTAACAGTAAGTCAGTAATATTCAAGACACCAACCCCTTTCAGGGATCTCACAGTCACAGATAATGTCCAACAGGTTTCTGCTAAAATGCATTCTTGTTTACTTGAAAACACACATTTTTCTTTGCTACTTAGGCACAATTTTTAAAAGCACTTAATACTGGACAGTTATATTGGCAATTCTTATGGTTTACCTGAGAGATGCTAGCAAGAGTTACGCCAATACCTAGGTGCTTCAAATCACCTCCTTCATACAACCTCTTGGCCTCTTTTTACCATTACTGTTCCTTCCCTTGTAACAGTTTAAACAGCTGTGTGAACTAGAAACTTTGCAATTGACTCTGTGAATGTCTGATTGTAATGAAAGGTAAAGCTTCAAACATATGCAAAATACAGTGGTAAAGAAAAAGCCAACAATTATTTATAAATAGAAATTTATTCTGTGCTAGCATGCAAATGCATATTTACTAAGATTACTTCAAATTAATAGCGATTATATGCAGCACTATGCATGCCAAGTATTTGAAACACAGATTACAGATCTAATAAATATAATTTTCAATGCATTTGACATGCAGTTTTCTGAGCAGCTCCAGATAGGCTCACAACTGAGTCACTACTGCCTGGTTCCATGAGAACACAGGCCTAACTAGTTTCCTTTCCTTTATATACTTTGTCTGTCTACACATTTGAATATTTCACAATTTCAACAAGAGCATCAACTCCATTAGTTTCTACGGTATAATTACACTGCTTGGGTTTGGCCTCATGCCTTAAAACACCCTTGCAATAATGACGTAGAAATACACTGTCTAGCTGGTCTCATTGCTTGAGGGCATCACATCAGAACGGCAATAACAACATGAACAATGTTCAGTGTTGCTCTAGACTATTATATGTAAGTAATTCTTAAAACACTTGTAGCTTACTAAATTACAGCTTGCTTATGCTGACAAGTTACTAATTGACTAATCAAGTTTCAGACAGCTCCATTCTATGTTATTCAGAACTGAGCCCATGAGAGTAATTCAGTTGGTTATGACACTCAGAGGCTTAGCAAATGTAAAGGCTACTGAATCCTGTTAAATCTTAAGCAATGCCTCCAAATCCATATATTTGAAAACCACGAGTAAAATGCCAGCAAAGTATCGAAGGATTTCTTGCTTATTTCTCAGAGACATGATTTTTTCCTCCTGTCTTTTTGCATATTCTTGTTAGACCTCAAGATTTTCTTCAGAATCATCACAGCTAAGAATTTCTTTATCTAAATGAAAACTAACATTTTCCAACGACTCAGAGATGGGGCTTTCAGAAAACCGTAAATGAACACTGCTACAGTTGAAATGCTACTTTTAACATCAGCATCCCCATCTATACAGCAACAATACACAGGACAAAAAGGAACCAAAATAAAATAAAACCTGATTTGCCTGTAGGTAACATGCAAATACAAGGCTGTGCAAAGTCCACCAAAGTTAACAGAACGACTGACGCTGCCTTCCATGCCACTTGGGTCTGGCCAACAACGAAGAAAGATATGCAAAGAGGGAGAAAGGGAGGGTGCACTGCACCCTGCCAAGTAAGTTAGCACTGCACAGGGTGCAGTGTCTCAAGCCAAAGGGAGAGAGGCCTATACCAAGATAGAGAATGATGTGGGAGTTAGATCAAAGGCTTCAAAAGAAAATTTAAGCGTATCACCAACACCACTGCAAACCTTGAAACAGATTCACTCTTAGGAAATCAAATGTCTTGCAATAAATCATTAATACTGATGCCATACAGCAAACTTGGTTGTCCGCAACGTCAGGTTCTTACCTCCCCTTCACATACACAGTAATAAGTATTTTGCATGTATATTGCGCTTTGCATTCAAAGACTGCAAAGCATTCATTTGTATAATTTCTAGGAGCTTATAAGCAGTTGAGCTCTATATAGGATGTATAAAATAGCGTTAGTAAGTGACAAAACCACTTAAAGCCTACACAGAGAAGTATTCTTCTGGACTAGCTGTTATTCCTAGGTTTTTAGCATTTGCCAGTAATTTCCGTAAGGATTAATAGTTTCTATAAGGAGTATTACAGGATTCCTATTAACAGGCCACCACGCCTGTTTGTGCAAAATGTGTAAAATCCACTTCCTCCAGAGAAAAAGCACAAACCACTGACATTTCACAGCATCAGAGCAACAAGAAGAAATTAGCAACATCCAACAGCGCACCGCGTACTGCAGGCCAAAGCCTGGTCTCCATCGCATCATTTTAAACCTACAATCAAATAAAAGTTGTCGAAACACCTTCAGCATTAGTTGCAAGACAACACCGCGAACAGGGCAGGGCCCGACACGTGTAACGACACCGCAGGGCACGAGCAAACCAACACAAGCGCAAACCAGGGGAAAAGCTGCTCGCTGCAACCCCCCAGCATGGAGCAGCCCCGGGTCTTGCGCTTCCACCCAGAATCGCCCGGCCAGGAGGCTGCGGAGCCGGGAGCGAGCCGGCGGCCGGGCCCCAAGGCAGGGCCGCTCCTCCGCATCCCGGCTCCGGCAGCGG
>JAVJGI010000062.1:77733042-77745804 GCA_035590275.1 Ibycter americanus
CGGGCGGCCGTGGCCGGCTGCTTTCGCCCTCAGCGCCCGGGCGTCGCTGGCGGGTGGCGATAAGAGGCGTCAGGGCTGTTCCGAGTGCTAAAGCCGGGAAGGGTGTGGGGAGAGGAGGGGGTCGTGAGCGCTAGCGCAGGTGGCTGGGCCTCAGGGCAGCTACCAGCTCGCCCTCTGCACCTACGGCGCTGAGGAGGCGGTTGAAAATCGTGTAGCGCCTTCCCCTCGCTGCGTTATCTTTATCTGCGTATGGTTTTGCCCTTGGGAATACTGGTGGATTCTTACTACCGCACGGCAAGTTGTACTGCCTCAACCATACCATTAGTAGTTCAAAGCTACACCGGGGGCAGTTTAGATGGTCATTAGGAAGCATTTCTTTACCGAGAGGGTGATCCAGCACTGAACGGGCTTCCTAGCGAGGTGAGTGGGTGCCCTAAGCCTGTCAGCCTTCAAGAGGCATTTGGACAAGGCCCTTAACATCCTTTAACTTTGGGTCAGCCCTGAAGTGGCCAGGCAGTTGGACCAGATGGTCCTTATGGGTCCCTTCTATCTGAAAATCGTCTGTTCTGTGCTGGGGTGGTTACATGCATTGGGGTGGGGAATTAACCTCCCGACTATCAGCAGGGCCTGCGTTCTCCCTCCGATTCCTGTGTCCTGCCAGCTCTACAGGTTAATTGGGACAGGCATGATTAGTGGGGCTGGAGCATTTAACCTACCTTTCCTTTCTTCTTTTAGCCCTTCCCTTCTTCTTTCAACATTTTCTTTCTTCGACACCTAATTGTAGATTTTTGTGAGTTCAGTTCAGTCATACCACTCATCTGCAAGTACACACACAGGTTTGTTAGGAGACAGGCTGATTTGTACCATGGTATAAACTGGAATTAATAAATGTAACCAACAGAGGTAAATGGAGTAACTGTTAGTGCTTTCTTCACCATGAAAAAATCTTGCTTTTCTTGCAAGTTTGCAGGGCGTGTAACTTCCAGCGTTACAGTCTGTCTTTTGCTTTGCCCTTCTCATCTTTAATTCAAATTCCTGCCTGCACACTGAACAGGATCCATATTTTTTTCTACTAGGATTCATTCTAAGAAACTGACAGCTTAGAGACTTTGTAATTTTATGTACATCTTAGCGTTTTACTTCTCTTTTTTTGAGAGATAAGAAAAGGAGGAAGGAAGAAGCTCTGGCAACCACCGCAATGATCTTAAACACTCAGGGGCCAGCTGAATTCCAGCTTATTAGGAAGTCATGTTATTTTCTGCCGTTTTCCCTTCCTTCTGGTCCTTTTCTTTTTTCTTTTTTTTTTTTTTTTGGCTACCATTCACTCCCCATCCTTCTTACTACCTCATATAAACACCCTATCAGTCCTCTCTGTGTTGCTTCCCTCCCGTTCCCACCTCCCACATCAGCTTCAGAAAGACGAGGCAATTCTGCTGCTCGCTGCCGAGTGCTGCCAGCCTCTCTCCCTTCTGCTCTTGCTTA
Organism: Ibycter americanus; assembly: GCA_035590275.1. Lineage (NCBI taxonomy): Eukaryota > Metazoa > Chordata > Aves > Falconiformes > Falconidae > Ibycter > Ibycter americanus. The sequence goes on from JAVJGI010000062.1 coordinate 77,734,525, forward strand.
CGATTCTGAAAGTAAAGCTGATACCAGCCCAAGTACTGACAGCAGCAGGGAAAAACACCAAGCAGCTAAGATAATATCCTCGAGAATCACAGGCCTCGCACTCTGCTTCTTGCATGCACAGCAAATTCTAGTTAGTGCTGCGAGGAAGGTGGCCTGAGCTGTTCCTTGCTGTTACACGTTTTAAAACACTGGGCAACCCCAGCCAAAGCAGGATTATTATTGATAAGCATTTTCTTGGCCAAAGGGAGAATCAAAGCATTCTGTCAAGTTATGAAAGGTACTGCAGTCTTCCTTGAGGTGACTTAAGTTTTTAGCCAAAATCTGTAATTTACCAAAACCTTCCATTAAACTGAGGAAGGGAAGGCAGCATATTGCTAACATTTTGATGATATGTACCACACATATCTTTACATGTATCAGAATTGGTAGGACAGACCATTATGAAAACATAGAAAATTGAGAAATTACTACGCCAGTCCCATATGGTAATTTTAATAAGGGAATTGCTGGGATAACATGGTTGAACGTGTCCAGTGCGAACTGCATAACTTCCAGGAGCTTGGATAGAGGCAATGTGACTTAGTGAGGTGCCTGAAAAAGCACTGACAGAACATTACATTTTCTGACAAATATTGTTGCTATGCAAAACCCTTTTGCCTGCAGTGAGAGGTTACCAGTTCAGAAGTGATTGAAGTTAACTGCCCGATGATGAGCTGGACTGATGAAAGAACATTCCCCCTGTTGAGACTTCTGTAGGTGATAACTCCTGGCAGAATAATTGAGCAAGACAGATACCTACCAGCTACGAAATCTTAAATCAATACAAAAAAAAATTGCTAGAAGACAAGAGGAAAGAGGACCAAGAAACACAATGTCCCTTCTAGTACTGTGCCTTTGTGTAGCTGGTAAAAGTACAGTGGCTACTCCCTGCTTGAGTCTGAATTCTTACTATACTTCACAGAGAAGGAAAAAAATGGATTGAGTTTTTTTTATGCATTATACAGAACCAAAAAAGGGCACATACAAAATTATTTTCCCTTTTCAGGTCACCTTTCAGACCGTAAGGTCATTATAAACTGTCTCAGCACTTTTACAAACTGGAGTCTGCTCAAACCATAATGCTTACAAAGTTTCACTTTGAATAGGCCTGATTTTCTCTGTCATTTGTTTTCACTTTTTATTTCTCTGCAGAACATAAAAAGTCAGAAAAAGATTTTATTTTCCCCTACATAGCATATAATTTACTTCAATCATCCCAGGAGGTCAGTACCACTGGGGTGTCATTTAAATACAATGAATATAAAGTAATGAAGCTCTTGCTGGAGTGGATGGCCACAATTCTCAGAGAAAGAGAGAGAGAGAGTTTCCAAAGCATGTGGAGAAAACACAACGGGAGACCGAGTGAATTCATCACACCACAAAAATGTCTCCATCCTGTCGACAAAGTCATTAAAGGAAAATGAACCATTGTTACTCTAGATGCTTGCATTCCTTTGGCAAAATAACTTCAGTATAGAAGCATTGGTGCAAAGAGAATTTGCACACACAAGAGAAAAAAAATTAGTCTATTTAAAAAAAAAAAAATATCCAGATTATGTAATGAAAGAAATCCTCCATGCTCCAAAAAAGAGATGGAGCCTCTGCAGAAGCCACAACTAATAAGAAACCGTATGCAGTGGTACAGGGCGGTTTCTTTTCCTTCTGCCAAAAAGTCAAAGTAAATGCCAACACGGACAATTCTTTTCAGATAACCCACAAATGAGGTTCTCCTTTAATTACATGAATGTTTCTACCCTTTGCTGATCCATAGCCATCCTGGTTTTTAAAGATCCCTTGTTGAGATTTCCCCAGTACCATTTCCCTTTTCATATTCATTTACTTCCAATATTTTTTTTCAGTCTCCACTAAAGCAGTCTGTGAGGAATGCAGGGATTAGAAAGGTTTGCTGTGTTCAATTTTATTTAATTCTTTGGCAAAGAGTGTCCAAATAAGAGAAAGTGTCACATGCATACAGTAAATCACAGCATGTACCAGTTTCAGAAAATGGATCATACTTCCATGGAACTCCCTCAAGAAATAGCACTTTAAAGCAAACCACCATGCAACCCCTGGTAAAAAAGGTAGCCTTAGAAAGCTGCAGCAGAAACCCCTCCCTTTATTATAAAATATCCCACAGTACGGCAAAGTCCTGTTTGCTATACTAATTAAAACAGAAACATGCTAATTAAATTTTCACCTTTATTGTCAAAACCACATAGGAAAGTAATACACAGAAATACATAGATAACATTCATTATTTTCTTAATACAAAAGCACTACATTGATTGAAAGCAAATACTGAAAGGGAAATCTGTCCTTTATTTATTTTTAGCAACTGCACTGGAACAGGGAGCCTGCTCAAAAATGAGCAGAGTGCTACTACGGAAACGCATGCCAGCGAACACCAAATCATACCTGTTAATTACAACGAATACGCTCGCAGACAATAGCAAGCAAGCTAGTTATCCATCATTTATAGCCACTGAAGTGTAGGCCAGTGAATTGGTTTGCTGGCAAATGTCCCAATTAATTGGGCATGCTATTTATTAGGGTGCTGATTAAAGTGTGCTCTGCAATGTAATAGTCGAGTATGAAGTTGCCAACTCTTATTCACTCCTGGCTCATATGGATGAAAGCAGGAGAGTAGAGTAGCACAATATGAAAATAATGATGTATTCTGTGCCAAAATGGATTTAAGGCAATTCCAGTGCCTGGAAATTAAAGACCTAGAGAAACAGAATTAGGTAGCACTGTGATCTTGCAGATAGAAGGTTGTGTTGCGTAATCAGGTTGTGACCAAGACCTTCAATCTGTAATAGTCATTTTGCACATGTATTAACACTCCTCTCGGAAGCCAACACCATAGGCACACCCTTAAGCAAGCAGCAGAGTTTTGTTCCTGACTGATCTGAGTCAAATCACGTGAAAAAAAAACTATTTAGAGGAGTCCTTTTCGCAGCCACTGACTCCCTCAGCCTCCCCAGTCAACTGCCCTAACTGACACTATAGCTTAAATAATGCTAGTTTGTTGTACGCTATTCCAAACCATGGCTTCCACAAATGAGGCTGGGAGTTTCCACACGCAATCAAGGGAACTTATGCTAGTAATTGTATATATTATCTGAAGTAATGCTTGAGGTTTGATCTCAACCAAGATAACCACCGGAGCAAACCAAAATCATGATTTGTACTAGCAAAGAATGGTCCTGGGTCATTTTTCACTGACCTTGCTAGCACTGTCACAAGACCTGGATAGAAGGCCCCACCGGCCATGATTATTAATGAACTTAAAGTCTGCACGTGCTTTTGTTCCTGCCTGCTCCCTACAATGGTCACAGCATTTTGGCAGCATCCTGCACTGCACCTCTATAGCCAGGGATATTAAAGGGTGACCTGTCTGATCAGAGAGCTCCAGCCAGAAGGCTTTAACAACACAGAAATGATGTCTTGGTGCAGAGTCTTTCTTACGGAGCTCGCTGTGCCAAAAAAACATGCAGCTCTGCAAAGAGCACCCTGGCAGTACACTGGATGTTCTGGTCACCTAAAAATTAGAGCAGTAAAAGGGAGGCAAAGCTCCAGTTCTCCCAAGGAAGGGGAATAGCCAACAGTAGTAGCTGGAGACTCCTCTAGCTAGGGAGCAGGTAGCAGCTTTAACTAAACATTGTCCGTGTGGATCTCAAGGAACTCACTGAAGCAAAACAACATCAAGAAAGATTCATCACCCATGATAGCTGCCTATTACTCTTGCTCTCCTGTCTGCCACCATTTAAATGAAACCATCGTACTGCACAAAATGCATAACCAAAGTAGCTTAACCCCAGCTGAACCAAAAGCATAGCATTGCTCTTAATAACAGTATTTATTCTGGTAAGTACGATATCAGGAGTAGGTTTCAATTTCAGGTGCAGTCACCTAAAATTAGATCTCTACATGTGGGCTGTGTTTAGGTTCCGATTATAGTCAATGGAAACCCAGTCAACATGGTCAGTGCAGGCAAGAGGCCAATTCAGTTCATCCGAAAGTAGACACCTATTTTTGGTCATTAGACTTGTTCTGGAGAAGCCACTGACTGCATTTGCTAGGGCTGAGTTTAGTTATCTACGTCAAGCACTCTGGGCTATGTTGTCTGGCCTCCATCTGCCTTTTCAAAGGGTGAACGGCCTCACATAGGCCCTGACTCATATGTGCCAGCCCCATGGCAATTTCTTAGGTAGCCCAAGGCATCTGTGATGACACCAGAGACTTAATTTTAGGCAAGTGAATTGAGCCTTAGATCACTGTTGAGTATAATGAGAGCTTAAACAGCTAGCTTGAATATAAACCTTTACACTGTAGATAACCCAATTTAGCTGTCTGAACCTGAAACTTGGCTCTCGTCTAGCTGTCATTTGTTCAAGGAAATGACATGTATATGTAGTTATTGTTTACTTGTATAGGTATATAAACTGGAGTATTATGTTGCTCTAAGAAAATTTGCAAGTTTCTGAATCCTTTGTATCCTTAACAAAAATACATCCAGGGTCATTTTGCCATGGGGAGCAGGTGGGATCCTCAGGTTAACCATTTCCAAATGACATGTTTAGGTTATTATGGACTCCTGTCATAAGCCTTTGAAAGATAAGTGAGATTTAGCCAGAACACGGAGCCTTCTGCTGCAGAGGAAATATAAGCAAAGGACATTAGTTCTTCCTGGATTGCATATTAATATAATGAAAGTTTCCAGAATCAGTCCATTCAAAACAGTAATTTCTTGAAATAGAGGAAAAGTGCCAGGAGTTTGCATCAAATTACTCCTGGACTGCAGAATAAATAACATCAGCCACAGGTTGCTAAGGATTTGATTTCCTCAATGTTCTGAAACAAATTCATGTTATTTGACCGTGCAGAGCAGGTAGAATGCTGAGTTTCTGGTTCCCCAAAACTTTTTATCCCTTAATGTGGGTGCCCAGTGGTGGTAATCTGTGTACATTAGATATGAGATACAAATGTATCAGAGAAGCTTTTTTTTCCCCCTCTGAATAAATGTTTAAATATTAAGGGCCAAATTCCATTGCTAAACATATGAACACAGCTCTCTTTGAGTTCATTGGAGTTGTGCGTGTGTATCTAAGAGCAGAACTTGGCCCTTACATTTTAGATTTTAGCACTAAGCTTCCAATGTAAAATAACATGTGATCTGTAACATGCAGGAAAGGAGTAAGACCTAGTTTTAAAGGAAGGGTACAATTACATGTTTCTGTCTTTCTTTTGGATAAGAAGCACTGCCTTGAGCAGAGCTCCTGAGAATATTCTTACCTCTTTTCTAGACAGTCTTCCTTTTGTATAAGGTGCCTCTCTGGCAGCTTTGGTCATTTCTGTAGCTGGGAAAGAGTAGGCTACTTTTTTATTTCTTTGCTATTTCTCTTCAATTTCCATTCTGCCAGTTTCAACTTAGCATCATGATGGAAAATACAGAAGCATTTTAAAATACTCTTAGACTAATGAATGAGATACATTTTTTAAATTATGAAAACGTTAGGATGTTGGTTTTAAACTATAGGCAATGTGTTCAGATCAGCCAAAGGACATATCCAGTCACCTTTTCCAATGAACCAATTATTACAGCTGGGATTGTTAAATGCTAAAGCATTTTTACTGGCAATTGCTACAGAGTGCCAATGCAGAACTCTTGAATGGAGAGATTCTTTCTCTATTCTTGCTATCTTTTTATCCCTCTGTTACAAAGTATTTGTAAAGTATCTATGTTCTTGAGTGTCCATTTTATTTATAGCGCTCACATTCACCAAACATCCAAGGCCAGGAAAGATAAAGAATGACTGCGTGGTACTTCAGCAATATTGTGTGAATGCTATAGGACATGCAGACTTATGGAAACCTGTACGAACGCCAACAAAAAAGAGACAATGCCAAAAAAACAAAAAAATCCCCCGAGTATAAGTGCAGTCGATTGACTACTCTGAAATTTCTGCAGGGTTTCAAAATCCCTCAAAAATTACTTTCTCCCATCTAATATAGCTCTGGATTTTGTCATTATAAAACACTCTGACTGTTATCAATTCTGTGAGTGTACTGAACAGTTCATATATTTTAGCGGGTTTTGTGAAAGTCAAGTTCTTGTTCAGGATTAGAGTTTTTGAGGGATGGAAGGCTTTTGGAAGATTTCTTATGAACTTCACTGTCTCCTTTAGATTATTTTTCTGTGGTAGTATGCTAATGTTAATGGCATCCAGCGCAGTAGAGAAAGATCTTGCACAGTTTTAAAGTTTTATAGATGCAATTATAAGTGAGAGTGAGCTGCTAGCTTCCTTTAGTCTTTTTAAAATCCTGCACAGATAGATACATAGACAGACAGACAGACAGATAGATTAAACGTTAAGTCTTCTATTCGTTGTTCCATTTGCAGCCAAAATAGAATTTTATGGCATTCATTACAAAGGTCAACTAGAAGTTGTTCCATACAAAATAGCATCTTCTTTTACCAGTTTGAAAATAACTTCTGCTTCAGTTTCCTTCCTCGTATGCTAGCTTATTCTTTGTGCAATTGCAAAAATAAATACTATAGAAAAAGAAAAGATTTTGTTACAATCCAGTTCTTTCATGGTGCTTCTATGGAGCTAGTCAATTATTAGTGAACATCCAAGAAGTAGAGATACCTGGTCCAGTCTGGTTTGGCAAAATAGTTTCTTATGCTTTCTCACATAAGAGCACAGAAGAGCACATAGTGTATGAAGGGGCTGCAAGATTTGGCATTATTTATTATGTCAACAGCTTCATGTAATAAGAGTATTGATCACTTGCTTATACATAAGTATTTTCTTCCACTAACTGTTCTATCAAAGTCAACTTTTCTTTAAATTAGACTGCATAATCTTTAAAATCACCCGGTTTTGATGTTTGGCTTGCGGCTTTGAATCCCGTATTTATGTAGATTATAAGTGACTAAGTATTAAAAATCCTGTTCATCATCCAACATCCTGCAAGTGTATGTCAGCATAGAAAGTCACAGTCCGTGCGGACATTGCAGACTTTGCACTATCCCACATTTACTGAATTAGGCCTTTTATAGCGCCGATATGTCGGTAGGTATGCACCTACTCCAGACAAACAACGTGTTTTTGACAACTGTTGTTAAAATGCCCGCCCACTCTCCGCACATCTTGGAGCAGTGTTGAAAACAACTGCTCTTCCAGTGCAGACAGTGTCAGTCGAGTTCAACACCTATTGTAACAAATCTTCTGTACACTCCAAGGCAGGCGAGTTGTCCCATGAGCCCTCGACAGGCATGATTTGCTATGGTAAGCAGTGAACTTACCTGACCTTGTCCACACCAGTGAGGCAACCGTTTCTACTAGTACTTGAGTGGATCTGAGGGTGGAAAACTATTTTTGACACCCCTTGTCAAAAACAGGTCGTTTTTGTAGAGAAGGCAAAACCCCAGTGACATTACAGAGCCTATGTGCTGAAGTGCAGTGGGGTGAGTTAAGGACATGGGATCATCACTCAGAAAGGCACTTTACTTGTTTTAAATTCATAATACTTTCACAGGTAGAATAGTATTTAATGCAGGTTGCACTGATAATTTCACATAGGATAGTCAAAAAAAAAAAAAAACAGCACACATATTGCGTGCTTCTATTAAATTAGGTAGACTATAAAAATTATCTATAAATAGATAATAACAGCCCAGTTCTCCTCTCCCACCACTGTGTAAATCAAGAGGGGTACCACTGAAAGCCACTGAGTTACTCGTACATGAAAAATACCAATATTTCTGAAAACATGACATACAGACAAGTAATAAAGTTCCTTCTTCTCACTTAATTTTCATGATTGCCTTGAACAGTTATGTCTCTATTGGATCCAGAGCATAAAATGGGCAGAGGAAGGGGAACAGGGAAGGAGCACAATGATAGGAGTACAGGGTGGGCAGCCAGGAGAGGAAAATTCTCTGTCCCATTCTCATCTACTCTGAGATACAGGGCAAACAGCTTTCAGACTTACTAAACATTTTGAACATACTGAGAGCCCTCTGTTTATTTCATGTGTGTAAAATGCCGTAACTTGCCAGTAAATGTAGCTAGGCATGCAAATGCGTCCATGAAGATAACATATTAGTTACAAGAATTATAATTGTCCTATCATTATCTTTTCTTTCTTTCCTGAATCAGAGTGAATGTGCCATAATCTAGCAAAAATCTCATGATAAGTAATGTCAGAAATGGCTTGCTTTTTATTTTTTATTTTTTATTTTTCCAGAGCTCCCAACTGTCTATTTTAGACATAACATCACCCTTTACTGTAGCTTTCCACATAAAAGCAACACAAACAGTAACATCTCTAAGTTAGCATGAATGATTGGCTTGCAGATTCTTTACCAAAAAGGGAGTTTATTTACTCCACACAGGTCATAAATTTCCTTAGAAAAACTATCAGTGGTAATCTACATGTGGTGTTTAGTAAATAGAGCTTTCCTCTGATTCCCTCGGTCCATGTTTTCCCATTGTCAAAAACAGTGGAAGATGGTTTTCTCATGCCTAAAATATAAATTATTCTAGCTTTTTAAAATGGAGTGGAAATAAAGAGCTGAAAGACTTCACATATTCTTCAGCAAGATGGGCATTTAGACATGGAAATGTGAAAGGATAAGGAGAATAACCTGAACTAGCAAGTTACCTAAAGGCTTGCCTCTGCTTCTCTCATGTGAAGCAGCACCTTACTCCATGAAGGCTCCCATTGAAATCAGTGGAACTGGAGACAGAATAAGGCTTTTCTTTCTTTCTTACCAAGGGGGAGAAAAAAAAAAAAGAGGGTGGGGTCTGCCATTTCATGTAACGGGCTTTTATCTGTTCAAAAATCATGCTAACCTCAGGGTGCCAAGCACAGTATGTTTGAAAGCATTCCAAGGATGGGAAGAGCTGCTCTATCTTCTCTACTACAAAGGGAAGCTTGGTAGTAATGAGAGCTGCTGTGGTCTTCCAAGAAAGGATTTGCACCTTCTTTGCCCCTCTGAGGACCTCTTACTTGTTCCTCCTGGATATTTCCAGATTATGTCTGGAATCATAAATCAGGAAAACATTTGAGTGACTGTCTTCACGATAGGTTTTGCTGTGGAAGGACAGAAAGATTTCTCCCTTGCTTTTCAATATGTATGCATTTAATAAATTATCAGATACTTATAAGATAAACTGTAATAACAGGTTTTGGTATTACATCACATAAGCTCCTAATTTCATAATACTCCTAATATCCCAAGGTTGGAGAATCTTACTGATGTTTGAATGTCTAGTGTTAATGGTGAAGATTTTAATTACTCACATTCCTTCTAGCGCCTGACCAGCATTTGAAACTAATAGTTTAAAACTTATCATACTTACCATAACTGAATTATGAAGTGTGTTATGAAAGAAATGCCCTGAATTTGTACATGACTATTTTTTCTTTTCTATCACTTCAAAACAGACTATTTAAAAAATCTGTAGAGAATTTTGACTTCTGAACTGAGAGTATAAGCCAGATTTCAGGCTGTAAGGAATTTTTATGGTTGAATTATAGACTTCTAAAAGACACAATTTAAACTGAACTGCTGACAGTCCTTCTGATCGTATTTTATAAGCTACTATTAACTAGGATGAGACCTTAAAAGAGGAATAGATCCCATATCTATGTGCTGACTCTAGGGTTTCTTATCCTTACCTCTAAAACAGTGCAGCCTACTGTCAGGGAGAATATTGGTCAGACTAGACTGACTACAGATCCAATCCAGTCTAGCAAGCCCAGTGCTGTTGTGGAGGCTTTGCAAAATTTAGCTGCCAGCTACTCCATCTGTGGTGAGCATGCGCAAGAAAAACCTCAACAATTTTCAGCAACTTCTAACTCAGCCAAGTTTGGGTGGATCCTTTTGGTCAAGGGCAACAAAAGGCACTTATCTGTTTTTTCCTCCTTATTCCTCTTCTACTTAGTAAAACTTCCCATCCCAGCTCTAAAATAGATATTGGGATGATTCTAAGAAATTTTAAACTGTTGTGAAACAATGTGTTTTCTCTTAATCCCGATCTTAGAAGCAGCAGAAGTATTTCTGCTGGAAGTTTCCAAAAAATTCAGCTTGAGGCAGACTCAGGATTGAAAAGCTCATCCTGAACAGTTAAAAATTGGCAACGTTATGTGAGTGAAAACAAGGTCTTATACTGGAAAGTGGTAGACAAGCTTAACTGCAGATACTGCTGGCAGCTTCACCTATAATATTTTTTCTGCCAGATCTTTGTCTTTTATTACTAGAGAGAATCATTCCTGTGATGTCTAATGTTTTGTCATCTGCTCTTATGGCTCATTTTTGGACTGATGTTGTTGTCTCCTGTGACTTGGCTGCCAATTCCACAAGTCGACTAAAGGATTGATCCTGTGTTATGCCCTGCACACCCAAGGTCTTAAGGCCACACTTAATGTGCAGCACACATACGTTATGCTAAAATGTGACCAGGATGCTCAGCATTTTCAGGATTACATTATGTCATACCATAAATATGATTATGGTCTGGCCTGGCTATGCTTGGTTCATCATTTGAGTGAATTTTCAGGAAAGAAAGGGCAAAAATAGATTAATTTTTATAGTACCTCCTAGAGTTGGTTTGCTATGGCCATTATGCTTACATTTGCCAATACCATATGCTTTCTTCTTCTATTTCACTCCCGTAGACTGCACCACCTCTTCAATGTTGTATGTTTTCATCCATTTTAGAACACGTCTATCGCTATTTGGTGTTTTTCTGTGGCTTCAACTTCAAGACTCATGTTATTAACAAAGAATCTGACTGAGATTTTTTTCTGCCATTCATGCTATTGAGAACAGATTCACAATGGGAATCCTCACCGTTGCAGCACTGAGAGCATAAATGCAAGGATCTGGTGGTGTGCTTGTGGTCGAGAGCATTAAAAACCACCTCTCCCACTCGAGACTGACTTACGCCTTGTAGTATCTTCTGTGTGAGCTTTATGGAGCTTGTATCTGGCCAGAGTGCACTTCATTAGTCTCTTAAAAAACAGCATGCAAAATGTAGGGACTCTGCAAGGTTCCAAATGTATAAACCCTTCTTAATTACAAACAGTTATACCACCCACTTTCCCCCACAGTTAGTCTAGGGAACCAGTTTTCATTGAGGTCAACAGAAAAAATAACCGTGAAGTTTCTGGCTCATGCTGATTTTAGATATGCTGACAGAAGGGGGGTGGGGGGGGGGGGGTGGG
>JAVJGI010000062.1:77751898-77842650 GCA_035590275.1 Ibycter americanus
CGGAAATCCAAGCATGAAAGCAAGAGGGCCCTAGTGGGTTGTGCGCTTTTGTACCTTGGACAGAGGCTAAAGGCCTTGCAAATGGCTGTGCCTTACACACAGGTTTAAGGTAAGCCAAAGTACCTTGCATTTGCAGCAGGCTGAGAGTGCATGAACTTACTGGTATTGAGTTGTTTTGACAGAATTTATGAAGCTGTAACATGCAAATTTCTCATTCACCACAGTCCTCAAATGCCATGAGGATCCACCTGTTCAGGTGCTCCCAAACACCTTCAAGAACTAGTGTAGAAAACTAGCTAGAGTAATCTTTGAGATTATTCTCCCCTTAAAGTCCAGCTAAAGTTTTGAACTGCATATATTCTAAAAATCTTGTAGGAAAACTGTCCAATTTCAAGGAGAAAAACCAGCATTGAATAGGTTGAATAGCATTTATGTTTTAATACTTTCCTGTAGTACTACTGGTCAAAGACAGAACTCTGATTCAAATGTGGAATGAGCAGCCACACAACTGTATCACAGCAGGCAGAAAATAATACAGGCTCCGAGGTAGTGAGCGCTGGAGTGAAGCTAAGCTATGGATTTGCACTGTAACACAAAGTACTCGTACTTGACAGTAGTAAAGGACTTTGATTTACAGGAAAAGATGGATCTGAGAGTTATCTGTTTTGGGCTAACCTGCTTGTCAATTAGTGTGGTCTCCATCTACATTTAGAGCAATTCTCTTAAAAAGGTTCTCAACATGATTAACGTAATGATTGACAGGTTCTCCATTAATCCACTCTACTCCTGCTTTACAGGTCAATGCCATTCATCTGGCATCAGTGGGCAAATATGGGACGATGGTGTTATCTTTCTTTTTCTTATCTTCCTTTCTTAGGACATTGTGTATCTGAGCTTTTGTATGGATGACATAAGGTTTCTGGTTGCCTATGAAAGGTGTAATATTGTCATCCCATAATGGACTTTCTATCTATCAACACTTACCTTCTGCCAGATGTTCCATCCATGTCATAGAAACCGTAAAGAACAGCATGTATACCCAAGTTTCAGCTATTTAAAACCATGGTGACTAAGATAATGGTATGATCTCTGCTCTCTGCCGCTTTTCCATAACTGAGGCAGCTTATAGCAGGTAAGATAAGAGGATTGGAAAAACCTTGGAATAGCCAGTTGCACTGACACAAGTTAGTAACTTCCCTGCCTGTCTAACTGGAGGACATTTTGATTGGATATTAGGGAAAATTTCTTCACTGAAAGGGTGTTCAAGCATTGGAACAGGCTGCCCAGGGAGGTGGTGGAATCACCGTCCCTGGAGGTATTTAAAAGACATGCAGATGTGGTGCTTAAGGACATGGTTCAGTGGCGGACCTGGCAGTGTTAGCTCAATGATCGTAAAGGTCTTTTCTGACACAAACGATTACATGATCCTATAATCCTCTACAAATTAACTGTAAATGTGCTGGATTCTTACAGAGGATGTTATATGAGCAAGGTAGAAGAATGCAACGCCATGCATGCAGCCTCACCTACGTCAGACTGTTGGGACAGGGAATGGAGTCAAATCTGCAAAGGGTCGTGTCCATGAAGGCAAGTAAGTTTCTGTTCTTATGAGAGCTCATACATCTAAGTAATACTTTTATCAGTATAACCTGCTTTTCTTGCCTTTGGAGAGTTGAAGTTCTATCATCAGATTCTACTTTTCATAAGTATAATCCTGGTGTGATTCTGGTGAAATAAGTTGGTGCATACTATTCTTATTGAGATCAAACTCTGAATTCTGGAATCCTCTTACCATATGATACGTAGTGACTCTGATTGGTTGCATGAACTGAATGATTCCTCTTTCTCATGACATGCTTTCTAAGGCTGCATTTCGTCCCTGTGGATAGAACATTGGACAGGAAACGAGAATGCATCCAGAAAAAGCAACACTCCAGAGCACACCTGCAGTGAAAGGTTTTGCATCTGTAACACTTCCTTATCATGTGCAAACATATCAAGAAAACACTTTAAAAATATACCCAGTTGAGTAGAAATAGCAACATTTGATATTAACACAGAATATTGCCTTGGAGCTCTTGGAGTCATTTAACAGGAATGAGAACGTTGTCCTTGTGCTACAGAGAACAACCAAAACTTTTGAGTGAGCAAATGATCTACCCTGGAGCATATGCAAGGTGATAGACAGAAATACTATTAAAAACTGTTTCCTGGGATTTGCTGATGCACCCTGCTCCCTCTTCTCATTCTGAGATGTCAAACTTTGTGGCTGCTTTTGTGGGAAAAGGAGGAAATAAAGCATAGACGGTATCTTCACATGACATAACTGCAAAAATATGTGCTTACCTTTTTTAAAAGCCTAATTTTGACATAGATACAAAAGGAAATTCTCAGAAAACACGTACCTGGAGTCCAGCGCTTAAAATGACTGTGACCTGTTCTCCCTCTGTTGGTGAATTAAATGGGACTAGCCATATGTGAGGAAAGTCATGAATATACAGAAGAGAATCAAAAGCAGAGAAGACGAGTTCAACAGAATTTTGTTGAACCAAAAGAAAAATCACTGGGACATGAAACAGTATTTACAGAGTGAGTAGCTGTAAAGAATAACAAATGTACTATGGATTCCAGGCTTGCCTGAACTGGGACCGTAAATTGGTAGAGGGAAGTTCAGACTGCTTTAAGCAGAATCACTTACACTCTGTGGATCACTTTTTCATTATAGAAGTGCTTCCTCCCAGAAATATTTTCATTTTATTTACTAGTTTTGGAAAACACCAGCATCCATTGTAGAAGATACTATGTGATGAACAGTTACTGTACCTACAGTATTCATTTGTCTTGATCTCTGCTTGAAAAATGTTACCCCAACATAACTGCCTTAGTGTCACCCATTTCTGTGCTACCTGCGGTGTATGCTTCATGGATCCCTATGGCTCTTCGGTGCAATCAAATGTGCAAAGGAATAATTACTGCTCACAAAGAATTATTGAATTTCAAGGTGTATCACCAGCTGCACAGCCATTGCATTTTATTTTCTTTTTGCAAATAGGGCATAAAATACTAAATTCCTTTATGTTAGGGGGTGGTAAAATGTCATCTTTGAAAAAAAACAATGCAAGAGTGGTTTTGAATTATAGAATGGTAAGAAAAAACAAAGACCACCACCACTGCCCCCCCCGCCCTACCTACAGAAGTAATTTTTTACCTGCTCAGTGTTCTCTGGTGAAAAAAAATGCTTTGACCTGACACCTTGTAAGATGTTTTAGCTTGAGGTGAATTGGTTCAGCTGCTCAGAAGGTACAGGAGCTCCGAAATGGGTTTATAATGGAGAAGTTGGTAGATCCTTAACTTCAGCAGTGCACATGGGCACTTTTAGAGGAAAGAAAAAAGTATTTGAAAGATTATTTGGAAGCAGGTTTTGTTTTTTTGAAAGCAAAGTACCAGTAGAGCCTTTTTTCATTACAGCTTCCCCTGATGGCTCACTTCTAACTAGCTAATTAATCAACTCTACCAGGTTGCTAATTAAACAGTTGGAGAAATGGCTTTGAAAGGGAAGTTGGTTCAGAAAGATACAAGGAAAATACAATAGGTGAGTTGTAAAGCATCAGTGAAAGGCTAGGTAGTTAAGACGGTTCTCTGATATTTTTCTACTTAAGAGCAGGTGTTATGTGACCTATAAGCACAGTTGTACTCATTACAGTGATTACAAAATGCAGAAGTTCTGAGCCATTACACAGCAGACAGAAAAATTAAATTCGGTATTTAGAATAATTGTGGCTTTTGTGACAAAGTAGATGTGATTTTTAGAATCATGAGATCAAGCTAAGTGTCAGATCCAATCAAGAGGCTGCTAGTAAATATTTTGTCAAAAAATTTTAGGGGTTTTCCCACTTAATCTTGACCTAAAATTTTTTCAAACCTTTACTATTTGTAGCTTACTATTGTTTGATATTTCTTGTGGCTTGCTGAGCACTGCAGAGTAATCCTGAAGACCTTCCTTTTAGCACATAATGTTCATCCTATGGTGGACAGCTTTGCCCTGCTAGGTAGGTTCTGGGCTGTAGCTCCTGCTCATACAGTGCTGTGATCTCTAAATTTCACTGTCCTAGCAACAATGATAGAACAGAGGAACACATACCAAATTACTTGTTTTCTTTAGCAGGCATAATTTGAATTCTTGAATTTCCTTTATCTGACAGAACTTGCAGAAGGTCTAATAAGCAATAGAAATTGTTGGGGAATCTGGGATGGTTGCCTTGTTGCATAGGTCTGTGTTCAGTTTTGATGATTTTTGTTTAGCTAAACAAGGCTCTAGGCAACTTGATTTAAGTTTCAGGTTAGCCCTTCTTTGAGCAGAAGGTTGGACTAAATAATCCATAGATGTCTGGACCAATCTTTTTCTATGATTCTATATTCTACTTGTACAAGTAGGTTTTTTTGAGAGTTTCCATGTAAGTAACATTTTCTTTTTGAAGACACTTTTATGATGTTGGGCCTTTTCTACAGTTTTTTTCTGGTTTGAACTCATAGCTTAGTGGATGAAGGGAAGGCAGTGGATGTAGTTTTTCTGGGTTTTTAGTAAGGCTTTTGATACTGTCACTCACAGCATCCTTCTGAAGAAGTTGTCCAACTGCAGGATGAGCAGGTTCATGGTGCACTGGATGAAGAACCAGCTTAAGGGCAGGACTGAAAGGGTTGTAGTGAATGGGGCTACATCTGGCTGGTGACCAGTCACCAGCAGTGTTCCTCAGGGTTCAGTTCTAGGGCCAGTGCTGTTCAATATATGTATCAGTGATCAGGATGCAGCAGTTGAATGCACCATTAACAAGTTCGCTGATGATGCCGAACTGGGAGGTGCTGTTGACTCTCTTGAGGAGCAAGAGGCCTTGCAGAGGGGTCTAGATAGATTAGAGCATTGGGCTATGATTCATGGGTTGAAATTCAACAAGTCAAAATGCCAGATTCTGCACCTAGGACAGAGTAATGCTGGACACAAATATAAATTAGGAGAGAAGTGGCTGGAGAGCAGCAGCCCTGAGGAAAGGGATCTGGGGGTGCAGGCTGACAGCAGGCTCAGTGTGAGTCAGCAGTGTGCCCTGGCAGCCAGCAGGGCAAACCGCACCCTGGGGTGCATCCAACACGGTGTAACCCGCCGGTCAGAAGGGGGGATTATCCCGCTGTATTTAGCACTGGTGCAGCCTCACCCTGAACACTATGTGCCGTTCTGGGCCCCACAATTTAAGAAGGATGTAAAGGTCCTTGAATGCGTCCAGAGGAGGGCAACAAAGCTGATGCAAGGGCTGGAAGGAATGTCCTATGAGGAGCGACGGAGGACTTTTGACTTGTCCAGTTAGGGGAAAAGGAGGCTGAGGGGCGACCTCATTGCTCTCTACAGCTTCCTGAGGAGGGGAAGCAGAGAGGGAGGTGCTGAGCTTTTCTCCCTCGTATCCAGTGATAAGATGTGTGGGAATAGTTCAAAGCGGTGCAGGGGAGGTTTAGACCGGACATTAGGAAACATTGCTTTACTAAGAGGGTGGTCAAACACTGGAACAGGCTTCCTAGAGAGGTGGTCAATGCCCCAAGGCTGTCAGTGTTTAAGAGGCATTTGGGCAATGCCCTTAGTAACATGCTTTAACTTGGTCAGTCCTGAACTGGACTGAAATTATTCTGTTCTGTTCTGTTCTGTTCTGTTCTATTCTTCCTCTTATCAATAATGTATATTGTAAATTCTTTTCTTTTAGTGGAAGGAGACAGTAGTAGGTCATAGTCTGAAAGCATGGTGAACTTGGTGAATACAATACAACTGGACTTAAGTGTAAATCTGCTTTCAGGGATAATTTCTGTACAGGAGTTTGTGGAGCCACTTGTAGACAAAAACTTCAATCCTTTTAGCCCCATTCTGATTTTTACAATCTGTTGTATTAAGCGGGATTGAGGAAGACATAATATAATTTCTACTTGCTTTCATCAGTTTTTAATATCTGCCCTTTAGATGGCTTAAACTGAAGATTATGTACTTCTCTAGATTCATATCAAATATCTGTAAGAGTTGCAAAACAGATATCATGCATTTTAAGCAAGCTTAGCTATGAAACATATGTGAAAGTGTCTTCATGCATGAATTACAATAATATTAAGAGGAGTCTTGTTACTGTCATACAATATTGAGTGCTGCTTTGGCTAGTAGTCAGGAATTCCTGGGGACTGCAGTTACAGCTTTCTCCTAGTGCTTCTAGTTATCAGCAAAAACCAGCTGGGGAGTTATTTTCTTGAGCCTTTCTTCTGAGCTAAGAAAGGTTTTATATAATGTTTAACCAGAAAGAAGATCAGATGTTTTTAAATGAACCAGACTTGTGGTGCCTTTCACTGCCTCTTCAAAATGTTCCCGGGTAGCTCTGCTGATTCTGAAACTAAATGCTTTGGCACCCTGGTTCCAGGGACGGCTGCCACGCTGCTTGCTGTGGTCATAGTCACTGTTATGCTTAGATGCCTAGGCTGAGGTTGTTAAGGTTGTTTAAAAGTTGTTCCAATAGATGTTGCAACACCTAGTTGACTTCTCGTCAAGGACTCTGCATCACCAGCATAAATATCTTCTGTTAGAATATGTAGAGGAGTGGCCCCACATGCTGAAAATATGCATTAAAGAGGATACAGTGTCAATAAAGCTTCAAAATTTTAAACAAACAAACAAACAGACTTTCCAAAGCACCTTAGCTAAGATACTGAAAGGTACACTTGCATGAATGTTGAAGTTGGGCAAATAAGACAGAAAATGCTCCAGGAAAACTCTGTTCAATCTACTCATGCACTTGCAAAGCTGTGGGCAGAGGCAACTAAGGTTTTACTAGAGTCAGCTTAAATGACAGAAGTCCTATTACTGTGCATATTGAGATGTACTGCTGTTTAACTAAGATGTGCATTTGGGTGCACATCTCTGGATAATGCCCCTTAGAAAAGGAGTGCTCTGGGCCTCTCTTTGCAGCTATCTGCTGGGCAGTCTGAATGCAGGCTAAGGGTATTCGCTTCAGCCCAAAGCTTGCAGGCTGGTGGTGGTGCTGTTGACTGGCTTTTATGTAGCATTTATGTGGCTGGAACATTCACCTAGGAGACAGGATACCCAATTTTACTGTTGGCCTCAGCCTGGGATGACTCTCCTAAAAAAGAGCCTTGGCTCTCCAGTCAGTCAGTTGTTGTAGGCTAAGCATAGCCATGACTAAATTTCATTAAAATGTCTGAGCCGTAGTTCATAAAAGTCAGAAGTGAAAACAGATGATCATGAGGCTGGGGAAAAAATGCTAGGTCTCATTGATCTGAAAAATGAAAAGATAGTACAGGTTATTATATATTCTCAGACGTCAGCTCTTTGGGATTATACTTCCGCCTGCAGCTGTAGTGAAACTTCAACCTCCCTCCTCTCTCTCCGGTTTGGTCACATTTGCAATCTTTTCAACTGCCACAACACCCAAATTTGTTGGGAAAGCATGAACTTCTTTTGAGCATGAGCTCACTAGCAGCTTCTCATCTTGAATGTCAGCAGCTGTAGTTCTTGGAGTTAATGTGCTTTTACCCCCATTTGACATCTCTGTCAGAGGAACGCTGGAGTGGGAGCAGCCCTTACTCCATGCTGTCTATAGCTCTGCTCCTACTGGTACTTTGCACTCCAGAGACTCTGCTTACTACCCCCACATGAAACTCATGGCCATTTCAGTTCTATATATAAACTCCAATGGTATGTTTTCGACCAGTCTGATGAGTTAAACTTAGTAAAAAGAGCAATGGGAAACTTAAGCTTTTACTATATCAAGTAAGCAGTAAAAGGAGCAGAAGGATTACCACACTGAATTAGACTTGGGCAACATCTCATTTGGGAAAAATATAAAGGTTTTCAGAGAAAAGCACCAGCAGTGTTGTAGACAGCTATGGGATAACCCATCAACACAGAAACCTTCCTTTTTAGATCAGGAGACCCAACACCCCTTATCTGAAAGATAACCTCTTCTTATTTAATTCATTTTCCACACAGGTGTCTATGTCACAACTGGGTAATTAGCTTTTTTTCTAGTCTTCTTTTCTTTTTTTGAGGGAGGGATATTTTGCAGATTGAGCTGAATACCTCCCTGGGATCTGTCAGTGATGAGAAGGACTGCTCTAGCTCTCCCCTTAAGAGGAACCAAAGAGCATATCCAAAATTTTCCTAAATACGATGTTGAAGTGTGGGAAACACACAAAGCAGTACAAATAAAACCAACTGCACCTTTCACAAAGGAAAATAGCCAATTAAAATTATGCCATAGGATAAAAATAATTGTGTTGTGTAAATTGTGGAACTATTTTAACCTTGAGCAACATTGTATTGCTTTGTCCTATAAGCAAATAGATGAATAATAGGTAACTTTATTCATTTTTATATTTGTTGTTTTAAAAGCAGAAAACAAATATAAAAAAGAGTCAAATTAACTATTAAGCAAACAGATATTTGCTTTGAGGGCAAAAGCAATTTAATATTGCTCAAAGTTAAGGTAATGTTTTTCCTGAATGATGAAATAAAAATTTGTACCTTTAAATACTGTTTAGAAGAACATAAGAAGCTGAACTAACACGAGACTTCTGAACAGCTTTGTTTTTCCTTACAGAAAGGTATATTTGGCAGCAGTGTAGGTCTTCTGATATTGCCCCACTGTATTGTGACTGACATGAGAAACCTGGCAAATGTCTTCTCATTCCAGCTACTGAATTGAAAATAGTCACAGCTTTTAATCACTATCCATTCATGTGGATTCAAATAAAGGGAGTAGTAATGAAAAGGTATGGATTTATCATCAATATTCTATCTGCTCTCACAAAGAATTAATGTGCATGTAAAATACACATTTTCATGAAATCTTCGGGTTTATACATTTTTTTATATGCTTGTTTCTTTAACACAACACAGAAATCTCTCATCTCTTCCCTCAAGAAAGCAGGAAACAACTTCAAAAATGCAGACCACACTCTGACATCCCATCAGTGTTTCAGAGTTTCATTGAAATCCTCATTAAGACAGCAAATGCCATTGTAAGTTGATCTACATGATAGCGTGCCATTACTGTAAGAAATCTAGAGAGGGAAGCTGCTCTACTAGTTGGTGAAAAAAATCTTCAAAGCTCTGCATTATGATGGAAAAAGCAACACCTCATTATTCTTGAAATCCTTTCTCAAGTCACCTTCCAGATCAAGCGTTGAGTTCTCCAGCCATGTAGCAGCTAAACAGGTGGAGAGATGCAAATGCTGCAGCTGGCCAGCCATTGCATTTATTTGTTTTCTATTCCTTTCCTCTCTGCTTTGTTCACCTTTTTCTCTTGCAATGTATTGGCTTTTTAGGAAGTATGCTTTTTTTTTTTTTAAGGCATCAGCTTTTATTAACAGAACTGTGCAAGTTTGGAAAACAGGGGCCTGATACTGTTTCTCCAAACTGCCAGGGAATTCCTCGGGGGGGGTCTCCTAAGTAATGACTTGGCTAGATCCTGCTTAGCTAATGAATTCTTTCCAGATTACAGCCCGACACATCTATCTCTGAGTTTCCTTATTAGTTTAAGGCTGTGCATAAGAGGCCATCAAGAATACTAAGAGGGCTGCAGAGGATTGCAGGTTCCAAGCTGTTCTGCTGGAGATCTCATTTCAGAGTGCACCCCACAAAGGGTCCACCATCGCTCTCTCTCTGACATCTGAAAGTACTGGGGGGAGGAAGGAGCTTCTTGTACCCTGGATGAGCACATTTAGCTGGAATCTGCTCCCTCTTTGTTGTAAACCGCATTTGGGGACGCTTGCCCTTTTTGGGGGAGAGACCACACTGTGATACATTGAGTGTTTGTACTACTAGCGCCCATTTGTTCTCTTACAAATGATTTCCCCTTTCCTTTAAAGGTTTTGTAATAAGGTAGGCAGAACATTAGAATGCAGTTAGAGTGAAGGATGATGTTAAATCCTTTCTTTCAACAGAAGCATTTCCATTGGCTCTAATTATTGGTTCAAACACTAACGCACACGTGTGTGTGTGTGTGTGGAACGATGAAAAGCAAAGCTATTCACAGATTTCACTTTAATATGCTATAGATTTCTATGGATTTTACTACTCCTCTCTATAGATTTTTTTTCCACTTTGAAAACCTTCACAGGCTTCACTTCAAACATATTTATGGTGGCCCTTCTGCTGACCCCAAGCAGGTTAATCTGGTGATGCATATTATATAATGTGATTACACAAGGTAAAACCAGGCTAATAAGGTACGGTGTGTGGAGTTCTTCAGTGGCTTTGATGTGTATCTTTCAATTTTTGGTCTTGCCTGTAAAAAGCAATAAACCCCCACTCAGTTCCAGCAGTGCTTGTACTGCCTGGTTCACATTGCTGTGTTATTCTAGTCTGACATGCATCGTACCTGTCTTCTTTCCCACATGCATGTCCCTTTGGTCTTTTCAAAGTTATGAATACTTGAGACACTCCTACAAATTACTGTGCTGATTAAAAATCCTTGATCATATCATCTTTTAGCTTTTAAACATGCTGTCAAACAATAGAATCAGAAATATGGGGCTGCTGCAGTTATTTCATATTAATGCTTCAAGTTCAAACAAAGTGTCAAGATGACTAAGTACAAGGGATTTTCAGAATGCTTTAATGTTGCCTCATTTCAAATCACTTCATAAGCAGCTTGGTAATGAGCTCAATAAATTCTACTGGAAAAAAAAATACGCTTGCTACAAAAAAAAAAAAAAAAAAAGAAGTAGGTTGCTATTTTATAATTAGCCCTCTGGGCTTGTGGGAAGGAGTCTTATTTCCTGTTTGAAATCCACTTTGTTAGTGCTGTGATGTGGAGATGGCTAAATGAGTATGAAATATTGTAATTAAGTACATCACAAGCTGTTTATCTTATCAGCAGTGTTTTTCTTTAAAGGGTGGCTTGTTGACTACTGGTGTATTATCACAGTTTTTCTCTGCTTTGCCAATTTAATAGAGAGAGGTTTACCAAACTGCAGGGGCGAAAGATGGCAGAAAGACAGCAAACAAACATAACTGAAGACTAGTAGCTCTTTTTTTGATGGAGCAGGTATCTTTCCATTTGCTCTAAGCTGTTTATTCACCACATGGAGTTTCTGGAACTGCCTCTAGACCTGATAAAAAGTGGTCCATGGAGGTTTTGGGGCTGTGTGGTGGGTCTTTGCATGCCCTGCTGAGCAGCCCGCTTTTGTTCGTGACAAGCAGAAAACCAGTTTGACCGTTGGAAAAATGAACCAGTTTCTTATTGATGGGGAGCTGAGCCACTGGGCTTCCACTTGCTCTCTGTTGTTATTCTAAAGGCTTCCTATTATGGTAATCTTCTAACCTCCTAGATTTCTTATATTAGCTCAGCCTGATAAGATAGATATAGCCTATAACACACTTGTCTATAATGTTGGTGTGTTTCTTGCAAGGATCTCTTGAAAAATTTGCCTGGGGGCTGCATCCTGCCACTGTGATTGAGTGAAGTGGGTAAGATTGCTTGTGTGGTTCACATGGACCCTACACAGCTCAGTTCTTCTAAGTATGGGCATCAGTTTGTGCATAGGTCCCTGAACAAGGATTATTCCTGGTGTTTTGCTGTATTTCATGGAATCACAGAATCATTTAGGCTGGAAAAGACCTTTAAGATCATCAAGTCCAACAGTTAACCCAGGACTGCCAAGTCCACCATTAAACCATGTCCCTAAGCACCACATCTGTGCATTCTTTAAACACTTTCAGGGATGGTGATTCTCACAGTTGTCCCAATTTCACAGGTATCTTGTTTACAATGGGCAATAAAATATGATGCTGAGCACCTCAAGCTTTTGCTGAATAGCATCTCACTGGATTATAAGGTCCTATAGGTGTGTCAGCATGACTCTGCACTTCGGCTAATTTGTGCTTCTGAAAGGCAACTTCATATCTCTGCCCACTGCTGAGCTGAGCCATTTACTCAGGTTTATCTGACTTAGGGTTGGATCTCTGGCAATGCTGTCCTGAACTACTGGGACATCCTCCTCTATGGGATTGTTCACGTTGTCTAATAGATTTGCAAGGCATGGCTTCCTGCTACAGGGTTGTGCTCCCAGTTCCCAATTACATCACATTTATTCATATGTCTATTAATTTTACCTTCACATTAATTTCAACAAATTTGCTAACTAAAGAATTCAGACTGGCATGAAGATTCCCACATCCACACTTACAGTATTTTGTATTCCTTTGGTAGCAAGTCAGTTTTAATCTAAATGGCAAGCACAGTTTATAATTCACCAATATAGTATTCTTTTAGAACTTGAGTTAATACAGCTGGGTCTGGGAGATTTGTTACTGTTTATTTTACTACTCTCTTCTAAAACTTCTCCTATTGACATTTTAGTTTAATATAGCATCACCCAAAAATATAGGTTACTCCTCCAATATTAAGATGAGTACTGAGAATTTATTTAGTATTTCTGCTACAGCTTTACCTTCCTTGGGGACTTTTTTTGCACCTTGATCACATCTGTCATCTCATTGACTGTTTCTCTTTTAAACGTGTCCTGCTTTCAGCTGGGATAGAGCTAATTTTCTTCTTAGCAGCTGGTGCAGTGCTGTGTTTTGGATTTGGTGTGAGACCAATGTTGACAACACACTGATGGTTTTGGTTGTTGCCAGGTTATGCTTATACTAAGTTGTAAGGGCCCTTTCTGAGAAAAGGCTTTGCTCATTGCCTGTGTGCCAGGCTGCAGTGTGATTGTGCCTTAAAATGCAGTGAGGAAGCAACGAGCACTAAATCTGGCTCTCTGAGCTCACCTGCAAATCAGCTCTGTGCACACCTGTCCCCAATGAGGGGCTGCCCAAAGCCTCCCACATCTTAAGTATCAGGGAAGAAGAGACCTCCTCAGACGAGCATGGAGGAAGCAAACAGCTCGGTGGAGTGTGAACTGGCTGCAAAGGTGCTTTGCTGCACGTAAGCACATTCTGGGGCAGAACTTGGGTGAATAAGCAATGGTATATAACCAGCATTTATGTATGCAATAAAGGATTTCACATGGGGTCTGTGCCTTCATAAGCCACACTAAATCAAGGACTTTTCAGTTTCTCAGGCCCTGCTAGTGAGAGGGCTGGAGGGGTATGGGAAGCTGGGAGGGGACACAGCCAGGACAGCTGACCCGGACTAGCCAAAGGGATATTCTATACCATATGATGTCATGCTAAGTATATAAACTGGAGGAATAAGGAAGCAGGGGACATCTGGTGTCATGGCGTGTGTTTTCACAAGTAGTCATTAGGTGTGATGGAGCCCTGTATTCCTGGAGATGGCTAAACACCTGCCTGCCCATGGGAAGTAGTGAATGGATTCCTTCTTTTGCTTTGCTTGCGTGTGTGGCTTTTTCTTTAGCCATTAAACTGACTTTACGTCAGCCCATGAGTTTTCTCACTTTTACTCTTCTGATTCTCTCCCCCATCCCATTGTGGGGGGAGTGAGCGAGCAGCTGCGTGGGGAGTGGCTGCTGGCTGGAGTTAAACCATGATAATATGTTTAAAGAAAATATTTAGTATTAGTTTTGTGCCTCTACCAGTACTCTACAATTATTTTTTCTTGACAGTTGTGTGATGGTTTTATATTTAACCTGCCAAATCTTATGCTCCTCTTTCTTATTTTCCTCATTTAGAGGTGTTTGGTTTTTTTAAAGGTTGTCTTTTTAATGCTACTGTCTCCTTTGCTCATCTTTTAATGTCAGCTCTTTTATCCTCTTTTAAACATCTTTTTTTATAAGCAATACACAGTTACTCTAAGCGTCAAACTCAGTGGCTTTAAGCAGTCCCCACCTGCATAAGGTATTTAACATTTTTACTTCCCTTTAAATACTTTTAACATGTTCACTTATTTTTATAAACTCACCTTGTCTAAAGACAGATATTACTGAAATGCATAAGTTCCTTTGCTTCTCATTCTTAACAGAAACAGAGTAAGTAACACTTACTATTGAGGCATGGTCCTTGATTTACATCTTCATATAGGTTCTGCACAGTTTCAGGTTAAATCAATAAATTCTTGTCTCCCTTCCTAACAATTCAGACTCCTTTAGTGACCCAGGCTTTAGCACCACTCATTCAACAAGTTAATTGAAGGAATAAGATTTGCTGTTAGGGTTTTTTTTGATCAGGAATTTAAGTTTTGTTTTATATGATATAGTTGGTAAACAAATAATTCTTTACTTGATTTTTTTAATGGACTTTTCCTCCTGATATATTCATTGGAACTGTTTTAGAATGGACCATTGTTCCTTTCAAACCAGCCTCATGCCTCTGATAATTGTCTGTTAAGTGATGCACTAGGGGAAAGCAAAATTTACCATGCTGTACTCCGCTGACATCACAGTGATATACATTGTAGGAAAAAGCCCATCTTGATGGCAGGTGATCCACTCCTGTGCCCTGAGGCATGAGATCTTGATGCATTCTTGTCTTAGCTTTTTATAACAACAAATGTTGTAGTTGCTTGAAAATTATTCAGCCTTTTTAAGACTCCAACCACAGTATTTGGTGATGACTTTCTTTGACAATGAATTGCAGCAGGTGATTCTGAAATATATGAATAGTTTTTCTTTTATATTTGTTTTACTGCTTCCATATTTACTGGTCATTATTTTAATTGATTGACAGTTTTTTCTTGATATGCTGCAGGGTAAAAAAATGAGGATGAACTGTACCTATAATTCTCCTGCATATCTTGGAAAGTTCTCTTTCTGTGATAGTCCTTAACAAACTAAAACACTCTGATTCTCAGTCACTGTGAGTGCACTGCCAGGCTCTAATTGCCCTGACGAGCCTGTAAGCATCTTTTCTGTAATCTTCCTTTACAAGCTCTCTTCTCCTCCTACTCCCTGTTATCCACAAAAACATCTTCATCTCCATTTTGAAGCATGATGTGGATATCTACAAGAACCTGCACACTGTTGTGATGTAGTCTTTTGGCAGCACAGTGTACCCCAGTGTTACTGACAGGGTGCAGAATGATATCATGTCCCTAGCACTGAGCACAATGAAAATCAAGGTCATCAGCGGCATGAGTGCTGGTACTCTGTCTGGACTGCAGGAGCCATCCTGGCTTCCCTCTCCACCTTCTAGCAGGTGTAGGTCAGCAAGCTGGAGTACATCAGATGTTGACCAGAGCTTGATTGAAGAGAAAAATGGTTGCAGTTTGGTCAGGACAATTAGAACCACTTGGTGCTCAGACAAACATGACAGATTTTTACCATCTCTATTCATACATCTCTCTCTACCTCTACTCCTACATCCATATCCATAAACCCATAAAGCAGGATTCAGGTGCCTAAACATAGCTGCCTCTTGCCATTGACGATACCTGCAACATCTGCATGGGTGGGAGGCTTGTGAAACAGAAAACTTGTGTCCTGGAAACCAGACGCTCTAGGTTCTCTAACACAACTCTATAGAGATCTATGCATAAGTAACTGAATGCCACCAAAAAAGTGAACTGCCTACATGGTTCCTGGTGATAACTCTTTAGGTCATAGCTTAGGCATGTAAAAATGAATTTTGTTTATCCTAAGTGAGAGAGTCTTAATTCCCTTTATAATCATTGGAGAAAATTAAACACGTCCAGAAGCCAGTTTTTATCTTGTTTAATGAATTGCTCTAGTTGGTTACCTGTTTTTCCTCATTGAATATAGAAGTAGTCAAGAGGGTCTAGCTTAGTCTTAGACAACTAATCTTCGGAAATCTCTAGAAAGATTTAGTAATCTAAACATAGGCTTCTAATGTCATTTCAAATGAGCTAATGTATCTGACACCTCTATGGAGCTGGCAGAAATTACTTACAGAGTACCCTTGATCTTTTGGAGTAGCATCTGGCAGCTGGGTGAGGTATGCCATGGTATGTGAAATAGTACTAGATGGCTTTTTAGGCAACTGCATCCCGCATTGGTGAGAGGCTCAGCTCCAGATTAAGGCATGATAGTTAGGTACTTATATACAGGGGTTTGCATGTGATCAGATACCTGAACCATCTGTATAGTCAATGGTAAGCTAACCAATTCGGTTGCTGAAACTCAGAGCGCCATTCACCTAGCTCTGAAGTAGACACCTCAGGTGAAATGTCGTAGCCTAAACAAGTATCTAATAAAGTTTTAATGTATCAGATCTCCCTTGCAACCCCTACCATGACTTTTATTACACTTGAAGGTAGAAGCCATAAGTTCGCATACTGAGCTAACGCTGAGGCATGGCAGCAAGCTCTCCTTTGCTAAGGGAATTTTCAAATTTGAAGGTGCAACTGCAACTTGGATTTGATTCCTTTGTGTAGTGTAGATGAAACACAGAAAATAGGTCTCATGAGGAGATTTCTGTATTTTTTCATGATGAAATTATCCAAATGCAGGCATGTCATTATTCAGTACCATGTATAACTAACTTAGTTACTTCATTGAAATCCCCCCAAATTTATCCCTCCATTAGCCAGTTAGTTGCTGTTATGTTACAGACCAGTATCCTTATTGCGGATATTTTACCTTCCCCCCGCCCCCCCCCCCCCCGGTGCATTTATATATTCAGAATCCCTCTGAGTATGAAAAGTTTTAGATTATGAATATGCATTAGCTTATGCCTATGTAGTTGTGCATTCATCCCGCCTTCATATTTTCTCTGTTTGATTGCTGGGTTGATGACAGTTTATTTACCTAAATACTTATATACTAGCAGCTTAATCTTCTCCTATTTTAAGGAAAAGTAACATGGAAAATAAGTTACTCTGCTATTGCCTACCATGGTGCTTGTCCCAGGTTTGTCATGTGAAACCATAAAAAGCAGGACCTTTATCTATTGTATATATATTTTTATTTTCAATTTCTTTGTAGGCTGCAGGGGATTTAGGAAACTGAAGTTTACCTTAGAGATAGTTGAATCCCACTCCTAATTGAAGTGTGAGGTCCATGAGGGCTTAAATTGCAGCTAGTGACATTTAGGACAGGTAAAAGCAGTAAGAGTTGTTGGTTGTAGAAATGTATTACCTAAGGCAGGTTGTGGAATTTCTATCATGCAAGGTTTTAACAAAAGGTTAGACAAATGTTTGTGTGGAGTACTTCAGCTATAGTTTACTCACTTTTTGACAAGGAGATGAATTAAATCACTCTTAAGTGTCTTTTCCAGTCTTATTTTCTTTCAGCCTATATAAAAGAAATTGTTTATTTACCTTCCCTAAGTACGGGATGCCAATTAATTTTGAAATAAGAAACAAAATATAGAGATTTTAGACTTAGAAAATCAGTGAAATTTGTAACAAGTTGTAACTTTATCTTATGAGTGTGATTACACAGACAGCATATAAACCATGTTCTGAACTTACTTCTGAGCTTAGGCTGGGGGTGATGTTTTTAAAATTTTAGCACGGACCACAGGAGAGCAGAAGATTCTGTAATCAATAATAAAATTCTTTATGAGAACAAGCATCCTATGATGGTATTCCATGGCTTTTCCATGAGTAGTCAATAGAACTCTTCCCAAAATTCATGATACTGTATAAGCCAGTGTCTGCTGTCGTTACTATCATAGTTAAGAACCACATGTACTCTATGCCATAAATACTATGCACACCAAATGACTTTTTGTTAATAAGAGCAAAGACAGCTGGATATATGCTGTAGAATCTTACCCTGGTTCTTTTGAAGAAATAGTTAACTCTTATTAAATCAATCATCTACAGATAGCTAAATCTGAATTTGTGTACCTGAAATTAAGCAGTGATTTTCCTTTGCAAGAAAGAGACAATCTGTGAACTCGCTCCACTATACACAGCTTAGGTAGAGTTATACCACCTAAGCGGCTGCCCTCTGGTAATCCCTGCTTTCAAAGTAAATCGGAAATTTCAAATCCCATTTTTGACAGTAATGATTCTACTGAGAAAGTGAAATTCCAAAGGAATATGGTTTTCTTGAGGAAACTCTGGCTCTGACATTGGAAGTTTTATTCTGTGTCAAGAATGAAAGTATAACTATGGAGGAAACAGAAGATTCTGTACTGTTTAATGTCAATTCACAGCGAGCACACTTGCTCTGACCTGTTACATAATTAATAGCATATGCATTGATACATGCGTTGATATCATTCAGCTATAGTGCTCAACACACACCAAGGTTAGATTATTCTGTTCTGTAGAAGGTAAAGATACGGATATTGCTCTGACATATCCAAGCAGAATGATCTTTCTTAAAGACATCCTCAATATTATCACTGTGTCAATAAAAATGGTAAAACAAGTATCTGAGAGGAATAGAAATAGCTTCTGAGTTACTGTTGCCAAGTATGAACTCAGAGAAAAAAAAGTGACTCTAATATGAAATGCACGGTAAGAGCCATACCAGCAATAATGTACAACTTTAAAAAACAGGTTCCCTTACTCCTTTGCTTATTCTTTTAAGGTCTTTCCTTTGCCAATCAGTATTACTTTGGTTTTATTTAGTTTGAACTTCAGCTAATTCACACCATCCATGTAATTTTATCGCATCTGTCAAGCACTGTAAAGCACAGAAATTTATATATATGAGTCTAATGAAAAGCAGATGAAAATTTTATTATTTTCTAATATTATTAGTATTTCCAGAAAAATACCTCTTCTCTTCATTTTCCTTTCTGTTTTGATAGGCCTGTCTGTCTACCTATCTGCCTTCCACAGGTCTATCGGCCCATTCTCTGGGAAGGTACTTGTATGAGCACAGTAGCCACAAGTGTAACAGGGAAGGTGACAGACTGGCAATCTGCGAAGCTATGCATACCAGTGTATACTGGGCTGGGGGACAACTGCACATTAACACCAGAATTGGGGACCAAAGAGAGAGAAGAATCCCTCAGTCACTTTTGTGAGGCTCCGCTGTCACTCACTTAACTGCACAGCTAATGGTAACAGTGGTTGTTGACAGATGTAAAAGTTTCGGCTAGGACTCCACACTTTCTCTTCAAGAACAAAACTATGAACTGTAAGTTATGGTTCATTTTTCATTGCTAAGGTACTTTGCTGCAACTGCTGTACAAGAAGAATAGAAATACTTCGTTGAAGTGGAAGTATTCTAGCTAAAGTTGTCTATTTTGTGACTTGTCTTCCAAAACACGTGGCAGTTATCACAAAAAAACCCCCAAACTTTTTCCTTGTTTTTGCAGAAGCTTGATTTTATATAGATTTAAAAGTGACTATTCAAAAAACTAAATTTTGTCTCTATGTTAGTTCAACTGAGTGGAAAGGTGCTTTAGTTTCTCTCTACAGAAGCAACTACTATTTTCTGGTATCTCCATGAATGAATTTCCTCCTCTGAACTATACAGGCAATAAGATTTGTTTGGCTTCCAAGTGCATTCCTGTTGTAAGTACAAGGGCTTCTTTTAGTGGCTATCCCTGTGACTCAGTGGTGAATTTCTGGAACCCAATGCAAATTTTTGCAGTGAATGATGAATTGCAAAGAAATGGTGGATTTGAACATCTTTACTCTGAGAAGTTTCATTTGATATTAGCTCATCAGAACAAGCTCCTCTGAGGTGGAAATGTAGCAGAATAGATGCCCAGACAAAACCAGGGAACAGTCATCTAATTCTTTTTGAGAGAGCTCTCAATCTTCCTGTCAGCCTAATCTTCTGAGAAGAATTATTTCCCCTAGAATAATTATAATCAATAATCTTATATGCTAGTGATATAACTTCTGCACCATTGTTTACCTGTCTGCCTTTGGGATTGGAGCCTTATTGCACTTAGACTGCTGAAATTTTGTAAAATGTCATTATTTGACAGTTTAGCCATCTGCCCTCATCCAGATGCTACCATTCTCCTAGACTGTTCTGTCACTGAATGAATGCAAAAGGAACAGCAGTCTCTGGAACCCATTTGCTGTGAAGCAGTGTATGCTAGTGTTTGCTAGCTCAGCCTTTTCTTCCAAAATGTTGTGCATATTCATTGCTCTTCTGAATAGTTTGTCTAAAATGCTATTGGGAACATTTTTTTTTTTTTTTTAATTCATGTGAGAGTTAGCAATTTTTAAGCCAATAATTCCAGGTTTTCTGCAGAAATGCTGCTGTCCCACCTCCGTCAGATGAATGCCACCCTCTGGATCCTGTCCCACACTGTCAGAAAATCTCAGTGCTTATTGTGCAGAAGATAAAGAGAAGATCTAGAGAAGATGAGTACTTTCAGAAGTATTTCAGAGCTTTTCTTCTTTCTTAAACATCCTCAGTTTTTATCTAGTCATGAGAACATCAGCAGTTCCTTCGGGACATTTTTTCCCTCAAGTGGGATGCTAGGTCATGTCTTTGAAACCTTTTTGGTTTGTACTTTACTTTCCTCCACATACATTGTGGTCCTGGGTAATTTCTTTTCCAGAAAAAAAAAAAAAAATCTGTACATAAGCATTTTACTTAAAAAAAACCCTGGAAAACTTAATAAAATAAAAAGTCACCTAGGTATTTGATCAACCTTCTTAAAGGAAAAGGAATCCTTTAGAGATGGATGAGGCATGCGGCTTTGAGATGTAACAGAGGTTTTTCAACAGAGAGAAAAACATAGCTGTACAGGAGAAAAAGGATAGAGAAACTTGCTTATTTCCTCTGTTCAGTCTCAGAGTTTCTTAATACACAGCAGCAGTCTGCAGACTACGTGGAGGGTCACGGAGGCTATGAATAGAAGGTATATTTAGGATTTAGGCTTATATGTCAATAAGTAATTGCCTTAGAGATGTGGCTTGCAGGAAAAAGGGTAAAACTAATGGTCTTAGGAAAAAAATATCCTACTACTTTAATCATAAACATAGAGGAAGGAATAAATCTCATTTTCATGTACTGTACTTAACTGGTGTTATTCTTTGCCAATAGGGGAGAGTCTTGAATTATTGAAAAGGCTGACGGGATCATCTCTATGCCTAAGTGCTCAAGTAGTTCTCAGCACGGTAGTGCATGAGTGCCTCCCAAATATTCAGAAATAAAAATAACAGCTCATGTTTTTTCTGCCATCTAAGATTTTAAAAGACATAACTTGGGTATTATAAAAGTAGTTGTATGGGTCTGAGTAGGTGGCACTAACGTGTGCAAAAACTGTATTATCCTCTCCTCCAGAAATAGATGAGTTTTTGTTTACTTCCCATGAAAAAAGAATCACAGAAGAACCACCAATAGATATGGAGAAAAATGAGGAACTGCTGGCTGAGGAAAGAGAAGGGTTAAAGTACATTTTACCAGCAGCAACATTAATTGAGATATACAGAGGACGAGAGTTCACGTGGTCAGTTTTAGTCAGTGGGCATTTTGGTGTTTATCCTTGCAACTGAAGAAAATAATAAAAATACAGTATCTGTATTAGACAGAGGGAGTTATCACTAGAGACAGAGAGGTACACTCAATCAGGCCTTTAAGCAAATAAATAAAAATAGATTTATTTTTTCTGCCTCTCTGGTAAAGCATCGCATTATCATTATGGTGCACTAAAAAAGATAAGGTTTAGTCATGGATATGATGGCTGTCAAGTTGCCCACATGTAAACAAGTGGTGGACTTACCCTGTTCTAGTTCTGCTCTTTTTTAGAGAACTAAAATATAGCTCATTTAATGATTTTCTACCCTGCTAGTCTTTATTAATATTTAATAATATTAATTGCTTTCTCGTTCAGTAGTACATATTCCCCTTGAGAGAAATCTCAAAAGCAGAAAACAAAAGATTTCTCATTTATGGAGTGAGCATAAATTGAAACAGTGAGCCTTTGTCCTTTTCTTATCTCTTCATGTCTCCTCATACTTCTTTCTGGCACCTCATACCTTTACTATTTGCATAAACATCACGATGACTGTGTTGCATGTTGCATAATGTTGACTCCTGGGTTAGAAGCTATCTCTCCGGCTGTGGATCTGACAGGAAAAGAAGGCCAAAAGTAAAAACTGAAAAATGGATCATCATTCTCAAACTTGTATCAATTAGCATATATTTTATACTAATGCTAAAACTGACCCATACATCCTTGTATCTGAGTTCAGGCATGCTATATGTACATGTAAAATTATTTGTCCTGGCTTAATTTTACTTTTGTGTGAGCTTGAAGAAATGAAAGCTAGGACTTGACAGGGAAAAAAAGGAAACAGCAATTGCCACAGACACAGATAAAACCTTCTTAACATAGACACATCATGCGCTACTAGTGCTGTAGGTCACCACTAAATTAGAACAGTCCTGAAAACTTAAATCAGTAAGAGTGAGGCTCCTCCTTAGGCACCTTCTCTTTGGCTGGCAGACCCACTAAATGAATGAGACCTGAGGTTTCGGTAAGCTTTCTGTTGACTCTACCTGTCTGTCCATGGACAGCAGCTGTACCTGGCTACTTTCCTCCACAGCAACATTTGGCTTCCATTGGGTGGTCTCCAACTTGAAGAACTGAAGGTCCAAAGGCACTTATTGACTTAAGTTACCTATTCTCCACTGCATTACTCGTTTGGCTGTAATGGCTCTTAAGTCAAAATACTCCTTTTCTATATAGGAGACTCTCACCTTTTTACACCTGTAGGTGAAGTACTTGTTTTAACAAACTGACTGCATGACTTAAATAGCAGGTGGCAGAGATGCAACAGAAAGACAGACACACGGAGTAGGCAGAAGCTGAGGATATTGCTGAGCTATGTTGTACCTGACAGTGCTGATGTCTTCGCTTTATTATAGAGTGAATATCAGGCTCCATCAGCCGCATTGCATAATTGGGTTGTGAGATGCTTGTGAGAAAAAATGCAGCTGGGAGGCAGAACAGAGGAGGAGGAAAAAGAAGTGTAACTGTCTAGCTGTGCAAAAACAGCTGTGGTGTATGGGTAAAGTTTAATGTTAAAAGGCTCTGATAAAAACTTTCCCCGCAGCACATTTTCATGATGCTAACAAACTAGAGCCGGTCATTAATCATGAGTACCCATGTTAGATAGAGTTTATATTTCATGCTTCCCCTTTTTAAGCGATGTTCCTGCTTTTTGACCAAGCATCCCATTTCTAGCTCTGAAAATTTCCTCAAACTTTATGTCAGGAAACCTCCCTGTTGTGTTCCCATCTTTTCTCTCCCCACCTTTCATCACCCACCATCCTGTCCTTCACTGCCTCCTACTCACGGTGTCAGCAGTGCCATCAACAGGCTTCCCACAGCCATCTGTGGTTTTATTCTTCTAGTTCAGTTTTTCATTTATTTACTTCATCGTATCGGCTTGATCTGGCAGTGGGTTTTTTTCTGTATTGTGACCTCTTTTCCCACCCCCTCATATCTTGTAACCCTTTTGTACCTTGTACCAAAGCGGTTTCAACTTTTATTAGGACTTGATTGTCTCTGTCCTTAGGTGACCTTCAGTTCCCAGCTATTGACATAAGATCTGCCATTGATTCTAGGCTGTCCCTTGGAGCAACAGATTTCTGAAGTCAGAGCTTTGCAATTTCTCAGCTGAAGTATCCCCATCTCTAAGGCTTCAATTTGTTTCTATTGAACAAAACATTAGATTGGGGATCTGGGGTGAAGTGAACAGATATTGGATTAATATCACAAACTGATGGTTTCTAACACTACAGGGAAAACGTAGCCATAGTAGCCCAAACTCACTTTTAAATCTGATTAATAATAAAGTGGTGGCTCGATTTAATGAAGAATTCAATGTGTAATGAGGGCATAGTTCTACAAATAGCACTAAGGAGATACAGAGCTCAATAGATTAAGTCAGCTATATCTTTCCTTGTGTACAGTGGGGAATATGTGCCCTCTTATAGCAAGCTGGTTTTATCGAAGAATAGGGAAAGTTTTATTAACTTTTTCTTTAATTTATCTCCAGGAAAAAGAAACCATTCTCTTGGTTGTGAGGTTTCAAATAAATGAGTAGAAATACACAGATAAAATTAGGTGCAAGAAATTAAAATGTGTTGTTTAAAATATAGAGCAACTTTCTATCTCCAGTGCCTGCTCTTGATATAGAAAATGGCAGTATTTGCAGGGGGGAAAAAGAGGATCCTTAAAGTTATTTCCTCACTGTCCACATTTTCAGTTCTTATAAGGACTAGTCCACCAGCCATGAATTTCTTTCCTTTAAGTCAGTTGCAACAGCCCTGCTGGGGGTTCATTCCACAGCTAACGATAGCTAGTGCCTCTGAACTATTCAGAGGCTTCTGGGTAAACTTTTTTCTCCTAGCTAATTCCTCTTCCCTCCATTCTGAAAGGTAATACGAAACTGATACAACAGCTCTATGTTTTTTCTGGCAGAGGTATTTCTCCTAGGTGTTTTCTACTCAGTTTATTCCCTCTCTTTGCTACCTGAATAATGAGAAAAATTAAATCTGTTGAACTAAAAAAACCCTGGGAGTTCCTAGTTTGGACTTCTAGATGTAGTAGGGATCTCTTGTAGTCCCTAGGCTGCAGAAGCCTGGGATTTTTCACGCTAGTTTCTAGAGTCACTTTGTTATGTAATTTAACACATTATTAATCTTGCAAAAGCTATTTTTTTTCAGCCAAAGATGCATTTGAAAACTGGTTTTTTTGGCCCGTGGTCTCTGCAGATTTACTTTAACAGCACGATTCTCTCCTGCTCTCGGGGAAGGTCATACTCGATGAATAAGTCCTATCCATGATGTGCTGCACCTTGGAAAATGCAAGAGACCTCCTTTGAGAGGTGAAAATTGCCTTCTGTCTCATCTAGAGATGGACTAAACTGTTCATATTTGCAACAAAACAACCCCTTTCCTCCTCATAATTTGTAAGATGGGCTTTAGCCCCCTGTCCCTCCTTTTGGGCAAATGCATTGCCAGTGGGGAAATAGGACATGAATATTTTCTTGTGTCTTTTTCAACTGATCACTATGGCCCATCTAACTACATTTGTCTGTCCGTGGCTGGGCAGGAGGGGAGGACCTCAGTGTACCCTGGCGTTTGGCAATCCGCCTACTGTTCGGTACGTTTCAGTTCAATTGCTACTTACTCTTACTTTCTGGATAAACTCCTTTTAACCAAGTCTTGCTTGAGCAAGTTGTAGATGGCCCTAGGTGCCAATTTTAAGCTACTCTAAGGAGATTGATACCTGAAAGGATATTCCAAGTCACTCTAGAAATGTACTAGTGAGTTAAGTAGTTGTGAAATGTGCCTAGTTGAAATGGTGAGTTGGTCTGAAAACATTTTATTCTGTGGTTTAGGTCAGGGCTCTTCTGATTTCAAGGGATGATGGGTAAGAGAAAAAAGTGTTTTGCCTTTCTTGAACCACTTAGGGTGTGTCTTTTAACACTTGCAAAGTGAAATCGTTGTACCTGACTGTACCTCATAGAGCTGGCATTTCTACTTTATTTGGCTGCTGCTGCTTGTGTCACTATTCCCTTGTTCAACTGCTTTTTCTGATCTTTGCATGATGTTAGTGAACACTGTGTTATGTTTCTGTACTATAGCTCTGTCTTCACTCACCTGTGAGGGGAGCTTTCATTTAGTGATGTAATTTTCAATGTGTGCCATGTGATTACATACTGATAAATAGTGGAAAGGAGTGCCAGAGCCTTTTGGCAATGCTTTCTCAATACTCAAACACTGAATTTTGTTGTTAGAGGTTTGTGGGTTGGGTTTTCTTTCCATTTTGTTGCTGTTGTTGTTTTCTTATTATGCCACATTTCTGCTCCTTGCTAAATCACAAAGTAAGAAAGTGGTTCCTGTAAAAGGCAAAAATTACCTGGAATGTTTTTTAGCAATTCCAGAAAGACCTATTAGACACATAGGCATGGTATTCAAAAGCAGGAAAACAGAATCAAATTTTAAGGTTAATATATCAGATCCTCTCTGAAAACAGCTGTTCACCTGTCTTCTCACCAGAGAAAGCAAAGAACTTATTTTTCAGTACATGGATGTTGAAAAAAGATCTGCAAAATTGTATTAGTCAGATTCATATTTTCTTTATAGGGCGTATGACTTTAACACACCTCCTGTACTTTCCAAATACCATGTAAAACTTTTTTACAAATGCAGGCTTTTATTAAGCGATATCTTGTATTGTAATTTGTGGAAATAAAAGCTTGATCCACTATAAAAATAACTGGTATTACTAAAGTAAACCAAGTATATCTGAGCATGAGCATGCGTATTGCTTTGTGCCCATGATTCTCAGAGTAGCCACACACATGCACACATTTCTGATATTCAGAGGTGCAGTGGGTATTTGCATGGATACTTTAAGAATGAATAAATACCACCACACAATAACAGGATCCAAATTTCAGAAAATGCATATGCTATTTAGTACTTTGGCAAAACATCCTCACATAATGATCCCCTTACCTTTATTGCCCAAAGACGTAGCTGCTTTGTGTAGAGGTTGTTCTGCAATTGCCTTTTTTTGGTGTTATTTTCTTTCTTTACAGAATATTCCAGGTTAATAGTTAAATAATCAAAATTTAAATAGTTAAAATTCATTAGGAATTATTTGCTTGTCAGTTCCACTTTGTGTTGTTTTTTTGTTAGGTTTTCTTTCTAAAGGCCCTGTGCTATGTTCAGTACTGTTAGTTTTCTAATGTTTTCCAACACGATAATACATCTTAAGAGTTTTAAAAATTAAACATTGCAAAAAGTTCATTCAAAGCTGTATGTTTGTGTGTCAATATACTGCCTATGTTTACAATGAAAAATGCGATCAGATTTTAACATTTATGAATCTACAGAGAAGCAGTAGCAGCAAATTAAATCAAGCCTGTGCCTATAGTCTAAGAGCAGTTGTAGACAGAAAAGCATTTTAACACTGGCGCCTCTGAGCTCTGCCAAATGGAAGTGAGACAAAATGCAGAAACACTGGTGTACACTGAAAAATGGCTTGATGGCTGGGCAGACTTGGTCAGTATAGCAGAAAAAAATCCTGCATCCGAAAAAACCCAGTGGGATATTATACGGGGTAGGAGGGAACTAATAGCACTCACTCATTCATACCCTCAATCAAAATGAAAGCCCAGTCTAGACACAATTCAGCAAGGTACTGAGCACTTAGCTACAAATCCATCAGAGAAAACAATCAGGTTGATTTTGAAGGGCAATGTCAAGATCTGATCTGATATTATGCCTGCTTACCACAGTGTAGTCACAAGCACAGTGCGTAAACGTACTGTTTCCTTGAATGAAGCCAGTATCTTGAAAGGAGATGCCCATTTTTTTCATTTTGGAGTAATTTTATAAATTCTGAAAGCACTAGTTTATTACAGTAGATTAGTTTAGAAAATTTCAGAAAATCTAGAAGCTCTTTATCAGTCATCATCTTGCAAGCATGGGTATTCCTCATGTATATGCTTCATCAGTTCTTACTAGATAGAATACATTTTATAATACTGCTGAGTACAGAGGATACTGAACTGCTCACAGTATCTAGTCTATGGTATTGGTATTTTCTTCTCATTCTAAGTACAGTCCTTAAAAATACCTGGATTTCTAAAGTATCAATGTTACTCATGAGTTAATATCTATGTTCAAAAGTGGTTTAGGTGCCAAAAGCTAAATATGCAACAGA
The DNA here is from genome assembly GCA_035590275.1 of Ibycter americanus. Taxonomy (NCBI): domain Eukaryota; kingdom Metazoa; phylum Chordata; class Aves; order Falconiformes; family Falconidae; genus Ibycter; species Ibycter americanus. Next base: position 77,779,422 of record JAVJGI010000062.1, read on the forward strand.
AACTTTATGAATTAAAAACCTTAGTTTGCTAATGCATAGGTTCCCATTCAAACCATACTGCTCTATAAGGTGCAGGAAGAGATCAATGCCTAAGCAGGTTTTCACAACTTCCTGTGCACTGAAATGGCAGCTTATGGAGAGAATTGCCTTGGCCAGCCCCGTGTGTGAAACCTGCTGAGGTTAAGGAGGGTCTTCCAGGTAACATTAGACCATCAGCCCTTTGCCTTTTTTTTTCATCAGTGCAGGCTGAATAGCTTGACTTCTCTCAGACATTACTTTCTCTTCAGGTGCCTCTCATTCTTGTCCCAAAAATGCTCATGCGTGAGAAGCGTAGAGCTATGGCCATTTCCAGTAACTGAAATGTGCCTGTGGGCATAAACGAACTCGCGGATGTGTAAGCCCTTCGGTACACTTGGTACCGCTCAGCTGAGGCAGGGGTTTTGAGCAATCCACTGGTGCCTGTTTGGCAGACATATGTGCCTTAAATCCTTCTTAGGCACCTATACCTGCAGGTCAGAATTAATTTCACCCAGTTTGACTATTTAAATTGTTAATTGTGTAAGCCTAAGCTGATAACCCTCGATCCCTTTCTTGGCTAATAAACAGGCTTATGCAGAGGGCAGTTACTCTTACTCTGGGAGACAGGACAAGCTGCTCTCTGGAGCTGCCTTATTGACTGAAGCAACTGGCTGGGGTTCTGAAGATGAATTTACACACATCAATATCTAAGAACCACTCACAGGAACGTAAGTCTCCTTGAAGTCAGTAGGATTTGGATTCTGATAGTGAAATCTCAATCCACATCAAAATTGAAGTTTGAAGGAGAAAAGCCTATTGACATTACTGAGGCCAGGTTTTGAGACTGAGAGCCCAGTGATATGCCTGCAGCACAGCCAAAGGTGCAGGTACAGATCATGTCAGTGTAACTTTCTTGTCTTACCAGCAACAGTGTGTTGGCAACAGCCTGGAATTTACTGCTGGCTGCAAAACCCTCCCGCAAATCTGGGGTAAATATTAGATGTTAGCCTGCCCTGAACTCTGTACTGCTTTAGCAAGGCCAGCTAACTCAAGGAAATAAATAGACAACTGTCCCCTTACAGAATGCCCTTCCCACACACTTTTAAGAGTAACAAAATTTCCAGTCCTGGGAAAACAGACAAGACATAGTGTCTCCCTATGTTGTATGAGTTTTGTGGTGTTTAATTTATCAGTTTCTGTAAAGTGCTACAGAACATGTAGATAGATACATGAGAAGAGAAGCACTGGTTTTTTTCAAAGGCTTAACTTCTTAGGGGGTGCAAATCTATGTGCATTGATTGACAACCAGGGTCTCAAAGACCTCGAAGGCTGTAGTATCCCTTCTGATAGAAGGTCACAGAGGAAAGATCTTTAATGCACTTTTAAAATTGCCTGAACTCCAGAGGCATCCTTGATTTTCCACTGTTCAGAATTTGATGTGGGCACTGCAATAATCGCTCTGATTCTCTGTGAAAGGTAACGCTTGTGTGTCCATGTCAGCGTTTCTGGATCATTAGCTGACATCGACACTTCTAGCCTTAGGATTTTACTAAAATTAGTAACATTGGCTTTTACGTTAGCTCAGATCTTTTTTCTCTTAAGGACGCTGGTATATTTACTCAATAAGTCCCCGCTGGGAGGTTCCTGTGATCTTTGCCCTCTTCCCCTCTCCAATGGCACTCTGTCCACAGTCTATGACTGGTGCATGCCTTTCTGCCTCTCTTATTTTGGGTCTTCATTAATACTGACACATTCACTTGGGGCTGTTTCAAGCTTCTTCACTATCAAATGAATTGCTTGTTGGGATTCTGGGATCTCAAGAGTGTCCTGAAACCCCCAGTTCTCTAAAGACCTAGAACCACACGTTTGCAAGGTTGAACTCCAACCTTTTTACCCTTATTTTGTGACATGTAGAAGGTATTCCAAGACATATTTTTGTGCTGTCCTGCCTGCTCAGCACTTGTCAGGTGCCATTGCCATAGGAACAGGTGGAAGCTGCTGTGCATACCATCTATGTGGTATGCATGTATGTCCCAAAACATGAGGTGAACTACGGGTATCCCTCTTTAGAGTCCCAGCTGAAACTTGAGGATGCTCTAGCAGATGGATGGGAGAAAGAAATGATAAATTTCACCTCATGTTGCCTGAAGGTAATGTCCTATACAGCAGCCAGTAAAATCAGTGCTTATATGAAGGGATGAATTATGGAAATCTCATCAGATATTTAAAAAAACAATTGATGAGAAGTTGCCTTGATTAGAGATGCATCTGTAAAATGTTAAGTGTAAATGAATGTTCAGGTATTTTTTTCATGGAAAGGAAAAAAGAAATCATTCTCAGTTTTAATTTCAATAATGTTCCTGGCTTTACTTGGTCTAGTTTTTAAAATAGTAAAAGGGGTTGGATTTTTGTTGTTGTTTTTGTTGTTGTTTGTTTTGCCTTTTTTTTTTTTTTTAAGTCAGAAAAACTGATGGTTCATTTATTTGCACTAGTAACACTGAGAAAATCAAAGTAGTACTCTGGGAAAAAGAAATATAGAAGAGAATATTGCTTGCATATCTTCCCTTCACTTATATTACTTGAATCCAAAATTTAGGCAGTTATTGAATCTACAGGTCCTCTGTCATCCTGATAAGAGAGAACACTCTTACATTGCTTACATTTGACCGAGAGGTTGCAGCATTTTCTTTCAGGTATGGAATCAACCACACATGAGTTTGTCAGTGTACAAGCAGATTACTGTAGAGTACTCTTCTTTACAGCAAGTTTTTATAACAATTTGCTGCAGCAATTTGCTATAATGCTATTGTAGTGTAACAGGGACACTAGAGAGGTGTGTGACTCTCACTGTGTAGAACTGTTTGTCCATCAAGCAGCAAGAGGGTTCGATAGAGGTGTTACCAAGGGATTATTTCCAAAATACCTGTTAAGGGAATTGTGACTACAGATGTGTAGATACAGAAATACTGGATACCTGTCAGAGTTGCTAAAAATAATCTTGTTATTGTCAGGTTGCACAATGGTTTAATTCCCCATGAAAGTCTGGGTGACATATTTGCTACCCAAGTGAATAAAGTGACAAATATTACTAGGGCTAGTAATAAATAAATTTGCCTTTTGGACAGTAATCTTTCATGCTAGCTCATACGTCAGTGCTTAAGGCAAACTATTTAAAACACACTTCACCTAGTATGAGTCTGGCAAAAACACAGGAGCAAGAAAAACGAATCACAATCTTTTCTTTTTGATATATGTCTCTCTTTCACTCATCTAGATGCCATTTAACAGGCCATGTCATCAGAAATAAGAGCAATTTTATGCAATAGATCAGTTTTCTAAATAATAATTCATCCAAACAAAGATAAAATATTATATGTGTATTTACAGTATATCCATATATATTATTTTCAGAAGAGATTTTTGTGATTTTTTTATATATGTATGTGTGTTTGCATGTGTATGTGTTTGTCTAGCATGTTTTTATATTTGAATACAGATACATTTGATATATTAGTTTAATATAAATGACTTCACATATACGCTTTAACAACTCCTGAAACTGATTATTTTTTTGCAATTCACTGAACTTTACAGACAAGTCAAAGCTATGTTTTGTTATAGTAATGCCATTGTGTGGATTTAAACACATAAAAGACATCTGCTTGGGGTCCAGAGGTAGCAGAAATCAGTGCTGCTCCACTGGAGTCCCCAGCCAAGTTCTGTCAGCTAAAGTTCTGATGTGAGGAATTTAGAATTAAGACAATTCTCTTTGCTTTGAAAAATGGAATATCATGGTGGAACTGGAGTGCCTTAGTTGTCAATTCATAGTGTCAAGCACTGGTAAATGGAATAGGTTACTCTCAATAGGCTGTACATTGTCCTGTTGTCTGTGAGGAACACTGGTGGTCTCAATTTAGTTTGAAAAAGAGAACTGACTGAACAACAATCACGCCAAAAGAAGAAGAAATTTGGTAGCATATAGCTGGCAAAGGGAAAACTAATATTTATTTTTTTCTGTAATACTTAAGTACTTAAAGATATAATGAAAGCTTGATGAGATTTCCAAAACCTAATGTAAATTTGAAAATCCCATTGGGTAATGAAATTACACTATCCAATATACTGATCTGTTCAGGTAGGTTGGATAAATTATGCTGAATATTTTTGCAACATAGGCTTTTATATGAATGTAGTATTTTGACTTTAGCTTATCCACAATGAAAGGAGAATGTAGAAATTATCACTAAACATAATATTTTGCGTCTCTTGATACTAAAGAAAAATAATGTAATACGGAAGGGGAAACAAACCTCAGCATCTTCTTAGAATTATTTCCCAAAGTTCATTTCTTTAACAATCTTTGTGGTCTTAAATTTTTTAGCCTGATTCTTCTTTCTTTCCATTCTGTCTTTTATCTTTCTCCTCCCTTCATTTTATGTCTCTTCTCCGCTGCTCCTTTGTGTAGCCAGATCTTTCTTCCACATACTCTTATTTCCTCAAGTGCCTATTTTGTTTTCAAAGCTCTTATTCTACCCCACACCACTCCTGAAATAAACTCAGTCATTCCCTACTAGATGATGTCATTACTGGTCCTTAGAGGGAGAAAATAATCTATATAATTTATACTCACCACGTTGTGACATGCACAGCTAATGTTATAAGAGTATGAGGATTCACCCATCCCCCCAAAACAGAGAGAGAAGAGAAAGAGACCAGGAAAGAAATTTTATTTCCCTAACAAGCAGCCATTAAGAAATAATTTTTAAGACTCTGACAATAATTTTACAGTGGCTGGTTTTGTGGAAAAAAAAATTAAGCAAGAAATCACGTTTCATACACATTACGAAGTAATTCTGTATGGCAATGTGAGTCAAGAACTTGGGGTGCTAGGAGAGTACAAATTAGAGCCCACTCAGCCGTTATGCTGTCTATCTAGCATGTCTATAGGGCATGAACAGTCAGTCTGCCCAACACTGCCTAACACCAGGCAACCTATCACTCCCCACTGACTGTGTGCAGAATGCAGGTTCCTAATTTCATGTGCTTCTAATTGTCTGAAATTGACAATATGAGTATTCCCTTCTCCTTCCTTTACTCTTCACCTGATTTTGCTATGATCATGATAAAAAGAAAAAAATTAATTAGAAGCACAGACTTTGGATGATTTCACATGTCATTTCATATGCAAAATAAATTGCCTTGTGAATTGTAACATATACTATCAAGCACTTCCATTTTAGGTGTGCATTGTCCGGGATAGAGCTTACAGAACTGCATTTAAAAATATTTTTCCCTATAAGAAGGTATGTATCTACCACAGCAAACGGAAAACACATATACTTTCTAATACACTGTTTTACTCATCTTGTATATTACATAAATGCTAGTTACTGATTGCTCATTCTGTTCCTTTATATTTCTTTATTTTAAAAGAATGAAATCGGTAAGGTGACAGGCTTAAGGTACTGCAGGACTGCAAAATGACATCTGTAGGACATGGTCCGCTACTTTGAAACTATCTTGAGTTAGACTATTGCCTATCAGTAGCGTACCAAATAACATACTGACTCAGTGAGAAATGCAATGAGTGCTCTTAGATCTTGCTTCACAGGAAATCATAGAAATGATTATAAAGCAGATTTTCTCAAGTCCTGGTAGAATCTTAGAAACTCTTATTACAGGGTATTCCAACTCCATAATGTCTCCAGCTCTGATGCATTATGTTTCTGAGTTCCTATGATTGCTTTTGTGTAACTTAAATATGAAATAACAAAATAGCATGCAGCCATATTTATAATGAATAACACTGGCAAAGCAGTCACGAGCAGCTGCTGTTTTTTAAAAGTTCTTTTTAATGTATTTATAATTTTTTTTCTATTTTTGCCTGTTGAACTGTCTATAACCAACAGGGTGGAAAATAACCACCTGAAAGCTTAGATTCAGAAAAAGAATCTGTAAGGCTTCTATATAGTATAAGAATTTGCAGACAGCATTCTTTAAAAAAAAAAAAAAAAAAAAAAGTAATTGCTTTCCCTTCGTGAGGAAGGGGTTATTTACCCATCGGCTGGAGCTCAGTGGGGGGTGCAAAGCGGGTCCGTATCCCCCCCCGAGAAACCCAGTACCTCACCCCTGGGGGTGCCCCTGTCTCCCTCCCCACTCCCGGAGGTGGCACTGGGGGATCTGGGGTGGCTGTGAAGCGTGCTGGGGAGGCTGGGGTCCGAGGGTCAGGCTGGGGGTATTGGGGTGGGAGAGGGGGCACCGGGGCTTTGCCCCCCTACCCCAGAGGCAGCCCGGGCTGAGATGGGGCTGAGAAGGGGAGGATGGGGCTCCTGGTGATGGGGGGTGGGGGGGGCGCGGGGCCCCTTCACTTCTCCTGGTGGACAAGCGAGGAAGTGTCTGGCCAGAAGACCTCTGCTTGGCAGGGTTCGCACGTTTAAGTAATAAATACCACCCCGATCTGCACCGGGGATGCTGCTTTTAATTTTCTGTCTACATCCCCATGGCGTGCTAATGAGAGGAAAAGATTTTTTTTAAAAAAACTGTAATAATAACAATAATCCCACGCTTTAAAGCAAACCCTTTTCCTCCCCTGGTAGTATTTGCAAGCGTTCTCCCCAGAGCTTTCTCTCCCGTGGCCTTTGGTAGGGTGATGGCGATGGCTTGGGTGTCCCAGAGCACCTGCCCGAGTGGGGTGCGGGGTCAGAGCCGGGGTGGGGTGGCATTCCGAGGGGCTTATTGCTCCCCAACCCGTGACGTGCAAAATAACGTGCCTGGCAATCACTCGAAAGGTAGAACAGTTTGGAAAGCAATCTCACCCAGCGCATTTCCAGAATATCACCTTGTTTTTGTGTGTCCCAATTACTAGCTGTGTTATCGTGGCCGTTTATCTGGGAAAAATTAGTAGAAGTGGTTAAATGAGTTGGTGTTAAAGTGACTGGTGGTAAAGCTGAAGCTTTGCTTTGAAAATGTTATAGGGGTGCGGGTGAGAGTTGACTTAAAGCGCTTTTGTGTGAGGGAGGCAGCTGGGAGAGCCTGGAGTTGCAGGAGGAACCCTGTGCACGGGGCCTGCTTGTGCAGGTCGCAATGGTCAGACTAAGTAGATACGGCAGAAAAAAGGGGTGTTTTCTGTTTTTGTGACTTGGTGTCGCACTCCAAGGTGCTCTAGGTGTTGTACACGGTGATTCTGATTCACAGGGGGTGCAGGGTGAGGAGGAAGAGCTTTTGGAGAATTGTGATTATAATTTAATTGAGCGTCAGATTAAGTTGGTATTATAGTTGCTCTTCATAGAAGGGACGCGAGAGCTCTTGCATTATTGTACTTGCATTGCAGTTTCCATTTGAAATGTCTGAGCCTTCTCCTACCTTACAGCAATTCAAAGGATGCGGTCGCGGTTCATTAGAATAAGGGAAAGATCTAAACTAAATATTAAAGTATTTAGAATGTTATTACAATAAGAATACTTATATGTGATAAAAGGATAGAAAAAGGATTAGAGAGTTTCCGAATCTTTTTGTGTTCAAATATGTATATTTATACATGTCTTATATTTGGGTCCTATATTTGGTTGCTGACAGGGAGGTATAGATCTGATTCATTTACTGATGTGTCAGATAGACGCATCGCCCCTTGCTCCCTTCCGCTGTGGGTTTGTCTGTGTTTTCATTTGCAATATGCGATGCCTACTTTTTAAAATACACTGAAGACATACACACCCTTATTTACTGGTAAATTAGTTTGAAACTCAGTGGAAATAATTTTGACCAGCTTGAAAAATTGATTTTATTTCTCAAATGCAACTTGCTTGCAGCTGTCCAGTACTTTCAGATCGAAGAAGCTGCACATATCATACAGTGAAACACTTGACTGTGCTACAACAGAATGGGAATTATCTCTGAACAGGAAAAAGAGAGAGATTTGGGCTATAGAAATCTTGGCTAAGGAGTAACTTGAAAGTAAAATAGCTCACAGACAACACACTTTTTGAAGTTTTATTGGCAATAAATAATATGTTGCTGATAGTGTTTTGAGTGGTGTGTTAAGTGTGTTATAATTCTCTTGCAGAGATCTCTAGTTAAAAACTACTCTGGATGTAGCACTGTTTTAATTTAAAAAAAACATATATAAATCATACGCAGGAGAGGAAGTATGTTATAAACAATGCTGGGTTTGATTATAATTTTTTGAAATAATGTTGGCTTAGTATTAGATTTGAATTTTAAGTATTAATATTTACACGCACAGGGGAGGGAGTCCCTGTCGTGTGTAGTAACTAATAACACTGTTACTGCAAACTGGTTTTGTGGGGAAGAGTATTAGACACGTACCTGTTAGTATAGCTCTAACTATCCATTAGTATTCCAGCATAAAATAAATGGATATTGTGCACCCGGGTCCAAATCGTATTCACTTTTTAATCTTAATAGCCAGCAGGACTTTATTTGAGTCGTCAGACTTTGGCCCTCTCTTTGTATGTCTGCCTGGGATTTTTTACTGAAAGTCATAAAGACCCAAATTGCCACATTAGGTGTTACAAGTGGCTTCTGTGTGATGCTGATAGTAGCAAGGAGTCTTACTGGACCTAAAGGCAGGGGGAAAAAAAGGGACGTGAGGTCTAAAACTTCTCCCCAGTAGCACCACAGTAGTTAAGGGTCTGTCAGCATTTCCACTCCAAACCCCAATTTTCAGAGTTTATAACTCAGCTGTTTTAAATAGCTTCAAGCTGAAACCTGCTGTATAAATTGTCAGCCCAGATGTATATTTTGAAACAAAAAGTAGTGCAAATCAGTTATTCTGTTTTAAGTTACAGAACATTAAAATATTTTTAATAGTATCAGATGCTCTTTTGGCAATCTCTGGAAAAAGCATTCTCAATGCAGAAGATTTTGCATTCAGAAGCTGTTTGAATTCAGTGTTTTGCTAGAAAAGTTGTTGAAGTGGTAGATATCAGTGTTTGAGAGGAACTATTTAGCATGTATACTAGCGCCTTTTTTTTTTTTTTTTTTTTTTTTGAAACAAGCCTTTTACTCTGCAGCAAGTCTTAGTACCCGCTGTTGTATAGTAGTTTTGCTTCACGCTTATAACTTCCGTCTTTAGGGTACATACTTTGGCCAGTTCAAATCCCAGTGGACTGAAACTGGGCAAACAGGTTGCCTAACCAGACGAGAATTGTGTTATACAAAAAATACATAGTTATTTTCAACTTGTGAGAATTGATTTGGTTTTATTTTGTGGCTTCATCTGACTTCATGTACCTTTTTGAGCTTTAGTTTAAAAAAAAAAAAAGGCAAAAGTAAAATCTATCTTTAATCACCAAAATGTGTAGGTGGTTTAATATGGAAAACAAAGATTTTGAAATAGTAGAGATATTTGTGTTTGAAGAATAGGTAAGGAGTGTGCACTGTGGCTACTTTTAGTCTTTATTTTCTTACACAGTCCTTATTAATTTCACAGTGCATTTACAATCCTCTTTCTAAGAATATGTAAATAATTTTGGATTGATACATGGCATAAAATTACCAAATCGAGGATTATTCCAACAGCCTTTCAGTATGTAGCATTACTATTTTAAATTCTCAAAATTATATGTATTTCTCCAGGATTCAAACTTGTTTTGCAAAGCTTTTTTCTAACTAGTGCTGTTATGTATGTGTGCAATAATCTTCTGGTATTTCATGGTAAAAAAGTATGAACAGAACAAGCGTTTTACTCCTGTTGCATAGCAGGGGAGCTTCCCATGACTTTCTTTTATTAGCCAAAGATTTTATTTTCACCTCTGATTTCAGTTTGTCTTTTCCTTCGGTCTTCCGCTAACAAGACAAATAGCGATATTGCATCATACTGCATCGGAAAGCCGGTGCGTTGCAGTAATGATGCAGTTCTTGATTAGACGCGATCAGCCCAGTGACTCTGGCAGCAGCACGTGCAGTTTCAGGCTGATGTCTAAGCTGACAAATTGAACTGACATCGTCGAGTGGAAAGGGTAGGGAGGAAAGCTCTGAAAAGCAACGGGGCACAGGGGGGGATTTTAAGAGTTCTTGCTTCCGCCTGCCCAGGTGTTGCAAGCGGTACCCACGTTCGGGAGACCGGGGTGAGAGGGAGATGCGATGTTGCTGTCTGCTCTGTGCTCTGGTTACCTCGAGAGAAAGAGGTGAGCTGAGGCTGCAGTCATTCCGCTCCCTCTTCTGAGGCCCCTGGCAGACTCGCACTTCCTCCTGTATTCTCGGCTTCTTTGCATTTCTGGAGTTGGTGTGATTTATTTTTTTTTTCTCCTTGTTTCATGAGATATAAAAAGCATAGGTTGCAACTCCCCTGGATGCTAATGTGCATGACAGCACTGCCCAGAGATAATGTGGTCTATCGCAACCTGGGGGGTGTTTTATAAGTAATCTCAAGCCCCATGCTGTCGAGTTTAAGCCAATATCCATTGATTCAGAGTTAGAGTCAGCTCTATAATCTGTTCAGCATCTTATTATTTGTTATTTGAGTATTATTTATTACTCCTTACACCTTACTTTGAAGCTGTCAGACCTGGTTGCTGTCAGACCCAAGGCAGTGAGCTAGTGGGACCTCAGATCTTATCCGCAGCGGTGGTTCCTGTGTTTTTATGTTCAGGGACGTTCACATCACTTTAAAGTAAAATCTTTGCTTGATAGATGGAGACCTCACAGTTGTTTGTGGCAAAACTCGGGTTTCAGTTTCGGGTGGTATTACCTGGTGTTTTATGGAAAAACAGAAAAGCACCAGGGTAGATCCTTTTTATACAGCCTTTCAGCTTTGCTTTCTTCTTTCTCTTCAGTATTTCTTTTAAATAAGACAAGCTATATTTTTCAGTAATATAGTCCATTTTAAATATTTTCGTATTTTGTATACCTTTGTCATTAGTTTTTATTGTTGTAGAGTAACATTGTACAGTGCATTGGGCCACATAATGCTCTCCCTATATATGCAGAGCTCTTAATTCTTTCCACTTAATTAATATAACAGTGCAACCTGCAATTATTAGTTTCAGCCAGGATCATTTATGGGAAAGAAGTTTCAAGCAGGGCTTATGACAAAATGTAATATATATTCAGAAGACAGAATAAATTACTGCGCATAATACAAAAAGTCGTATCTGACCATGTCAGTTAGTAAAAACTGGAAGGGGACAGACTTTGTATCTCAAGGTATATTTTTTTTCCAACTTTGAGCTCAGCCATACAATATTTCTGAATCTCTTTTTGTTACAAGTTTATTTCCATCGTGGGTATTAGCTAACTGGGCAAAAGGAAATTATTTTCTTGATACTTTTGTGGACTTTTTTTGCCCCATGGTAGGCATGTGTATATTTTCTTCCTCGTAACTTAGTATTCCCATTTAACTTTATTTTTACTTTAAAAAGTCACAGTGCAGTAACACTGTAGGTATCCCTGGTGGTTTCAAATTAGAAGGCAGTAGCTATCTGCTCTGTGGCATTTATGTAATTGGGTGATGGAGCACTACACAACCACTGAAGCATAAAAGTGAGACTATCAGCTAGCTGAAACATAAGGAGAAATACTTTGATATCTTCTGTTCACCCATCCTGGAATTTGAGGGAGGTATCAGTGCTAACCACAAGCAACTCTTGTGAGTGCTGTGAGAATTTGCATGCCTGCAAGGAAATACAGCCTTTGTTTTATATTGCATCTGAGGAGTTTGAATTCTAGCCATAAAGTGCTCCATCGCGGCAGTGTGTTGGGTGGAGAGCTTTGTCTGCTAATGCCCCTGGTGCCACTCCTGGGGTAGGTAGATGGCAGGGTTTCTCTCTAGCTTGAAGTCTGAGGAGCTCTGGGGTCAAGGCGATGAGTGCAACCAGCAGAGAAGTAGAACCAAATCTGGGTGATAAGGCTGCTAATAGTAATTTCTAACTTTCCATTTCAAATGCGTTCCCGCATATAATTTATGGATACACAAACCATGCCTCATGTTTTCTTGCCGCTCGCTGGTTGCTAAGAACAAAGTTGGCCTTCAGGAAGCATTAAACCATGCACTCTACATAAGGATGTTGAATGTTTCTGAAGAACTGTAACAAAGAAGAAACTCCCTATTAGGCTATGTGAATGGGAGACAATACAAGATGTTTCTTTGTTTGATGTGGCACTTTGTTCTGCGTTCAGCTAATACATGACTCCACCACAGAGGGCTGGAGAAGCTGCCACAGAGCTTCGTAATGAGCATGGCAGCCTGCAAAGCTGGGATGGAGACATGCGTTTTCAAAGTGTTGCTTCACGAGTTGTGGTTGTCTTCCCGTTTTAACAGGTGGTGGCCTTAGGAGAAGTGCCTGATGGGACAGTGGTCACTGTCATGGCTGGAAACGATGAGAACTACTCTGCAGAGCTGCGAAATGCTTCTGCCGTGATGAAGAACCAGGTGGCCAGATTTAATGACTTACGATTTGTGGGCAGAAGTGGAAGAGGTAGGCCACTGCATTTTATGCATCCATAATGAAGTAAAAACGATGTCTAGACGTCAAACTTACATTGCAATGTAATACTGATTAATCTGTAAATAATGTCACTGTTGGCCTTTCATTTGGAGGGATGAATGCATACTTTATTTGCAATCTTCGGCATTTGTGCAAACCGAGTTTCTCTTAAGTTTTTTTGACTCATCACGTCTCTATGTTTTTATCAGACACAGGTTTTGAAAAATGATTTGCAGAGTATCTGCTTCCCTATTTTAATCACACAGCAGAAGTAGAAGAAAATGGGGGTATTTGTGATCTGGGTTACGTGGAGTCAGAGAGTGTATCTCAGGCCATGCAGCGAGAGGTGGAGAATTCCCTTCAGCAGTAGAGCTGCTTCTGAAGTTGTTGCAGAAGACCTATAATTAAGGGGATTTTGCATATCACATGTGCTATAGGTTATATTCTTCAAGGGCTTACATCTTTCAAGGCTTACAGCTATTGGTAGAAAGCTTTCAAGTGACTTCCCTGCCCTTTACAATCAAACTGCATATGACCTGCAAAAATAGTTTGTACTTTTCTTTTTAGTAAACGGGTTGACTTTTTATGAATTGCTGGTAAGCTTGAGCTTGAACTAAGTTTAACCTTTACTTTAAATGACAGAGTAACTTTCAATTTTATTTATTTTTTTTTTTTTTTAAGATGTAGAGTGCTGTCATTGTCTTCCAGCTGTTTAGGAGCTTCCTATAATCTGGAGACTGCACTGCACTTATAGAAAGCCTTTGTAATTATTGCAAGTTTGCAAGAATTCCTCTTTAAGAGCCTTGTAGCTGCTTTCAAATTTCAGGTAATGATTGAAAGGATAGCTCAAAGGAAGCTGGCACTTCAGTTGTTGCTGCAAGAATCTTCAGAGGGTTTTTTTTTATCAGTCATTGACTCAACCTACATTTTTTTCCCTCTATGTGTTTAAAGTAATTATTAATGTTTTTAAACTAGTCTTGCATGGGGCAAAACAAAGCAACAGAAGCCAAAGAGTTGTGCTGGGAAATTAGCAATAAAGCTAAATTTACAGTAATATTCTTTAGAAAGCAGTTGCAGTTCATCTTAACGAAGGAAAGAGTATTTGTCAAAAAAACCACCATGTGACAGAGGCCTAGATAGTCTAAATCAGTTGGCACGCTTTTAGAAGTGCTTTCTGAAAGTGGGTCCATAAGCATGGCTTACAGTGGCTATTTTTTATTTTAGTGACCTGGTCAACAATTCTCTTTATCATTTTACAACTTAAAAAGTATTGTTAATAAAGAATAACTTGAAAGACTGAATGACTATTGTAACAGTAATGCAATATAAATATGGAATTCGCTGCCCTTTTGGATAAGGTGTTACCTATCTCTTCCATTTGTCTTGCTTTCTTTAAAAAAAAACCAGTCTGCTTTGTTATTCTGCTGATGGATTAGGTTTGAAAGTTCTCTGGCTCCATCACTACTGCTGCCTTGCAGTAAAAGTTCACTAGTGTATCAGTCTTTCAGTAGTGCTGAAAAAGAACTGAAATGTGATGTACTACCTCTGATCTGTGAATTTCATTTGAAACCGATGATACATACTTTTTATTAAAGCATAGGAAATGAAATATAGGGCCTAAAGCTTCAGTAGATACGGCTGCAGACACATACAAACACAAGCCTCCTAAAATTTGGTTCCAGTAGTTTAATTTATATTTGTGTCTAGCAGACTTGGAATAGACTTTTTCTCTGATCAATCTGGGTAGAATCTATGGAAAAGCGATAGTGTACTTTTCAAACCCTCAACATATTTATTTAAGAGACTTCAAAGAAAAACAAAGGGTGTGCACTGTTTTACTATATTGGCTTTCTGAGTTTTGGCTAGTTTCCCAAATAGCAATTTTTATATTTAAAAAAAAAAAAAAAAAGAAAAAAAGGAAGAAAAAAGACAGACTTAACTGCTTGCAGACTTTTCACGCATGGAAGATGAAGAAAGCTTCTTTTGATGAAGTGTAATTATGTCCAAACAGAGCTGACCCCCTCCCCCTATATTTCTTATGATCTTAACGGAAGAAAGTAGGGCTTTTCCTTTGAAGCAGCCGGGACTCGGTGGAGGATCTGAAATGCTGCATTCTGCTGCCAGAGGCAGGATGGAGAAATTGGTCCAGACTTGTCTTCCAGACTTAGAACAGAGAGGGGGAGAGAGAGAGAGGGAGAGAAGGAGAAGGAGTTATCATTAATGATAGATTTTTAGAACTCGGCTTAAAATAGCAGGAAAAGAAAGCAGTAGTTGCAAACAGAAGTGAGAAAGCTCCTTACATAGACAAATGCCGGTAGATGCAGGTCTTGAAGTAGAACAGGAAAAATAAAGTAATAAAGAAATCATTTTTCGGTGGCGAGAAACTAATCCACACCTGTTCTTGACTTTAGATTTACATCTTTCTAAACAGCTCGCGCTTTGATCTCTGTATCTCTAAATTTGATTGTGAAGTCTGAATCATCAACTTACCACTTCACCTCCTCTCCCACGTTTTTTCTTGCTTCCCATGGCTCAACGAAGAAACTGGGTTTTATACATATTAATGTTGCTTGCCTGACAGAAGCTTCACGTTTTTGTTTGTATAATTTCTCTTAAACACCTTTTCTGGATTCATAAGAATAAGTAACCGGGGCGCTTTGTGTGAATGCAGAAGTTGTTTGTATGTGGTTTTCAGGCAGTAGCTCACTTTTACAAGCCTGATCCACAGTGCAGAGAAGAAAGAATTCCTGTCTTCAATAAGCAAAAGATCATAACCTTAATTTTGTTGTGTCCTGATACTTTAATCACATTAGCATCTAACTGAAAAAATATGCAACACACACAAGCTGCCGAGTCTCCTTTCAAGCTAATTTCTGGGGTTTGCCTTGTGCTTCAGCATATGTCCATCTCGTCCTCCTCTGTGTCAGCTCGGCTCACATGTGTGAATAACAAAGAATGCACAGTTTAGACACACTGAAGCAATAGTGCCAGATGACTGCTTGGCTGGGGAATTTAATAAAAGAGAACTACAATTAGACTTTAGCCTCTGAAAGTGGATAGTTGAAATGACTAAAAGCAATAAAGAAAGGTGATAAAAAGTGCATTAAAGGATTTCGTGGCTGAGGAGGGATATCTGTGAAGTATCTGTGGAAGACATAAGCATCACTGAAAGAGGGGACCTTAAAAATTTATTTTGTTCTTAATCCTATAATATGTAAATCATCTCTTGAAAGCTCTGGAACCTGAGTGCGCTGGCAGGGCTGTGCAGCTCCCCGCGATGAAGTGATGTACTGTTTACTGAGTGCGAGCGGGCTTCATCAGTGTTACTTCATTAATGCTTCAGTCTGGGAGAATACCACTTAGGGAACACAACCAGTTTCATTTTCAAATTAGATGCTTACCTGTTCAACTTAGGCTGGCTCAGAGGTGACAAGGTAGAAATGCTCACAGGCGAGGTCAAAACATAGCTCTATATATTGAGGAAGGCCTTTTTTTTCTGACCACTGCATCCTGTTGAGATACATTTAGTGTAGAAAATGTTGCTGTGCTTTGCTGTAGAATGATTTCACAGCATCTTACAGACAGTATATTTTGTTGGGTTAATTTGTAGTTGTGATAGACTTTTATAATGATTTGGCGTATAAGTAGAACGGTAGCATTGGAAAGCTGAATTCTTCATTCGAAGGTATACGGAAAATCCCTTTAGTATCTTTGTTACCAATAATGCCCTGCTGATTTTATACAGGTAACTGTCATCTGAATGTCATCATCATACAATTCAATAGTCAGAACTTTTTGACATGATAAGCTAGTGCTGAAGGAGGCCTTAAACCTGCTCCTTGTGAATGATATGTATACAAGCAATAGGCTGAATTCCTGCTTGGAGAGGAAGAAAAGGCACGGACCCTTTTCAGCCCTAAAGAGGCAGGCATGGAAGCACTATATGCTTCAGTAAGGCTGTTGCTGTATGCCTGGAGGCTGCCTACACACATGCTGTACTCTGGCAGGACACACAGTTTACCTCTGGGGATGGTGGATGGGCAGGATTGGACAAAGGCTGGACGTCCTTACATACGCCTCATCCTCCTCCTGTGATGATCAGTCTCAAAAGATCTCAGAAATAATCCATTTCCCAATGGAACTGGGGAAAGCCACCTTCAGCCATGCATCTCCACTGAGATGGGATTCAGCCTCCTGAGATTTTTGAACCTTTGCTGGGTCCTGATCTTTCCATCTAACCTGCGTCTCTTGGAGAGGTGGGCACAGCTGGAGCCACACCTGGAAAACCATTTTACTCTAAATGACAGTTATATTTCCTTAAAAAAATCCATGTCGCATCCTAGTTCGTGAAAAATATAGCCAAGACAGTTTGAAGTTGCAGTCCTGATAATAAATGATGCGTGTCTCAGGCAGGTTTGGGGGATATACGACTTGGACCAGAAAGAAAGACCAATTACTAGATTTGACAGCCAAAGCTCTGTTCTGTATTATGCCTTATATATAAGCTGTTCTATATTAGGCTCGAAAAAAATGCACTAAGTTTGCGCTGTTACATATCATTTAAGATTTGTGTCTTGATTGAATGCCTTCAAGAGTTCAGCAAGAGGAAAAGCCCTAGCAATAGAAATGCACGTATACACACAGCGAGGAGGCAGGGGGCGGAGGGGGGAAGGGGAGAAAGTTTTAAGTGTCTGGTAAAGTAGCAGCTTAAATGAGCATGAAGGCTGAAGATTGCTGACTGTTTTATTGAGTCACTGTTGTACGCCCACCTTTTCCTGTCTTGAAACAGTTTTCAGTTTTGACTATCTGACATGACTAACCGTTGCATATCTAACAGATTACAACTGTCAGTGAGTCTCCCAAACGGGGGCCAGCGCCTTGTGAGAATGTGCACTCAGATGCAGGCAGCTCCCTTTATTTATTTCTTTTTAACATTCTGATTCAGCTAAAGGCTGCAGATGATCTTGTGCAATCTCTGCATGAATTCGAATTTTGAAAATTACAAAAAAAATATGCGAACTTCTGATCGCAATGTACATGCACGCAGCCGTTTCTCACCCTCACTGGAAAGTTGGGGGCTTTCTTAGTATTTCATAGATGGACTATATGTAAGGGAAAAAAGTGTGTTCCAGTAATAATGATATCATCATACTACCCCTGGCAGATGAAGGACAGGAGACACTGATTCCCTGCTAAAATGACTCCCAGGAGGAAGATATATTCTTTCCTCATCTTATTGTAGTCAAGTCAAACAAATGAAATGATAAAACTGTGTGAAGTAAATAACATGTGGCCACATTCTGCTCTCTGTCACACAGCTGCAAAACTGGAGTAAATTTTTAAATTATCTGACTTGCTTTGGATTTACACCACTTTCAATACAGCAAAGAATTTGGCTTGTCCTCAGCAGTGAATCACTTTTGTTCTGTCATTGTATGATGACCCATTATTAAATAAGAAACATTTAGATTGTCAACACATGGACATATTCTTGACATAGAGTAAAACTGAAGGGGAGGAAAACTCCTATGGTCAGTTATGTTTTTAATTTTCACGATTGTGGTAACGACAGGGAATAATTTTAAATGTCTCTGATTCTTTACTGAACATGCATGTGACTGTTTTCATGTTGTAATCACTCATTCCTTGTTGTTTTTTTCCCTTTGTAGGAAAGAGCTTTACTTTGACAATAACTGTCCTGACAAATCCCCCCCAAGTCGCTACATACCACAGAGCTATAAAGGTTACAGTGGATGGGCCAAGGGAGCCAAGAAGTGAGTATTATGTTCTTATTTTTGCACTTAACGTCTGCTTGATTTTGTTTAACAGAGACCTATAAATGAAATATATATCTTTGTCAAACATTGGTTCTTGCTTAACAAAATATGTAAGCACATGCTTAATTTGGAGTCTATTGGACCACACACATACTTGCATTAAACACACACTTAAGTGCTTGGCTGAATTTGGGCAATCACGAACCTGATTCTCATTCACATCAAGGTCTTGATACATTATCTGCCAGCGTAAATGAGAATTAAACCCACTATATTTATATATAATCTGATTTAGGCATAATAGGTACAATCCTGCAATATGCTGAATTCCCTAAACCCCTGTAAGCTTCCAGCTGAAGATATTTAGAACAAAACAGGAGACTGATCTTTCAGGATCGGTCCTAGCACAGAGAGAAAATATATAATATAGTGCCTTTTTGTTTGCCCTTAAATTCTTTTGCCATCAGATAATTAATGCACCTGGTTAATCTCATCATACCTGAAATTGGTTTTCAGCTATGGACTCATCATAGACCCCTGGGGGCAAAGAAAGATAAAAAAACAGTATGTCAACAGCATGGTCTTTGTTTCTTATTTGTGCATGGAAAGTATGTTTTATTTAAACATAGTCCAGCAGATTTTCACTCAGCCATTTATGTTGTAGCAGTGCACCTTCCTAACTTACTAAGGATATATTTGCAATCATCACTGACTATATTTTTATGACAATTGTGTTTTGTCATGTCCTAGCAGTTTTATGGGTAGCATTTATTTTTAGATACAGTCAAGTCTGGTTAATCCATCATGATTTATACGGCTGTCTCTCTGTCTAGCACATTTAGCTGGTAACCAGTCTCACATCATATGTGTATTACTGATTAGCCAGTTCTGGAGCTTTTTCTTGATCTAACTGGAACGACTCTTTCTAAATTGATTGGATTAACCAGGTATAGCTGTATTTAAATTACATTTAGAGATGAAGAATTATTTGATGAATAAACACATTTAAAAAATCCCTGTAGTGGAGGCATCTAAAATAATTATTTC
This sequence comes from Ibycter americanus, assembly GCA_035590275.1. Taxonomy (NCBI): domain Eukaryota; kingdom Metazoa; phylum Chordata; class Aves; order Falconiformes; family Falconidae; genus Ibycter; species Ibycter americanus. The sequence goes on from JAVJGI010000062.1 coordinate 77,798,710, forward strand.
GCCATTGATCTGCACATACAAATGAGACCTTTAATAAGCTTTTGTGGAGTTTTGTTTAAAATATCACAAAGGCAGAAGACATAGGAAGACGTAGACAGCATTCACGCAATTAAGTGTTTCTCATGCTAATACATGCTGTGCTGTCACCTCCTCTTACACTGAGACACAGGAACTGAAATGCCTTCTGTAAGAACTGTCCAGACTGTTGAGTTTCATCTTGAATAACAGATAATAAAAAGCAAGTAGCTATGGATACATTTCATCACATAGATACTTAAATTGCTACCTGCTCACAGCTGAGGTGTCCGTCTGTCACAGCGAGGGGATTTTTGTTCGGTCTTCTATCCTGAGCTGAATCACTTCCCATTTTTCCTTTTCACTTGCAGTTGGTGCTCCATGTAGCTTACTTGGAGACACTGGGAAAACTGCATTCATGGAGTAAAAACCAGGAATAATGGTATTATTTAGCCATTCCCGTCTGGAGGCTGCTTCCATGTATGTATTAGGGCATCCACAAAAGAGGAAACCTCCCAGCAAAGGACACAACTGCTGTGAAAGAACAGAGCAGTTTGAAAATGACACGGAGAGTAGCACGGACTACCCGGTGTAGCACAGAAAGGGAACCTGCCTGCATTGGGACTAAGCATTCTGGTGATCAGTGGATTAAAAGTGAGGCCGTGTTCATACAATTTAATAAGATTTCCAAGTTCTGCTGGAGTTTTTTAGTTTAGACCTGAAAGGCCTCTGGACGTTGTTACCTGTCTACTATTCTCACTGAACAGCTGAAGCTAGGAATGCTCAGTAACTTAGTCCTTATAGCCTAAATGGAGTTATAGTGTCTTTCTTCATAAATATTTTTTTAAAAAAGCCATATTTGAGCTTGAATGTCCATTTGAATTTTAATATTTTGGCTAAATGCTTAGTGAAGCTCTACTCTGTGGTCAGTTTGGTTCTGCAAGTTCTGTTATTATGGTCTGATACTTTCAAGGATGACTAGTTTTTAAACTTGAATTTTCAGGGAAAGAGTAGCTCCAGCGAGCTGTGGGAGTTTCACTGAAGTTCTGCTTCCTTCTGAGAGCCCCTCCACTTGTGTAGATTTATTACCGTTTGGTAGTAATTGTACAAGAAGTGTATCTGGCATTTACATTGCATAAGGAAAATTAGGTGGTTGGGGGCAATAAGGAATTCAAGTCAATGAGCGGCTGTGATAGCTAATGTGTTTTTCTTAAAAAAATTATGTATCAGCAAATAGTGCCCCTCTCTGCCAGGATCCGTATTTCACTTCAACATCGCAAGCATGTTATCCTAGTTTTCCTCTCTCTGGCAGCTCAACCAGAGCTGTCACATCACAAACAACTTTTTTCTTAATATACACATCTGGCGTTGGCAGTTGGACCAACTTCATAAGAGCACATGATCATCATTCATTACAAGATTAAAAAGTACCCCATGGCATCATTGATGTTTTTTAACTTTGATCTTTTGCAGTTGTGATTCATCTCAGTTATAAAACTTCCCTTTAAAGGAACACAACCAATGACTTATTAGAACCTTCATTCTAAGCAGCGTAAACATGGAATTATGCACATCTTTACAAAATGTCATTTACTTTGTTGCCAGCTTATCATTTTAAGACATGACATCATGCTTTAGATCGTGAATTTGTAAGGCTTGTTTATAGGCGAGGCACTCTGACCTTCTGTTGGCAAGTTGACTTGAGCGAACGAATGCTGCGTGCTTTCCAGCAGCAGTAGAAGCAGCAGCAATACCATGACAGATATCACAATCATTTAGAGCCTGACTTTAAGAGTGCTGAACAGTCGTGGCATGCAGTGACTCCAGTTGGTGTTTTGGATGCTCAGCACTTCAGAAAGCCATGTTCTTAAATGTAAGTGCCATTTAGTTGTGTTAAACATATGCTTGTAGAAGCTTGCTGCCTTGCCTCTCTGTTATTATTTTAAAATAATTTAATAGAGACAGTGATGTCAGGTTGCTCTGTTAGGAAAACTTCCCATTTCTATGTGAGAAAAGGTCTTCTGATGATTTTTCTTTGGAAAAGAATGTATTTATTTTCAATTATCTCTTTCTGTCTATCTAGATTAACATCCAGGGGCATCTACTGTGTTGCACAGTCTTTGTGCTGGATTGAGACAGCACATAGCACTCTTTGAGTGGTGGAGTCTAGAGTCAGGTTGTATAAGATCTTTGGGAATCATTGGGAAATCCTGCAGATATTTTTCTCTCCTCATATCCAGGATAAAACCTCTGCCATATGCACATCTTGGCCAGCAGAGCTGCCTTCCAGCTGAGAGGGCTGAAAGAAGTTTTCTGGAGAAATAAGTTGTCATGAGGTCATAACTGACTGACGGATAGCAAGGGATCACTGTAAAGGAATTAAAAGAAGAAAAAAAAAACCAGAACAAAAAGCCCCCAGACCTTTACCTAAATCCTCCTTTAATGCCTTTTCCTTACCTTGTTACAATTACAGAAATATTTATTTGCCCTTCTATAGCGGTACCTTTTGAATATCAGACATGTCCTTCTTTCTGGCTGTTTTTGGTAGAAACCCATTCAGAAGAGAAATCAGGAGAAAGGAGGGAGGAGAAATCTATATATTTTCATACTTTGCCTGGCTTCCAAAGACTTTCATTCATCTCTAATTAAAGGTAGTCTCCAAAGTCACCAACTACAATTTTCTTTATCAGCATGAGTGGAAGAGTAGTTCTGAGCTTTGAACTGAAGCGTTTCAGCAGGAGAAAACTGCTCTATTTCATTCAGATCCCAAATATCTCTCTGCCACCGCAGCTTGCAAGGTGCACACGTGATGAAAGGTATGAGCAAACATCGCCTTTTTGTCTGTGCACGCTGCAGAAGCCAGGGAAAGCCAGCGAGAGGTTCTGCTCAGCCTTTGTATTAACTGTTTGGCCGACCTGGCTTATAAAAAGCAGATAAGTGATTGAGATTTTTGAGATTCCTGGACTTAAAACCATAAGAGTTTTTAGGATGTTCTCCTCCTTTTCTTTCAAAGGCGCAGGGTGGAGGGATAAGTCTGGGGCTAGTGGAATGTCCTTTGGAGTAGAACAGCTTTAAATCTTTCAGTTTTGGGGGTTTTTTTTCTGTTTTTTTTTCTTTTTTTTTTACTTTTTTTTTTTTTCTTGTTGACTGCCTGTCAGGAGCTGGGCTGGTGGCCAAGCAGGAAATGACACATCGAGAGGCATTTGTGTTGTGCAACATTTTGTGGAACTGATGCAAGGATACATTGTCTGTTTACGCATTCCTCTGCTAACAGCCTGCATGGCAGTAATTTTATTCAGGGACACATGGCATGCTACAGCAAGGAGCTAGATCCTTAACATCTCTTTATGCAGAATTATCACAGCAGTTAAAACACGCTGCGTGTCCCCTGTTTAGAATATTCTGTGGCTTGCCTTCAAAAACCACTCTACCAGCCCCCCTTCCTTCCCAAGAATATATTGATTGAAGCGTGTATTTTTGCACTGTGGTAAATTGGTGCATTTCAGAGAGAGAGAGTTTGCAGAACAAGGGGAAATTTTACAGGCAGGTCCTACTTTCTTCATCTACCTCAGCCTATAAATCTAGCATCAGTTTTTTTCAAGCGATGCGTTGCAGACACTGAACACGGAAGTTTGCATCTGCAAGCATTTTGGCACGGCGAGGAGGTTTTTAATTGAAGTCAATGCTAAATACCCTGAGATACGATGAATGAGTCCTGGGTTTTGATCCAAACCAAAGTTAGAAAATCTGTGACTCGCACTGGTGTCTTTCAGAGTGACAAACCTCTACTGAGATCGGCTGGGTTATTCCGGATTTCTCCCAGCGTAAGTGGGAGCAGAGGAAGGCAGAGTGGGCGGTCTGGCAGTTTGCAAGTTGCTCTGAATGACTTTGTAACTGCTTAACGTTTGCATTATAATGCCTCTTTGTAAGAAATAAGGCAAAATGTGATTATACAGCCAACGGAATGTTTAGTGTGGCTATGCTATGGGGTTTAGGTTCTTTTCTGTGACTATCGTTAACATATTTGAGCATGACCACAGTCCACTTATGGGCTAGAACCTGAGCTCCTGTGCTCAGGTCCCCAGTAAGTAGTTGGTGTTTCTGATTTCAGTAGTACACCACCAGGTCCTCTTTGCAGTGTAAAATGCAAGACATCATGACACATTCACTCTCTATCGTTTACTTCTGGTTTATTTTTTGCAAATGTGTAATTTCACAAAACCATACGAGTTGGGGACTGGAGCTCCTGAGCATTCCCAGAGACTGTATGAAGCTGGTGGGATGATTCAAGCGTTCCTCATCAAAGGTCGCAGCGTTATATATTCCAGTGGTTTAGGTTTACGTTTGAGGTGGGTGTGTAACCCACAGAGCAAGGCTTCTTACAGTTACTCCGAGCATGACACATGCCTCTGGAGAAGAAGGTGACCAGGGGGCTGTCGGGGGTGGTAGCTGCATCCCAAGGACCAGTCAGTTCTTGTTTTTTCCACTGTGGCTAGAGAGGGGCTGGTGCATAAAACCTCATCATCTAAGGAATAGACAATGAAAGTAAAAATAATTTCTTTTCCGGTGATTATAACTTATATCTGCTGTCAGAGCGTGTACAGTAAGATGAAAGTGAAACCTGCTTAGTTCACTCATGGCTTGAATTCATACACTGCAGTTCTGAAATCTCAGTGACCTACATGACACCCACAGGCTGTCTCCATAGGAGGACATTGCTGACCAGGGAGATGACAGGGTGACCATGTATTCACTGTTACGGTGAGAGGGAAAAGGCCTTGAGAAAATTATTTAAAACAAATGGGCCAGTCTGACTATAAAACCATTCCCCAAGATGTCCTCACCAATAGTAATGCAGTCTCGGTTTGTGTTTGTCGATGGAACAGATTGTTTCTGTCCCATTGTAGAGGGAACGCTGCTTCCAAACAGTCTATTCCTAGTACATTTGGCACATAAGATGACCATCACGGTGTTTTTTTGATATTGCAGATATTGCTGTTTGTATTCAAAGCGTCTCTTCAAGCCACAAATAAAATCATGGCCCCTCTGCGTAGTTATGCTGTATAGTTGTATGATAGAGAGTTTTGCCCTGAATAGCTTAGACTCTCCATTAAAAATACAGATGGGAAAAGGGGTTATAACTAAACAAATGAAGTCAACAGTAAAAGTGAGTTCATTCTGTATCTATATACAGCATGATTACAAGGAAAGGAAAAGTGAAAACCATTTTTATAAGTCTGTGACTCTACTCCATGTAGGTACTGTGGAGGAAGATGGTATAAAAAAAGGCATTACAGTAAATTTTCCCAGACCATTTTGTTCCATACTTTCCTCCCAGGGGAACTCTTGTACATCTTCACTTTTGAAATACATTTAGCGTGTTGCTACTAATATCACCATTTTCTTCTCACACTTCAGTGTAGCACCTCTTACACCTCTCCCTCCACTTTCCAAAGGGGGTTGGGAAGGAGGAGACACGGCAAATACATTTGGGAGACACCGCACACAGTAGTGTAAGTAGAGTACTTATATAGTTCTCCCGTGCTGGCACTCCCAAATTTCTTTATAAGATTTTTATAAATTTTATTTTAATTCTCCATATAAACTTTGTTCTCCACTGAAACATGGTCATCCCAGACGTGAAACACAGATGCCGATTTAACCAGACAAGGAATGCAGAAGAGGAAATGAGAACGAATATCATACTTAATTGAAACTTCAGGGGAAGAAACTTAGTAGTGATCTCATGCTGCAATATGTTTAGGATGCTGGAAACCTTATTGTTATGAAGAACTGGGTTCCTTAATACATGTCTGCTCAGATCCCCTGTTACATATCTCACCTACAGTAGACTAGCTTACTCAGCACAATAGTGGCTCTCTGTTGACTGAGGGTGGCTTTCAGCTCTCCAAAATTTAGACGTGTAGGGTAGGTTTCCTCTGAAGTGAATGAAAAGACACAGACACTTGCAGAGAGTGATTCATCCCACCTATCTTAATGCCTATCGTAGAGTGCAATGAACTGCCCTTTAGAGCTGTTGGTCTCTTTCCATTGATTATAAATGGAGGCTAGATGACTAGCCTAGACTAGGCACCCCGGTTTTGAGATAGCTGAAATCAGATGAGATTATGAGATATTATAGTCCCAAGCTGTACCTGATGACTGCTGTGAAATTCAGACAACCTGAGTTAGCTTTAAAGCAGGTAGCTCAGGTAGTGACAGCAGTATGGTCACAGGTAACATGGAACTCACATGGGTGAACCAGCTGTTTCACCAGCTTCTTGGGTGGATGCTTTGTGACTGAACAGTCCATGCTACATTTCTGACAATGTAAGGAATTGTTTAAAGCTGACTTTGAAGTGTCTCTACAGCTGCCATAATGAGTGCAATACACACATACCTTAAAAAATGATGCTATCTACTAAGGCATCATTATCACCTCTTGCAGGATTTTGGTAGTCAAGTACTGCTCAGGTTCTCCTCAGCTTAAGTTGTGTGAACTGCTGAGATTAAAATTCAGGTTATTTAGCTGTAGGCGTAGTATTCGATAAGATTCTCACACTAACTAAAATACTGCATCTGCATGAGAAATAATATAAAGGTGATAATACAGTTTATAGGTGTTACCTAAAGGTAAAGAATATTGGGGAATACATTTAAAGATTTTCCTAGCACTGGGAAATACTCCATATTTCCAATGTTCCTGCTTTGTTTCACATCTGAACATATTAATTGTTCCTTCCTTATCCAAACTTAACATGCTGCCCATTCTCCTTTGGTTCTGAGATGTAATCTTTCCCACAGCGTGGGAAGGCAAACCCTTTTACCTGATTATTGCCGGCATAAATGTTTGTTGCTTCCATCACTCTTCAAACTCTTGTACATGCATTTTGTGAACTTTACTCCCACTTCATAATACCAGGCTTCTTTAGTAGCCCTGCTAAATTAAATTCAGAATGCCAAACAGGTATTAATCAGGGTGCTTGCAAGTGTAGAATCTGCTTCCTGCCTGTTTGTAATCCAGTGAGTAATGCCAATTAGTTGTCTGCTTCCTTAAATCTTCATACACTTTCTCATTCTTGCATTCCTGCAGTAGTAGACATGGTCTTAAATGTCACGTGCAGTCAGAGGCACTTCAGGGTGTTTTGTTTCATTGCTCTTAGAGCTCAACAGGAAAATCACCACCTCCACAAGCACCACAGAAGTACACTGTGGAAGAAATGGATGAGTCCAGCTCTTGTATTTGTAGTTTAATTTGCTAGAAACTGGCATCCATCTCATTATATTCCAGAGTATCACTTCACATGTCGTGGGACAGGTAGACGATTATATACAGCAGTCTCACATCAGTGCAGCATCTTCTTGGAAAGGGGTAGGCACCTGCAGGCATTGATGTGTTTGTTTACATATGGTAAATCTTAGATTAGATTTGCAAAAGAAGCCCAGTTTTAACTGGTTGTATTAAAAGGGATCAGAAATCCAGAGATCATCCCTCAAAAAGAGATGGTACTCACAATTATTTGTTGCAGTTTGAGAATTCAAACCTGTGTTTTCAGTAGTATAGAAGCTGGAAAAACTAGAGACCTGGAAATACAATACACAGTCATTGTGTGGTACAAACCACTGGTTAGGAGTACAGATAGAAATATTATACATGGAATACTTTTTTTTTTTTCCTTGTGTACATATGTAATCAAGGACCCAGATTCAGATTCTTAGACAACAATATACTTCAATTAATTCCATTTATCTAGTGAGTTTATCAAGCACTGTAGATATATGAAGTGCAATAGAGTTGGTTGCAGGTTTTTAGAATACCAGTTAAATTAAGAATACTTTAATTTTTCATTCCTTGGGTCTCTATCACTGCAAACTCTAGATTTGTGGAAAGTACCTTTTGCTTTCACACCGGACACTCTTTGGCTTTGATGATCTGGGCTATGGTTCCACTCCCACTTTTGGTCTTTTCTGATGTCTTTGAAGAATTGCTTGTAAAACCAGTGCTATAATAAAATTACCACCTCTGTAGACAGAAGTGTTGACTACCGAAAAGGGCTCAGTGACAGAGCTGTGAATGTAAATTATTCAGTGTTTTAATTCATCAGCTAAGCAGTCAAAATGAAAATCCTTTTCGTAAAAGGACATATGGGTAAAATTTTCAGAGATGCAGGGTGGATTGACTCCCCTTAACTGTAGTTGCCTAAAACCTAGATACGGTGTCTCAGCGAGTCACCTCTGGCCTGTTGCAGTCAAGAGAGAGATATATGTATGTGTTAGAAGCTGATTTATCCCACCTGAAGTACCTACAAATGTTAATGTGCAGATCTCTGGAGGTGAGTGGTGGTGAACGTTGCCTGCAGAGGGAACACGGAGCAGCGTGGACCACAGGGCTGGCACTCAGTGCTGTGCAGATACCTGCGCTAGCTTGAAACAAGCTACTGGGCTAACTGCAGCAGCACACCGCTTTGAAATGCTTATTTATGCTCCTTTAATCGTTCTTTAAACCTTTTGAAAGGGGGCTTCAGTGCCTGCTTTTTCAACAGCCACGCTGAAGGGCTGCTCTCTGAAATTTGTTACAATTTAGGGTGTTGGTGAACCCCTCCTCGTTAGACACAAATAACCACTGTGCGATCTTTTATATTTTCCTCTTCTGTGCCTGCTTGGTTGAAACTCTGAAGCACTCAGTGCAGAAGTGTCTATCCTGTTTTAAAATGTCTTTCCCCATGCTGATGTACTTGTTACTGTTCCTCTCCCAAAGGCTGTAACCCCTGCAGCTCAGCAGTAGTCTGGCTTTTATACGTGATCCTCATCAGCTTCACGGTGAAGTCAGACAGTTTAATTAGCCTTTATCTTTTGCTCTGGAAGAGTGAGCTCAGGGTATGTCTATTAGTGCCATGAAGAGGTCTCACGCAGCAGTATTCATTGCCTACAGTATGACACACAGTCATAAGCATCCCTGAGAATTAGGACAGCAGAATTACAGTGCACGAAGGATACTCAGACTTGGTATTTAGGTAGGGTTTGCGCTTTGCATGTATGCAGACTCACTGATCTGTGTTACTAGTTTCACTCTTTTTGATATTTGCTATTCCTGAAAGATGACAGCAGAAGAGAAACGTGGTAGCAGTTGGCTTGTAGAAGTAGCCTTTATTATACACAGGTAGGAGAGAGCAGTAAGGACTTGGTGCTCGCAAAATCTGTATAACCATGACTGTTCTTTAGAACTCAGCTCAAGGATGAAGGAAGCTTTCTGGGAAGTGTGTTTACTTCCATGTGGGATGCAAAGTAAACACCTCACTAACTATGTACATGACATACAACATTAAGAATTAAAATGAGAACTATTTTTCTCCAGTATATAAGGGAATAAACAGTAGATTTAAGGTATGTAACAAGAGAATACTTACACATCAGATAAATAATAACTTGTTGACATAAAAGAAATAGATTTTTTTTTTATTAAAGGGCAGATACCTCTAGCTCTTAGTCTTACTTTGTGCGTACACTACAGACAAAAATTACAGTAGGAAAAGTCCATGTCTGAGCACTCAGATCTGAAACATGCCAAGATTACTGTTACCAGTACAGCTTTAATTCATTCCTGTCATGTGTGTGACAAAACAGTCCTTCACTGTAAGAGCATGTACTGGTTTATCTGCAGGACAGCAATATCCTGTGGGATGGAGCATGTCCAGTTACTCTTATTTTTTAGAGATCTAACAATGTATAGTTCTTTATATATTCAAAATGCCACTCTCAGGTTGAGTTAGTGGTGAATGGTCAGTGCTTCTGAAGAATAAATCTGAAGGTCTTATACCAGGCACTGGAAAAAGTATGAACACACAGTCAATATGATCTGTGAACACTTTTTTTTAAACAACTTAACTATTGTCATAACAAAAAATCATGTGGCAGGAACATAAAGTCTGTGGGCCAGCAATCAGCTACCTTTGCCAAGCTGTAATCAAAGCTCTTAGCTGATAAAATCTAAGGAATTTCCATTCTATGAAATTCTGTTTTTTAAAGTTTTATAATTTTACCAAATCTAGATGGATTACCATGGAGATTCTGAAAAAAAAAAAAAAAAAAAAAAGAGCCAACATGCTGAGTCAAGTTTCAAATCTCCGCTCCAAAATACAGTGACAAAAAAGCTCCTTCAAGAAAAGATTGCCAAAATGTTTTTCGAGGCGTTATGTTTTCCCTGAGCTAACTCATTTCCAGGAATGTCTGAGCCATTTTGGTTGAAATTGAAGAAATTTGTTCCTTACTTATGCAAGAAAAATTGGAATGCAAACAGTCAAAGTCCAGTAAACTTGCAAGCAACTGAAAATTGGGTCTTATAATGGGAAATGTTAGGCAACTTTAATGATAGGCAGTCCTACCAGCCCCACCTCTGACATACTTAATCTACCGTGGTATTAATTTGCACTGAAAAATAATCCATTAGCTTCAGTGGAAATCCTGCATAGAAAATTACCTCGGCAGTTGGCAGGGTCTCCTCGTGGCTGCAGCATTGACTTCAAGAGGTCAGGTCTTTGGCTGGTGACCAACAGGCGATGAGTGAGGTGCCATCTCCAGCAGCACAGGAGACCGCGGTGTGACTCTTACCTGTGTGCCAGGGACTTGTTGGAGAAGGCAACAACCTTTGTAAAAGATGAAACAAGGGCCACCACAGCCTGCAGGGCCTCTGGAGGTGTTGCAGGTTAGAAGGCAGCGTGCCTCCAGGCACCAGCATTTGGCAGGACTCTCCTTCCCCACCCTGAGCCTCTTCAGAGGGGTAATTTGGTGTGCGTACACTTCAACTGAATTGGCACAGTCTGCATAGACGTTGCAGGCTGCAACACACACAGGGTGCGAGCCGAGAGAGGTTTGGGCTGTGGAACAGGACTGCTCCAACGTGCCCGGGGTGCGGAGCTGAGCCTCCTTGCTGCGAGCACGCCCGCACCTCGGTGCCCCTTTGCCACACTGAGAGCGCCAGCGTGGGCAACGGTGCTCCTGAAAAGCAGTATTTTTAGGCAAACCCCCCTTGTGTTTAAGAACAATGACCACAGGAAATTAACATTGAAAACCACCCTCCAGCCTCTGCCCTAAATAGCTCCCAGGGCTGGCTATGCATTGCTGTCGGAGTCGCCCTTAGCACAGGTGAGAGGCAGCCACAGCCTGTGTCCTGGCACCATCTGAACCTCGGGGTGGGCAAAATCCAGACCCAGCCTCATTGCTGAGAGGCAGCTGGAATCAGCGAATGTGGAAAAAGGCACTTCGGGCTCCGGAGAGCCTCCTGGGGAGGGTGAGGAGCTGTGTGAAACCTGGGGCAAACGGCCAGTCCTGCGAAAATAAGCTGGGCGCTAGGTGCATCCAGAGGCATGGTCTGGGGTGTTCTGGGTGCTCTGCTGTCAGCCAGTGAAAAAACAGTTGTTTGTTGTTACCTTCTCCTCTTTTATGCAACTCAGAGCTGCTGAAGATTTTGGGCCCTTTTAAAACCAGCAACAGGAGTTGTTTTAACAGGTTTGTGAGCTGGAGGAGCTGCTTGGAAGCAGGCAGTGTTGCAAGTTATACTCGAGATCCGCACCTGCAGAGAAACCTCCCTCTCCTTCTGTGCAAACCCTGCACTCTCTTGTTTGAAGCTGCCTCAAGAAATGGTGCTGCAGGGAGCAGTTGTTTGCCATTCACTGGAACGGGGCTTGGGGATGAGTGGTCTGCTGCGTGGTTTTTTATTTCAAGCTAAAACAAACTTTTTTTGAGACAGATTTGAGTGCGGGGCAAAAGGCATCTTCACAGGCAGTTTTATTCCCCTCACTGCTACAACTTTATTTAAGCTTTTCCCCGTGTCTTTTACTATCATGTTGTTCCCATCTTTGGGAGCCAAGCGGCTTGAGAGCTGAAAGAGAAGTGTTGTCAGGAGGGTGATTAAAATTGGGATTGATGCAGCTGGGAGCCAGGGTTCAGTCACCTCTCTGGGCCTCTGCGTTAGTGTTATGTCAGACACAGTAGCTTTACCATGCGCGGCAAGTTTATGTATTTTTTATTGTCTTGTGCTGCCAGAAAATATTGACCCCGGAGTAGCTGCTCTGTGTAAGCAGTCAGTGGTGGAGGGCAGCGCACTCTGCAAACCATTTACGTTCCCTCTTTAATTTGTCACTTATGAGTCATATCTTTTTACATTTACATTTTTAAATTAGTTCAGTGTGCCCTGAGCTTCAATTCCAGAATCCATGCTAAAAACTTCCCAACTTTATGAGTTATTAAAAAAATTCCAAAACCCCTCACTTAATTTACGTTCAACATGTAGAACAACTTAAAGTTATGAGAAGGCTTCACATTTTTATAAGGACACGAGTTTGGGGAGAGATTAGATTTTAAGGCTCATATGCAACATGGAGCAATTGCATCCACTTGGTCATCTCTTCAAAGGCGATACTGTCAAGTGAAATTTGGCCCAAAATTTAAAAGGAAAAAGAAAAGTTTTGGCGTAAAACCCAAGCTGGTCAAAGTAAAATGGTTTCTCCAACATAAATTCCATTAAAAGAAACAGACTAGCAAATGCTTGAGATCTCCCATATGGACTGAGGAATAGTTTTACATTGGAGCACAGTGCAGTTTTTTGGAGTGCATTTGAGACTGCTTCTGTTTTGGAAGCCTGCTCATGTCTTGTTTGAATGATGATTTAGACTGTATATAGCAAAAAGCAATGTTAACATATCTGAAACATCAGCGTAAAGGCTGTCTGTTAGAAGTGTTTCTTTTTAAAGAGAGCAAAACGCTCCTACCCTATGCCATTTTTTCCCTTTAATTCTCATGTCAGGAAGTTTTGAAGACCAGCTCTCTGTGGCCGCATGAGTAAGGCAGGGGTGTAGGAGGGTGGTGCAGTGACTGACGCAGTTGGATGTGGGTCCTCCAGGTCTGTCATCTGACTCTGACGTCTTTATGATGCTTGTACATTTGAAAGTCCCTCTAAGCAGATATCCAGACTTACTGATATCAGTAGAAACCTCTTTCTCTGAGCCTCAGTTCCCCTTGTGTGCAGTAGGAATAGTGGCACTACCCTACCCCAGGAATGACATGAATAGTGGAAGGTGGTGAAGACCAAGGTGTTTGTTTACTCAAGTTGTGTTTTTAAGGCACGTTCCTGTCCAAGGTATATCACAATATGAGTGAAAAAGCTTCAGTTTCCTTTGATAAATGGAAACTTTTTTTTTTTTTTTTTAAAGTTTATTTCATATTTGTCCATCCTCAGGATGGGAAGAAACAGGGTTTTTTTTTCTGTCCTGTTAGCTTTGAGGTCCCACCGTACATTGTTGCTCCATATTGCTCTTGTCAGAACAACACAGTTGTCTTAGGCTCCAGATCCCAATTCCTTAATCTCCTTGAAGGTATTGTAGGAGGTAAAGGCGGCTCGTAGGAGCAAGCCTCTCATCAAATCATCCGTTACTCAGAGTTAAATTCGTTTCACAGAATGGTAAGTGTCAGGCTCTTCTAGTGCCTGCTTAGGAGCTTCACACTAGTGCAGCCCGGAGAGATAAAACTCAGACAAAATAGAAGGTCTGAAAAGACGAAACTCCTGAATGGATAGATATTCTTTTCACATTTGTATTATACCTCTGACTGTTGAGTGACCGCAATCAGGTGCACATGCTTTTAAACCATAAGTTTTCTGACTTTGGGATGTGAATCAGCCACTTTTGTGCAGCTGAGGGAGCGAAGCTTTACAGCCGGTGCGGTTGCCTCCGTGCGTGTGTGTGTCTTGAGGGGTGGGGAAGGCAGCCATCCTTAACCAAACATTTGCAACCTGCTGTTTTAGCTGGAATAGGAAAACCAGCTTGACAAGAATGAACGGCTTCGCCAAGCGACATTCAGGGGAGGTTGGTGGGATTTTAAACAAATCTCCTTAAGCAAGCATGAAAACAAGCTATTTAGCACTCATTAATGTCTCAGGTTAAACTCTTGAATAATTTGTCATGGTTAGGCTCTTTTGGTTTCATTGGTGTTTTTCTAGTGACTAACGAGATGACAGCTACACGTGCTTCTTGGTATGCCACTGTTCACAATAGAGTTTAAAGTTGTGTATTTGTTATTGATGTCATTAAAGTGATGGATTTGAGCTTGGTTTCTGAGGCAGCCGACTGGGTGGTTAGGACTAATTTCTAGCAATGGTTTTGGAGGTTGAAACCAAAGTGTGTATAAAAGGAAATGTTTCTTCTTTTAAGCAAATAATTTGAACCCAGATGAATGAAATTTAAGCAAGTGGGCATCAACTCTGAGTTAATTTTGACATAGTTGTCTGGAAATCATCACCAATTAAAATATTTTTATGAGCTCGAATGTAGTATTGTCTTTCGGTGCTTATGTAAGAGAGGAACAAACTGCTTGTTTAACCCCAGCCTTGAGACTACTGGCCAGAATATATGACTGAAGTCATAGCCTTTTGGAGCTGCAGGGAGGGCATGGGCCCTTGGCAAAGCTCATTTTGTAGGGGCAAGGCGATTTCCCTATCTAAACTGAAAAAATACATACATTTGAACAGATCGCTTGCACCCGTTAGGATTGAAAATGAATCTCACCCAGTACCTTTGACATTTTTGGACAACAATCACTAATAGAAAAGACAGACATAGCTGTTTGTACCCATCTCTGTAGTAAGGGAACATTTCTCTGGAATGGGGACTCCTGCAAAAATCCTGCAGAAGTCAGTGTGAGTCTCAGATGTGCAAAGAGGATAGGAGCAGGTCTGGAGCCAGGGAATCCCAGTTCAGAGTAAAAATGAATCCCTTGGGTTGTTATAATCAGGTTCTTTCATGTGCTCCTCCAGACTGAATAGCTAGCAAGATAGTTCCTTAATTTGTACACACACCTTTCACACCTGCACATAAAGAAAACCTTTGATACCAAGTGCTTGATGGTACAAGATGAGTATGTGCAGAATTAAAAGGATGCACACCATGCTCAAGTATTTGTATAGCCTTTTAGACTCTGCATATTTAAAATAATGAATACCCTGTCTGATGGGGAGGAGCAATCTCTACATTGTGAATGTGGCCTTTTCATGAGAACACCATTGTTCTTCATTGTTTTTACATTGCAAAGAGAGTTGAAATGTGGAAGACTTGAGTATAAATGCCTGTTGCATGTCTTGTTACCGTGTTTCCAACCACAGTTTCACTTATTCAATGAGACAGACTTTTAACATTCAGATTTTTCTTATTGGTGTTTATTGAGTTTTTGCATTTTCTTTTATTATGCTATATGCCTACATATGTATATATATGTACATAATAGTACCGTGTGCTTATGAAACAGCCTATCATGAGTTTTTGTTTTCCATTCCATAATTATCATTTGATTCTTGTGCAGTAGTGTATTTGCATTATTCAGGCTCCCAACACTGTAGACAGATGTTCAAGTATAGATGTTCAAGTTTTTTAACACAAACAAAACTGTTTATATTTAACTTACAGAATCATTATAGCTTTGGTATGTATGCATGGAATTTGCCCCCCTGTGAAGTGTTAACACTAGACCTGTGCGCCACTTCAGTCTGAAAGAAGGTAGACCTGAAATTGCACTTAATTTCAGCCTCCAGTTGGGTCCATACCGAGCAAATTTCAGGGCTTAGATGCATGATCAAGTTACAGGGGATGTCTGTGTTTCCACATGTCAGCTGAGCCACAGCAGCTGCCCGGTAGGTGTTCTTGGCCCCCCATAAATGTAAGTTGATTTGGTTTAGCTTAGCCCTCAATAAAAGAGGCTTAAGATGAGTAGAATCGCTGCACACTTGCCACAGGCAGAGAGCACATGCGCAGACTTTACCATCCAGGTCCAGGACATGGTAACCCATTCCACCCCAGGAATCGGCTGTGTATCTGTATGGCCCTGTACTGGCAGTAATCAAGCCAATTTTTAGATCAGCGTTTACATTCTCTTTTAAAAATTAGTTGTTGAATCTTTAACATAGCTGGGTTCATTGGCTTGCATAAAGACAGCTTGCCAGTTCTCTGTCAGCCTCAGAAGCACTGTTGCTTACAGGAGAATGGCGTTTTGAGGGTCTCTTTCAAAACAGAAATTATTTGATTTCTCAGCCTGGTTGAGGAGAGACTTCTTTAGAGAGACTTTGACAGGTATTTTAGTCCCTAAATTTTACCAGTCTTTATTTCTTAGGTATTCTGCCTATGGAAAAATAGCTTCCATTTGTTTACCATGAACTCTGTAATTGCCACAGTCTATAATATTTAGTATACAGCAACCAAAGGCTGATTTAAGAAATTAGCTTTTGAAATCCCCTGTGGCCTCCTTTGCTTGCTGAGTAGGGCGAAGTTGCAACACTTCTCCGGGACATAGGCAACAAGCACGATCGTGAGCTCCGTGCGAGAAAGTGAGACTGTGCCATGAGTGTGGGCAGACCATCAGCCCGCTCAGCAAGCCGCAGCTTAACATTGCTGTTGGCTTTCGGTGTGAATGACAACTTATTTAGTCGTTTCAACTCAGAGTGAGTTATCTAAACTTGTGCCTCCGCGTTTATAACAACATATCCTTCATCTGCTCTTCCTTAACATGTTGTGACTCTTCTTAGACAAAGGATTTGAGAAAGTAGGGAGTTTGGGTTTTTTCGTTTTCTGCAGCCTCTTTGAACAGGATTCCTGGTTCTCAAACTCACAGTCCTCTGGGTCGTTCCTCTACTCTGTGTCTGCAACGGTCTAGCGAGTGGTGTTTGTCCCTGTACTAACCTTTGGAGTCCTTAACGATGTTTGATTCTTATTATATGTAAATATGAGCTGTCCATGGATATTCGTAAACATGCATGTCCATGGGTAAGCTCCCATCTTTTTCCTGTGGATTAGGATAAGATTTTTTTTAAGGAAGGAGAAGAGAAGAAGGTAGGTCAGCTCCTTCCTGAGCTCAGGTGGACTTTGCATTCAGCATGTCTCGTGGCCACATCCAGTGGGGGAAGGTGATAGCAGAACCTACTGCAAATACAGTAGGAAAGGCAGAAGGTGTCAGGATGGAGGCATCTGCCATAAGTGCCTTGGCCTCCCTGCATGTCTCCAGGGAAACTGGGAAATTTGTGAGCCCTGTAGACCAGTGTGACAGTAAATCCATGCCAGAGGAAGGCACATTGCTTTGCCTTGCACATCCTCTAGCAGGAGGAATTCCAGGATCTGGGGGACCTGAGGGCTCCTTGGGTGTCCTCTTGAGCCACAGCTGTGCTGTCTGCGGAGGTCACCATTCCCCCGTGTTCTTCTAATCTGCATTAGTCAAAACAAGGTGGATTAGCAGAGTGCTGCTCCAAATCGGTGCTAACTGTGGTCGAAGATGAGTGATTAACCGCAGCGAAAGGCCAGGCGTGATAACCTGGTCAACTGGCACAGCTGCAACCTGAAGAGGCTGCATGAACACAGCCCTGATTGTGTCAGGCTCGGTTACCCCCTATGGTGGTGGCTCGTCCGAGCTTCCTGATAAATAGCAGGGGCTGCAAAGTGGACAGTGACCAGGTTTCAATTAAACGTCTCACTGAAATCGGCTTCTGCTTTGGGAATGGAAAGTGAGCTCCAAAAAAGTCAGTTCCCATTAGCTGAGTGCCTAAGCAAGTTTTATTTTTTAAAGCATTATTTAAAAATTTATAGAGTTGGTTAGGCAAAAAAAAAAAGTTAGTTTGAGTGAGCTCTACAACAGTGTCAGAAAACCCCGAAAACAGAAGCTTCTCCTGGCAATGTTGACAGTGTAGTAGCCATAAACCTGCCGCTACAAGACCTAGTTGGTCATTTCTCGCCTAAGGGGGAAAAAATAATTGAGATTCATTAGAGGGGAGAGAGCCTCCAGGCTGATTTAATCTGGAATTCTACAGCCTGACATTAATGAGAAAAAGTTTGGGGTTTTTTTGCCAGTTTTTGGCCGATTCATTTCTACATTACAGGCAGTAATAAATTGACAAGTTTTCACGAAGTTTGGCTCGATGCATTTCTAAATGCAAGGTACCAGAGGAGCCACTGTGAAATCACATTTCACTTTGGCTCACAGTATTGCAATGACCTTTTTTGTTGTCTTTTGTAATTAATGACTTACTTTTCTGTCACTTCTCCACACTGCCCATATAAATATTTCTGAAATAGAGCCTCTCATAGTGGCTAACATCATTTTTCATTAGCAACGGTGAACACATGGGAGTAATTTGGGATGCTGGGTGTGTTCCTCTGTGCATTACTGTCCAGCACGTCCCTCCTGTTCATTGAAGTGCTGGTGCAGAAAAGCTCAGGTAGAAAAGAAAAGCTTTGGAAATGGTAAATTCTCTCTTGCTGCTCCACACATGTTGGCCAGGGTGCAACCATAGAGTAAAAGGAACCTGGTACAGCCAAGGAATAGCTAACTTCTCCAGTGGCATACCCATACCCATCCTTAAAGGCTTACAGTTCACAGAGAAGCAGAGCAGATTACTAAAATTGTAGTTTTTGAGAAAGTAGACTTAAATGTTATTATAAAGTGTTATTATAGCTAGACCAGTGAAAGTTTAGTGAATGGGAGGAGGTAAAAGCACCCAAAAATACATGTACAGCAAATGCTAAGAGAAGGAGGGAAAAATAAGATGAATGGAAGACATCAAAGAAGAAATGTTTGCTGGTCTCTGTTGGTTTGTTTTCTGAAGGAAGCTGCCAGAAAATAAAAAAGAGGAAGACAAAAAAATGGATTAGGTGTGTAAGGAATCAAACATTGGAAAAGGCAGGGAAAGAAATATGTGAATACTATTTATCTGTGCTGCTAGCTGATAAATTGCTTCCCTCTTAGTTGCTCCATTAAAAGCCAAAGAGCCAGAATGTTTTAAATGATCATATTAATCATATCTATTTAAGTTCAGTAATTTCTAAGACATGGGACAGAGCATAACCTAGAGTGCTCTAGAACGTGCTAATAATCTCTGAGCAATGCTGATGGGAAAGGAATGATTCCTAACAAGCCCATAATTTTAAGATTAATTGGTGAAATGTCCCATCACGTTGTTATTTTCAGCATGGGCAATTTCTTGTAGACCTCAGTCAGTACAGGGCAGATAGACTCTTTTTCCTCCTTGAGAGGATTTTGTCTCTCCAAAACTATTACCCATTAATTTTGGAGTATTGTGAGTTACGTATTTAACGCATTTTCTCCCCAGTCTGACCTGGACAAGAGAGTCCAGACTTGCATATGTCAACTAAACAGGCATTCAATGCATTCACATATGGGGAAAAAAGCTTCACAGGTTCCATCTTAAAGAACAAAGATGAGTGGAAATCCCCATCAAGATAAGGAACCAACAGTCTGTGCCATTTCTGAAAAGACCAGGGGAATACTGGAGTTTTCCAAAATATTGCCTTCAGGGTGCATCATAAAACTAAGGTTGTTGTCATTTGTGGTCAGAGATCTCACTGGACTTTCACCAGCACATTAATGCTGGCCCATGAACGCCAGCCATTGTAACCATACACATAGAAGTTTTCACTGCTGCTTCATGTGATTAGCACATTTTTATATGACTGTTGAGTTCCTGACTTTTGTGCAAAGTTCCCAAATTCCCTGGTATTATTCATTGGTGAGGACAACAATTCTTGCTGCTTGGTTGTAAGTAACTAGTGCTTGTTTTTATTGCTAAACTAAGACTGAATCCCTTTATAGTCGTGGTCCTGCCTATTAAAGCAGGACTCTGTGCAGGTTTGGTCTCACTTGTCCATGTCAGACTGGGGAGAAAGTGTGTTAAATACCTGAGTCATAATAATCCCAAATTAATGGGTAATACTTTTGGAGAGTCAAAATCTTCTGAAGGAAGAAGGTGACATTTTGGCTTAATGATTTCAAAGCAGGATTGCATCTTGATAAACTAGGTTGCCCCTTTGAACTTTCAGTTCAACTGTCAGAAAGTTAAATCAATGTATAGAATGAATCAGTGTTCGAGTGCAGTTTTCCTGTCCTTTTCTTTTTTTTTCTTTTCTTTTCTTTTTGGTCCTTATTTAAAACCTCAAAACCACTATGGGCAATTTCCCCAAGATCCACTTTAGACGTTTGTGGCATGTAGCATGAAGAGTAGGTGCAGCTGGCCAAACCCTGGCAGTCTTATCCTTTTGAGCTTTTTCCTCCGGTTTCAGCAAATAACACAAGAAAAGCTGCCGCCCCTCTCCCCACAAAGCCAAAGGCTCACTGTAATAGCTGTATCAGCCTAAATCTTGCTTCTCTTGAAGTAAGTGGGTGTCTTGCCATAAACTCAGAGAACTGGGTCTGGCCATTTCTACTGGATTTAATGTCTGTCTCCAATTGCCACACCTCAGTTGACAAGCAGTTCCTCTGCTATGGAGCTGAGAAACCTTACCAAGCATGCAAAACTCACAAATATTGTTTAACCACAACAATCATCACAGGAAACATTGGCCTGAAACTTAGGCTTTGTTTTGAAAACAGCAGGTTTAGGGGAGAGAGATCATCGTTAAATCCAGCTTGGACAAAACTATGTTCGTAGCTTTTTTTGGAGTGTCACAGAAAGACAGTGCCGCCACTAATGTCTTCAGTATTTCCTCGCTGTGTTGAAAGGCTCAGTCAGAGCATTTTGCTCAGACATGGGACTGAAAAAGTACTGTTGATTTAACAAACCAACCTTATTTGGTTGTATTAGTAAGGGCAGCTTTCATAATGGTCAATACACTTTTACAATTTTATCAGAGGTGCGATTACTTTGCAGTAAGACATACCAACACCACAGCTAGGAGGAGGATTTTTCAGTGCCATGGTCCTCAGGCTTGAAACGGGAGAAAATTCCCCAGAGCTTACAATGCAAAGGGATAAAACGTGGGAGGGAAAGCAGAGAGGAGACTGCCTTGCATATGGCACCATCAGGAGCTGAGCACAAAACCTCTGCCCCCAAGCAAAGCATCCTGTGCCCATCCCGCCTGCAGAAACCTAAGGTGGTGGCAGATGCTGAGCTGAAGAATTGAGAAATGGATTTTACTATTTACATTGCTATAATTTATCTGTAGCATAATGTTGAAATTGCCACTAGAAAAAGATTAGAAACATGCTTCCTGCTTGGTTTCCTTGCTGCTCAGGCCACACACACATAGAGTGTGCCATTAACCATTGCAGAGCTCCCATGCCCGATGGAGAAAGGCGCTTGTTCAGTACCCTCAAGCTGCACCAAGATTTGCAAACCATCAAGAAAACAAACCTGTGCACCATTTGTTTGTGCCCTGTGGTTTGCTGCTGGTTTATGCCTGATTTCTGATCTGATCTTGTAGTCCCGGTTGCTTTTTTCTTTACATTTACTTCTTTGATCGAATAAATTAGCATTTTACACTATGAAAAATCCCCCAGTTCTGTGGCAAACCTTCTTCCCCTTCCCTCACCCTCTCACTACCAAGAATTATGTCATTCTAACACCATGGGTGGATGGGCACACTAAAAGTATGTGTATGCTTTCTTCTGATTTAGTTGGATTTGCTAGTCTGAAATGTAGGGTGTTTGCTAATTCCACAAACTAGCTACTGTAACTAACATCAGATATAGTTGCTGGGGGAAAAAAAAAAAAAAAAAAAAAAAAAAACACAGTTTGCATTTTAGTCCAAAAGGGATATTTCCATGCATTAAGGGTGGTCTCCTTCTCCCTTTAAAATATCCTTTAATCACTGTGTATCTTGGTTAACATCCCTGTTTTTACAGGATTCCTATAGTTTACATTCAAAATTGGATAGGTGATGTTTTAATACATGTTTAATTGTTTTGAGCTGAAGTGGTTTCATTTTGCCTGGATTTTTACCCGTGTTGATTACAAAATTGGAAGTTTTATACTGCGATCTATCTAGCTGAGGGGAAAGATCGGCAGTCCAGGGTGGCTCTGAAAAAAGTTCTCAGCAAAGTCTCTGTGTTGTGCTCGTAGCATAACCCATCACTGAAATTTAAGGCTATATTTCAATCTCCTTGTACTTGATGTGGGGCACCCGTTTGTACTTAAGTCCTGTGCTATTTCAGGGTCAAATGTGGGAGGTAAAATAATTGCATAGGAAACCTCAGCAAGGGGAGAAGTTTCCCTCTGTAGAGATATGGTTGATGCTTCGCTGCTCTGTATTTTGGAGGTTCAGTTGCAGTTTTGCTGTCTACCAACCAAAGGAATTTAATGCAGCAGTCAGAGGCAAGCCTTATGCAATGCGACAGGTGCTAATCTTCCAGGAAATTCATCCTACATCCCACCCGTTAAGGGAGTTTTATGTAAAAAATGGTTTAATGTCTCTTTAAAGGTGTCAGCAAGCATGTGAGGACCACACAGCTTGGGTTCCACTGAAAGTAATGGAGTGAAATTGTCTGCATAATTATTTTAGTTGGATTGAGAATCTGCAGTCCTCTCTTGCTCCAGGAAATAAACCTCTGTTAAAACCATATGGCAGTATTCTCAGAAGAGACGTGATTACAGGGCCACTTCTCTTTCACGTCTCTAGGCAGAGTTAGAGAAAGTTGTTATGTTTGTGCGTAATTAATCTGTCTTTTTCCTTGTGAACAGACACAGAAATGTCATTTTCAGCATATGTGAGAGTGTTTGTGTGTTTGTTTGCATACACCAGTAAGCTTGCTTTTCAGTGTACTGAAGCAGCAATAAATGGTGCTGCATCTGAACAGAATTAGAGGCACGGAAGGAATGTACCATCATGCGTACATACCAAAACTGTGTAACAGAGGAACTCCATCAGAATGAGTTATGCTTAAGTTGAATATAAGCAACAGTACTTTTAGAAGCTACAGCCAGTGGAAATATTACCTTACTTTCAATGAGGCCACTTAACTCGCACACACATGCAAAATAAAATACAAAGGGCAGGTTTTAATTACAGTGCGCCTTGTCCTTTGCCGTGGCATGTCATCTCCTGCCACTTTTACAGGTGACTATGGGGTTACCCTGGTCTGATGTGGTGGGGGATGTGATGGCTTTAGGCAACGCAGTGGCACTTCTGATCCTGCCGTGCTGTGGTCCCTGTGATAAAGAATTTCATCTTTCTAAATGAAGAACAGTCTGTTATCTTAAACATACACAATATTAAGTGAGACTCTTGTTTTACTTTAGTCTGGAAAAATATGCCAGGGACAGTCAAAGTCAACACAAAATAACAAACAGCAAAAGGTAGCACCATGTGGTCCCGGGCCTGGGTTGGTGTGGGCAGATCACAGCAACTTGTGTTCAGGATACTCCCAGCAGCCCTCAGGAGCTGGGTACCCCTCCCTGCCTGGCAGGGATGCGGGAGCTGCTCCTTACAGGAGAAGGCCTTTCACCAGTTTTTCACGTTGCTGTTTTTGTGAAAGCAGAGAAGGAAACATCCAAACACTAAATACGAAGGTGTGAAAACCACAGAGCTGGGTAGTTGTACAGTTTCTTAACTGTCAGGTGAGCAAGCCTTGACTTTCACTTTAAATTCAGTGGCCACAATTCTCTCTTACATCATTTTTATACCAGTGTACATCCATTTATTTTAGAGAAGATTTATGCCACAATCAACAAGAAAGCAAGAAACATTATCAAAACATTGGCGAACAGTAATACCAGTCATTCTCAAACACTATCAAGAAACTTTATGAAAGAAAGACAAAACTGGAAAAAACCGCTTTTCACTCTCAAATCTCAGCGATGTACAGGAAGTAAATTGCCACCGCTCCTGGTGAGAGAGAGAGTGCTGGGGATAGATGTTCTGTTCAAATGATGCGGTGAAATACCGCTATCATGGAGAAAGGAGCATATTTTCCCTACTGTATACAAGATATATAATTTTAAACCAATGTTTTGTTGGAAATGCTGCCAGATGCTGGGGGTAGACTTGACAGCAGATAACCCTTGGCAGTAGTTTGGCCATCTAAATCCATCAGAGATTAGAAATTGGGTTCAGTCCTAGTCTGATGTTAGTTCTTTGGTAAAGGGGAATCATTAGCACACAGAGTCTTCTGTCAAGGGACGAGTAACTTGTTTGTGCATCAGAACTGGTCAGTGATGGGGACACTGACAGCCAAACTCCTTTGCTGCTGCCAAAAGGAGAATAATCCTATGGGCCTTGTGGGAAGCTGGAGCGAAAAGACAAGAAATGATCCATCCTACCTAGAGCAGACCTAAAACTGAAATGTCTTCCTTTGTCATAGTGTTGAGCTCTCTGTAGACTTTTACCAAAAAAATCACTTACTTTTTTTAAGCTTTGACTTCCTCACAGTTTGTGTTGAAGCTGGAAAAAGTTTTCCATCCCTCATTTCTGTTGCCTTTTTACTTCATTCAAATTGGTTAAGACAGATGCGTTTTACTTGTAAAAAAACACAAGGCAATGCACCACTAAAAGGTATCCAATTTCTTCAGCATCACTAGCATTACTTCTTTTACTTTTCTTGGACAAAAGGGGAAGAGCACTTTGTGTTCTATTTTCCATCATTCTTTGATGGAATTAAATCAGAGTTGTGCTTAAAAAAAAAGGAAACCCGCATATGTATGTGTTGTCTTCTAATAAATGTTGCCAACAGCTTGATTGTGCCTTACTTTCTCTGTGGAAAAAAAGCAAGTGGTAGGGCTAAAAAGTAGATTACACCACTTGTATCTAAAATTCCGTAACCAAGGAATCAAGTTTTGGTCTCGCAGAGACATGACTGTAACCATTACAGTTGAAGCAGCTATATTATTCCTTAAAGTGAGTCATATGACATTAAAAACAAAGCAAATAATAAAATTCAAATTTGTGCGAACTGTAAAGACTTCAGGGTCAGGCTGTGTCCCACTGAAGATGGTTGCAAAGCCTCTGTTCATGGCTCTGGCGGATGACTTGGGCCCCATACAATCCCATTTTTCCAATTGTAGGTTCGTACATTTTTATCCTGTGAATTAAATGAGGATTTGCCACCCACAAAGTGAAACCCAAAGAAAGAAACTTGCTTTAAATAGAAGGAGCTATTGAGGCAATCTTAATAGCACAGGGCTGATGAGTATTTCCAGAATTTAAGTACTTTAATGTTATTTCTGCCTGTTTTAAGAGAGCAGAATAAAATATCCTTGCCACTCTTGCATTGCAGAGATGTTTTCCAGTGGTGCACTGTAGTGGGCATCCAAACTTAATGACTCACCAAAATAACAATATTAAAATAGTTAGAGATTATTCAAAGCATGTGCCAGTGATGATCCAACACGTCCTAACATCTTTCTAAGCTCAAAGCATATATATATATATATGCTATATATATGTATATAGGTAGGGCTGTATGTATGTGCTTGTGCACATCTTTGAAAGCTATCATCTTCACAGCTGCCCATTTGAACAATTTGTGATTTTTATAACTAGGCATTTACAGCTTCTGTTTCTTTGATTTTCCTTTTTCCAGTGGATTGCACCCACAACTTAATGCCCAAGTGGATTTCTGTTTAACAGTGAAATAATGGACTAGTTACAGTAGGGTCAAAGTAAAGCCTGTGAGCTATAATCCTCTTTAAAAAATGAACTTGGGGGAGGGTTGTGCAGCTCAGGTGATAAGACACAGGTTTCCCTGTCTCATATGTTAGATCCTGTCCAGTGACCAAAAACTAATGCCCTCTGAGCCTGCCTGGTGTATGTGCAAGTGAAACTCATGAATTTAGAAGAAAAAATCAGGTCCTGTTTGGACTGATCATCTCTGCCATGCCTTGAGAAGAAGGCCACTTTCTACTAAATTCGGTATGGAGGTCCTGTTTGGACTGATCATCTCTGTCATGCCTTGTGGAGGTCCTGTTTGGACTGATCTTCTCTGCCATGCCTTGAGGAGAAGCCCACTTTCTACTAAATTCAATATGGCTGGAAGCAGTGGAAGAGGCATGTGGGGTTTGTGTGGGATGAGGTCCCGAAGAGCTCCCTGCAGAAGCAGGCGGAGCCGTCAGAGGGGACGTCTTGCCTGCAGTAGCCCCAGCCTTTCCCAGGCTTTCCCCAGGTGTTCATCAGCACACTTCGCGGCACTGGGAATGGCATCGCCCGCTGCTTGTGTTGGCCACCCTCCAGCCCTGTCTCGCAGGCGCACCCCCCACACCACCCGCATTCCTAGGGATTTGTTACCTTCTGCTAGCCAAATGTGCAGGCAACCGGGGCAGGGGGCGAGATTTATTCTCCACGACTCTGTTTTCCTATTGTTTTTAAGTTCACGGGAGGCTCCCCGTTACTAAACAAACTTTACAACTGTCGGCAAAAGGGTCAGCCCCCTGCTAGAGCCCTTCAAAAAAATACTACATTCCTCACAGCCAAATGCAGTTGTGTCACTCACCTCTCTCCCTTCTGTGCCCCCTCGGGCTTTTGGTAGGAGGCATCACTCCAGAGCAGGTTAAACACCTGGCTTAGGCACTGAATGAGTGACCTGCAAAGCCCGTCAGGACAGGCTTAACTTTGGCCAACACCTTGCATCTCATGCACTTGCAATGCTTTGCTGACTTTTGGGCATGATGTTATTACACAGCTGGTCCAGGGTAGAGGCAGTCAGCCTTGGGGCTTGGGGGGTTTAATATGAGACGAGTGTATGTAGGGCTGCAATTTCCATAGCAAGGACAGGATCTGTGTTTGTGTAGCTCACAGCAGAATGTAGTTTTTCTTTTTTTCTTTTTTTTCTGCCAAAGGGAAGAAAAAAACTCCAGTGGAGTTTATGAATTAAGCACTTCCAGGAGCAAAGAATGCAAATAAGGAGGCAGCCTTACTGGAAAACCCCAGGATTTGATAATCTCTCACTGCATTGAGAAGCTTCCTATGCTCTAATAGAACACATAGGTTGTCCAAAACATTTGCTTCCAGGCTTAGTGGGTTTTTCTTCCCCAATAAGTTTGTCATTTTGATGTCCCTTGTTCTTCATACTGGCATGGAGAGGAGCGCACAGGTTTTAGCAGAAGGGGATGACCAGGGCTTCACTGCGTGAGACCAACTCCCTTTGAGTAACCAGCAGATGCACAAATAAGAAAGCAGCAACCAAAACCAGTGACGAACTAGTATCTGGACCTTCATCTGGGGATGCAGGAAAACTCTTGAGCATTGGGTGTGAAATTCTAGTTTTACTTCGTTGTGTTTCCCCTGAGAACTAGTGGAAATTCAGAGTCATGCTTGCTAAATTAATGGTGAAATCAATCATGTAATACCCACTGTGAGGCAAAGAAATGACAGTTATTATGAAGTTAGAGCCATAGGAAACTCTGGCACAGAGTTAAGACCAGCATTTCCAAACTCAGGTTCCTTGCGGTCTGGAACACCTAAGAAGACACAGCCTGCATTTCACTCGGCCCTTTCATGGCAGCTGGATGTGCTGAACTCTCTGCAGCATCAGGCCCCCAGTTAGCATGAGCTGCCTGCCTGGGTGTACTCATGTTAAAAATATTGTGTACGTGACTTAACCAAGCACAGACAATCACTCAGTCCTAGAACAGTAGGGCTAAAAGAAACCTCAGGCGACCTAATCCATTTTTCCTCAGAGGAAGTATTATATATACTTAGATCATCACTGACATCTGTCCAAATTCTTAAATCCTCCAGTACTGTGCCTTCCACTTACTTACCAAGTCTGGGTTTTGTGTTTTTTTCTGTGATACTTAAAAAGGAGTTTGCTAATACCATACATTAATCTCTTAAATCTCCTCTACCTCAAATGAAGCCAGTGTTTTCTTGTTCTGTTTTCAGCTGACATAGAGATCAATTGATTACCATTTTCTTTAGAAAACATTTTACTCTTATCATGTCCTTTCCTGCTCATCTCTTTTCTAGACTAAACAAATGTATTTCCTTCAACTTTTCCATGTAGGTCATGGTTTCTAAATCTCTTATCACTCCTGTTGCTTTTCTCTGGATTCTCTCTCATTTGCCTGTATCTTTCTTAAAGGGTGGTGTCCCAGATGGGGTAAAGCAGTCCAGCTGATGTCTCACCACTTCTGAGCAGAGTGTAATAGTTACCTTCTATGTCTTCTATGCAACATAACCATTAATCTTTCCCAGAACTGCATTTACTTAATTTAAAAAAAAATGAAATATGACAGAATCCTATTATTGACTCACATTCAACTTGCAACTCCCTTCTATCCCCAGATCTTCCTCTGCATTGCTGCTGGCTTATAGGTTTGTCATTACGGTGCATTTGTGCATTTGATTTCTTGCTCCAAAGTGTAGTATAATGCACTTTTTCTGCATGCCATTTGACTAATGACATGTCAAATATAATTTCTCCAATTTGCTAATATTGTTTTGAATTCTGACCCCTTTCTCCAAAGTCTGGAGGACTCCTCCCCACTGGAAGTCATCTCAGGATTTTATAGTCGTGCTTTGTATTACATCATCTGAGTTATTAGACAAAATAATAAATATTAATGTCCAAAGATGCATAAAATACCTTCCATTTAAGTATCACTAGTGATAGCCAGCGGGCAACCTTGAAACGCCGAACTTCCATCCATGCATCCTCTGTGGCTGTGTTTTAGCCTTTAAATGACTCTTACTTTCCCTCAAAGACTTGAAAGCAGAGGTTAATCCATCCCAGCTTCCACCTGAGACAGAAATGTCCCTGCTGGCATTGGCAGATAGAGGTGGAGCTTAACAAGGGGATAAAACCTGTGAGACAGCTCCAGAATTGTTGGCAGGATCTTCAGGGCAGCATTTCTTCTCTTAAGCCCAGCTGCATCGTTTATGTGCTGCTTAAGGCTGTCCATCTTCAAAATCTGCGCATCGTGTAGGCGCTTGCGCAAGTGCTGTGATTACACAGTAAGCTGAATACCTTCTGCAACGTGAAAGTTGCCCCAATAAACCCACTCATTGCCAGCAGCATGAGACTTTATTTTTAAACACTTGAGTGTATAAATAAGAGCAAAGAATGGTGTTAAGCATAATTTTTACTAGGGGAACCACCAATTCTTTATACCTTTCAGGAGGAAGAAAGGGAAACATCCATCAAACTGTCATTACAAATTTGATGCCACAAACCTAAGCTCATGGAGCTGCCAGGAATCTGTAGACCTTTTAAAGGATATGCCTGTTTTTGACATTCAAAGTAAAAAATCTTTATAGATTTTTGTGGAAAACACTGATGGGCCAGCAGTTAAATGACATTTCTCAACAGTCAGACAGACTCCACACAAACTGAATAGACGTCCAGTTTTAGAAGGACAGGTTAATTACTTTCTGTGCTATGCCCAGGAACAAACAATACTTGGTTGTTTTACTTACTGAGTAGGAAAAGATGTTTGAGGGTGGTTGGTTTGGTGTTTTGGTTTTTTTTTTTCCTAAAGGCTGCTGCATCCTGGCTTCTGCCTCCATATAGCCTGAGTGTAGGTGCCCTTTATATAACAATAACTTGATACTACTCAAAATACTTGGCGCTGCAAGCCGGGGAGTGGAATGCAATAAGAACACTTTAGCAGGTCTGAGGGTGAGTAAACTCCAGTAGTTTTGGAAGGAGAGGGTAGGGTTTTCAGTGTACGTCTCTCCCTTACTTGGCATTCGCAGACAATAAGAATACAAGGATTAACATTGTAGACTCCGTTTATTACACTTGGGTGGATAAAGCAATTATCTGTCTATCACAGCTGTAGTAAATTGTGCAACAGCATTAACATGGGTGGATACGTGGATAAATGCTACTCTGCCACAGAGGGTGCTGATACACAAGATAATCCTTCAAGTCGAACTTGTAAAGACTGTTTTCTTTTGGAGTTTATATCATGTTACCCCCACCAGTGTAGACTGAAACGGCATCTTTTTTATTTTTAACCACATTTTCAGGTTTCTTTAGCCATCTGAATTTTATTAGTAAGGTTATTTTAGAAATATCCCACTTTAATCAAGTTTAAACAATCTGCTTAAAACCTGCTGCATGGATATAAACACAGTAGTCTTCTAATGCAGCAAAACAATCTGTTGAAAGATAGAGTGCAAACACGCACACATCCATCTATTATTGCTTAACTGTTGTTTCTTCCATGCCTGAATTCCCATTGTAACCGCAGTGTTCAGCCTGCAATGCACTCCTGGTTTTGGGGGTGTAAAAGAAAACCAAAAATGAAAATGCACCTTATTGATGTCTAGAGAGCAGAGCAGCATAGCATCAGAGAGCTCTTAGACTAGATTTAAACTAAGCGCCTTAAATCTGGTTTAATGGCTGTGTTTACATCACCCCTCTTTTCGTTCTTTTAAAGTAATCGGGTTTCGCAAGCGTTAAGAAAACCATCCCCTCCTGCCAGCTGGAGGGAGGCCAGTTCAAGGAGATTTTTTTTTCTCTCCCCCTCCTCTCGCCCCCTCCATTTGCTATGATCTTCACTGCCGGTCGCTGCAGCAACAGAAGTTGGCGGGCTCTTTATAGGATAGCTACCTTTGGTGGGGGGAAAAGCCTTATTCCTCGAAGATATTGCTGGGTTAGGATGAGGATGATAAAGTCAGAATGAGGAGCTCTTGCGCTTTTGTAGGACAGCCCTCATTCTCCCTCTTTCCCCCCTTTGCTAAAAAGGAGGGGAGGAGAAGGGAGAGAACGTAACAGATACCAGCATGCAGAGGGAATTAAGGCAAGGACTGAGACTTGCGTGACAGTCTCTGTTTATATGAGTCGTCTTTAATGTCTCCAAGCAGCGATGCCAGCAATGTTTAGCTGGTTTCCTGGCACACATGCACACAGATTCCTTTATGTTCATGAAGGATGGATAAAGGTGAAGGCAGAGCATTGTGGTGCGAGGGTCCCACCTGCTCCCTCCCCAACCCGGCTGGTTTATGCTGATGTTCATGCAGGGTGTTGCTCAGCTTTGCAGAACAAGCTTCAAGATCCAAGTCAGAATTCATAAGCTTTTTGCAAAGAGAAAGAAAAAGCCCCAGCGCTACGCCAAGGGGAGACCTTGCTCATTTACTAGCGAGCTGAGGCTGTACCGCAGCAGAGGGACAGAGCAGAGGGCAGTGTGGATGCTGCAGTGTTGGGATGAGTTGAAGGCTAGGAGGGAACCGGTGCAAAAGCAATCCCACTCCAGCCCCTTCCTGCTCTACTTCTTTTTTTCAAAGCACCATTTTTGTGTGATTCATTAAAACTTCTGGTTTTGCTGCTTTAATACAACTTTTCCTGGGCAGCCTTCCTGGCCACCTCAGCCACTGCCACATGCTCCCCGTCAGTCAGTCCCTTGTCTGCCGGAGGAGCAGCCTGGAGCCCAGCTCTAAGCAGGCATTTTTTGCCTCTCCAGGTAGAGAAATTTTGAGAGCAAGAGGCTCCTTTGCTACTGATGCAGTTTGCTGAAAAACCCCAAGCTCTGGGTCTGCCTTTCAGCTGAATGCACGCTTTTCACAGACCCCAGCTGAATTTTAAAAACCGTTGATAGCGCTTCATATCCTCAAAGGCTTTGCAATGGTTGAGTTAGAATCATTCCCGTGGGCATGAAGGGACACAGGTTACACATCCATGGGATCATTTCTCTTCACCCTTCCTGCTCCTTCTTCCCTTCGACCTGCTGGAAGCTCTGACTTCATCCTGTGCTGGGCGGGCTGCCTGTGAGATGAGCTGAGTCGGCGTTTGCTTTTGCTCCCAGTAAGTCAGCGGGGAGCTGACCATCGACACCAGGGATCCTCTGCGGGCCTGACCTCTACGCTGAGGTTCAAACCTGCCCCTGCTTCTGCGCACCCTGGGCTGGAGCCACAGCTCCGGGAAGACAGTAGCATAACTGGTTCCCCTGGGAGCTGGATCTGGCCCTTTTGGAGCCGTACCAGGAGTCTGCAGACTTTCGGGAGAGCAGGGGTCAGGGTGGAGGAGCTCAGTGGGATTTTGGCAATGGGCCACGTTAGAGCCATTGCAGGGGAACTGAGCCCATCCACAGCGTACATTCCTCTGTCTTTATTTCCATTTCTCTGCAGTAGTTTCAGGTACAGGGCTTACCTGCTTTGGGCAAAGAAATATGTTGGTTTTTTTAAGAACAAAAAGAGACAGGGTCTTGTTTTCTGCCTGCGTCTGAGTGACTCCTGTTGACACTAATAGGGCTCTGTGTACAGTTGGGAGAATAAGCTCTCCAGTCTAAGGCAAACTGGTGCCCTCAGCTATTTAAAAAAACAAACATCTTTTTTTTTTTCTCTCCATTGAGTGAATTAACTGCAGTTACTGCACCTATGTAGCTCCTTGTTTTATGAACTATAAGAACCTTTCCTATGCACAGCCTATGGCCTAATTATGTAATTATGTCTCTTGGGTGGATTATATTTTTCTTCTCATAATTGTGTCTTTACCCAAGAGACTGGAAGGGTTCCAAGCTTTCCCCTTTCCTGGGTAAAAATTGTTTGGCTCTTTTGTGTTGTGGGTTTTTTGGATTTGAACTTTGGATTGGGTGCATTCAGTAGGTCTGGGTGGGGAGAAGTGAGCCTGGGGATGACAGTTTATCACAAGACAAGGGACACAAGAGGGACCCTTGTGACTTGCTTCTGAGATTTTTTCCTTGCAAAGAGCTGACATGCGTCTTCTCAGCTTTTGCTGATTTATAGGTCTCTTATTTTTACCTCCAGTGCACTGATTGACACTGCTTTGGAGTGACATCTTCCTGCAATGATGTATTGTCTGAAATTTATAACAGAACAATGAATATTTTTGCTTCATGCTGAATCCTCAGCGTTATTCAGTCCCTGCACAACAGCTGTTAAGAAGCCTTAAGCTCAGGTCTCAACTCCTTTACCGTGGCATAAATGTAGCTCCCTTGACTTCAGCTTTACAAGCCTGTAGCTGAATTCACAGTCAAGCTCATATCAGTATCTTCCAGTTACAGCTGATCCATAGGACCAAATGGGATGAAATGCAGGAAGACATCCAAAGAGAGTTTAAGGAGAATTTGTGATGAAATTCAGAGGACATGTAACCTATCTTTTTTGTGGTGTGAAATCGTCTTCTACAATGTGTACACAGAAGTATGTTACCGGTGTGCTAGTGTTAAAAGAGACATAATCAGAGTGCTTGTCTCAAAGAGATATAATGTTAGTAGGAAAAGATGTGCCCATTCTTTCCTTCTTAAAGCACTTCACCTGTGGAGAACAGTGGGAATAATCAAAACCTGGGTTCTCGGTTTCTGTTGTGCTTCTCTTGAAGTCAGGGAAAGCTTGGGGTGTATAGGCTTTATAGCTTGTAAACTAGGTGATGATTCTTTCTGCCACACCTTAGCCTGAAGGAAAGTCCCTTTTCCATTAAAGTTTTCTTCTTTTTTAATCACAGCACTGAACCCAGAGCCTTAGAAAGCCTCGGTTACTGGCCCTGGGGTTCAAAAAATGTTTGTTTTGTTTGCCCTTTCCAGCTGTAGTCACTCCATGGAGTGACTCTCCAAACTTCACTAGCTGATGCCGAGTGCACTCATGACATGTAACAAACAGAAACCCTGGTATTTCATGGTGGGTCATCAACCTCCATTCCTTTGGATGTCCCAGCAAACCTGCCCCAGCAGGTGAGAGCCCAGGTACTTACTTTCCTGCCTTCCCCTGGCTCTTTTATGAAGACACCTGACTCCCACGATACTTCTTGCTGTTAAGGCAGAAGTAAAAAAGATAGAACTGGGTGATGACTGAAAATAGCTAACCCACTTGAGAGTGATAAAAACATCTGTTGAAAATCTGGTAACCAGATCTCCTTGGTACCAGGAAAAAAAAACACGCACCCCCCCCCCCAAAAAAAAAAGGCTGGTGGGTGGTGTACACAGTACAAAGAAAGGGAGTCCCTGAGTGTCAGCATCTGGCAAGGCCACGTGTAGCATTATCTGATTAGTTTTCAGTTCCACACCCACAAGCTGGAAGATAAAAATGCACACCCCTCCCTCCTCCCCGAGGAGGTAAAAATCTTCAAGCATCAACACCATATTTACATTCTGCAAGTCAGCCTCTTCCATGGCCCGATTTACATCTTGACTTCTCCAGCGGAGTGGTGGAAGTTCAGTGATGAGAGACGAGCTCACGTCCCTTTCCAGTTACCACATCCAGCAGACTCAAGATTGCCTTGCTTTGATCTGGGAGGCATTCCTTCGTTTAGTTTAAACTGAAATGGTTAAGCTGGAGATGAAGCCTCTCCACATCTTCTGCCATGCCTGGGACGTGATAATTGAACATTGGCTTCTATGGGCCATTTTAACGTATTCTGAGGCCATCCTGGACTGGCAAGCTGAAGCGGCAGCTCAGGCACCGTCTGGCTGGCTGCAGTTTGCACTGACTTTATTGCACTATTTTCTGGTTTGATTAATGAAAAATGGCCAAAATTGGTATTGGGGTGGATTACTGGCAATGCTTTCTGCCTCCAGAAACTAATACTCAGGTTGGTGTTTGGCTTGAAATAGCAGAGTAGCGGTGAGAGACCAGAATATTGCTTGTCATTTTGGAGTGAATAATGGATTTCTAATGGCTAACATGTTTTGTACAGACAAATCAGAACAGCTTGTATAGCTTTTGTCTCTTAATGCTCAATTTTTCTCATCTCTTTCCCATCTCCTTGCCTGTGACCTGATGTATTCCAATGGCTGCTGGGTCCCATCCTTATTCAGTGACTCGTGGGACAACCTCAATCTTTTTGACTTCATTTCATATCCAAGACTGCCTGTGCCCATAACCATTTTGTCCCCCTCCAAGCCCAATCCATTCTACATAATCATCTTTGTAACAGAGCAGCCAACACTAAATACAGCGTTTCAGGCACTGGGATAGCTGCAACATTATTTTATTCTATCCTTTATGGAGCTTTTATATTGCTTTTTAATGTACTCACTGCTGCAGCAGATCACAGATTCTCCCTGAGCTATCCACACTTGCTACCCTAATCTTTTTTCCTGAAATAAAATCGCGCCTCATGACTGAGACCAAGGAATACAGCTTTTCTTAGCACACTCCCCTGGGATCAGGAATTTCTCTGTCAACAGACACATATATCAATGAGAGATGAAAAGCAGCTTGTGGAATGAGTTTTAAACATGTATCACATATTTCATTGCTGCTGCTTATGTGCTACTCAGAAGGCCTTCTTAAAGTGTTTTCAGCCCATACCTCATGGCTCCTCTGTACTTAATAGGATATTTTTTTTTCTGCACAGGAATCAGGGCAAGAGATTTATTTAAGTTGCTTACGCTTCTTTGTGAGCAACTCCTGAAGTTTTTGTTGGGTTTCCTGCTTACTTTCAATGTGAGCACGTCTTAGCTTTTATCAAAGCATAATAACCCGTAATGTGTGAAGCTGTAATGTAATTTCATCTCACTGGGATATTTCGCTGGGGGAGTGTGGCTCTTTCTGTGGATCTCTTTGTCACAACATGACTCCGTGTTACAACCCTAAATTTTAAATGTCCAGAAGGGGAAGGCAAGTCTGCCTTTGGCTCCTTGCTGGCTTCTGGGGACTTGCAGTTCCATTGATGCCTGGGGTCTTCCAGATGTGCATATCGCTCTCTTTTCCCTACAATTTTTTTTGGGAGCGGGAGGTGGCAACACCCAAACCCACACATCTCTAGATCATTTCAATTCAACCAGATGTGGGTATCTTTCCTCTTATTTCTTTTTTCCCCCTCTTTTTTCCCCCCTCCTTTTTTTTTTCGTTTTGCCTACACTAAAGTGCACTGCTATCCTGCTGAATTTTGTCTTCCTGTGATAGACCTAGTTCATCATAATAATAATACACATAATTAAATAGAAACTCTCTTTTCTAGCAAAACTATGCACAG
Source organism: Ibycter americanus (assembly GCA_035590275.1). Classification (NCBI taxonomy): domain Eukaryota; kingdom Metazoa; phylum Chordata; class Aves; order Falconiformes; family Falconidae; genus Ibycter; species Ibycter americanus. The sequence continues at coordinate 77,834,353 of JAVJGI010000062.1, forward strand.
GCAAACAGAGCGTGATGAGAACAAAGCTGGGGGTTATCGGGCACAGGTCGGTGCAGGAGTGGTGACCTGAGCAAGTGTTCATTGAGTTGTCTGAAGACAGTTAAAATAGCTTGTGCACTGGTTTGTTAGTGATTCTTTAGCAAAAAGGGCACTGTATGAACATAGCACAGGATTTGTCTGCAAAAATTCAAAATAAAATCCTCTTTGGGGGTGGATTCATTCCCAGGTAAAGGCAGCCCCGACGTGTGAGGCCAGAGATAGGCTAATTGTATTTGCCTTATTTTGAGCCCTCCTGAATTTGCCAGAATGTGATTAGGGATGAGTAGAAGAGAAAAGGGGAGGGGATGGAGATGCCTTTAAAAAACAGAGTGGAAAACACGACTGGCAAAGGGAAAAGCAAATACGTAAATGTTGTGGAGGAAAAGAAGATGGAGAAGGAGAAATCCCAGGAGAATACAGACTCTTTGTGTGTGTGTGTGAAAGTAGTGTCTTCAGATTTAGCAGCCCCCAGCTTGTACAAGTTGTCATTTAAATAGATTGAAAAGATAATGCTAAAGACGACCAGGTTAGATGTCACGCTGTTAATTAAGCTGCCATTACAGAGTTGTTACGGGCCCACCAAAAATTGTTCCCCATTTAACAAGATTGATACCTCCTGAAGAAAGGAGTAGCCACCCATGTCAGCTCTAACCTAGAGCAGCACCTTATCCTTCAGGAGAATGCTCCTGCCTGCCCCATGCTTTTAGACTGAGTCATTCCGGGGGAGAAAAATCATACTTCAAAGTACAAAAAATGGGTCAGCTAATTAATTCTTTTTTAATTGCTAGAGAAGTTTCTCCAAAATTAAATTCCATCCAGTTTCTTCTGATCTCCCAGCCTGAATCCTTCACTTCTCTATCTAGAACCATGATTTTTCTGAATCTCATTTGTATTTAGTTGTCAATACTGACATCGCTTTGCCTATATGTCATGTAGACACCATGGCCCAGTTAGGTGATGTGAACCCACGTACTTCAGTACCTCGGTACTGTGGTGAGAAGTACCGCTAAAAGGCATTTTTTTAGGGAGTGGTAGTCTGATAGCTCAAGCTCAAAATTCAGTGCCCTCATTTACGCTTTTAAAATAAATTAACCCATGCCAGAATTGATTCTCTGGCCTAAAACCGATGGGACAATCTGACCATGTCTGCAAAGCTGAACTCTTGTAGCCTCCAGACAAACAGCTGTATTCATACTGCTGAGGGACAGTGTGGATCATCTCAAGCCTCTGGGAATCATCTGGAAGGGTTCAAGCCCAAACCCTACCAGGGACCCTTCTTATTGTTAAAAGCATAAAAATACCCTACCCAGTTATTACCTGTGCTGGTGCCCTGGCACTGCTTAGAGGGATGGAGGCAGATGTGGTTCTGGGTTGCAATGCGCGGGTCTGGGCCCCCATTTCAGCTCTGCCAGAGGCTTTTGGTGTGACCTTGGCTGGTAGCTTAGGGTAAGATTAATTCCATTTAATGTTGTCTAATGGTGAGGGTGTCTAATTAAACTAGTCATGTGTGCTCCCTCTCTGATCAAAGAAGGCAGAGAAAGCAAATTCAGAAGGTGAATCATCCCATTTTCAGATTGGTGTCAGAGACAAATGAGATGAATTGCCCTCTGGAAGTAGATATTTCTTTCCATTAACTGTAGAGGAAGTCTACATTAGAAGAGTTTAGACTAGATGCCTGATTTATGAATGGCTAAAGTTAAGTAAAATTAGTCCTGACCTTAATCTCTATGCACGACTGTTTCTCCTTACGTTGAATGATAGAAGTAACACCTTCGGCATCTCACATTCAAAGGCACCATTGGGTGAGGAGCATCCAACTGCCTCGGAAAGAAATTAAACCTAGGAGCAAAAATACAACAATTAGAGAAGTGAAGCTTTTACTCTTGAAACGTCTCAATGACAATATGAGCAGTACCACTTGGGGCATCCTGTTGCTTTTGCCATTTACCCCCTTTACATTTGGACAACCGAGCACCCATAAATGAGCGTTTCTGATGTGACCATGCGTCACGAGGGCAGTTAGTCTGTTTTCAGGGTGATAAGTAGGAGCACTGAGGAAGGCTGACCACGCAAAGGGAGTGTAGGACCCAGTCTTGGCCAGCAGCTTTGAAGGTTTTCCTTGCAATACTGCTGTTCGCAAATGATAGTGACTATTTACTTTTTGGAAAGTCTCCCAGAGGAATGAAAGCTAATGACTAACTGTGACGGAGTTAAAACAAAATAAGGGGAGAAGAAAAGCTTTCATTTTCGTAGCAAAAATCCACAACATATAAACCAGGCATGGAATAATTGTCCCACTTGATAACTTGTACTTACATATGAGGCTTTCTTTTGGAAAAGGAAGTTTGCCTCTTTAACTACCTAGTGTAGTTAAAGCAGCAATTAAAGAAAAAAAAAAAAGAGACAAAAAAGACCTTGTGTGGGTGTCCTGATAAGTGCTTATTTTGATCCAAATTGCAACATGTTACACGTCTGTATGGACACAGTTGTGCTCGATAAGGCTTTCACCAGCACAAGCATGTCCAAAACACAAATCCCCCCCCTCCCCGATGTTTCTGTGTGATCGGGGGTAGCTGAGATACCTGTAAGTCCATTAAAATCTGATAACAGGTCCTTAGAGGACAATTTGGGGTTTTTTTTGGGTGTGTTAAGTTACTAAATCTTGTTATTAACGCTTTTATTTTATGATTTGCTGTTTCCAGGGCACAGACAGAAGCTTGATGACTCTAAACCTAGTTTGTTCTCTGAACGCCTCAGTGATTTAGGGCGCATTCCTCATCCCAGTATGAGAGTAGGGGTCCCGACCCAGAGCCCACGGCCCTCTCTGAACTCTGCACCAAGTCCTTTTAATCCACAAGGACAGAGTCAGATTACAGGTAAGAGACAGAACCATAGGTTTGACTTGCACAGGCAATGGTAGTAATTGCTTATGGATATTTGTGTCTCAACTGCAGTAAAAGAGGCTGTTACAGAGTGACAGATGTGTTCCAAGCAAAGCTAGGTGGGAAGTGGATTTTTCTATAGCCTTTGTAGCTGAAAATGTCTTTCTTTTTTTTTAAAAATATCCTTTTGCCATAAATGCAAAATAATCCAAAATAGTCAATCCGGGTAAAATGAGTAGGAATTTGGTGAAATTCTAACAGCCACGTTATTCTGCCTTCTCCTCTGTGTGTTCAATAGTACATATCAGCGTATAATGGAATGAACATTTTTATTCAGCCTTTATATTTTGCACTCGTGTTGAGGGAAGCAGCCAGCATTTAATGGCCTTCCTATTGTAATAATAATAATACAATCTTCTCACATGGCGGTTTCCTTCTAGCACCAGTGCTGACCACTGTTACAATAAACGAACTGGGTTATGGAGAAATCTCCAAAGGTTGCTTGTGAGGGTTGTATGCAACATTTATGATTGCATGCTGAGAGACAGATTTCATTGTGCTGAGAGAAATCATAAAGTACCATGTGTCACAGATTATGAGACTGAAATAAGATGTTTAACTGGAGCTATGCCAGAAGTTTGCAACAAAATGTGAAGCCTACAAAATAAACCGATTTTGTCATTTTTCTAAATTCAGAGCTGGTTACATTTTTCAAAAGAGTTTCAAAACAACCTCTACCTGATTTTGGGTATTTCTACACTTAAATTTTTGCTGACGTATTTGTGTCTATCCAAGATGTGAAGAGTTGTTGCCCCTGACCAATTCACTTGCTAGAACTGTTGGAGAACTTCACCTAGATGCAAGTCTGTCAACATAACTCTTGGCTCAATTTACTAGACCGATTTAAAACTCAGATTTGCTGCTATAGTTGCATCTACACCAGAAGTCCTTTACCAATGTTATATACCAATATTCCTTTACTGGTAAAGCACTCCTAGTACAGACACAATCTTTGAGTCAACCTAGGAAGATTTCTGGTTTCATGTTTCAAGTGGTTTTGACATGATACCAGCTGAAACTTAGTGGTTTTAACAAAGTGTTGTGGCTTTCTTCTTCTTTCTTTTTCTTAAGTTCAACTGGTTTATTAATTTGCAGTAAGAAAGAGAAGTGGGTTAAATGGAACCCAAGGCACTCAGAGAATTGAAACGAAAAAATTGTTCCCATGAGCTGTGGCAAAGTTCTCCCAGATCTAGAAGTCTAGCTTTAACTAATGTAAAATATTTATAATATATTAAATGTGTTGATAGTACCCATTACACAGTACCTGCTGTCCACCAGCTTCCCAGAGCAGCTTTTTTGACTGGGCTTAGTGTTTTGTTTGTTGGACTTGTGAAGTCAGGGCTCTTCTGCGTATAATTTTCTGGGTAAGAACTGCCAGACTGAAGCCCAATGTTTTTTCTAACCTACTGTCTTCTGCCTGGTGGTGTTTGTGGACACAGTTCCTGAGAAAGCAGGGGGAAAATCCGGTGCTATAATCAGCTTTTTTCCTTCTTCCTTGTGCCTCCATAGTTTACCTATTGTGCAACACTATATCTAGGAATGAAGGAGGGTGAAATTCTTCCTGACCCCATCTGGTGATCAGCTTATGCCCTGAAGCACGAGAACTGAGATCTCCTTGTAATTTTCTTGCTAGCTAAGTGTAACCTCATATGCTGCTCTCATTCACATAAATGCCTCCTGTAGAAAATGTTCTGCTGGGTTTGATTAATAGAGTACTTCTCTGCCTCATTATGAATCAGCAGCAGCATTTACAGATCCGGGAGGTGAAAACTTCAGATAAGCTTTAAATTAGCCTGACTGGAAACAAAGCTCTGTGGCATTCGCTGTCTTCTCTGCAGATTTAAGTGTTAGCAGTTCACTGTACCAGCTGAGACTTCGTTGAGAGAGGGAAGACCCAGTGCTGGTAGGGCAGAGGGAAGTGAGCTGAACGGAGGAAGGCAGGTTGACTTTTCCATCTATTGCAGTTTATGTGCTTTTCTGGCCAGATAAACTCATGGTCTTGGGATACTTTAGAATCCCAAATTACTCTCATTTCCCCCAAGACAGTGAGGAGTCAGCTAGTTATTAAAGTTTGCAGAGAATAAGTGGTCTGATACAGTATTTGCCACATTATTCCCTACCCTTGTCTCCTCCTCAATTTAAAAAAGCCAAAACCCAGCCCTCAAAGGCTACTTTTTGGCTTTCTGGTAGCCTTCCCATTTAATAAGGCGATTAGCATGGGCATTTTACATCAGTGCGAGCTCTGTGAATGTCTCTGGCTTCCCCACAAGGCTTGTTGGTGCTCTTCAGGACGTTGATTGTAATCTGTAAAGCTCTATGTGCTTTGATGTTCCACCAAAGTACTGGGATGCTTTTTGCGGACAGTCCTTCTGAGTTCTTCTGGGATGAATGGATGCTCGTTGCCACACATACTGCGCCAGTGAGAGAGACAGTGGATGCCGCAGGCAAGGCATCTCTTTGATCGAGTGTGAGGTGACCATGAGAAATTGCTAAATGTCCACCTGTTTGGTGTGGTAGTAGGGAGGGAGCTGTCTGGGCTGTCCATCTCCACCAGTTTCCTTGTTGTGGTGCATTATTTGGTGGGAATACCACTGGCTTCTTAACATGGTCCACTGGGATGGTATGACTTGGGTATGTATTAAAAGGAGAATAAACCCTTGTCTGAAAAACAAGGATTTTTAAATGACTTTGTTTGAATTAACCAAGCATTCCTTTAGAAGTACCTTTGTTTCTTAATCTCTTTACCTAGTAATTTTAGGGAAAACAATTAATTCCTAATAACTTTAACAGTAAATACTGGTTTCCTACGACAAAATCCATATTCTTGCTAGTAAGCACATAAACTCTTTTTGTTTCGTTCCACTTGAGGTCTTGCATAGCTATTGCATGATTAAACAGAAATAATATTTAAAGCCTGGCTGGCCCACACCTGAGTCTGAAAGAACTCAGCACTTTAGAGCTCACTCTTATATTTCTTTTCTCTGTCTAGGTTGTGTTTATTTTCCTAGAGTATCAGAGTACAGGTTTTACAAATCACGGCACAGACCTAACCCTACCACAGGAGCAGGCTGTGGCAGTACAAGGCACAGAGTTGCCCTTATTCAACATGGCATTTTAACTAGGATTCTGCAAAAGCAACATCGAAGGGTCATTAAAAAACAAATCATCCAATAAGCAGATGCCTTTGCTGAGGCAATGCAGATTTAATTTGAACGCCGCTTGCTGCCCGTAAATCAGGAATCCTGTCTGTTCACATTTGGATACCAGTATATTTGCTTTTTTATTTTTTCCTTTTCCCTAATAGCACTCGCACAACTTGCTCACATATCCGATTACATTCCCGTTCAGACACTGAGCTGTTGCATCAGTGTTTCAGTATGAAACGAGGAAAACTGTTGTTTTTCTAAAACGCAACCGGTGAGGATTAGCTTCTATCGGCCAGGAAAAGCCACGGGCGTGATGGCAGGAGTGTGGTCAGCACGAGGACCCTGGCAGCTGGGCTGCGGGGACTGTGAAGTGGGAGTTAAGTGAGGTTTCATGCTCCATCACCACTGTGGCACCGTCTGATCTATAGGCAACCTGTGACTTTCATCGCTGCAATAACAGCACTCTAAAGCAGGTCCCATTAAATCTTTTTTTTTTCCCCCTTTCCTCTTCCTCTCCCCATGCACTTTGGGGATGTTACGCTTTCCTTTCTCATCATTTTTAGCGTTGTAGGAAGCAGATTTAAAGGCTTCAGAGCTGGCTTACCTGGAAATTAGTAAGAGGACCCATCTCCACTGGCAGGCAGGGACTGGTTTCAGGGACAGAGTAAACTGAGTCTGCTGGGAAGACCATGGGCAGAAAGCACCTTCAACTCCCAGATGGAGAACGGGGACGGTACCAGCTGGGCCCTCCTTAATTCCCCTGCTCAGGACTTGCAGGCAGTAGGCTGGATGCTGCCCTTTTGCAGAGTCAGGGAGAAGGCAGAAAGCCGTGCTCATCACCACGTTGTCCCAGGCTCTGGATCTGAAGCTGTGCAGCATCTGCTTCAAAGACCAGTGTCTGTTCTCTGAGACCATCAGCTGCAGGACAGGTTTGAAACAGCAGCTGTGTAGCTGTTATTACTCCAGCACTATGGAAGTGCCCTGCCAGGGGTTGGCTGTATTTTACCTGGGACCAACAGGACTCCAGTTTGTAGCTGGTACGCATCCGTCTGAGAGCACATCAGACAAAGTACATGGTTGCTTGGAACAGATAATTTAGAAACCCAAGTAATAGGATTATAGGGTGAGTTATGCCTTCAGCTTACTGTAATGTGGAATAAAACCTACAAGACAGCAGATTAGGTGGTGGATTGGGATTTCTGCTGCCATGAACACAAGGGTGGCTGCAGTCTGCTGTATGTTTGCAAATTGATTGCATCCTTCAGGCAACTGGCGAGTTGCCACTGTGAACCTCCATTTGGTAAAGCTTGTGTCCCTCCTATTAAAGTATTCCTTTATTTCCCCCCTCCCTTTACAATTCAGTCGCCCTACTGGCATGACTTCTTCAGTTTATTTTTTTTTCCTTTAGAAATGTGACTCTTGCGGGGTGGGAGGAGAAATGCTTTTAGAGGTTCTTCAGGCCAAAATCTGGTCTTAATTACGCTTCTGTACATTGGGGTGTAACTCCATTGGATTTGACTTTGCTGGTTGAACTGGGCAATCCAGATCAAGCCCTGGGTGTTTTAAGATGCCTAAGAGATAGAGAAGGAGGTTGTATTTTGTTGTTGTTGTTTTGCTGGGGTCGGGGCTGGTGGTGGTGGTGTATGTGTTACAATAGCTGGGTTATTCATGCAGAAAGTCGTCTTGGCTTTGTTAAGGTCAGAACTGAGGATATTCGCTTTAAGTGTTTACCCAAGATAGCTCCAGACAGCTTGTATTTTAATAGCAGCAGCACTAATACAGTCAGGAGCAGCCAGTGCTAGAGCTGATGGCTAGATTTAAATGAGAGTGATTTTGCAAAGTACGTGCAGGCACGTGACATCGGGGTGCTATAGCTGGTGTGCCAAGGAGCTGCGAGCTTGTGATCATGGTCTGATCATGTAAATCAACTTGGAAAATTGTTGGGTTTTTTGTTTTTCCAATAATAAATCTGTGTGCTTCATAATTCAGTGCAAAAGCAATGGAGAAACTTATTCTTCAAGGCTATTTATTTTTTTTTCTTCTCTACATTGACACTTCAGAATATTTCCGTTGAAGGAAGAGAAGTCATGTTGCTGGAGAGCCAATGTCATCGGTGGGAGAATGGGTCACTGGGGTTTTTATTCATTCTTTCTCCCCCCCCGTGTTTATAC
>JAVJGI010000062.1:77842660-77863246 GCA_035590275.1 Ibycter americanus
GGGGTTTTTATTCTTTGTTTCGCCCCGCACTCCCCCCCCCCCCCCGTTTATTATACAGTGCATCCAATCTTAGACTGATTTTTAAAACTGCTTGTTGTCCATTCAGCATCAATGTCCTTTGCCCATTGATGCAGTCAGTCACAGACCACAAGGGTCAAGAACCATGTATATCTCCCTGGCTATATATATATCTATATATAATATATATAGATATTATATATAACTGGCTATAAATGTAGCAGTAAAACCTAGACACAAAATAATTTGCAATACTCAATATTTCCTGCTTTGGCAAGGTTTACCTGGAAGGACAAACAGGATGCAGCTGTTTGTGCATTAGTTTAGACCTCACCCTGCTGATTTGTTTCAGCTGAGCTGTGCCCAGGCTTTCTTAGCATACACACGATATGCCCTGTTCTGAACGAGTACACTGAAAGCCACGCTTTCCTTCACACCCACACAGGCATAACAGAAATGTTTACAAAAGGAGGACTGCTCTTAGCAATCACTCCAAAATTTTGAAGTGCAAATGCCAACTCAAAGTGGCCCTCTGCCTCCTTTGCTGTTGTTGAAGGCTCTGCTACCCCTTCGCCATGGTTGCCATACAGGGAGACAGGGGGCTTTCTCCTGAGCCGTGCACGGTATTTTTATATTAGTGTTTTCCGTTGCTTTAGAGGGATTCCTTTAGGGAGGAATCCACATTCAGTCTGCGTCAGAGCTTGTAAGGTTTCTCATCTGTTCTGGGCTTTTCACAATTGAGGAGATGATCTGTGCCTGCAGAGCACATGGTGCTTCGGGTGATGGCACAAAGCCCCTGGTCTGCAGGGACCCGGCAGACATGCACAAGCCTGCCAGCTGGGGCGAACGGGAGAGCTGATCTCTGGTGTAGGAGGTCAAGGAAAACTGTTCACAAATATGCTTGTAGCTCCTTCGCCGCTGGTACGTGCTAAGTAGTCATTCCACCCCTTCTGTGCCCGAGCAAGGAGGAGGTGACCCTCCTAAGGACATCATTGTGTTTCCCTCAGAAGCATCTGTGTGGATCTGCCTTGGAAGTGCTGTTCTGGCAGCTCGCACTTCCACATGGTGTGCCCCGCATCCTCCATCACCCTAGGAGGTTTGATTTGGTGGCGTTGTGGGACCAGAAGAGATGGGACAGGTTGGGCCTCAGCTGCCTCTGCTGCAGCAGTGTTGCAAGGAACATCTGCCGATGGGACTAAAAGATGCCATGTGAGACCCAGCTGCAGGTCCACCTTCAAGGACTACACAGGGCAGCTTTGCACTCTGCCTCGCAGCATTTTACTCTGGGGGTTGGGCAACACCGCTGAGCAGTGACGTTTACCCTGTGGGCTAGCAGGTCACCTTTGACTTGGCAAGGCAAGGGCGTTTGGCTGCTCCTGTCATGTCCGTGCAAACCATGGCTGCTAATCAGTCAGCAGAGGCTGGTTTTAGGGCATTTACTCTGGTGCAACTTGTATCTTCACTTTCCAGTTTCCTAATGGGCCAAAGATAACTCTTGAAGACAGCGAGCCCCAGGGCAAAATTCCGCACCCTGCCTCGACCATGACCTCAGCCATGTCTTGGTGCAGAGGATTCACAGTAACCCTCCATCCTGGGGTACTGTGACCTTCTTCTCAGTCACTGAGCTCTGATGTTCAATTTGGTTGAGGATTTTCCTTTTTCTTATTTCTTACTCCCTGAGAAGACATGATCTCATTTCCCTGGAGCTAAGTTGCTTGCACTCTAGTTTCAGAGGGGCTGAAGTCTGCACCTCAGTATCTGGGTTGAAAGCTTCCAGCCAAGAAAAGCACTTCATTTTGTGAGTAAGGTACTTGGAGAGTGCCTGCACCTTAAACTAATGACCAACAAAATATGCAATTTATCATTATTGTCCTTAAATTTAGGTAGGAATTGCATCAAATGGAGGTTGGGTGAATTACCCAAGTCAAACAGGAGATCTGCTTCAGGACCAGAAGCAGCTAAGACACAGTGCAGCGTCTTCACTAACAGTTCGTCTTCCATTCTCTAACATACTTTGCGATTTAAAATCTTACAGTGTTGGACTCATGGAGAGCTGAAATCAAATTTATATATCTAAAAAAGAAATGTGGTATTGCAGCTCTGAGGTTGGAATGAGCTATAGAAACCATGTATAAATTTAAGCTAGATTTCGTAAGAATATACGATGTGTTTTCAGGTCAACTGATGGTCCATCGAGCCCCATATTCTGCCTTGGTCAGCACAGTATTCAATATTGTTTTGAAATACCACACAAACCTTTGAAAGACCACTTTTTGCCATGCGTCCTTCTTGTGTCCACACAGGCATTCATGGTGGTTGGATTAAGAATGTTAAGTGTAAACTCAAGTCTAGCATGGATGTTCAAAGTGGTGAGGGTGCCTGAGATGTTTAAGATCTTCTCGTGCTGTGAGGATTACACTACCAGAAGTGGCATGAACCTCCAGAAGGCAGCTCCTTTCCTGAGCTTTTCACCATCTTAGACCAAAATCCTGTAAAAACATTCTCCACCATGATTTTTTTTCCCCAGTCTTACCTGCTGTATAATTTCCATCCATCATTGGAGCTGACCAAAACCCAAAACTTTATGGCACTCTGTTTTGGATTTGGAAGCAGAGATTGAAAAGCTCTTGGAGTTTGAAGGAGCTTGGATTTGAGATTGTGCTCCTGACACATCATTAATTTTAAGATTGTTTTCCCAGCAAGCCTAGGCTTTCCGTTCCCAGTTGAAGATCATTTACCGTTGACTGCGTGGTGAATTATAGTAGGGGAATGAGGCAGAGAAATATGTCGATATCAGATATAACAACGAGCAGTCAGTCAGATTTGAACCTGCGCCAATCTATACAGCCTTAGCCCTGAAATTGTTAAAACAAAGAAGTTCATTACATTTAATGATCAAGTGTCCTTTGGATTTCTGAGGAGTTTATGTTAACCATTTATATTACTCAGCTCTAATGTAAATGGAAAACTCCAGGAAAATCCTCTTAAAATTAAATTGGAAAGTTGGGGGGTTTTTTATATATCTATATAGTTATTTTGCTTCGAGGAAGTATCTGCTTTCCAGACATCTCTTCAAACAAATCATGTCTGAACAGAAAAAATAAACAAGGAATAGCTGAAACTACAAGGTCTTGCTGTGTGGAAGAGCAGGGAAAGGCATTAAAAAACAGAAAAAAAAAGGCTGAATTTCCTGAAAAAGTGTCTTTGCTTATGCCATGTGGCTATCACATTGCTGTCTACAAAGAAGGGCCTTAGCACAGTGCTCTGATATAGCAGGTTCTCCAAATGGAGTGGACCTGACGTGCTTCACTGAAAATATTGGGGAGGATTTGGAAGGATGTGCTACAATTTCTATGAGCCAGTTCAAAGACAGTTTTCTGTTTATCATGCAGTGCCCAAAACAAACTTTGGGGTTGAAAGTGCTTTGGTTTTATTGATGTAAAGAAGTAAAAATAATAATTTATGAGGCATTTGGTCGTATGTTTATCACCAGATATTAACTGAGAGCAAATGGTTTATAAATCCAAACACCAGTGAATAAAACTAGGTCTCCCTCTCTCTCACTCAGTGCAATCCACCGGTGCTTCAGCAAAAAATAAATTGTATTTATCGTAAAATTGTTTCCTCCATAGTGAGCTGTAGCAAGTACATCAAAAGGCATCATTACTTTGTGATAGTTATGCCAAACCATTTGGTTTCATATTGTTGTAATTGAGGTGACTGTAGGTAATTGGGCCAGCATCCAAATGTGACATTTTTGGACGGATGCTGATAAGATTAATGACATTTTCCTTCTTGGATAGTATTTTCAGCACTGGAAACACTATTGTGTAGTATTTGAACTGGAGAACAACTTGACAGGCATGCCAAGCGATAACGGTAGAGTCTCCCCACCTCTGAAGTCCACTTCTTGAGCTCAGACTTGGGTCTTGTTCTTGTTCTGTCCACTTATCTGCCCCAATCCTAGAGGAGTGGCGAGTCTTGGTATAACACGCTGTTAGACCTGGGCGAGAGACACCAGGAATTTGCAGCACAGCTGCTATATCTTTTAAAACTCTGCTCACTGCTCCATTCAATTCCCCAAAAAATTGTTATGGGGAGGGAAAATCACAGAGCGAGGCTTGAAGGGGTTGAGTCCTACAGGAGCAGGTTATGTTTCATTACATTCTCACTCCTTACAGCACTGCTGTGTGTATGTTCAGTAACCCCACCTCTTTCCATTAGGCTGTTGGTGCCCTAAAGGTTTTCTTCCTTTTAAAAAAATTTTCTCTCTTTTTTTTTCCCCCCCTCCTAGACCCCAGGCAGGCGCAGTCATCCCCGCCATGGTCCTATGACCAATCTTACCCATCCTACTTGAGCCAGATGACTTCACCGTCCATTCATTCCACAACTCCCCTGTCCTCCACTCGAGGCACAGGACTTCCAGCCATTACCGATGTGCCCAGACGCCTCTCAGGTAAAGACTGTGTTTTGCCTAAAACAATTATGCAGATAGGAACAGGACTGGCAGAGGCTGCCGTGGCCTCAGACAAACCTTAATGAGAAGAGCAAAGCTCAGTCAGTGATAACAGGGTTACTGCATGGTGGGTGGGGGTCAAAGTCCCTTTTTTTTTTTTCGGAAGTGGAAGAGCTGCTGTGTTGCTCTGAGCATGTATCATTTGAATGTCTCTAGGTCCGTTTCAGATCAGACTATTTTTAAATTGTGAACGTGATTCTATGGACAAATTCTCTCCTTTTTTTTCCCCACAAGAGGATGTTTACATGCATGTTTTAAAGTAATTGTGATATTCTCTATTTTTTGGTGCTTTACTTTGTGGTGTGTGTGATGTTAGGCGTCCTGACAGATAGATACCTTTATTTCTTCAGTAGTTAAGGCTAAGGTTCATTCTCCCGCTTTTCAATCCAGTAGCTCAAGAAAGCCTGTTTCCTTAGTTAATATGTACTTAAGATGCCTATCAGAAACTAGCTGAGTCACTTTAGGGTAAAGATTGGACAAACTGTGCTTTGGAATGATGCAGGAAAAAGGAAATAAATACATTTAGGAACATAGACAAGACAGCAGTGAGGAACTGAGACTTTTTTTTTTATCAAACAAATGTACATTTACATACTGTGCAATTAATCTCTAATGGTCTCAGCGATAAAACCATCTGTGTGAAGTAATCTGATTGCCCCAAAGTAAAATGGAGCCTGTCATGGCACACAGTCACCTTGTATATCTTGCCAAAAATGAGGAACCTTAGGGGAGGGAGGCTCAGTATTAAAACTCCAGCCTTGCAAGTGTGGAAATATTAGCAGCGTATGCCAAAAAAGCATGTGTAATGTAAAGAAAGCCTTTATGATTCATTAATGAAAACCAAAGAATCAGTCTTATTACATCTATTTTTGCATGTTTGCAAGATATTATTATAATCTTGGATGCTGCTGCCATACACCTGTTTGACTTGCAGCCAGGTGAATTTCTTGCTGTCGTGTTTTCCCTCTCCACCAAGCTCATAGCGCTGGAAATGTTGATCACTCCACTGAGCTGCATCATTGACAAGCTGAAACTCAGCCAGCAGGCGTGTAGGATTTGATTAGCGTAGACTCCTTGATTTCTTTCATCTTGGAGGAGGGAAGCTTTGTTTCTCAAACAAACAGCTGCAAAAACTTCTCCAGTCCTAGCGCACTCCGCTTTCTTAGAGATGCCGAATATCTCCATGTGGGCCGAGGGTTGGAGGGTGGTAGAGCAGGTTCCTGCAGGCTGTCTGTGCAATGCGCTGACTTAGTTCAAAAAAAAACTTGATCAGCCTGATGCTGAGGAAATGCTTTGTTTGGCCTGAAACAGGTTCCCTTTGAGTCAGAGCCTCCTGATGGTCTATGATGTCGAATGGGTTATTTTTGCAGTTGTGCCCCCAGCAATACCTCCAGGAGAGGCTCTGCTGGGACCTCAGCAGCTGTAGCGTGGCATACTTGCCCTGCAGCCCTTGCTTGTCTGTGTGTATTCAGACGTGAGCGCCTGGCATGTGGGCGCAGGCAGAATGACTAAAAGACCTGGCTGTGTACATTATGTGGCCGTGGACTGAACTCTTCTGTTGTACTCTACAGTTGGTTGCCTTCACGCTTCTTGCCCTTCATCTTTTGGGGGCTCGACTGACGCCTCCGCAATGCTCTTACCTTTCACCAGCGTGGGCATCTTGCTTCTAGTTAGATTAGAGGTCGAAAAGGGGACTTCGATCTTCCACAACTGCCAGAGGTTGTCTGCAGTGTTTGCTGATGTTCAGAAATACAGAGCGGTGTTCCTGGGTGGAGGATGAGCGCTGATGCTCAGGCTGCAAGGAGGCGCGTTGCAGCCCCAGCTGCAAACCCTGCCGTTGGGTTCCTCTCGAGGGTTTCTACCTACCGGTGCCACAGGGAGAGGAGGGCAGGATCCAACCCCTTTTGTGTATAAAGTAGAGGGAGAAATGCAAGTTTAAAGCTGCCCCTTACAGCAACCAGTTTATCCCTCACACATGGAGAAATGCGTATCTCCACTCAGTTACTCGATACATCTTTCAGAGGAGAACAGAGCTTTGATGGGGGGAAAAAATGACTGCTAAGAAACACTAAAAAATGTTAGAAAACTTCAGGCACCTCCAGTGCATGAGGGAGAAATTAGAGTTTTACAAGGCCCTGAATAAAAACAAACTTTGCTTTCCAATACAGTGGCAGAAATCTGATTATCAAGCCTGTTAAAAGTATACAAGGTAATTTTAATGAATGCCATATTTACTGCCTGTTGCTTAACATCATGCAGGAGGAAAAACGGGTAAAACTTCCCCCTTAGGCCTTGGATGTCACACCTACAGGCACAGGACTTCCTACCTGCCACAATTTCACATCACCCAGCCTTTCCACAGGCCTCCATGGCTCTGCCGAGACAACTGCTTAAGCTGTGCTCACCCAGACATTGAAAATATACCATCTAATAAAGCAACGTGCCCTTCAAAAGAGTGGTTCCTGGTGGTACTGTCAGTGGCAGCTCTCCAGAGCTATTTTTGATGGTACTCCCATGATCAGTAGCACATCCATCCCATGGCCAAACCGGTGGTGTTCCTCCCCATCCAGGGATGCACACATCTCTTGGTGATGAGGTCGCCTGTGTTTCACTCCCAGATTAAGCTGAGCAGCAGAAGAGTCTGGGGCTGTAGGACAGGAGGTGATGAGGGACTGCCATAGCAGTTCATGCGGTTCTCTGTCCCATGGGAGAGGGGAAAAGGGCAGCAGGCTGCAACCCTGAGGAGTAACTCCAGCGGGCAGCTGTAATGTGGCTGAACTGGTCGTGTCAGTGTCTAGACTGATTTCTTTGCACAACTGAAATGTTTGCATGCATGCTGCAGGCACGTGCAAATGAGTGCCCAGAGCTGTCGAACTTCAAGTATTCATCTTTTATTCTGCAAATGGGGATCAGTGCTGGTTTTGCAGTGTCGTATAACTAATTAATGACACGCCACATGTATTAGGGCAGTATTCAACAGCAGTAGCTGAAAAGCAAACCAAAAAAAGACTATCTGGCATCACTCATGCAGCTTTTGAACCAGCGATCTTTCTGGTGCGTGTCTTATGTTCGTATCAAGAAGAAATAAAAAATAAGCTCACGAGGCCATGCAATTGACTTACCTTATTGCACCAACTCAGTCATAAAGAGAGCAGGATTCCCCATATTTTATTAAAATATCTGTCTGCTCAGACTTCCCCAGAAGACAGTGAAAGTTGGTGGCCTAGCAGATTAATATTCTTAATTAAATAATATTGTAGTGGAAACCATGGGAATATATGAACATGGTCATTTTAGAGAGAGTTTTGCCTGAGGGACATAGTCTTATTGCATGATTCATAGTGAATGCACTCAACCTTTGTGCCCTATGCATAACCAAAGTGCATGTGGGATGGGGAGCATGAATGTCTATTATGTAATTAATGTATATGATTCATATAAGTACACATCACAGCCATTTTACATAAAGCTTTGGGACTGATCCAGCAAGTCCTCAGCACACACACGGTTCAGAGCAGGCAGTACAGGTCGAGTTGTTCCTGTAGTCACAAGAGGGCTGCTCCGCAGCAGGTGAAGGAGGAATGGGTATTAGATGTCCCCAGGGTAGACATCTGTAACTGAGACATCTGTAACTGAGTCACCCCCAGCTTCCTTTTGAGTCAGTGGGGACAAACTAACATTTGCAGGACTTGACCAGTCTGCAGATGAGCTGTACTGGTCCTTGGCAGTGCCTTGGAAGAGCCTGTTTGGGGGCTCTAAAGCGAGCCTAGGTGAGCAGTTCAGGTACAGGCACGCCTGATCTGATAGTCTGCCTTTGGCGGGGTGATTTAAGAGACTATTTAACTGACCCATAAACATATCCGTATCACAGCCTTGTTACACTTCAGTCCTGGTTTAACCCTGCTATGATCTGCCTCACCCTGACCTCTGCTTGCTCTGTGATTGCAGGGTTTGAGCTTGAATTTAATTTTGTTGAGAATACTGAGAAGGGAGGTGGGGAGACTTCTTCCCCTGCACTTTTCCTACACCTCCTCACCCTTCTGCCTAAATGCTAGTCTCTTGCTTTTTGCTTCACCTTTGAGACAGACTTGCAGGGTCAAGGTCTTAAGGTGCTGGAGGACCTGCCCTGCAAGTGTAACATGAACACGTTCAGTGCTGGCTGTGGAAGAGCCTGTCCTACACAACCGTGTTTGACAAATGCCTACATGACAAAGGAGAAAATTAAAACTGAATCTAAATAACAGGACAGATCACCAAACCTACCTTTTCCAGCCCTGGGCTTGCACTTTTTGCAGATAGTTTTCATCTGGGGATGCCGGCCTCATGCCACCATGCCCAAACTTTCGTCCCACGCGCTGGAGTCCCCGCAGTGTGCAGGGTGGATTTTTCTGTCTTTATATTTACTGTGTCATTGAATAGGGACATACTGAGACAGATGAGGGACACACTGAGATAGGTGAGGGACACACTGGGCTCAGCCTTTAAACAAAAGAAAGTTGCAGACCCATCCATCTGAACTGAAATGGCCAGAAAGTAATATCTTTACCAATAAATTACACAGTGGTAGGGTCTGGGCTTTTAAATATCAGTACTGTTAAATTGTCAGCAAGGTTGGTTTTGAGTGGGGTTGGCCAGCATGGTCACTAACAGGTCCCAGCTGTGGTTTGGAAATGAGCAGAGTCCCGAATGTATTCCTATGGGCAGCTCGGAGGCAGCCACTCTGTTGTGGAGGCTAAAAGGATTTAATATTACAGCTGTGGCCACACCATCCTGGCTGGATTTAAAACCAGAGAATGGGCCCTGACCCTGGGCTGTTTGCTAGTTTGAGTGTAGCCAGACTTTGCCATTAATTTGTCTGTAGATATCACTGTATCATTTTGGACTATCCTGGACCTTCACCAGATGTTGAATTTCAGAAACGTTCCTGTTCTCCCAGGTCACTGGGGGCTGGCAAGTATAAATGCAACCCTGCGAATGCCAGCCATGCCCTAATCAGTGACAATGCTGTTCCTTTACACAATCTAATGTTCATTCTTTTAAGCCTACACATCTTAAAATAAAACCCCCACATATAATGGAAGCAGCTCCAGCTGAACCTCTGGATTTAGTGTTTGTATGTTAATGAGAAAGTGACACAGTGATGGGCTGTTTTTTCTTGAGGTCCTGCACCGGTTGTCATCTTGGTTTTCAAACCCTGAATGTGATTTACCTTGGATTTTGCTTAATGTCACATACAGACATAATCTTTATAATAAGATTTTTCCCTGTTGAGGGGGATTCAGTCTTTGAAAAATATTAACTTTAAGAAAGAAAAGTTGTTTATCTTCTTCTAAGAAGCTCAGAAAACTTTACAGCCCCAAAGTAAAAACTGCGGTCATGTGAAGTAGCTATTCTTGCACCTCTTAATTCCTACTAACTTCATTAAATATTGTGGGTAATAAGCACATTTCAGGATGGGACCCTTAATAAGATGAGGCATTAGTGCTGCCTCCAAAATACAATTCTTTCCCTCTTTACTAGCTGTGGGAAGCAGGGAAATGGTTAATACCACGGCTATCACCAGCAATGGCCTTGGTGTTAGCAGCTCCTGAAACGAATGAGCAGTTCAGGCTTCAGCAATATTGTCTCAGGCTTTTGGCGAACCCAAGAAGCCAGCTCTGTTTCTGGTGCGCTTGCTACGCTGTGATGTTTTTCTTGGTGACTATAACTATTTTCACTCTGTCTTCTTTTTTTTTTTTTTTAAATGGAAGCTGAAAGACTCAAGGTTGTCTCTGTCTCCATTTCTCCTAGCTAATTTTCAATGCTTTCCCTGCGAGGTGACATTGAGTTAAGACAAAGTAAAGAACTTGGGGGAGCTTGGATGTTCAGAAACAACCCACTCATTTTGCTACCCTCCTTAAACTTGTAACTCATCTTTTCTTTTTTTTTTCCCCCTCATTATTTTTCAGTGGTTCTATTCATTTTGTTTACCGCAGGTTTTCCATTTTTAGTCTCCTGCCCACTTGGTGTCACCTGGGAATCTCAGCACCTTGGCACTCATGTGTGGGGCTTCAGTAGCAGCCTCTCTGCTGGGCAGAATCTCTCATTGGAGTAATTGTCCAGAAGATGCGTTGCATGATCCCTACCTCAAGGACGAAGGCCAAATTTTTCTAGCGTGGGTGGCCTCAAATTAGGCACCTATACCCATATTTAGGTGGTAAAACAAGTGGGCTGATTTTCAGATGTTTGAATATTAGAATGCATTTCTTTAAGCCCTTTTCGTTTACTTAAAACGGCTGTCGAGAGAGGAAATAAACAGGAAAAATGAAGGCAGAGGGAGAGAGTTTTATTCCTGAAATAAAGGATTTAAAAGATACTGAAAAGAAACAAGTGGAATGTTTTTAAATGGAATAAATTTGTTGCTGATACAGGCAGGAAATAGCACACTCAAATATATGTGGATGTATAGATATATTTTTATCTGAGCTTTTTTTTGCAATGTGTTTTATATTTAGGACACATATCAAGATTTGCATCTGTTTCCAGAGCTTGCTGCTAACAGTTAGTAATGATGCCAAAACATACTTTAGTTCCAGCTTGAGACCAAATGATATTCAGGGCTTTTTTCTATTACTAATTTAGGGTCTGATATTAATTAAGGAAATTTTCCATAAGTGCCAGGCCTTTTCTGAAGAACTCATTAAAATTATATTAACTTAAACCGGAATCACAGTCTGAGCATGTTTTGTAATGATTATTCTTACTGACTCTGCTGGGTTTTGTAAACAGAATGCTAATTGTTAATGGGGCAACCGGATGCTCGATTCCATACTTTCAAAGGGCCAGATCCTGAGCCATTACCTAGATGTTTGCTCCCAATAAAGTCAATAAGCTCCTAACAGGAAGGCTGTGGGTGCAAGCTCTTTGTTTCATCCTTGTATAAAGGCATATGATGATTTCTTGATTCCCTTGGTGGAATCACTGTTGATTTTCTACCTAGGATGGAGCCGGTGGTGGTGGCTGATGCAGGACCACGAGTGTCCTGATACGGAGAGGGAATCTAACTCCATACGTGAAGCTCCCTGGTACATGCAGGGTGATTAGGATCAGTTGTCGTGCCCTTAAGTCTCTGTGGCTCTTGAGTCTTTGTTGCACCGAATTTGGTTTGATTAATTGCACAAGCTGAATTTACGAAATGGTTCCATAAAATGCAGGAGGCTTTGGTCCTTCTTAGACTGTGACTGTGTTTGGTACAAGATAAGTAGAAAAGTGTCTTATGCCCTCCAGGAGCTGTACGGTTTAAAAGGCCCAATTCTGCAAATCTTACACTAAAAAACACAATTCAAGAGGCAAAAACTGCGGCTGGTAGAAATGGCTGGAGCTGCCTTGAATTTTGGTGAAATTTCCATGCATTTCTGGCCATGCAGAATTTGACCATGCTGGATTTGGTCAGGGAGGGAGTGTTAGAGCCTAGCAGAGCTTCACAACACCTTTTTGAAGTGGTTTAGTAATGGCTGTTGGCCCCATTTTAAAGGTGTCCAAATCTCGTCACCTCTTGATGGATGTTTTAGCAGAAGAGGATCTGGTGTCATGCCAGCTTGGCTGTCCGATTTAAAAGAGCATTGATATTGCTGATATTGGGCTGATACTGGTGACCAAAAGAGAAAGTAAAAGTTGTGCAAGAAGTTCAGGCTTTCCATGGTTGTACAAAAGAAAACAACGTAGGCAGCGAAGGAGAGGAAGATGAATGAGATAAAGTGAAGGTGCGCACCTTCATGTAGCTCATAAAGGATGTTATTAAGAAAGAAGCAACTATTTCATATGCATAAAGGGAGGGTATTTGGGGACGCTAATCTGGAAATCTCTTAATATTTGCTTTCAGACTGACTGAAAAAAGAGTGAGGGAAGGGATCAAAGCAGGAGGTGCCTTCCTGAACTTGGGACAGGTTCCCCATGTCCGCCAGAGCAGTGTGTGGGCGGTGCAGGGTCCCCTCGGGGGGAACCCGACCCCACACCCACGCTGCGCTCAATGCTGCTTCGGTGTCCAAGGAGTTTTTGTGGAGTCCAAGTATTTTTAACAATGGTGGAGCTTCATCTATAACGTTCAGGGAAGAATAATTTCATATAAGAAGCTTTCCGCAGATGTACAGATTCATAGATTATTAATGCAATGAAGCTCACGTGATCATCTGCTTTGACCCAGCTGTGAGATTTCCCCAAGTTAGCTCTCATTTGAACTCAAGGATAACCTTTTAGGAAAAAAACCGAAACAAACAACACAAAAACTCAGTTCATCTTCATTTAAAAATTTCCAGGGAAGCAAAATCCATCACAACCTTTGGTTACAGACACTAATTAAGCTCGCTTTGGAAGTGTGTGTCTTATTACTAGTCTGAATTTGTCTAACTTTAGTTTCCAGTCATTTGAACTTGCTATAACTTTGTCTGCCAGATTGCAGCACTGATTTTTATTTCTGAGGTTCCTGTGGCCGTGACAGATACAACAAGGAGGTGGGTAAGAAAGGAGGTTGCTGTGGTGGGTCTTGGGGAGATGGCAGAAGCCACAGGGGACTGGAAGTTGTGGGACACAGAACTGGTTTGACTCATGAGGAGGTTGAAGAGGCACTGTGCAAAAGTGTTTTGGTCATTTAAGTTTGCTGTGGGTTCACTATGATCTATCAAATAGTGGAAGTTCCCTTCTCTAATCATCCAAACTCCTACGGTATCCGGTGAAAAGGAGTTATTTTTGGTTGAATTACTAGTGAGATTCTACTTTTACAACCCACCTGAAAAAACGCACTGAGAAAGCATTTTTCACTGACTTTCTGGGCTTCTGCAATTCCTTTAGGAATTTTTCTGCTTTTATATTTGCCCAATTGTAAAGTCCCTCCCATTTTTTCTAACAAAATGAATTTAGTTCCTCATCCGCTACCCTAGATGGAGATACAGGAATAGGACAACAAGATACGCGTTCTCCCGTAGTTGCCATACACTGTTTAACCTTTCATTTTAAGAAACACTGATGTAGTCACAGGGGCTTTTTCCTCCAGGTTCAGTTAGCATTTGCACTATCAAAAGCCAAGAGAAGCCTGCAGCTCAGAGCTCAGGCTGTGGCCCCATTGGGTAGTGTGTCACCCAGCCAGAGCATCCTCTTCGCTCTCCATGTTCATAATTATTCCATGGGCAAATTTGCAAATAGAGTTGAAACTGCTTTAAACCATTGGAATTACTTGGACCAGGCAATGCTGTCATTGTGTGAAGAAGTTTAGTTCTGGCAAAAAAGGTATCATACACTAAGTGCAGGGGGGGTTGTGGTATTTTAAAGGTGGTTGTGGTTTAAAGGAGGAGAGGAGTCAGTGTGCTGCGTCTTCAGCCCTTTCTGGGCTATGTCACCTTCAAGCTTCCCGGTCATTTTTCCCAAAGGTCTCTCTAACCACCCACTTGACCTTTTATCCTATGCTAGCCATGAATGTTTGCCGTAACATGTTATTTTGTAATATACAAGTGCTGAGTGTAGGCAGCTGGAGAAAGCTGCCTTGGGCTCTTGTAAGAAAGAGGAGCAACCATGCTGAGAGAAGGGGGGCACTAGCAGAGAAAAATAGCCCAGAGGATTTAAAACAAAGATCAATTCTGAAAGCAAAATGGACGGGTAGGGCATGTCACAGTGATCATTCTGCCTCTTAATATCACATTTCTCTGGCGGTGAGAAGCAGAAGGTGGTATGCTTGGATTAGGAGCGGTACCCACAAAGCCTCTTTCATTTAGCTGAGATGAAAAGTCCCTACACAAGCTCTAGTGATGCCACATGCATGGTTTCCATTCCTTATTTTTAATGGTTAGCTGGGCTGTCACTGTCTGATCCATAGGCATCAGTGCTTTTTTATGCCCTTTTCTATTAAACTAGCACTGTCTAGGACTGGCAGAATATTATGAAGCCGGCAGCTGAAGGCATGTCCACCTTTTAGTTTATATGATCAGGCTGTGCAATGGGCTTGCTTGGAAAGCAGGATTGCAGCACAGGTACAAGACTGAGTATAAGGCACATCATTTTTAGGTGACAGATGTCTGTAAAAGCACAGCTTGCTGTATATAATTCTGTGCTGAAACTATGTTCTGGGTTTTGTTGAAAGCTGAACATGGGATAGAAAGATTTCCACAATCTGGAGATCCGTCCCCTTGCCAGTCCCTTTGCTAAGACTTCACGTGAGGTTTTGACTTTAGCTGGAGCACCCAAGTTTGGCTGCTGCAGGCGATGTGGTTCAGTGATCAAAGTCAGGGTTCTATTTGTGAACAGCTAATGGGCCTTTGCTGGAATCATGGCTGACCGTGCGATAGGCAGCAGCTGCTTATACTGTTGGTATTGCAGTAGCATCTGGAAGTCCGAACCTGTTGTGCTAAGGACTATATAATTAAAGAAGAGGGGGGGAAAGAGAGATCAGCCCTGTCCTCTATGAATTTGCACTCTTAAATGCAGTACAACTGGTTATAAGCTGTACAACAGAATACAAGAGGGAATTGAGGAAAGATGAAGAGAGCCAGCGAGGTGGTAGCTCTGGCTGCATCCTAGCTAGAGCCAGGTGGTCATGAGCGTGGCTCAAAAGGGAGTGCAAGAATGATGTTTGGAGGAGGGTACTGAAATAGCTCAGTGGCTCTTCACCTCCCAGGCTTCAGGGGCAGCAGGAAAGAAAGCACAAAGCTGCTCGTTACAGCTTGTAATAAGAGGCAAGCACTGTTGGTCAGCATCAGCATTGGAAAAGCTAAGTGGGGCATATCAGTCCCACCAGGTTAGACCAAAGGTCCATCGGGACCCATCACCTTCTCAACATGGCCAAAAGTGGTTGCTCAGCTCCCCCGGAGTGCAAGACCGGTATATATATATTCCCAAGCTGTAGGGGTTTCCAAAACTGGAGATTTATATCTGGATCATTGCATTTAGTAGCTGTTGATAGGGCTCTGTGAATCTGCTCACCCTTAGGTAGGTGGGAGTAATGCCAGAGGAGCCACTAGAACAACTCTTTTGTTTCCTATAGGTCTGTAGTGTCATAGTCATATAGGGCTGACAGGGACTTCATGAGATCATAGGATTTGTGCCCCCCTGTGTGGAAATAGGATCGAACATCTTCAGGTCATTCCTGTTAAGTGTAGCCATCTAGTTATGTGTATTGCTGCCACTGAAAACAAAAACAAAACCGTGTCCCAAAGAAGGAAAGATCCCAGCCAAAAAACTTGATTAAGGTTGAAACAGATCATTTCAGTGCAGTTAAAAGATTTTTAGAAAATAAAAACAAAGGAAGCCAAGGCTAATGTTATAAAAGGATATATGAATACATGTTTGAGAAGTGATGAGGGCTTTATGAATACATCCCAAATATCCCCAGGCTTCCAAATGAGACTGCTGGCCGTAAAGTGGGAGTCATCGCTGCAGCATGGTGAACAGACCTAGAGATGTGTAGGGTTTGTCAGCATTGATAGCGGGAAGGTGAAGAGTAGAAACCTGTGTGAGAAAGAGCATAAACGTTTGTATAGCCTCTGGGGCACAGATTGCAAAGGCTGGGATCTGGACTATGGACTGAGGACTGAAAATTAGACCTTCTGAAAAGGTGACTGGTTTACCAACTAGGAAGGGAAGCAAGTGCCTCAAAAACACCAGGAGAGCTGCTGACCCAAAATCCCTGCAACATAAGCCTGAGATGAAATGGCTCATTGGAAGAGGCATCTCACAGAAGCTCCTCAGAGGAAGTCCCCGGGAACTGTGATGTGGATGCTGGCATGGCCAGAGGAGCCACAGAGGAATCCTGGCAATGGGAAAAAGGCATCTCTCTTCCCCCTTTCTTCCCTCTTCCTCTCTCAAATATCTCCCTCTAAAGGGATTTTTTGTTTTTGTTTTCATTTTGATTTCTGCTAAAAGCCAACCCATGTTGTTTTTTTTTAATGGGTGAAAAGGAGCGCGGGGGAGGATCTAAGTGTCACTGGAGCCCAATTAGGAGCCATCGTATTAGATTCCAAAATTAGATAGGAAGCTGGGTTTAAGGGTAGTCCAAACCCAACCAGTTCCCAGTTTGGCCTGGCCCACGTAGGTGGGCCAGACTGGTTTGGAGCTGTTTTGAGGACAGGCTGCTTGCCCGTGGAGGAAACCGTTCCAGCCGCGGTGGAGCTGGAGCACGGTGCCTGGTCCTCAGCCGGGCCAGCTTCTGCTCTCACCGATCTGCTCTGCAGATGCGCTGGAGGGGTGCTTAGTTTAAAGCAATTCTAGCTGTTGCTTTCTCAAGCAGATGAAGACAAATGAAGGCAATAATTTAGGCTGACTTTGTACACCTCTTCTTTATTTCAGATATTGGGATTGCATATGAAAGTTTTATTTTAAGCCATGTTCTCTTTATTCTGTCTGACTTCCACCTTTTCTGTGTCTTCACCTGTTGAAGAGCTTATAAAAAATGTCTGGTGGGTTTTCCCTTTAAACTTTGTAACTTTACATCTTCCAATGAAGGATTTCGTAGTATTTTCCAAACCGTGCTACTGACCTTTGTCACTTGGCTAATACAAAGTATTAAAATATCCTTCTTATAGCAAGCAAAATTTAGCCAGGAAAATTAAATTATATGCCCAAAGTCACAAAACAAATCAGTAGCAAGAGTCAGAAAGCAGTGCCTCACATTTCCCTTTTTAGCAGCTTTAATGGATAAGTGGGCTTTCTGAACTTCTAAATAACATATGCTCTTTTTGCCAATATGCAGTTATCCTGTGCTATATTGCCATGATACTTTTCTTTTTTACCAGCCCAGTTAGAAGTTATCCAAGCTCTCTTTTGAAATAAAGGAAATTCAGAGACTAGTCAGGTTATCCTGGCTTAACTACAGGCTTAGTTAGACTGTGGTAGGAGTGTGCATTTCTACAGCCTACGGCAAGCGCAAGGCGGTGAGCCTTAACTTAATCCTCTGTTACAGAATTGTAGTATCTGACATTTACCATGAGCTGTAGCCATTCAAGTGACTGTTACTGTGGTTTATCTGGGACGTGGTAACTTGGGTTTTAAGTTTAGACCATCAACAGTGATTTGAGCTGCTAGTGGTATAGCCTAAGTTGCCATACAGCAAACAGCCTAAAGCATGTTTATGGTGTGAGCTATTACAGACCAAAGTCTGTTTCTCTTTCTCATCACCAGTTTCCTGGGAGGATAAAAACCATATTCAGACTTTACACTATGGAGAAGAAGCATTTATTTAGAGGTGTTCAGAGTTGGCCTGGTTTAAGCTTCAGCTCAGCTGATGAATGGAGATGCTGTGTGGACAAGCATATAATGGGTTGAAATAGAGCTTACAGTAGTTTGCCTTAACCTAGTAAGAAACTCAGGGTAGGTCTGAAGTGAATGGAAAAAAAAAATATATGGAAGACTTTACATTGCTTTTATTAAATGAGATTGAAAATCATATATTGTTGAAGTGGCACAATGCTGAATATAAAAAGGGATACAGTGCCTCTAGCCCTGCTTATACAACTGTGTTTAGTTATCTGTGTCCTGCTGAATTTGATGGCAGTTTGGTATCTATATGGGCACTGAGTGCCTAAATGCACAGATTGAAACTGCTGTAGTCTTTGCACTGGTCAGTATTTTTGACTCTTAGATGTAAGAGCAGCAACTCTAGCAAAACCAGCCCAGTGGTTGCGTGCAAAGTTTTCTTCTGTCTTGTGGTGGCTTGGGGCAGTCTACATTGCACGGTGGCCAGTCCTGCTCTGTGGCTTGTCGAGAGCCACAGCTTTTCTCCTGTGATGCTGCAGGTTGTGATGTCCCCCAGCTGCTCTCGCTCTGCCCCATGAGACGGGCGCAGCAGCTCAGCTCGGTGTTCCCCCACACAGCTCCCCGCAGGGCTCCTCTGCGCCCTGAGTCCTCCTGAAATTCCTTTGACTGGTGAGTCTTGGGTCATGCTGGCGTGTTTGACAATTTTATCATGGCCTGATGTTACCGCTGTTCGTGTTACTTGAGGGAAATGTGTTCTCACCGTAAGGGAAAGAACTCTGACCGTCACTGGGTGAGTTATTTTCCACTGTTTTCACTCCAACAGTGTTGTATTGCCTGCTGCTAAAATCCTTAACCTAAGATGGAAATGCCTCCCTGGTATCTCCCTTCTCATTTCTCCAGTACTCAGAAGCTCTCTGTGGGCTAAGTGCCCTCATCCCCTTTGGAGCGGCTGCTCTTGCGGGCTCCTGCGCAGCTCCTGCTCCGAACACAAGCAGCTGCTTTCAGCTGCCTCCCGGTAGAACGAGGTGTGTCTGTTTACCCTGCGAGGACACAGGACTTCATATGGGGAGGAGAAAAAAACCCAACATCATGGCCCTGGACATGGACAGGGACCGAGGCTGAGAATGTCCATTGAAAGGAGAAATTGTTTTGGAGGGGAAAAGTGTGTTTTTAATTGTTTAGATGGGGGGTGGGGGGGGCGTGTTGTGTTTTGTGGATGTCTGGGAGCTGGGGAGGTGCCTTTTCTTCCTCTGTGTACGATGTTGTTCAGGAAAAAAAAATAATACTGGGCTATCTACGTTTGTGAATTTAAGGTTTTTTGGCCAGAAGCGTAACAATTTGTAGGGTTTGATTTTTCTCTGGGAAAAAAAAAAAAAAAAAAAAAAAAGGCGTTTTGAGAACAAGGCCCGGGTAACCAAAATATGTTTGTTTTTGTTTAAATTGCTCAGCAGAGAAATCGTCTCTTGTCTATTGTTAAGAGAGAGGTTTAAATCAAAGGCAAATTCTACATATTCTAAAATATACAGACAACTCTTTGAAAGCAAAGCCAAGCAAAACTTTAAGAGAGACCTTCTCCTTGATGCAGAAGTTTTCAGTTAGTTTACTGTGCTGGGGCTCGAGTGGAGAGAAGCAGCCTGAGAAACAAGTCACAAATCCCCATTTTGCGGGCGGAAGTCGGCGAGAGCATCGTATTAATAGCACACGAGACCTTTCCACAGAGCTTCTTGTCCAGGGCTTTTCCAGCAGCAGCAAGAAAAAGCCTTCGCCATTCGTGGGGATTTTTGTGTTGGGATTTGGCTGTGGAAAGTTTAAGTGAGCTGCAGAGAGAGGGAGTGGAGGGCCTGATCCTCTCGTGTTGGGTGGTCCCTCCTACCGCAAATAACCCTATTGAAAACAGAGGGACTATTTGTGGAGTCATTTGTTTGTCAGGAAAAGTAGGGTTTGTAGGATACGGCCCCAATTAGCAGCCAAATTCCTGGTTATTTTCTTGTGATAAAAACGTGGCTAGCTGTCACAGAGATGCACGTAGCATCTCATCAGTTCCCGCTTGAACTCCTGCCACTTGCTCCATGCTTCTTCCCGCTTCCTCAACCATGCAAAAATTATTCCGGCACCACGCTAGCTTGGATGAGGTGGCTGCTTCCCTCCTGTTCAAGACTGACATGCGCCCCAGCCCTTTGCCGTGCTGTTTGGGATCAGCTGTGCTTGGGCTAGGTGTTCCCCAGCTCCTGCTCGCTGGTACCCATCGCTGAGGGCACCTGGGAGTTCCCCTTGACCTTTGGCTCCTGGCCGCTGGAGCACACCAGGCAGATGATACCCACCCCCTGCCTGAGACCACTGCCCAACACCCAACACATCATCCCCACCATAAATCCTGCTTTTAATATGACCCAGGCACAGTCAACCACATCCAGAGGATGTCCCCTCCTAGATTCAGCCTTTCTCGGGAGATTTATTTAACCAACAGGTTTATCACCGAGCTGCACTTTTTGGAAACGCTGTTAATCGCCTGCACACGTTATCAGACGGCGGGCGCCCTGCCCGACCCACGCGTGCTGGTGCAGGCAAGGCAGCGGCTCCGGCAGCCCCACGCGCGCTCGGCATGCCGGTGGGTGCCGGCAGGGCTTGCTGGGAGCTGCGGCAGCACTGATAGCAGTGCCGTTATTTGCGGGAGGGAGGAGTGCTCTCATTAGTTGCGTTTTTTTGTGGCTCCCTGTTTTGGTAGCCATAAGTCATTAGTGGTTTTTAATTTTTTCTTTTCTTTTTCTTTTTTTTCCCCCTTGAAACTGAATAAGGGCTGAAAGGGTGGGTTTGTCCTTCTTTCTCTTATTTTCTCT
>JAVJGI010000062.1:77863346-77902430 GCA_035590275.1 Ibycter americanus
CCCCCCCCCCCCCCCCCCCTTTCTTTTTCTTTTTCTTTTTCTTTTTTTTTTTTTTTTTGGCTAATCTGAGGCACACCGCCACATCTGAAGCCACTTGGCTTATTATGGATTTCATGGAAACTGATTCCCTGAAAGTGTTTCCATATGTGTGTTCCCAATATATCCCATCCTTTTCTAAATGGGAGTACAAACTCGCACACGAGCTGGAAATGGCTTCAGGATGTGACAGAGAAGTCATATGACTGGAGTGGCACTGTGTGTGGCCCTCTCTGAAAGACACGGTGTCCTGTGTGCTGGCTCCCATCCTACAGTAGATCCAGTTTCAAAGAATATCTTCCTTCCCGGCTTCTTAAAAACTCTTAATCAAGAACCAGCAAGGAATCCTCTGTCCTCAGGAGGGACGCGTATTAGTTGAACGAGATTGGAAAGGAAAATTTGGATGGGGAGGAAAAAAGAGGGGTTTAAAGGGTGAAATTACAGAGCAATGCCAAGGGCTTCCCCCCCTCTCCCCGCCCCTGCAAAACATAGTTTCTTTGTGTCTGCTTGAGGATCAGATGGTATTTCTGAGTTGCTAGCATGCAGTGGAAAAGTACAATTCATGACAACATTGGAAACAAATATTTATACTGGATAGTTAAGGCACATTTTTCTGCCAAAAAAAAAAAAGAAGTAATAAAGTAGACTGCTAGCCCCAACGTATATTATCTTCCCGTTCACTGGATTTATACAGGATTCTTGTACTGACGCTCGCCATTGCCATGCATGCATTGCAGCGCTCAGCCTGTGGTTTCACCCCCTTGCTGTATGCAGCGCCGCTGAGGTTGCTATCCAAGAAAAGTCTCAAATGTGCCTTCTGATGCATTTTGGCTGGGGCTGGTGAAAAACAGCAGCGGCTAAAATTCAGGCAGGAGAAACTGGGGAAAACTGAACCAAGAGTGATAGGCGCCTGCGCGTGCATTTGTGCTGTGCAGTGTTGTATTGCTGCTAGACTTATTTCCAGGAAATGTTATTTACTTTTTGCTTCCAACGCAGTGCGTAGATGGCCTGAGACTTTAAACAAGCAGGGGGCTTTTGATATAGTACCAATTCCTTTCCACCTGAATCACCCATGACAGCTCCAGACTGAAGTCGCTGAGATGGGATAGCAAAGACTGAGAACTTCAGAGGCTCCCCATCACACCAGGTCAACGGGCATCCGCGGGTGGCAGGTCACAACCACTAGCCAAGGACGCATTTCTGTAATGTGACCATTTGTCCCCCTCCTGTGGTTCTCGTTAGAAAGGTTTATGAGTCCTGTAGAAGTGCAGCCTCACAAGAGGCAATGTCTATAAATGAGACAGTGATGACTGACGCTTTCATAGCTCCGTTTCTGCTCCCAACAGTTCACCTAGGAGGGGTGTGTTGTTGCTTTTTTCCACATGTGGGAGGAATTTCTACCCATTAATGTTCCTAAGATGAGCTACCTCTTCAGGTGCATCCAGCAGCCACCTTTGTTTAGATGCATAATGTCACCCAGTAAGACTTAGATGCCTAAAGAAAATCACCTTCTCAGTTCATCCAGCAGAAAAGTCCTATTGAGGGAGCAGGGCAGGTAATGATGTAGCCCAGACTGGAGAAGTGCAAAGAGACCCTGATTTTACCATCAAGCAATGTAACAGCTCTGCTTGGGAAACACTCTTTATTTGCACGAGTGGTACTTTAATGGTCGCTGCTAACTATGTTATTTATGGGGTGTTTCTCCCAGCAAAGGGCTTAGGTGCTGCGCCATAAATTCAGTGAAAACATCTATCTGCAGATTAATCTATGGTATTTAGGTGCCAAAGCCCTGTTACCTAAATGCCAGAGGGCACAAGCGTGCAGTTTACCATGTGAACTGGGGTTCTGAGGGATGCTGAGAAGAGATGGACTAAGAATTATGTTCTCACCTGTTGTGTGTGAAGCTCTGAAGGGGTTAAAATGTTCCTTCCTCCCTCTGACTTTTGTGAGACTGCTGTGCTTAATAATGTTGCTGTTTAAATGGTCCCAACTAGGCCTTGAAGTTAACACCTTGTTGAGGTGAGGGGAAGAGGAGGGGGGGGGAGTTCAGACCTTTTCTGCTGCTATTGTTTGCCAGGAGACCTGCTTGGGGTAACCTGAGGAAAAAAAGGAAAAGAAAAGTAAAAAGATGTAAAATGGTTGGGATTTTTTTCCTGATTTTTTTTTTTTTTCTGAATTAAAGGGAGGTAAAGGGCATTTGAAAACATACCATTTCTTATGATAAATGGTTGCAGGTATCCAGATGACGCACTCTCATCCCAAAATTGAACCAGGGAGGGAGAAGTCCTGTGTGTTGCTTCTGTGGCACTGCATGACCCTGGCCCTTGCAGCACGTAGACACATGCTCAGTGGTAGATGTGTGGGAGGAGTGTCCCTGAGCTCTGGCACGGAGCTGAGCACCAGTATAGGTTTGCGGGATCGGGACCTAACAGCTACAGCAAGGAACAGGTACAGGAGGAGGTGGTTTGGGATCCCTGGGAACTGCAGTCCCAGGCTTCATCCTGCAGTGACATCCAGAGGGGAGGTGGTACCACACCTTTGGAGAGTGAAAGGCTGGCCTGGAAGGAGTCAGGAGAAGGATCATGCTGTGTGTGATTCACTAAACACTTACTAGCAGAGTCAGATGATGGGATAACGAAGAGCAAAATAGCACTCTACCCCTGATACAGAGGGATGCTTGGGGGAAAATAGAGATGCAGCTAGCAAATAATCACTCCCCCCTAGCCAAACACATCGTAAAGAATCCTTAAGATTGCAAAACTAAGTGCTCAGAAATTGGGAAATCTCAGTACTTACGTTGCCTGTGCAACTTTAAATCAGCCTCATTCTGCTTATGCATTATATTACAGATTTTAATTACAGGATCACATGATACTTTTCCCACGGGATTCCTGTCTCATTCAGTGCACAAGATGGACAGTGCTAACTTAATGAGCAGCTCTTCAATATTTTGTTTTCTTCTTGTTCTTTGCATTTCCTCAGGCCTTGCTTATTGCAGAGCATTAAGTTCTGCTCTGAAGAAGCAATTCTTAATTTCTTGATGGCCTTTGCTCTAATATTTCTGCCATAGCATTTGTATACAGCTCGTTGCAGTGCAATATTCCCAAGAAAAAGAACCCGCTTTAAAAAAAGAGTACTGAGACTGACTCTAAGGTCTGGTGTAATTCAGTGCACCTTCTTCATGTCACCTACAGCAGGATTTTTTTTCTGTCTTTGGCCTTATGTGGAGACCTATGATCCTGTTGGCTTCAGCTGCAGCTGTGAATATTTAGTGCACATGCAAATCAGAAGCCAGCATCTTTGCTGGGCACAGAAAATGAGAGAAATGAAAATGTGATTTGGAGAGGTTTCAACTGAGTCGTGTAGGAGCCATGTGGCAGAAAGACGAACAAAATCCAGTTTGCTCAGGAAATAATTGGGTCTCCCTTGCCTTGTTCACTTCACCCTTTCTGATTTCTTGCAGCCGTGGATTTGGGGGATATATAGACAATGGGCTCCTCTATTCCCCAACTCTGATACAACTCCAGAGGAGGTCAGCTTGTGTGATGCCTGCAGGAGGCTTTGTGTAAAGGGAATAGCATCTTCTCCTGTAGTTAAATGCTGTATCATAGTGCCTATGGAGAAATAACGTGAATGCTGGTATTGCCTAACTTTCTCACTCTTCACATGGTAACCTTAATAATATCCTTTTGTTTGTCTCTAGTTGTGTTTATATTTTCTCAGATTTCTAAAAAAAGCAAAACCCAAGTAACCCCGCCTTCCTAAATTTTTCTTTGCAATACCATACAAACATCCACGTGGGCTCCTTTGACTTCTGCCATTCCTGCGTATGGAGCCACCGATGGACCAATTCTTCATCAGTACTGACACGGGGATGGGTGGGGATGTCCCCATGTTCCAGCAGTATTTGCAGAAAAAATGCTGGGACTTGGGACTCCTGGATTTCATTCCAGTCTCTGGACAAGTGTCTTTGTAGGGGCACAGACTCTTCTGCCCATTTTTAGTCAGAATGCTTATGATTTGTTCATATTTGGCTGGATTTTCATGGCAACAGCTCTCACACAAAAGCCACTCCTATTCCAAAGTTCAAGTCCTTACTTCAAAGCATGGAACTGGTACAGCTTTTCAAAGGAAGGCTCCTCAGAGTTTAAGATTAGTAAAACAATATATTTTTCCCAGCAGAAGAGTTTCAGCTGAAATTTTAAAAACAAATAAATGCATAAATCACAATTTAGTCTGAGACAGACGCCCAGCATGGACAATTTCAGCCAGAACGTTTAAAGTTTGGCAAAGCTGTAAGAGACTGAAAATCGTCTCATCATGGGAAGTGCGCGGCACACTTCATACGAGGCAATACTATCAGCTGTAAGTAATCCAAGCTGCACATATAATTCGTAGATGTAGATGTTAGGGAAGGAAAAAACAGTTTTAATAGATCAATTAGTGCTATGCCCCAGCCTGAATCAAACTATTGAACAAAAAACCCACAAAACGTAGTACCTACTTCAGCGAATGTCTTAACACTCAAGTTCCCCAAAACACAAGTAAATCATTTAGCTACTGGTAAATATATTTAACTATATGTAGCCAAATTTCCTTGAGACAGACTGTGCAGTGACTCTTCAATACAGCACCGCTCTGTTTTCTTGCATCCAATGATTATGCATTGACTTGATGTGCTAGAAGTTTCTCTATTGGAAATATGCAGGAAGCCAAAAGGGCCTTTTTTTTCCGGTGGTGACCTTACAGCGTAAAATAACAAAGCAAACTGCAATATCTGTAAGTTATAAAATTATCCTATAACCCTTTAAAGTAGACGTCAGCTTGCTATACCCACAAGGAGTTAATCTATCCACGGTACATTATGATCTTTAATAATTGGAAGCGATTGGCCAGAGTGCTGTAAACCTGGCAGAAATTTGTTGCTTTATTTTCTGCAAACCACAAGCACACCTTATTAATTGAGAAATGAACATGAACTGGCATTAGCTAGCATCTGTAAACTGAAAAAGAGAAATGACCACGGTACGCATTCAGCTGGAAACAGTAGAGTTGCAAAGCTGCAACAGGTAAAATTGGTTTTTAAGCGCGAATGCAAAACCATTTTAGTCGGCTGCTGGCAAATGCCCAAGTCTAGGGTTTTTAATGAGGCTTCTGCATCAAAATAAGTGAAACCACATGGAATTTTAATTGTTCTTATTCTAAATATGAAACACACTGGAGCAGTATTCTTGAATCTAGGATGTTAGCATATATATTGGCATATTAACATGACCATTTTTCTGTTCTAAACATGTAGCTCTCAGAAAACTTGAGTGCCGGGTTAGGGAGGAATCAGTTTGGAAGATTTAAAAACAATTTAACCTGGACTCATTCAGATGTAAAGAGTTTTTTAAAAAATATCCTTTTTTTTTTTTCTCCCCCCCCCCGCCCCATATTGTCAAGCACAGTGAGCTAATCAGACTGTATAGGAAAAGATCACTTGCTGTGCTTGTTGCTGTGCTTCTCTTTCTGGTGGCACAAAATAAAGTCTCTTCTTTTTGCAGAAGTGTGGTTTCACAATCTTGCGGCCACGATGTAGGGCGGAGGATTTGTGCTTCGCCCATTTAATACAAGCTATCACGAGAGTGGGAATTCACAGATGCAAATTGTTTTCTTGCTCTGACGGGGGAAAAATTAGCATAAATCTTTAATCCTGCTGGGGAGATGAATTAATAAATTATTTACTTGCACTGTCATGTTACTATATTGCTGATCAACATCACTATTTGTGCGCAACTAGATATACGAAGATGGGTGCCATACCCAGAAGAGCTATTTATCCTCCCACTCCAGCAAAGAGCTAAACATATATAAATGAATATGCATATGGTGTTTCCAAGTTAGAACCAAAATCGACCTTAAGACAAGGAGGTCGCACAGAGAGGAGGAGAAGGAGGGTGAAAATGCGTCAGTGAGATTGCATAGCAGTGAGGCTGGCAAGGAGCTGAGTTTTAGAGGTGATTTTGTAAAAAGTTAATAGACTCACTTAGAAAGGACACTTTAGAACAGGCATTACAGAAAACTTCCTGATCTTCAAAAATAGCTTTACACAATGGAGATACAGAAGGCTGGGAATGAATCACAACCTAGTGCAGGGAGTTATGGAGACAGCGAAAGGCGTTTGGACAAAACGGGGGTTGGAGGAGTGAGTGTGCAGGAGCCGTGCAGACACAGCCATGAGTGAGATAAGAAAGGGTTATGGTTATTTGGCCTTTGGGTAAATAGGATTGTGCTTTACAAGCAACCGTAAAAACAAACAAGTGTGGATTTACTAGGGTATGTAAGGAGGTCTGTAGCCCCACATTAGAAATGCCTATGTGTGGTGTGCACATTCCCAGTCATTTAACACATGCATGATCTCTTGGCAGCACCCATACAGATAATATTTGGGTCTAGCCCTGAAAGGGGGATTGCCTTTTAATGTGTAAAACTGTGTGGATAGTTTGTTATTAAGTTAAAAAAAAAAAAAAAGAAGTATTGATTGCAAAGAAACCAAAATGCTGATGTTCTACACCCTTACACTCATACCAATTCTACCTTTGATTATAAATGTCTTGTTTAGCTTCTATCAGGGTAAACTAAGAGCAACTCTGTTCATGTTGGGAGAGTTGCAAGAACAATAAAAGAAAAAAAAATCAAGGAGTATAAGCAGTAGCAGATTGAAACTCAGTATTTTGAGCAGCTGGGGAAATTATGTTCTAACCTTATATTTCCAGATACGTATCAGACCTGTTCACAATATAAAGGATAGTGTTCCAAAATTACAGCTTTGAATCTGGGTGGTATCGCCTCTGGCTATTGTTTGCAGTTGGGAACGAAAGAAGTTGCATCAAGTAGTAGAGTGTTTGCTGTAAAGGTACAAGTTATATTACATTCCATGGGGCTGTGGTTGGAGGGGTTGATGATGGAGACAGACCCATTCACCCGTAGGTCACTGATTCAGTTCCAGATAAAGATAATAGTAATCACATTGTCATCAGAGTTAAAAATGGGCTTTTAGTGCCCATTTAAAGCTCTGCACTAAACATCTTTTGAGACGACAGATTATAATCCCCAGGTTTCAGGCTACGTGATTGGGACGCTTGGCTGGCTGTGGCCCAGGTCCTCCAGCCTGAACCCAAGCTGTGCATGAGCTTTGCTCCCCTGCTGCGTTTCGGGGTCGTTGAAGGTGTGGGTTAAACGAGCTGGTAGAACAGGAGAGAATAGTGATCTAAATCACAAAACGTTCCACGCGAGGTGGCAGGGTCTGTTGAGTTTGTGGTTTATGGTAGCAACCACCATGGTGGGTGCTGTAGGGGGCCAAGGGCAGAAGGGCTGAAGGGACCTGCCTTCTACACAGCAGCATCGGCAGGTCAGATCCAAAGCCTTTCTGCAAGGACAGGCATTGCTTCATCTTATATTGAGGATACACGGAGTGTTTCAGTGTTTAGCCCATTTGACATCTAGAAGATGCTGTACTTTCCTTTCAGTTAAATCAGATTTGGCAGATTGGCAAAGAGATGAGTGAACCCTTGGATCTAGAGGACTGTAAAGCTGTAGAAGTGTCAGCTGGGAAGCGCAGGGAAAGTCCATTTGATTTCATTTTTTTCCCCCTTTATTTATACCCCACTCTTTTCAGCTTTCTATAAATATATGTATATGTATCTACTGCAGAGTGGCCAATGCATTTGCCTCCTCCTGCACTGCACTTCTGCATTAGTCTTTTTCTCTTCCCCTCCTCCCTTTTCCCACACCCTTTTTGTTTTCCCCATTTCTGGCTCTCAGCACGAGCTTTCACCAT
The DNA here is from genome assembly GCA_035590275.1 of Ibycter americanus. Lineage (NCBI taxonomy): Eukaryota > Metazoa > Chordata > Aves > Falconiformes > Falconidae > Ibycter > Ibycter americanus. Next base: position 77,871,205 of record JAVJGI010000062.1, read on the forward strand.
CTTTTTCTTCTGCTCCTGTCCATCCCACAGTCTCCTAAGCAGATCACCAAGCTACTAATGTTTGCTTTCCAGTTCTGCTCCGAAACTTTGGGTGTTTGATGTGGGATTAGAAATTAGGCAAAATGAGTTTACCCATCCCTGTTTTGCGTTAGACTCCAATCCACAGCGTTACCATCCAGACGTTCACAGTTGCCATAAACTGTGTGGTCTTTTTTTCAACCAGACTGCACAGACTACATATGAAAACAACTTTTTTTCAACGGCAAAAAGAGTGTTGGGCTTGTAATTTTCCATCAGCTGCACTGAAAAGTAAAATTTGCATCTTTGCTATCGGCTCAGTGGCCTTGCCCATCCTTTGGATGCAACAAATAATATTTTTCAGCCATAGGAAGTAGCTGAGCAGATTCTCACCTGAATAAATTGATTTAAGGAAAGAAGTGGGTCTTAGTCACCCCCGGTGTAACTCCCCTGGTGTCAGTGGTGCAACTAACTTGGTGTTGCCAGCTCTTGTAGTTTTGTTACAAGTTGCACGGTAATTTCTGCTTTTCTTGAAACCCCAGCTCCCAAAGGTGTGTGCTGAGGTCGGAATCTCAGCTTCCAGGTGGGAATCTCAGCAACCAGACCTGAGTTTCTTGAGAGGCTATGGCAAAAACTCAGATACGTAACCCTCAAAGCTCAGAAAACATAAGGCAAATCAACTCCAAATCCACCTTTTTCTTTCTGGCTCTTTTTCAATCTCTTGAGTTTTGAGGTTCCTGACCCCCCCCGGCCCTCCCCAGCCTGACTTCTGACCCTCAAACACTTCGGGTTGGCAATGCCGCTCCCTCCATTGCCATCGGTGGAGTTAGACCAGGGATGAGTTTGGCCCAGCGCTTGTAGAAGACAGGTGTATGACTCTGTTCCTTGCAATGTATTATTTGATATGATCTGCTGTTCTCTTGGGGGCCAAAAGAAGTGGGTTTTCTTAGAAAAATAAAATTCTATCATCACTTGATACAAAAAATGGTATTTACAGAATTGTTTTCCCCCGTCTTTTGTTATAATTTTTTAGGTGCTTCAGAGCTGGGCCCATTTTCAGATCCCAGGCAGTTCACAAGCATTTCATCCCTCACTGAGAGCCGCTTCTCCAACCCACGAATGCACTATCCAGCCACCTTTACCTATACACCGCCAGTCACCTCAGGCATGTCACTGGGTATGTCCGCAACCACTCACTACCACACCTACCTACCACCACCCTACCCCGGCTCTTCCCAAAACCAAAGTGGACCTTTCCAGACCAGCAGCACTCCATATCTCTACTATGGCACTTCGTCAGGATCATACCAGTTCCCCATGGTGCCGGGAGGGGACCGCTCCCCCTCCAGGATGCTTCCTCCATGCACCACCACGTCCAACGGCAGCACGCTGTTAAACCCTAACTTGCCCAACCAGAGTGACGGGGTGGAGGCGGATGGCAGCCACAGCAGCTCCCCAACCGTCTTGAATTCTAGTGGCAGAATGGATGAGTCCGTTTGGAGGCCGTACTGAGATTTCTTCTGTAGCCGGCCCGACCTCCGCGAGCCAAAAAAAAAAAAACAAACCCAAACCAAACGGTTGAGTAACTACGAAGTGCCTGTTTTTTGTGTTTTTATTTTTTTTTAATAGATTTTACCAATATGTGCAACTGTGTAGATGGGATGATAATGGCCATAAATAACACAAGAGTTACCAACACACCACAACCTATGTTTCCGATTATGTGGATCAAAGAACATTTTTTTTTTTTTTCCCTTGGAACCATTTTACTTTGTTTTATATTTAAAATGTACTTTTTACACACACACACAGACAGATCACCCCCGTGCTTTTTTTTTGTGTTTTCCGTTTGCCTTTTTTTTTTTTTTTTTTTTTTTGATCTAGAGTGTTGTAATAACTAGTGAGTACTATTGCCAATGAGGAGAGGACGGACTCCCCGGCTATCAGGAGAAACATGGTGATGCAAGGCAAAGGCTGCATTCCCTTTTATTTTTAAAACAAAAAAACCCTGACCATGAACTCCAGATACAGTTGCAATCATACAACGTATGGGACCCTCTTCACACCCGTAGTGCAATTCAACTGGCTTGTATTGGTGCACATAAAAAGGAAAGCAAAGATCGAGTTGCTTCCATTTTGCCATGATACATTCAGATTAAAACAGCTGTCCCAAAAAACTCTGTCCGAGCCTTGCTGCAGATAATGGTTGGAACTTCTGTGTTCATTGCTTTTTTGGTTTGTTTTTGGGTACTTAAAGAGAACGAGTCTTCAAGTTAGGCTAGACAACCCTGGGGTTTCCTGTTTGCTTTTGTATCTGTTCATTTTGCCTTTGATTAGCCAAAAACCAAAAAATAACAATCAAAACCTTTAAAGACAAAAAACAAAATGTTATTACTTATGCAAAATATGAAAATGGCAATATATATTACTAGAGCCAAAATGGTATACATAGTATTTGTGTTCGGCTATGTTCTTTTTTATTTTTTTTTTAAATTATAAATGTGTAAAATTTGAGGTTGTTTGCTAACATGAATCATCATATAACTTTAAAAGAATATTTATAATTATTTAATGACATTTGGACCCTTTAAACATTTCTTAATGTAATGATATATTGACTTCGGTCTCTAAAAGTCTTTTGGGTTTTTGTTTAGTTTTGTTTTGTTTTTTACTTATTACATTTCTGCTATGGTGTAAACCTCAAACCTTTACCCAACTCTGAAAACCAGTTCCAGTGTGAACCAGTTTACAATGTGACTTAAAAACGACAAACCCAACCCAAATGCATCCACATCAAATGATTTTGGATGTAGGATCTTTTTATATAACTTATGAAGGAAATATTGTGTTTAAAATATTTTTATTAGCTGTCTGGTTGCCTTCAACAGTCTTGCCTTTTAATCAGTAGTTGTGGAGACACTGGAAAAATGGTAGGAAGGATGAAACATTTTTCCACCCTTCCCCTAATTTCTTCTTCTCCCAGGACTTTTCTCAGAACTTCAAAATTTGAAAATATTCATATTTAAAAATGTTCTGTTTTGACAGCGTGATTTGAATTTCGACAGGTGGTTTTTTTTTTTCCCCAAAGAATAATCAAAACCATTTCAAAGCCCATCTTTTACAAATAATGAATTGTTAAATATCTCAGAAATGGGATTAAGGGAGAACAGGTGAAACTTTTTCCCCTCCCCTTGCAATTTCAGCCCACTTGATGGAATGAAAAGATTCAAAACTTGAGACAGAAACTGCCTGGTAGCGAATCACCGCCCATTAGCATTAAATGCTAGAGCTGTAAGGATGCTGTGTTGACTTTGAAGCTGATGTGGCTGTTGCCATATTAGAGAGATAAGCACAAGGGCAGCAGTATTCACCTCTGCAAATGTCGAAGATAAAAAAGTCACCTTAAAAGCCACCCTGGGGCTCCCAGGTGTGATACAGGGAGAGCAAATTGCACCCAAAACCCTTAACCAACCTGTCTGCCGCCAAACTATCCAGCGGAGGGGCCCAAATTTTGCCCAGCCCAGGGTTGCTACGGCAAACGGGGAGGCAACGTGGCATCGGATGGATGCAGTGGGAGCTGAACCGCCCTCCCCACGCTATCCCTAAGCAGGTGATGTTAAGCCTAGTTTAGCGGGATGTTCAGCACATGCTGATGGCGTCTGCCGGTGCTCCCTCCTTCCCCTGCCTTAGCCGTCGCCGTCCGCAGCCTACCTGGGGGGGCTGCTGGCCACCACACCGCTCCTTGGCTGTACTTTGGCTACCTCCAAAGTATCGCAATAAATCATCGGTGGGCATAGCCATACAGAGCCGGACAACACCATCACCGCTCGTTAATAGCGAAGCTGTTAAACGAGTTGACGTTAGCATGGTACATCCCTCTGATTTGCGTGATGACGTGCTCTTAAAAAAAAATAATTAATAAAGTCTTTGCCTTCTAAAGGTTGTATACCAAGTATGCTTAAAGTATAAGTAAGACACTTTGTTTTTCTTCTAATACTTAGTTTTCCTTCAAAGATGGAAGCTGTAATTGATTCTATTTATTGTTGGTTTGTGGTAGCTTGAAGCATACCACTGTCCATTTATTTGTAACTGTAAAATACGTTTGTTAGTCTCAGCAGCACTTAAAAAGCCAGTGTCTGGTTACACATTTCAGTTTTGTTTTTTGTTTAGTAAGCAAGAGAAAAAGATGTACTGCCAGTGCAAGCTGTTTCCTATTTAATAAAAGGTACTATATTTGTACATTATTTGTTATTGCTGAGAAGGGCTTTTTAAGGTTTACTGTATGCATATTAAGTAATTTTTAGGGTGCTTTTGTGTTGAAATGTTGTTAAGAGTGGCTGCAGGCAGCAACCCAGATTTTTTTTTTTTTTTTTTTTTTTTTGAGACTTTGTTGTAAAATTCAAGCACTTGGTTTTTGTTTCTGGATAAATCCAGCACAGACCAGACTTATGTTTTGCTCAGTACTGACAGAACTCTGTTTGTGTCACCGCGGTTTTTCAGCTGGACCATTAGGGACAGACGTTGAAAACGTTTTCTCCGCCCGGTCGAGGCACGCATGCCCAACCCATGCCCTCAGCTTCCCTGGCCATACAGGCAGGCGTCTGGCTCTGCCTGCTTGAGATAGGAAGGAAAGGATTTTCTAAGTACGTATGGATGGAGGAGCACCAGCCCCTTGACTTTCAGTAGACCCCCATGGTCCTGAACCCTCCTGGTGCCTTTGGAAAATCTCTCCTGGTACGTCAGGCTGGTCACAGAGGGAGATGTTGAGGCTGAGGCAGAGATGCTCATCAAAGCTTTCGGAAAATGCTTTCGAGTTCACTTGGAAATGCTTTTGAATCAGGATTTCAGACCAAAAAAAAATCCCAATCAGCACTACGTAGTAAATCATATCAGATTATTTGACATTTTGCGAGGTGCTTAGCATCAGCAGAAAGGAGTTTTCTCAAAGGTACGGCAGCCCTTCCCTTCAGTGAGCGGCAAACTTTGGCACCGGTCATAGATTTAAAGATTAAAAAATGGCCTTTTTTGACTTTCCAGCTCTCTTATCCTACCAAAGATTTACTTCCAGCACAACAGGCACGATGTCCCTTTTGCCAAATGGAGGATTAAATCCTTCTCTCCCTCTTCCTAAGGGTAACCAGATCGGGGTCAGTGGGTAGGGACAGATGAGTAAAGAAAATTATTTAACCCACAGAATCATTCGTGTGGCGTTTATTGTTTCTTTTAAAAGACCAGCTGCTGTGTCTTTCTTAGCATTGAACTTTTTTGCCAGCAGTCCCCTGAGCAAAGATTTACCAGTTTCCACAGGTACCATCTTGAGTGGGGAAAATTTTGCACTTTCACACTTAGCAAAGCAAAGCTCAGCCCCACGCCGGGCTGCACGCGGCCAACAAGCCATGAGCAAAAGCAATAATTAAAACCTGGATCAGCCATGAGCTCAAAGCCCCATTCTCTGAACCCCTGAACTTCTTCTTGTTTTTAAATAGAATGCATTTCATTTTAACATTTTCTGAGAACTTTTTTAGATGTTTGTTTACTTCCATGTTTACAGATAACTCTTTGCTTTTTTTTTTTAATGCAGTACTTTTAAGTATATCAGCCAAAACCATACTTTTACAGTAACTTTTGTTTTAGGTAATATGAGTGACATTCCAGTTTTTTTTTGTTGTTGTTAAATATGCTTTACCAGTCTTGAATTTCCGCTGGAACAAAATATTTGTAGCATTTTGTGTAAATACAAGCTTTAATTTTTTATTTTTTCAAATGCTGTCACCTGAGATTTGCTTTTCATGCACATATTGTACAAACACACTCTGCTTTATGCCACAGACAATGATTGTGGATCAGTTTACTTCAACTTCAAAGGGACTATTTGTATTGTATGTTGCAACTGTAAATTGAATTGTTTGGCATTTTCTCATGATTGTAATATTAATTTGAAGTTTTAATTTCATTTTCAATAAAATGGCTTTTTTTTGTTAATGTTCTTCTATGCTTCTGTTTCTTCCGCTGTCTCCTCTTAGCACCAGGCAGGGTAAAGTAAGTACACGGCAGGGCACAGTACTAGCCCTTCTGTGGTTGCCCCATCAATTTCTGCGGCGCTTAAGTTTGCAATTAAATATAGAAAGCAAGTTTCCAGGCCTATGGGTAGTAAAGGACACCTCCTAAAACTGGTCTCCAACGTTGCTTCTTCTCCTGAGTCTGCAAACTATCAAAACCTGTGTTTCTTAGAGGAGTGCAAACTGCTCCATTCATCTTACTAGCTCGTTAACTCTGAAACCTAACAACTGACATTAGCTGGGACATTCTGGTGCTATGGTGCTGGGGGCAGAGCTTAAAGTACAGGAAAAGCTGGGATACATTTCCAAACTGGGGGCAGCGGGGAGAGATTTGGGTTTATGGTGCTTTTCCAGTGTGGGGGTTGCGCTATCCCCACCTCCTCCTGGTCAGATCTGAGGAATGCAGTTACAGATAATCTTGCAATTTGCATGGCCTGAGGCGAGAATCGTTTCCAAGCAGCAAAAGATATATGGATAGGGAGGGGACTGGGGGAGGAGGCTATTTTTCCTCCAGCCTAGTGTCAGGGGTAGGAGGAGATGCAGCTAATAAAGGTGAGGTTAAGTTCACCCAAGGCTGTCTGCAGGAGGAGAGGAGAGGACAGGAGTTGTTTGCAAGCTTATGCCTGGTTTCATAGTAAGTTCATATCCTTTTTAGCTATTTCTTGAGTCTGCAAAAGAGCAATAGTAGCACAGAGAAGCATGAGGTTCTGATCATTTCAAGAAACCTTTAACTCTGATGTTTAAATGTCACTAATACTGATTTTATGAACTCTGTTTGCTTTATCATGGACCTACATATTTCTTGTGTGGTGGTTGAAGACTGAGATAATGTTTGGGGGTTTTCAAGGGTGCTTTCATTCCAGCCCATAATCTGAGTCCTAATTTTAGAGAAGCTTTATCCAAGAGTGAGGAATTAAGCAAACCGATCAATGCTCTGTGGTGTAATTGCTATATAAATCATTTTGGTGGGACTTAGGCTACGAACATTAGTGCTAAGACTTTCTGCTGCCCTCTGGTACGCAGGTTAACCCATCTGAGCTAGTCAGAGCACAGTGGGATGTTCACTATGTTCTTGCTTTCATGGTCACTTCATCCAGATGCTCATAAAGGGAAAGAAAGAATTTTTCACCATTTTATATGGTCAAGTGGTGGGACAGGGGCTTGGGGAGGTCGTGCCACCTCTGTTCTTGGAAGTTTACAGGACCTGACTGGGTAAAGCATGGAGCAACCTGGTCTGACCCCAGAGCTGAGGCTGCTCGAGCAGAAGGTTGGGCTGGAGACCTCCCACAGTCCCCTCCAAATTACCCCACGGCCCTGTGAGTCAAGCTAGGAGCTATCTACTACAGGTTGCCATCTAAGCTAAAAACTGCCTGTGTGACTGTACGGATAACATATATTCAGCTAAAACCAATCTGAATAAAGAGGTTTGGCAGGATGACATTCTTATGTAGGCAGGTTATTGAGGAGTTACAGTGATGCCTCTATCTTTTGTTGGTTTCTGGCATGTTTCTCTGGGATATCTGCAGCAGACATGGTCAGCACAAGGGTTGGAAGAGCCAAATCATCACTGATCCAGTGCAGGAAATCCCATCATACATCATGCTGGGGGTGTTGCTTTTGGTTTTTTGATTCATTTACCCTTTTGCAGCTTGAGAAGGTGAGTCTCGTTGTCTTGCCTTAGCTAGAAACCAACCACTCTTGAGGCACAATGACCACCACTGCTCAGTGTGGAGGACTGCCTGATGTGGAGCCATGGGGAGCAGTGCGGGGAGATCAAACATAAAGTACTTTTAGGAGACAAGATTTAAAGACGCTTCCTACAAGGGGTGGTGACCGTTGCCTTCCCCATCTTTTGCTGTCAGTAAATAGCTTCTTGCTTTGGGTTGTGAGGGTTGAATGTCAACTCGGGATCGCTGGAGTCAGGCCTTTGGTGGTCCCACGCAGTGTGCATGCGGTGGGCAGCATCTCGTGCTGCCTTTCCCTGTCAGCCTCGGTTTTAACTTTTTAATTTCCTGTGGCTGTGAGCAACACCGGCGGGGCTCAGAGCAGCCACGTGTTGGCAGCCACACGCCTAAATCAGTCTTTTTTGTGCCTAAAATGAGCTCTTGGGGAGAGGTGGGGGAGAGAAGGAGCAGAGTCTGACTTTATAGTTCAGCACCAAGTCCTGCGCTGGCACCAAATAAAAAAAATCATCAAAGTGTTTACTGGGCAAAAGGAGGAAATCACCTCAGTTATATTTCCAAGGATTGACATGTACCGTCTAGTTACCTTCTGCGTGGTCAGGAGGAAATGAATTGGTATTTTGGGGTGAAATCCCTCCCCTGGGCTTGTGGATGGCGAATGCTCTGCATGAGTCACAGCAGTGCTCTGCAGCACTTGGGGGGGTCACGCTAGAGCATATGTTTGGGTAGCAGAGGGTATGGCGCGGTGTGGGTGACCAGCCTTGCAGCTGCTCAGGCGCTCACCACTTGGCTGAATGAGAACAGCCCAAGAGCGTTAATCACCAGGAACACTTGTTGGATGGTTAAAATTATAAGCAAATCCACTAGAAATCTGTAATCTTTGGATAAGTGACGGGGATGGCTGTGGCAGATAAAATACTGGGGGCAGCTTGAGCATTTCTACTCAGTATCTTGAAGAAAAGTTTTAGCATGAGATTAAAGCAAAAACTTAAATGTTTAGCGTTCAAAGGAGCTGATTTTGGCCTTCTGTAATTATAAACTTTTCCCTGTAGATCTGCTGGTGCAATATCTGTCTGGGATGTATGGAGCTGTTCCTATGGGGTCTCTGTGATACTTATATGGCCTTGGAGGGGGGACATCAGCATCTACACCTCTGGGAATAGGAAGCTGCTGGCCCCAGTAACAGATAAGGCTGTGAGATACAAAGAGAACAAAGCCTAAACTTCCAAAAACATCTGGTGATCTGATGCAATGCAAGCAAAGTAACTTGGAACCTATGTTATGATTTAAAATTGAAGTTCTCAGGCCTTCCCTGCTACTTTAATGCAGATTAATTACATATATTACTTAGGGTAGATGCAACCTGTGTTTCTAATGTCATCTGTGTTACCTAAATAACAAATGGACTTGAATTTCCCTCCTGCAGTTCGGGTGAGAGAATAAAATAAAATCCCTATAGCTATATTTGTAAGAACTTGTAAAGATGAGACAAATTAGCTCTTGCTCTGTAGCTGGGAAATTTCAGCATCATCTGATTTTGCATGATTCAGCATCATTCTCCAGGCAGCTTTGGCCTCCTCCTTTAATGCCTCAGTTTCCCTAAATGTAGAACAGGGAATTTACTATTTCCCTACTTTGTCAGGGTGTCCCATGGACTCAGTGTTTATAGAGAGCTTTGAACTTGTTGTTGTTGTTGTTTAGCTCTTTTTACTACAAATCCGATGTTTGGTCTCACACCATTGGATAGTGTCCTTTGAAACAGCACATTTCTAAACCACATGTTTAGAAAAATTGACCCAGTTTCCAGACTGCTGATCTGGTCAAGAAACAATGCAGAGTTAAGGCCAAGTTGTGCTGTCTCAACAGATTTACTCGGGATTTGCGGCGGGGCAGGAAGAAAAGCAGAGATCGCTGCAATCCGTGGAGGCAGCCCTTGGCCGCTCCCTCCCGGCAGCTCGCTCAGGATGAGCAGCTGGAGCTTGCGGGATGTCCCAACACTTACAGAAAAGCAAACAACTCATCTTAAAGTTAATGCACCACAGCAACTTGCCAGTGATTAATGCTCACCGTGGGGCCAAGTTCAGGTGGTCATTACGCCAGTAGAGATCAGCTGAAGTCCCTCTATTAATAGCCCCATGGGTTTGGATGCCAGCATTTTTCAACCTGTAAATGCGGGTGTTATCAATGAAGCATCACCAAAATGCTGGTTGGAAGGGGTCTCCATGGGTCTCCTGGTTTAAGGGAGGCTCAATACAGGACCACCACCACCACCACCAGATCTGCTCAGCATGGCTGTGTCCAGCAAGTCTTGAGATCTTCCAAGCGTGGAGAGCTGGGGCTTCAGCAGAGCATCTCATCCCCACACTTCTCCTAATGTCCACCCCCAACCTCCCAAAGTGCAACTGGTGACTTTTCCTCCAGCCTCTGGGTCTGGGTTTTTCCCAGCCTCTGGGTTTGGGCACACAAGGCACAGTAAGGGTTTAAAACCTTCTTGCACATCTGTAGGAGTCCAGTGCTCAGTGATCTCTCCATCCCTTCATTTCTATTCCTCCAGGCTGTAAGTTTAGAGCACTATTAAAAATAAAGTTGAAGCCTAAACACCAAGGCAGCCCCTCACCCCTCAGCTTGTTTACTTTTTCATTTCCGCAGTTGGAAAAAGAAGTCCTTAGTAGCTAAAAATGATGCTGTTACATCCCAATGCTGTGAGATAGCTTGTCCCAGGAAAACACAATTTTTATCCTTGCTCTGGAGTGTACAAGGCTGGTTAGCAAACGTCAGGAAATAGGAAGGAAAGGCCATGGCAGAAGCGAAAAAAAAACCCCAAATAATCCAGACAGATCTCGGGAAACCTGGATGCAAAGGATCTTTGTCCTTTTATTGCCAGTAGTGGTGTTCTCCTAACAGAGCAGGATGTTCTCATCTTTTAATAACAGCCAGCCCGGATGCTGAAGTCTCTTCTGCAAATACTGTATAAGTGAGAAGGAGAACAGCTGATTTCTGTTAAGATGAATACACCAGGAGAATAAGCCAAAAAAAGTATGAGAAATCTCCAGAGGTCTTTCTTTGCAATGCCGTTTGGCAGCTGAATCTCAAAGTCAGGACTGAAAATCCAGTCTGTGTTTCTGTCCCTTTGCTGATCGGTCACCGCGTGTTGAGCGGCAATTCCTGCACTGCTCGGGGATTTGGAGCAGCACGGGCGGGGATTTCCCCCTGTACTTTAAAGAGCTGCAAAACCCACAGCCTCTGGCTTTCGTGGAGCTGTAGAAAGTACCAGTCGATGAGGAATTTGCTTGACTTGCTCCTTGCCATAGAAAATGGTTACATGCTGAGTTGGGGCCAGTGATTTAAAATGGCATCTTTGTTCCATCTTTTTTTGTACTTTCTCCTCCACCCTGTTTTCTTTCCTTCGTCTATTTTATTTGTCTGGAAGAGATTAATTCAAACTACTAGATAGAGACAGGATTGTGGTTTTATAAGGCATTGTATTGGGTATAAAGAAAGATGCCTCTTACTCTCCTCACACTACCCCTTCAATCATCTTTTCCTTATGTGCAGCACAGAAACTGCATTTCCCTCCAGGCAGGGATCTTTGAAATCACAGTAAAATCACTCAGGTTTGTAATGTGCTTATAGGTACAGGATGGAAAGTGTTAGAGAAAAGTAGGGTACATGGTGACGTGATATTCTGTATTTCCGTAATGGGGCAATGTCCAAGAGAAAAAAGAACTGCCTGCATATCATGTTCACACATTTTTCTCATATGCTGAATGGCAGTCCTCGAAAACAGTTCCTAGAAACCAGAAAAAAACCCGTTGTGAAACGATGGGGAGAACTCATCCAATGTTTAGGATTGCCGGCTAATAACTACAGACAAAGAGGTTTACGGGGAACTTGTGCAACTGTTTTCCTTGCCAGCAAGGGAAGATTTTGTACGTGCTGTTTCAAACCTCCTTCTCTCTGCCCATCCAAGAGATCCCCACAATTCCTATTTTCATAAATTTCAAATTAGGAACTCATTTTGATTGCTCCGTTTAACAGGGTGCAAGGACATACTTTTTTTTTCCTGCTCACTGCATTTATTTAGAAAAGATACTTTTGGGGGGTGGTCATCTTAAGACTGGCATTTTGTTTATGGTGGGCATCTGCCCTGGAGCAGCTAACCAGCTCCTCCATGACAGAAAATACCAACAGATAACGTGCTGATGAACTGCAGTGTTATCCGGTTGTCATCTCTGGGATTTACTGATCCAGGTGTTTGTGGCACAGAGGGACAGACCCTGCGCCCGCTGTGCCAGCAGCACCTGTGGTGAAGGATGGAAAAAGGACCCTCCACTCATGGCTGAAGGTGTGACATACACACCTGCCTGTGTTGGACCTCACCATCTGGAGAAAAGAAAAAATAGAGAGAGATAATTTAGGTCATCTGCAGCGTGACAACCTCAAAACAGGAAAGCACAAACCGCTGGTACCCGAACAGACTGTGGTTCGGAGGAGCCAGCGCCTCCCCGAGTCTGTTCAAGTCAAGTCAGTGGGGGCTTGTGCCCGTCTCGGTGGGGCTGAGGGGTGAAACCCTGATGAAGATGGGTAAATGAATGCTTACCATACACAGAAGTCCTCTCAGAGGCAAATCCCCATGCACAGATCTTGGCTTTCCTCTGGAAGTGGTAGTATCCTGAAGGCACCCCCTGTTCCAGCTCCCCCAGAAGGTGTTGCACGTATAGAGACAGCATTCTGATCTTGCATTTGGTTCTTTCTTTCTGTCAAAAAGCAAAGCTAAAATCACATCCAGTTTGCGCTCTGAGGAAGCGTAGACTTGCTGACATTGCTGCCAGATTTAATGTCTCTGTTGGCCCTTTGGCATTGTAGTGGCTGCAGTGTTAGAGGATTTTAATTATAAATCCTTCCTGAGCCATGAGAGCTGGTAAGAGCTGCACAAAGGGATACATCACTTTCCTAGGCGTGTGATCCAAGCCCATCACTGGTGCATGCAGGGCTTCTCCTATCCCTTTGTGCCCTTTTGACCCCACAATAGTGTTGTGGACCAAAATGAGGGAAAAGCAGCCTGGCTGGGTGCCTGACACAGAAAAGGCTAATACTGAATTTGTAAAGGTCTCCTTCTAGAGGTGACCACAGACCTCAGGCCTTGCAAATGAAATGTCAAAGTAATTTCTTCAGTGCTTCTTTGCCACAGCAACTAGAAATGAGAAATTGAACCTCAAAGACGGAAGACGTGAAGCTCAGAAACGCACACGCACCCACACCCACATGCAACACGAGAAAGGGGGCAATCAAATTTTCAGCTGCTTCCCAGAAACAGAAGTAGTTCACTTTTGAAAAAGTTTTCTTAAGCTCACTCTCTTCTCGAGCATCCAGAAGTGATGGGTACTTAATAAAAGTTGTGTAATGTTTTAGATAGGCATCAGTGAAAATATCGAATATGCATATGAATTGGCCTCTGTATTTACCACCTTGTTAAGTCATGGGTGGCTTTTGAAATATTATCAGAAACGGGTAAAAGTATATATGGGACAGGGGAGCTGATCTTGCTATGAATCCTGTGGTAACTGGGTTATTTAGGAAAATTGATTGTTATTTAGTTACTTCCTTTAGCTTAAAATGCAGTTACTGTTTTTCTTCCAAGGCTTTTTGGCTGCTGTACAGCTGTTGTTAAGAAATCAGTATTTCTTAGTAAAATATGTACCCATTAGTTAATATTTGTGACAAGGCAAATTTCAAAGAATTGAAAGGCTGTGACTCCATTTTTCTGCAAAAGGCCAATACCTTGCCAGTAAGCACATTTCTCCTTAACAGGTCAATACCAATCCCAATCAAAAAGAAAAGCGGGGTCACAGTTTTGGGAATTTTTTTCTGCCACAGATGTTATAGTTGTTCACTCTACATTGCCCTCTTTGCGTTCACAGTAAAGGCTTAAAAACATTATTAGCCAAAATACCCAAAGGACTGACTTGCTTCAGGTAATACATGGTAGAACTGAGCCCTGCTGGTTTTCCTTCTATAGCCAGTAAATGCCGTCTGAATGTTTTCTGCAAAGATAATGGTGGGAAGCAAAACCTGGAATATCATGGCCTTCTAGCTTGTGACTTCTCGCCTGCCAGGTTACCCCTTGCAGCTCCCAGCGACCTCAGGGCTGGGGACAATGACTAACTCATTCCTAAAGCAGAAACTTAATCCCTAAACTGCCCTAAAAAGTTTTCGCAGACTATATAAGAAGTGTTATACAGACCGTTAATTCAGAAACCCAAGCTAGATACCGGAATGGATATCCTTCACCATGCAGACAATGAAGGGAAAAGAATTTGGCCCAAGACATGCTCAAAGGTGATCTCATCAAGACCTAATTTTCCAAGATTTAGGGATTAGGGCCAATGGTTTATAGATTTCCCACCCTCTATATGTGTATTTATACACTGTTGCAGTACTTACATGATACTCAAATATTTTAAAATGGAACATAAGAAAACTCCAGCTTCCTTGCTGGGAGAAGCACCCTAAAATGCATCTTTGGACTTTGGGGTTTTTTCCTTTCTGTGCATGTGAGTGGATCAGTACCTCGTACCCGGGCGTGTTTGTGGATCTGTGTAGGGCAGATTGGCCCTCCCAAGGGAAACAGAACACAAGAGAGTGACGATGAAGAGGTGGGATTTGCCCCTGGTTTTGCATGGGAAAATCCATTCTCTTCGCAGAACAGATTTCTGTTTCCTAGGAAAATGAAGAATTTTGGCCTCTAGATACATAGATTTGAAGGTCACCTGGGTGATTAAGTAGTGGTGATGCTGACAGTTGATGATTTAGACTCTTCATTGCTGCAGTGCTTTAGGATACCCCTGTATGCAGAACCCCAGCTAGGTCATACACCCTGAGCCCAAAATTGTACGTGTGATTGGACTGGAGGTTTCCAGATCATTTTGAAGACTTCAGAAAATGGGGAAAGACTTCTTCTCCGGTCAGTGGTTTGGTCATTTGAGCTGTAATTTATCCCCCTGTCTCTCTGTAAACTCCAGTGTCTGATACTGCTGGTGCTGGAGATCAATTGACTTGAGTATCAGCGAGACAAAGCAATATCTTTAGTAGGCAAACCAACACAGCTGGAAAAAATGACAACTTCTTGGCCAAGTCATTTTTAAGACTCTAAACAAAAAAAGAAACTGGAGAAACTGGGAAAAATTGCACTGAGTTTACTGTAATTTTATAAATTATCTGAGACATAAAAGTAGAGCAGAGAGGGACCTTGCAATGGGAAAGATGAGGGAAAAGATTAAGTGCCACAAAAGCAGTATTTCTGTTGTATCCATAATGGTTGCTATCTAGTACAGTTACGAATGTCAGTTCTCAGATTCATCTTGCATTGGTCTTCTTACAGGACTCAGAGTTCCTACCTAGTTCACCTTTTTTGTGTCCTTGTAGCCTTTAGCAGTTGCTTTTGGGAGCTCACAGTTTATAGGTTCAACTAATCAACTGCCTCAAAAAGTTCTCCCTCCCCAAACCTGACTGTTTCTCTTTCAACAAGTTTACAACCTTAGACTCCAGGAGCTTGAACTTTAAGTCTGTGACCTTGCACTGGTTTCTCAGTATGAAGCCTGGGCATTGAGCCCCGTGTTATAACAGAAAGAACATGGCAAACTGCATGGTCAGTGGGTTTCTTGTAGAGGTGGCAGATCTTTCACAGAGACCTTTTCCACCCCCGGCAGATAAGCAGGGGATAACTGGTGTATTGGCTGTTATTGACAAGTTCTTGCATATGTTTCCTGGAGAGGAAGAAATGTATATAGTCTTTTGCTCAGTGCAGAAAAACACCCAGGAAAAACGAGGTGTCCCAGGCTTTGAAACATGCTACTGGGTGTGATATGTTGTTGTGCAGATGCCTCCCCCTTGCAGCCCACACCTCTTAGTCCCACCTGAGCAAAGCTCAGCCACTCTGCGTTGGGCTAAGCCATGAGAAAACTGGGAGATGTCACTTTTCGTATTTGATGCAAAGGAAACAACCACTGTTTTCTTGACACTTTGACCCCCTGTTTTCTTATCAGGCATCACAGCGGTGTCACAAAGATGCTGAAGATAGCAAAGCAAAAGGGCTAAACCACATGAATCTAGTTTCATTATGTGCATTTTATTTGCTCTGACTTCATCTGGGCTGTCGCATCCTGACTGCCTTGTGTGACTCGTGTAGAAGCGATTTCTATGAATAGCTGCTGCTGCTTCAAGCTGTTCCGTGAATAAGAAGCGAGCTCTATGAACACAAAGCCCAGGTAGACAAAGTGAGCGATTTTGTAAGGAAGTATGTCCTTCTTTCAGTTTAAAGGTTTAACTTTGACTTTTGAGGGTGTTTAGCTTTTATTTTCAGCCCCCTTTCGAGGGAGACAGAACTACTGGGATTGCGCCGTGTGTGGACCCAAGGGCAATGTCTGTCTGTCCCTCTGCCTGTTGCTTTTCAATCCTGTGGCCAGCCACACTTCAGTGAAACTCAGCGATTTCAGAACTCCTGAATTCAAATGCAATTCATGATGGCACGTCCCCAGACGGCAGAGATGTTTCTGTCCAAGCATGGGTTTGGGTGCAACCTTTATTGTGCAGGAAATAGGACAACCAAGACAAGCTGTACTGCAGAAGAGCGAGCTCCTGTACCCATGAACAAGGCTGGTTTGCTCTTCATACGATTCTTAAAATTTCTGGGAGTAATTTTATTCTTTTCATATTTTTACAGACCCTAAATTTTAGGCCTAGACTAAAGCAACAGAAGACTCAGAGGCCTCCTAACAAGTTTGTCCTGCTGATTCTTTTGAAGTAGCTCATTGCTTCAAACTGAACCACTGCCTACAACTGCCGCTAAACATTACTGCTTGTTATAGTAATAGGACAGGATTTAACCATGTCTGTAGAATAATTTCTTTCCAGGATCCAAGTGTACAATGTCTTTTTTATCCTATGTTATTCTAAAGTCTGCATCATTTTCAAGTGGCTGACTGGCTTCTAAAGGATGCCATAGCCATAGCACCTGGGTGTGCCTGATCGTATATATGAGAGTGTGTGTGTGTGTGTGTGTTTTCTGTTGAAAATAGTTTCAGGAGGTTTCTGAGCTCGTTGCCTGGTGGTTAAGCATACTGAGAGCTGGAGCAGCTCTTCAGTGTTCAAGGATGAGATGACTTCAAAGGCTGAATCCACAGCAGGCAATAAAAGTGCTCCATAGTGCCCTTTTCCTCTCCAACCATCAGCATATTTGTGGCTCTGGTGCACTCTTGCCATATCCCAGCTCTTCTGCTGGAACAAAACTGGACCGTACACCATTTCCCTTTGCATCTGAATGTTCTTCAAAGGAAATACAGGCTGGACAGCCCCACTGTGCATCAGTGAGTCCCCAGACAGGACAACTGGCAGACCCATGCTGCCCAGCCCTGGTTTATAGGTTCAGCTATAGATGTGCCACGTTTCCTTTCCCTGCAAGAAATGTTCTTGCATAGAAAACTAAACTTGGGAAGAGGCTTTGGTCCAACAAATGTTGAAATAGTGCAACTCAAATGGTGACTTTCAGGAAATGTGAGATAAAAGGCACTTGCAGAAAGCCAAGCGAAGAGGTTTCAGGCTAATGTGCTTGGCCTCACCTTTGCAGCCCAGCGTGCACAGCCCATTGGTGTGGTGATGTGCTGTCATTCATTGAGCTGCAGTGACACGATCATGTGCCTGAGCCCTCTGATTCTGCACAGCAAAGGATAAAATGTTTATCAGATTTGACCTAGATATGGCCTTGATTTTGCTCGTTGCTCTATGAATAAACTCAGGATGTTGAACATAAACATCTAAAAAAATAGGAGAGGATGACTCTTCTCACTCAAGCCCTAGAAACCAGAAAAGGAGATAATTAAGATTTTAAAAGAAAAGTCCCAGCAGTGTGGAAGCATGATAGGAAGATGTTCCATTTAAAACAATTTGAGTTCCCACTTTCCATATCCTCGGGAACGTGATACTCCTGGACCAGCAACAGCCGTGTTGTGCATCCATGCACACCCTGGGTTATTCCTCAGATATGCAGACTTGAGCTAAAACTGGAGCCATACACCAGCCTGAGCCCTTGATAAGAGGCAGCCACTGTAGAAACCAGAGACTTGAGCTTCTTCCAGGAACCCTGGGTGGGGTGTTTTCAGAGAAAATGTTGAGCTCTCTCTTTCCGTCCACGAAAAACAGCTAACTGTTAATGTAGGCTTGGCTATTTTCTAAAGGTTTTTGCTGTAGCCCAAACTTCTAGATAGGAAAATAATACAGAGTAAGAGTAGATCTTTCCTCCTGGCTCCGCTAGCTGTTTGCAAAAGCCCTTTCCCTTATCAGGATTGCCTGTCTGGGTGCTATGCGTTTGCACACTTTGGGCTTCTTTTGGCCTGTCCTTTGCACTCCTGACATCTGCCCAGACCTCTACCCTGGTTCCCTGACCTCCTAACACACAGAGTTCGTTTGCCAGAGAAAAGCTGAGCTCGTGGAAATCTGTTTTTTCCCTTCTGACTGAGCAAACGGGAGCATTCGCACCTCCTGACGTTGGGCTGCAGTGTGGAAAGGAGAGCAAGATTTATGAAGCCTGGGAGAAAATAAAGTGGAAAGAGAGCAGGTGTACCAACAGTGATGTTCTCCTGGGAGGAGGCAGGAGTCTATTTCCATCTTGGTTTTGCCAGGTGTGAATCTTTCCAGGACCTGTAACACTGACTTTTCTGTAAACACTGTAACGCTTACACACAGCAGCCATCCTCCCAAAACCCAGCCCAAGGCAGGGAGGAGCTATTTGGGAAGAACTGCTGTGAGGTGCTGGGGCTTCATCAGGCACCCCTTTGCCAAATAAAACCATCATCAAAGTGACTCACGCCATGTTTGGTCCCTGTTGTGATCATAGAAATCAGGTGTCAGGTAGGAGAACGATGTCCCAAAGATGTCCTTGCCCATGGCCTTGGTAGACTTGATCACTGTGGCTGCATGAACCAAACAGTGCCAGCCCTCAGGCTCTGGCTCTGAAGCAACTTGGGTTTTTTTTCATCAGATTCATAACACTAAATATCCCTAGCCCCTAGAAGAGATCCAAAAAGCCTATTCAGAGTGGTCTTCACCTTTGTTAACATGCGGTCTATGCTTGGAAGTGGCTTGGGAGAGTGCTACTTGACTATGCCCATGCTAAAAATTTGCAGTAAGGATGTGTTCTTGTGCCCACTCCTGCATGCCAAGACTGTTTAATTTACTATAAATAGGCACAGCATATTTGTACTTGAATATATTTTCTCTACAGCCTGGTTCAGTGTAGAGGTTTCATGTAGCATACACTATAAAAAGTTTCTTTTTTGGATTTTCATCTTGACATGAAAGTGCATTACAACATTTGCCATCAATAAAACACAATTCCTTCCATGTGAAAAGCATTACAGCCACAGTATGGTTATTGAGTGATGATACCTGGATGACGGAAATACACGAACAGGAAAGTGTACATAGGGAAACTTTAGAAATGATGCCAAGTTTTTTTTAAAAAAGCAATGTCTGATAGCAGTGCAGATGGGTTTGGAGAATTTAGTTCGCTTGTACTCCAAAAAAGAAAAAAAAAAAAAAAAAAGGAAAAAGAAAGAGGCTGAGCTGAAAAAGAAATAAAAAACAAGGCAGTGAAAAGCTTCACAAATAAGTAACTGAGGAGGTTGGCAACCCAGTGAAGACACGTGTGAAGAGCAGATTGCTCGCCTTTTGCTCTGTGGCTCAATCTTGAACCAACCCAGTCATGACCAGGCATCAGAGGTTTCGGGAGCTCCTTCTGCTCTCAGCCTGTCTCTCGTGCCCAGCACAGCATCCAGTGCTGGGATGCCAGGGACTGCAGGTACCATTAACGTTATCTTAGACTGAGTCCTAGAGATAGGTCCTCCAAACGTGAGGACACTGGGGACCCTAAGTGAGAGGTTGCCCTCTCATATACAGTCTACACCTAAGCTGAGCAGCTGACTCTGAATTTGCTGAAACAGAAGGAGAAGCCCTGAGACTTTGTAAAGAGCTTTGGATTAAGCCCTTCTCCTGCAAATGTGCCAACCCAGGATCCCTCTACTGGCTCTAAACTTGGGTTTTATGAAAATATTCCTGTTAGCACCAAAATAAATGCTAGCTGTGTTTTGATTTTAGCAAAAGTTTACCTTTGAGAAAAAAACATGCTAATTAACAGGTTAACTGAACCCATTAAATACACATCTCCAAATCTTCCTGAAGGTAATGTAAATCAGCAGTACTGGGTTCCCAAGATGCAAGGCAAGTTGCTCGACTTTGGAATGCGTAAACATTTAGTGGAAGAAATTGCAACTTCGGAGAAAGTACAAACAAAGCAGCCTGTTTGTTTGTGCGGCTGCTTTCTCGCAGGAAAGCAACCGAGAAGCATGGAAAGGCTCGAGTGTCCTCCATGGTTCGTGTTTGTAGCTGTGATCTAAAGGGGACAGAACAAAGACTTTCCTATTTATAGCTGAGCGACCGAAAGCAAAAGCACTCAAGTGATGAAAAAGCACAGTCTACTATTGTTGAGGCTTCTGAAAAGAGCACAAACCATGGTTTATCAAAGAGCAGTAACAAAAAGGATTTTGCTGGGTGGAAAATAAATGATGTTTTTCCATTGAATCCACCATCCCACATCATAATTTTTTTCTGGATTGGTCACACTTCATCAGACCAGTGATTACAGACAGTGGGGAGGTAGGAGGAGAAACACGTGTCCATGTATGTGTGGAGGAAGTGCTCAGCAAAACCCACGGCCTTATTATTTCCATTTTGCAGGAAATGCCAATACTACGTGTCAGAGTCAAACTGTTATATGACATCAGCAAAAGGGTAGATTTTGATTTAAGGAATAAGATAAGCTCTTCTGTTTGTGCTAACAGCTGCTTTTAATGTTTATTTTAAAAAAATGAAATGATATACAATAAATAAATAGGCTATTTCATCTACTGTACCAGGTCTTATTCAACATCTTGCCACAGTATCAAATGACTTCATCTCTCTGCTGTCTTGTATTTATACTACTACGGAGTCATTAGGAAATCAGAGTTACCCAAATACATAATAAAGAAAAGAGAAGTTGTAGTGTGACACAAAAATCCTTTTTTTTTTTTTTTTTTATCTTCTGAAACTGAGTTTTCCGAAAGAAATTATTTTGTTTCAGGAAAACATCTTTTTTCATCAAAATCTTGTTAGGGGTGGGGGTGAAGTGAAATTTTATTTGAATTACGGTTTCTTCTAGGAAGCCATTTTCATGGGATTTTTTTTCCAATTCTAGCTTTGCTTCTGCCTTAGGGCTTCCTGGTACTACAGCAAAAGTGCTGACCAACACCGCCCTGTCCCAAAAGTCAACTGGTTATGTGCTTCAGAATTCCAGATTTATACCGAAGTATCTGGCACAAGTAGCAGAAAGCCTGATCAGGACTTAGCCCCCGTCATAGCTACTCCATTTATATGTATCCGTGTTATAACCTGCTATGGGAACATCTGCTCGACCTCACTGCCACCTCCTCCTCCTCCTCCTCCTTAACACAATATCGGTGTTAACTAGCCTGCACTGGTTTCTGGCCTTATGCAAAAGCTGTCTTGGACATGTTACTGGGATGTGTTACTGGAAGCTGGGAGTGCTGGAGAACCTAGAGCTACCCTTGGTGATGCTGAATTTAGGAGGCAGGCTGGGGCTTGGTTGTAAGGAGGGGCCATGTCCAGGATGGAAGCAGAGGGGCAGCAAAAGGTCTCAGCAAGTGTTGGGACTTGGGCGGGAAAGAGCTGAAAAGCTTGGAGTGTCCTGCTCATCAATGACCTACCTCAACAGTGCTAGGCCCACCTAAACCATTTGTGAATCTGACTTTCCAACCAGAAGATGGGACCTGCCGCTGTCCCTGAAGAAGAAGGCATGTTGCCATTGGCAGCTTAGGGAGAAAAGTCAAGGATGGGATGAGATCTTTTGGAAAATCCCAGCCAGGCATCCCTAGGTGGACAATTTGAGCTGAGGTTGTGGAAAAGGGTTGTTTTAGACTTGTGCATTTGAATGCAAAAGAAAGAATGACAACTTGCAGGGAGAGAAGGAGGAGCTGTGTAAATATATATAAATTCATGTGAAAGAGGCAGGTCCACACTGGGGCACGAAACCTGCGCAGTGTCTGACGCTCCCGCCGCTGGCACAGCTCCCAAAGCACGCTTGCAAAAGCCAGTTTGCAGAAGGAATAGGATCGTGTGTGAAGCTCAGATGGAGTCCAGGTGAGATAGGAGACTGCAGTCCTAAGTGGCGTGACTGTCCAGACACGCCTCCTCGCAGCCCAGCCATATGACCAAGTGAGAGGCAACCCTGAGAAAGCAAAGGCAACAGCTAGAGGAGCCCACTGCAGGGACAGACAGCACTGAGTAAAGGTTTTGCTGAGGTGAAAAAAACCCTCTAGCGCAGGGCACGTTAAAGGAGCTCAATGCATTTTCATGCAACAAATGAACCAGTTCAAGAGAAAATGGAAAGAAAACAGAATTCAAGCTCTCAACCTGATTTACCCTTCCTGCAATTTCATGATAAATGGAGCAAATCAGGTTGGAATTTACCTTGTCCCTCCCACTTTGCATCTAGGGTTTGTGAGAGCAATGTGGACGGAGCGGCCGTGAAGAATCTGGCTTGCCCAGGGTCTGGGCTGTGAGCTGGCTCGGCGCTGAGGCTTCCAAAATCAGATGGGCACAGTTAAGCTCCTCACCACTGCCAAGGGCCATGGTGGCTGAGATTTCAAAAAAGACTTGCTATTCCCTCAAAGAGGACCTTCATTCTTCTTGTTTTACACCCACTCTACTGTGATCAGGTGGAGCAAGGGTGAACCTGGGACCAGGAGCAGGAGGCTCTCAGGCCCTCTAATGAAAATCACCCTTGTTTTCCTTAGATTAAAGAAGGAGGTGGGGAGAAGGGGAAAGGAGGTGCTCCGTCCAGGAGAGAAGGCAGAGATTACATGAAATAATCAATGCCATATGAGAACGAAGTCACATTTTCTTGCAAATGTCCACAGCACAGAGCAATGAAGGCAATGAAAAGATTGCAGTCAAGATGGTTATCCAAAGAAAAAGCATTTCAATGGTGAAAGCCAGTCTGACAGGGGACATTTATGCTAATAAATTAAGCAGTTCAATGGACACATTGATCGTCATTATTAGCATGGACTTGCCCTAACAGAATCGTTAGGAGAGGCCTGGACAAGCTTTTGGCCTGGGATCTCCCATGCAATGCCTGGCACAGCTCAGGAGCCAGCACAGGCCACGGACCGTTCCCAGTGGCCAGTTTGGATTTGGATATGATCACCCTGATCTGGAGGTTAAATTGAATACTAAGGACATGGCCAAGCCATGCCTGTTGGCCTTCTGTCCAAAGAACGGGCCCTGGTCTTCTCTTTTTTTTTTTTTTTTTTTTTTGATGTGGCCAAGCATATTCAGTTTGTTATATCTCCAAAGCATTTAGCTGCACCCTATCATCAGCGTGTCTGTGTGCTTCCCAGTCCCTGATGTATTTATCTATGCAACCCATCTGGTAGGTAGGAGACAGCTATTAACCTTGTTGAAGCGATGGGGAATGGAAGTGGAGGAAAGTCTGTCTGCACGTCAATGTGCAGCAGCATGGTCAGACAAAACTGGCTCCAGGCAAGTTAACATGGTTAAACATCATAAAGGTGTAGCATGGACCTTGAAAATGTAGTATATGCCTGTTTCCTGAATCAGCTCGTAGTTTCCCAGCATGGAAGCTGTGGCGTCACGTCTTCACCGTGGTTTTGACCCACGCTAAGCAGTGGAGGTGCACCTACACATGCTACGACCACAGCGGTGCTCGGCTGGGAGCGTGGGCACACAAAGAAGTGGCCACAGGGTAAACAAGGGCATGAGCTATCTCCTCCACCCCGTACCTGCATGTGCTTGTTACCCCGAGGTACCGATGGCGAGTGTCGGGTACCAGGTACCCATCCTCTCTGCTACGGTGTTGCAACAGGCTCCCAGGGCATCGGGGGGTGAAGATGACTCAGTTGGAGCTCCCACCGTAGCTCACCCTGTGGGAACTTGTTTATAGACTTGTACAAAGTGACTTGTCCCCACATCACCCCAGAAGTCTGTGGCAGAGGCAAGGGTGGAACCGGTCTCTACCGAGCTACCCGCCTTAACCGCCCGGCTGCCCTTTCATGCTCATCAGTTATTAATGAGCGTATTTCTTAAGCACCAGCAGGGTGTTCATAGCTATTAAAAATATAAAGGAGCTATAAGCTTCGACCTGCCCTCTGTTCCACCCATGTCAGATAGCCACTGAAATGAAGAGGTGTTTATTTGCCTGGAAGTGTGGAGTCTTATGTCAGCTCCCAGTGTAGGAAGCAATTTTGCTGGGGGTCTGATCCTGCCACAGGGGAAAGGGCTGGTGCTTTTGTTTCTGTTTTACTCTGAGCATGGTGCCTGCACTCTCGGCATACCTGGAAAATTATCCTGCTTCACAGCCAGCGCCAGTTCCTGGCCACCCCTGCTACACGCCAGGCTAAATTGGGAAACTAAACTCCTTTTTTTTTTTCCCTGGTGTACGACTGGCCTCCCCACCTTGCTGCTCATGAATGCCTTGCTGAGTTAGCTGTGATTTGGAAAATTAATTGACTCGGAGCCTACTGCTGAAGCAGCCTCAAATGCAGAACACCCAAGACGCAGTGGTAGCAAGGTCAGAGGAGGTGGGAAATTTTGCAAGAGAAGGAGCAAGCAATAAGCAGAGCAGAATACGGGCACCGGCGGGGAAATGTAAAAGGAAACCATTCAGATCAGACACGGCCATAAGAGACAAGGCAGTGGGACCTTGGGAGGTTTTGGTATTTATTGGGGGAACTGGCAGTGCCTGTGGCAGGGAATGCCCCTGGCTCACCGTGGGAGGTAGGGGGTCTCCAGAGACCCCTTGCCTCTGGCCAGGATGTGCAAAGAGCACCCTAAGGACCATCTCCTGTGAGTGCAGAGAGCAGCATCTTTGTTGTGTAAAGAAATCTTAAATTATGTAGTTTATCTCAGGCACACCATCTGCTTGGGAGTCAGCCCCTCGAGATAAAAAAGGAACAAGGGCTGGGTACAGCTCCATAAGGGCTTTTCTCCTACAGCTTCGATGCTTTTGCTCTTATTTTATGAACCTTCACAGAAAAAAGAGCTCTCAGAGCACACCCGTTGTCCGTGACACAGGCAGTATGGCAAAACTTTGGCCTGCCCCGAGATACTGAGGTTCAGCTCTTCAAAGGTAGCCAGGGGCTGACATCCCGTGGAAACCCCTTCGTTACTGAAACCCCTTTGCAGAGCTGCTCCTCAGGCTCCGTCTGTGTGTAACCCTGAGCAGGTCATGCCAACGGGACAGTTCAGACATGCAGTCGAGATCTGGCAGCGTGACCCTTTCCACTCACAGCCAGCTGACGGACAGGGACGAGCTGCAAGTGCGCTTTCATCCACCTCGGCTTCTGGGGCAAGGTGACACAGCCTGAACCCCCCGTGAGCCTGTGGTCGCCTAAATCACATCAGTTCTCATTCAGGGCGGCTCAGGGGCACATGCACAGACAGTTACAGAGGCTCAGCTGACAGAGAGGCGATTTGTTAAGCTGCCGCCACTCCCGCTTGTGTTTGAACTTTCCCCGCCTGCACGATGGGGAGGATGCTGACATTTCCGAGCGGTACGGCATGAAGGAAAGGCATTTCTGGGGGTTGAGGAGCTGATATTTCTGACACCAGCGGTTGTTTGGTTAGCCCGTGCTGCAGGCATTAAGGGAAGTGGAGAAGCACACGATATGCAAAAGCTGATGTCTTATCCTCAGTTTCTTTGGGACCAGAAGCTGGAGTTGCTGTCTCAGGAGCTGCGAAATAGGATGGTGTAGGCTAATGTTGAGGCTGGGGAAGGGATACTTGCCCAATGGGGGGAAAAAAAAGTCCCAATAGGTCTGATTTAATTACGGTTTTGTATGGCTTTATTACCAAGCGAGTGAAAAACCAGCTTGTCCTCAAAACACCTTGCCATGGTCAATGACACAACTCTCCCTCCAAGGCAGGAATATGGAACCAACCTGCTTCGGATAACCCTGGGGGCATGCAGCAAAGATGAGAGCAGACCTCTGCTCCCCCCAGGGTCAGAGGGGCTGAGTCAGAAGGTGGTCTGGGATGGGAGCAATGGGGAAAAGCAACATTTCCACTCCTTATCACTTTGTGTGGGTCGAGTCACCTCCTCGTTTCTCAGGTGTGGGGGAAACTGAGGCATGGGATGTGTGGTGGTGCCTCGGTTGGCAATTTCTGTGGATGTTCAACTTGCCTTTGCCTGGAAGCTTTATGACACACTTTAAAGCTAAATTGTGCAAATGAGTTTGGTCATTATTATCATGCAAAAAAAGACCATTTGTATACAGCTACCAGACTGCTGAATCCTAGCGGTGCAAGGTCGAAGAGCAAGCCTGTGACAATGCTGGCAATGAAGCCCGCTCCTAGGCTCCCCACCTAGTTTCTATTCATTGCTTGTTTAGGGTAATGAAGAGCAGACTGAAGGAATTGGGGTTGTTTGCTTCAAGAGGCTGTTACAAAAAAAAAACACACCACCACTGTCCTGCAATGTAATTCTGGCCTGGGCAGTGAAGAGCAAATTTCCCGAGCATCTTTGCCTTGCAAACTTCCTGAAATCCACAATGTTATACAGATTCCCATTTTATATGTAATTTTTAAAGCGATTAATATCAAGCAAATCACCATTTGATACATTTTTCCTAGCTGTTGTGCCTGTGATATCCACGGCAGATCTCTGTCCGGTGAATCTGAAGGGGCAGGCTGGGACCAAACACTCCGGAGCATCATCCTCTTTCCCAGTTGATTTCCTCATAAACAACCTATGCCAAAGCCTTTATGAAATTCAAGTCTGGCTTCACATTTCATTGAAAAACCTTTAAGAAAAGCCATTTTTCATACTTAAGACTTTTTCAAATCTCCTCTAACCAGTTACATTCTGCATTGTATTTTTTGAATCTGGCCATTGTCCAACGACAATCGTTAAAATCCCTTTACAGTTTTAAATGAAAATACAAGCCCTCATTTACCACTGGATCCAGCCTGAAAATAAAAGCTTAATGCCTTGACAGGCCTGGATATTTTTTTGGGTCCTAAGTCTGATTTATGGTGGTAGCCAGCAAACCAGGCTGGTGAAATATTTGCTGCTGCTCGCAGGGATCTGGAAAAATGAAGTGTGAAGTTCTGAAGAGAGCAGGCAACAGTTCTCCAGTCACTAAACACTTCCAACGAGTTGGCAGCGGAACAGAGCTGTGGTCTGAAAGATGAACCTCAAAGGAATAGGGGAGGGGAGCAGTACTGCGCACAGTGTCAAAATACTGCTGCAGCCTAAAGCTTTCCATACATTCCTGACATCGAGAGGGAAAGAGAAACATTTTCTTCATTATTTATTTATTCTCTCTCTCTCTCTCCTTTTTTTTTTTTTTTTCCTCTTCCCCCTGCAGGGGTTTCACCCGAAGTAGGGAAAAAAATTAAAAGCAACAACAGGAGCATAGGAAGCTGCTTAAGCCCACCGTAAAAATGTGTTGGTTAAAAAAAAAAAAAAAAAAAAAAGAAAAAAAAGGATCCAGTTGGGGGAAATCATTGCTGGTGCTTTGCTTGTCACAGAGCAATCTCAATGAGCAAGGCTGTGGCAAAGCATCTCTAGCCTTTCGAAGTGCCAAAGCCCTGCAATCTGTGGGCGTGGGAGCTGCGATTTTCATTCCCATGAAAAGGGAATTTCCTAGAGGTAAAAGTGAGGTGGGGATTTTTCAGAGTGTTCTTGGAATGAATCACCCCTGCATACGTTTGCCAGGTAAAACATGTGGCTGCTTCACTTTATTTTCTTCAAAGGAAGTTAATATTCATCCCTATCGTGTAGATCATACGGAGACAGAGATAGGCTGATAAATGAGGCGTATTTCAGTACTCAGGGTTTTAATGATCTGCTTTAGCCCCTATGAATTAACTCGGTTTCCAGTGTTTCCACTGAATACAAGGGACAGCGCTGGGAATGCTTAGTGGGGCAGCGAAATGGGGGTCAGCCATCTCTGAAAACCTTCCTTTGCCCTCTTGCAGCTCGGAGGGGTTGTCCCTCTCCTTCTTATCCATGTCTAAATCCCATCCCAACAGCTGGGCACACCATGAAATAAAAGGTCCCCTCCTGTCCCCCCATGCCCAGCAGACCTGCAGGGGTTTTATTGCCACCCAGGCCCAGCAGAAATGAAGTTGACTTCACCCATCAGTCGCACTGATGCACGTCCAAAGTAACCCTCTTGGCTTTGACAGAAAATGACAGCAGTGAAAGCAGGGAAAATTTGTTCTTCTTCACATTCATGGAAATGAGGATGGGATTATTTTTGTTTGATTTTTTTTTATTTAAAAAAGAAAAAGAAAAAAAAAAAGCACGCTAACCATTTTGGTTTAAAGCTGTCCGAGGTCAGAAGCCGGGATGATATAACAAAGCGTTGCTTGTTTCCAAACACAAGCTTTTGGTTTGGGGAGGAACAACTGCATGTTCTGGTTGTCTTTAGAGCTGGGGAATGTTCTGCCTCTGCCGCGGCACGGACCAGGCTGGGGAGCCGCCCGGGTACCAGCCTGCAGCCTCCCGCCCCAACAGACAACGCATAGTTTTTGGTTTTTTTTTTTCTTGTTGTTATGAAATGGTTCCCTTTAACAGTAGAAGCATTTACGGGACATGCTCGCAGACAAACTCGCCCGTACCACAGCTGCACAGCCCCAAACCCACACCGTCTGTCACACACAGGCACTCTGTGCCACCCACGCTCCTGCACAGCCACTACGCAAGCAGGGCTCGGTGCTCACACGGGCTCACACAAACCGAAACCGATGGTCACCACCGTACGCCCATGCAGCCATCGCCAAAACGGGCCCCTTCAGTCTCACACATCTTTCCCCTCCACCACGCCGTAACCTACCAGCATACCGGCATCAAAGGGGAGGAAAATTCAGCCTGAGCTGCTCTGGGTTTTGCAGTGCTTGTCTCATCCAGGAGCTGCTGGAGAGGCCAGCCCTTACACCCCTGCCCTTGGATCACTTGGTTTTATTTCACAAGAATTCAGCAAAATGCTGAATAAATTCCAGGCCCTGAAAAACGGGACCTTCTGGGCCTCTTACCCTCCATCGACTCCTGGTTTTGCAAGACTATTAAAACCCTGGTGGTGATCCTTTGCTATTTTAGCAGCTAGAGAAAGGGGCTGTTTTCAAAGTCAGCCTCAGAAACATGGCTCGTGGCACTAAAAATCTCCCCTGCTTATTCTGGGGAGGATGTACAATGAACTTTGTGTCGGGGGTTGCTCATCACGGATTCTGCAGGCCATGAGTGCAGACAAGGGCCACCGTCTGGTGGCCATACTGGCCTTTCCTCATGCTAGCCTGTAAACCTCTTCCAACTGCTTGACTTAGAAAGGAGTTGCTAGTGTAAACGAGCAGCAGGGCATGGCGGTGTGATGCGGTGCTGTGCACGCTGCTGTGGTGTCTTTGAGGGAGTACCCTGAGATGTGGCATGAGGTCTGTGAACCCCTCTGGATTCATCCCTGCTATGCCCCCCCGAGGAGGCACACCGGGACACAGCACTGCTGCTGCCCCAGGAGCACCCCCAGACTGTAGGGTGCCCCCATCCCACCAGCACTGCGCACCTGAGGGATTTTTCAGGAGACCTGCTTGCTCACCCATACCCAACTCCAAGCCTCCCACACATGATGGGTTTCTCTTCCAGTTTCTTTTCCCTCCTGTCCCTACTTCCCAGGGCTTTGGGACCGGTTTCACCCCTCACTTCACAGCTTCTGAGCTGCAGTGCTGCGGTTCCTGGTTCTGGGAGGGCTCCAGCAGATGGTTCACCTCGTGGTTAGAGCTCCCCGCAGCACCGGGGACAGGAACCCACATCCCTTGGGGTGGCCTCAGTACCCAGCATTGATAGAGGTAGGGCACTACCCCCAGTGGCATCAAGGTGAGCCAGGTGGCTTTCTGTGCTAGGCAACCTCAGCAGGCACCTAAACACCTCCAAAAAGTAGGGTCCTAGGTTTCAGTAAAGCAGCAATGAGAGCTGAAAGGGTGCTGCGAGCACCCACGAGGCTGTGCGGTGCCTCCGCGTGTGGGGAAGAGGGGCACATCCATCCCTGAACCAGAGAGGATTCAACTCCGAGCCATCCACTTCCCGCACCATCATGCTCCTGCAAAGCATTTC
Source organism: Ibycter americanus (assembly GCA_035590275.1). Taxonomy (NCBI): domain Eukaryota; kingdom Metazoa; phylum Chordata; class Aves; order Falconiformes; family Falconidae; genus Ibycter; species Ibycter americanus. The sequence goes on from JAVJGI010000062.1 coordinate 77,901,204, forward strand.
TGCAGTGCTGTATGGGCACCAAATGCATGGCGGTAACAGCCCTCTGCTGCAACACACCATTCCTGAAGTTCGTGTCCCAAATGGCAAAAAACACATGCACAAAATTCATCACATATGCTTTAATTGTCCCTCTCCACTGGCACTATCCCAAAGTGTCTCATAAGTTTTGCAAATCAAGCTTCATTTATTTTTTCTGCTCCAAAGGGGTGGCCATCAGGGAGGCAGAAAGTGGCCAAAGCTGATGAGTACTTAATGACATGACTTAAGTGTCCGCAAGAGGAAATGAAGCCTCCGACATCAAATTAAATCTGGATGGATAATTCAGATATGAAAACTATTGAGTGCGTTGTTCAGCCTGGTAGCTCTGAATTGTAATTTTGGCTGGGCTGAGTTGGGGTTTTATTTATGTTGCTTTAAATGCTGGGGTGACACTCTCTGCCTGCTGTGCTAGGGTTAACCTCAGTTTAGATTGGGCTACAGAGGTGTTATGTTGATAACACCTGATGATATGATATGATATGATATGATATGATATGATATGATATGATATGATATGATATGACATGACATGATATGATATGATATGATATGATATGATATGATATGATATGATACGATGCGATGCGATGCGATGCGATGCGATACGATACGATACGGTACGATATGATATGATATGATATATGATACGATACGATATGAGTTGGCGGTGCATGCGCACAGCCCAGAAAGCCAATCTTACCCTGGGTTGCATCACCAGCAGCGTGGCCAGCAGGGCAAGGGAAGTGATTCTGCTCCTCTGTGCCACTCTGGGAAGACTCCCCCCTGCAGCCCTGCATCCAGCTCTGGGGCCCCCAGCATCAGAAGGACATGGACCTGTTGGAGCAGGTCCAGAGAGGGGCGTGAAGATGATCAGAGGGCTGGAGCACCTCTGCTGTGAAGACAGGCTGAGAGAGCTGGGGTCGTTCAGCCTGGAGAAGGGAAGGCTCCAGGGAGACCTTATTGCTGCCTTTCAGTACTTACAGGGGGCTTGTAAAAAAAGAAATGGGACAGACTTTTTAGCAGGGCCTGTAGCTACAGGACGAAGGGCAATGGTTTTAAGCTAGAAAAGGGAAAATTCAGATGAGATATAAGGAAGAAATTTTTTACAATAAGGGTGGTGAGACACTGGCACAGGTTGCCCAGAGCAGCTGTGGATGCCCCATCCCTGGCAGTGCTCAAGGCCAGGCT
>JAVJGI010000062.1:77902530-77968264 GCA_035590275.1 Ibycter americanus
TGGCAGTGCTCAAGGCCAGGCTGGACGGGGCTGGGAGCAACCTGGTCTAGTGGAAGGTGTCCCTGCCCATGGCAGGGTGTTGGAACTAGATGATCTTTAAGGACCCTTTCAACCCAACCCATTCTGTGATGCTGATTCTGTTAGCTCATACTGTGCCTGGGTGACACAAGTGCAACCCTCCTGCTTTTTAGTACAATTGCTCTATTTTAATTTAGTGATTAATGGTAAAAGTATCAGCAGAGTTGGAAGAACTTCTTTGCTGTGCATGTACCCAACACACACTGTCACCGCATGCATGATAACCTTAGTTATTGCTAAATAATAGGTTTGTTTATTTAATAATAAATATTAAATATTTATTATTAAACAATAATCATCACTTATTATTACATCTATAATATTAAAATTATATTATGTTGTAATATATTATATATAATAAATTATACATAAAATATATAATAATAAAAATATTTATTGCTAAATCTTTTATGTGGAGGAATACCATATAACATTTTTTCTCATGGAGCTCTTGGGGCCGGCAGGCATACTTTAAGCTAACTGGCTCTGAGCGGATGGGAAATTAAATGCTGTGCATGAGTTTGGTTTTTTTGGGGTTTTTTTTTGAGAATTTTGAAGGGAACTTCTTCCTCTGAAAAGGTTGGAAAAGGTCTTTTTCTTGTAAACAATTTCCAGTGGAAGCGCTCCCGGGCTCCCTTCATTGGGATGTCCATCCTGAGACTCACCCCAAAGAAAGACCCTTTTGTTGAGCAGAACAATGTGGTCGCACGGGGAAGCAGGATCAGCTCCCACTCGCGGGGTAGGGTTTCTCTCACCTAACTTTAGCTGTCTAAAACCTAGGTGTCTAGTCTAAACCTGTCATTCCACCTTCCGCTAACGACCCCAGGGACACGGAGGCACCTTCTCGGGGCCGTTCACTCCATCTTCGGACAAAACGAATCGTTCTCACGAGGTGGCCGGCTCTCCTGTGGCTGGGGGGAGCCCACGAGACGGGTTCTGTGCAGACCACTGGCGCGGTGATGGCTAATTAGGTGAGATGAATCCCACCCTGAGGAAATCGAGGTAGCTAATGAGTTGCTAGAGTATGTGTTTGCGGAGAGCTTACCCACACAAAGCGTGACTGGGCTGGGGGCTTTTTGGGTAGCTGTAAATGATGAGGACTGAAAAGCCAAGCATTGCAAGCAAGTCTTTTTTTATTATTATTATAGCCATACAGTGCAGCTTTGCTAACGATCATCCACTGAATCAGCTTGTTGCATCTCATTTTACACCTAAATGGTAAGATATTGGGGAACATCAAGATATATGAGAAATCAACTCCTGCTCTAACTTGGTTTTTTAGGCGTCACTATGATAAAAATTAAGCAAGAACATGCTTTCTTCTGAATTCCTACAAAAAGCAGGAATTCTGTACCTAATCCCGAATAAAACCCTTTTTATTTGCCAATGGCATCAGTAAGATAAAACATCATTGCAAATACAAAATGACTTGGTCGGGGTTTTTTTTTCCCAAATTTGCCTCTAAATTCATATAATCCTGCTACATCTTGTTGAAACAGGATTAAGCACTTTAGCAGAGATCTGGGTTTTTTTGTTCCTTTTTCCTTTCCTCCGCAAATTCGTGTTAATCTAACCTAATCAAACATGCTGGCCCTGGACAGATGTGTCTGCTTGCACCACGTCAGGAGCTTTGTGTTTCGAGTCTGGGGGCACACAGGATTTAACAAGCAGCTTGTTGAGCATTTGTTAGTTCTTCTAAAAGGTGATTATTGCCAAATGCACATTCTCGGTGGCTCATTAAATGCTTTCACGTGACAAATCCATGCAGCATTTTGTGTGTACGAACCCGGGGCTGTCACCATTTAGAACAAAATGCTAAATATTTACTGGCAAGGCAAGCTATGTGTATAAATATTTATACCAAGGTACAATAAAAAAGTACCATAAAACTGATATGTTATAAAGAATTTATGTGTTGAAATGGCCAAGGCTGCTACAAAAGATGTGCTATTTCACAATTATATTATGTGCGGAGATCGCAGTGTTTAGGTGTTTAATTTACTGCTATCTGGCCTTTGCTGTTCCACTCATTAATCTGTCAGGTGAAGGAGTCCTAATTATATTTCTTGTAACCTGGCAAACTACAGAGAATTGTGCTTATATGGGGGATAGATCTTGAAGATTTACTGGTCTGTTGCTAACGGTCCCACAGGGCTGAAAAAATGAATAAACTATACACAAGAGCAAAAAATGTTTATAAGGGGAATCTGTCTTCCTAAATATTGCACTGAATGTATCCTATTGTGCTGAGATAAGAGAATAAGCAATGGTTTATGTAAAACTACTCAGAGGACACTTTTGAGGCGGTAATTGATTTGGCTTTGTGCATGAGGCTACACGCATCCCGAAATCCAGCATCTGACTGACAAGGATCCTGTCTCACCCTGCTCCACTTCTGTCCCTGCGTGCTGCCAGGTCCCAGCCAGCAGCTTCAGTGGGATGAGTTCAGGGTAATGTAGCAACGATCCCTTTTTTCTAACTTTTACAACTATTTGGCTTTGCCACAACACTGAAGGTTGATGGGGAGTTAGCAGAGATAAGAAGTGGTTAGCTCAGGTTGAATAGTAACCTGACATGAAAGGGTGCCATCCAAATTTTGCAATTCCTGGCTTATATGGACTCTATAGATTCACAACTGCCCCTACAATAAAATATCCCAACCCACCAGCCTCAAGCTGCAGTATCCTGGGGAAACAGCAGTGCAACTGTCTTTTCTTATGCTAGGCATCCACTGCTCGCCACTGTCAGAGGCAAGATACTGGACTTCATGGACCTTAGACATGACCCGGTTACTTACATATGTCCTGTACATAAAAGTAATTTCCCCAGGTGATGTACTCATGGACGGTGTGTGCTGCAAGTTCAATAGCAAAGCACAGGGCTCATAAAAAGAGGCAAAAAAGGGAAAGGGAAAGAAGTCAGGATCAGGAGGAAATCTGGACTTCTGGATTGTCACTTGTAATCTTGGACCCTAAGAGTGTTCTCTGCTTTTTTCTTTTTTCTTTTTTCTTTTTTCTTTTTTTTTAAAGTATATTGCTTGACGCTGCATACACGTGGGGTCTGTCTGCGGGATGATGGTTTTGTAGATAACAGATGTAGCAGGGATGTAGATATCCTGTTGATGAGATAGCATGAAAGTAAGCATGACTGCAAAAACAGTTCCTACCTGTTGTAGGTACCTTAGGCTCTTCATATGTCTTATTCTTGTTGCATTGCACTTGTGGTTTCTATTCTATATTTTAGGCTTTGGGGAAATTCCCTGTGACCTGGGACACCCAGGGGTGGTGGGAACAGCTGCTGGATGAACACGGGTGCTTGTGAGCTGGTGAGATTGGCAAAACTTCAGGTGATCCTAGAAGTAGACCATGACACCTACCACAAAATAATATAAAAAAAACCCCTAACATTGAGACATCGGGGAAATTCCTCCCTGGCCGCAGCTCTGATGTGCAGTTTCGCTCTGAGGAGCCCAGAGTTGTGTTTTTACGGTCAGCGATGAGCACATTGCGCTGAGAGCGCAATGGAAAACAGGTGCAGGGACTCGTGTCTTCAGCAAGAATGACCCTTTTGGGGGTGGGAAAACCTATTTCTCCTCCAGTATATGGAAGTTATATATTCACGTAGCCCATTGTAGACAGCTGTGGAAATCCCTGCTCAAGGAACTTGCTGTCTAAATCTTTTACTGTGATGTGAATAGGAAAGTGAAAATACGCAGTGTCTAATACACAGATTTTTTCAAAAGAGCTGTCAGTGTAAAGCCTGTGGACTAGACATTCAGCCAATATAAACTGAGATGGAGATACTGAATTATTCTGTTCTACACCAGTGAAGGGTCTGACTCTATTATTCTCTATAAGAGTTTGATCAATGTTTTCCTCTGGCTCAGCATTTGATTAATAACATGGACTAGCCCATAAAGCAGACTTTGGAAACTGCAAGATGTGATCCGTTTAATCAGTTTGTCAGTTTTATTTTGGAGACTTAATGGAAAAACAAAACCCTCTGCATAGCTATTGATTTAATACGCTTTGCCTTATATTCCCATGAAGGCAAATGAATAAATATTTCTGATGCATAAAGTGCTGGAAGAGCGTTATCGCTGTGTTCAGGAACAATTCATGTGGGAGGACTGTAATGTGTGCTATCAATATATTGTTAAGTCCTTTTGAATGCTAGCAATGAAATAGATACTAAAATAACATTAATATGAAAACAAATGCAGAAACATATGCTTACATTTACACAAACACACCTCTGGGAGCCTTTTGCATCGTGTTCGTTTTCAGAGCTATTTAAAGATACCGTTGTTCCTCCAAAACCAGTTTTTATGTCTTGGGTCAACATGAAACTGGGAATGTTAGGCTGAGGCTTATCTAAAGAAGTGTCTACTTGGGCCCAGGTGCTTCTAGTGATCTTGGAGGAGAAGCAAGTGAACCTGCCAGACAACAGAGAAAAGCTCCACTAACGCAACGCCGGAGCGAACACGGCATACCCATGAAAATGGGGAAGTTTTTTGTATGGAACAGCCATATGGATTTAAAGCCTGAGCTGGACTCCAGTCTGGATGCCTACAATGGGATTCATCTTACCAGCTTGGTATGCTGTAGACATCTAGATCTCTGCGACACTTGATACAGTCCCAGCAGAAAATCTGGGGCTGTGGGCTTCAGTCGAGTGCTGGTCTTTGTAGGTGAGATGAATCGCACTGCTGACATGCCCATTCCTCTCCTGGGACAGGTCAGAGAGCCCGGGAATGTGCCCAGCTCGACTCTAATGTTTACATTTGATCAGGCAGCATTGCTCCTTCTAGAGGGAGGGATATCAAGAAATAAATCAAAGAGAGAAAATGGATGAAATCAGTTGGCAACATACAGCAGTACCAACACTAAAAAAACCCTACTTTTGAAAAATTTGAGTTGTGGACATCTCTTACAGTTTATTCTACCTTCATTTAAGGTGCTTGGGGGTGAATTTTTACGTTTACAGTAGAAAAACTGATTTCTAATGCCTTTTGACATAATCCTATTAGCCTACCTAAACATTTAAGAGTTTCCATTTGGGTTCATACTGGCTTAATGAAATCGTTAAAAGAATGCATCTTCTGACGGAAATTCCTCACACAAGATTATTGCACAAGAACAAAATTTTTGTTGATTACTGAAGCCAAACCCAGCAAGTTCTGCTTAAATATTGGTTCTTTTTTGTCCTGTAGCTTAATTTATTGGCTGTGCTGTCCCTGAGCTGTTTCATTAGCAGGTCCCCCAGAACTCCCCCATGAGACTCTTTGTAATTTATGGGCACCTCCTAAAGCCCAGGGCAGAGCTACGGAGAGTGAGGATGGCAGGAGTGAAAGGGTTGTGTAGAGTTATCTCTGCTACTTACAGATGGCTGCCAGGTGGACACAGCTGAGCTGGTGATCCCAGGCTGCTTCTATACTCTGTGGAAAAAAAGCAATCACTTCTGGAGGGAATTTTCTACCTAATTTAGATATCTGCTTTAGGATAAGGTAAACTGGGCATTTCCAGCTTCTCACTGTCTGTAAAAATGGTCTAGGATGGCTGTAAAAATTGCGCTGTAATGAGGTAACATTGACACTACCTGCATGTCCAGAGAAGGGCAACAAGGCTTTTGAAGGGTCTGGAGCACAAGTCTGATGAGGAGCAGCTGAGGGAACTGGGGTGTTTAACCTGGGGAAAAGAAGACTCAGGGGGGACCTTATCGCTCTCTACAACTGCCTGACAGGAGGTGGTAGCAAGGTGAGGGTCGGTCTCTTCTCCCAGGTAACAAGTGACAGGATGAGAGGAAACGGCCTCGAGTTATGTTAGGGGAGGTTTAGATTGGTTGTTAGGAAAAATTTCTTCATGGAAAGGGTGGTCAAGCATTGGAACAGGCTGCCCAGGGATGTGGTTGAGTCACCGTCCCGGCGGGTATTTAAAAGACGTGTAGCTGTGGTGCTTAGGGACATGGTTTAGTGGTGGGCTTGGCAGTGCTGGGTTAACAGTTGGACACGATGATCTCAAAAGTGTTTTCCAACCTGAAAAATTCTATGATTCTATGATTCTGTGATTCGTTACTATGGAATTCATAATATTCCTGTTAAGGCTCGTACCTTAGTAGCACCCAGGCACTGAGTTTCAGTGATATCAGTTGTGATCTAAATAGAAGCTAGATCCCCACGTAATTCTGGATCTGATCCTGTGTAGCTTCTTCAAAGACAGTATTCCTTCAGATGAGGAATTATGATACATCTTTGTAAATAACCTTGTGTAGGTCTTCCTGGAGCATGCTGGAACAAACACCATACCTATTGATAGCCAGCTCTTGCGTCCTATGCATTATTAATTTATTTTCTTGAGTAGTCACAGTGAATTGAATGTTACTTGTGTGAATAAGAATTTGTGTGCACACTAGTGCAAGTCGGCTGCAACTAAACAGTTGCTCAAGACAGTGTAAGGCTTTAGTGTGTCTCAGTTTATAATCTTGAACCTGCCTTTAGCCAAAAGGTGTCAGGAATCAAGAAAAGGAGAGGAAATTCTGTGTTAAACTGTGCATTCACACACTTCCTTACATTTTCTAACAGTAAGAAGTCCAGACAGCTTTCTGCATTAAAAAAATCCGATTTCCTTTTGTTACCCTGCTGATTGAACAGCACACAATCTTGCTGGCCGAACCTTTTAATTTTGCATGGCCAGGGTGTGCCTGGCTTCCCCGCTAGCAACAAGGACACACCGGTCAGAGGACAGCACTGATTCTTTTCTGGCCTTAAGAAATGCTATTTTACCTTCTGTCCTCTTGACGCAACTGCACGGGTTCCTTCACACCTGTATCACACTTGACATGATTTAAATTAAGAAGCAGACTCATCCCGTGATTCCCTGCACAAAGCGTTCACGTTCTGCCAATGCTTGTGTGTGGAAGAAAACCATGGTTGATGGGCAGCAGGAAACGCTTCCTTTTCGCCAGTGGCTAAAGCGCCGTTGTTTGTCACACCTGCGTGCTGGCCTGTTCAAATAGAGAAAAACACCCGAAAATACAGGAAGCGCTTACTCATTCTGCCCTGCCTGCCCAGCTCTGGTGTCTATCCTAATGCAAGCAAATACTTCTGCGTCTAAATCCCACAGCGGTTTCGCTCCTGAAGAGCTGCTGTTGTCCTCACAACAGACAGCAGTGCCAAGGAGCCGTAGCCACAACCTTGTATTATGCGAAAACAAGACATAAGGTTTCTTTCTGCTCTTGGCACTTGAAGTTTCAGCATCCCAGGGCAGGCTGAGCGAGCAGCTCACTATCTGGGCACGTTTAATCATCACTGAACTGTAAACAGTTGTCGGCAGATGGAGGAGCCTCTGTTGGCAGCAAGGTCAGAGCATGGGATTGCCGTGCGGTGTGGTGGTGGATAAACCTTGACCGCAAATGTCTCAAAGTCCAGACATTTATTGAAAGAGAAGCAAATTCTTCTCCCCTAATGGCTTCACCCCCTTGTCCAGCTTACATGAGAAATAGAACAACAAACCGTACTGCACGTGGTTCCAGCAAGTTCAGCATCGTGTTGGGTTACACAGGGCAGGTGTGCTTAAACCTGCAGTCACCCAGGTGTTCCCACTGCTGTGCTTTGTAACCTCCAAAATGCTTGGTGCCTTCAACACCTCTCACCAGAGCAGGGTTTTCTTATTGTCGCAGTTCCACACTGCAGGAAATTCAATGTTTTTCCAGCACAATGTCATCACGGGCATCATAGCTGTCATTTACCACACCCGTGTTACGTGATTGCAGCAGGAAGGGGAGATGGACCGCGAGGAGATGCCTCGCTGGCGGGGTGGTCTGCACTAGGCACAGGGTGAAGTATGGCTTAAAACAGAAGGATCTCTTCTCCCAAGTCCCAGGCAGCGAGCAGCTATTTAATACACAAAAGCAACGCTGACATAGTGTAGGACAGAAAGCAAAAATTATTGCCCTATTAGGTTAAATGACATAGCAACATAAAGTAATTCAAATGTAAGCACACAACTAGAGTTCGGGCACCGCATCAGATTTAGCACCCTTTTCTCACAAACAGTTTTGATATCTAAAATTACGGAAGAAAAACAATTGCTTCCTTTTTTAATTATTGCTTAGCACTGTGAGCAAAGTAAATATTTTCAAATAAAAATTATTATTTGATTTTTGAGCAACCATGCCCAATCCAACAACACTGAGCCATCAGATGCAGCATTCTGGGGTGCACAAAAGCTCCATTCAGACCTTGAAGGATGAATACCACTTCATACATATGTGGGATAAAAATTTCCAGTGAAATGTTAGCAGTGTGGCACACCCAAGAGCAGCCAGTTTATCGGACCTAGTATGATCATAGCACATGATCTGCAGACAGATCTCCCAAGCATCATGGAAGAAACAATGGCTGGTTCAAGCAGTGCATGTGTGTATTCAAGAATCTGACCCGCTGCAGGGAACTTCACAATAAATTATCCATTTATTTGAAACTGTTGTGCTAAAATTCACGGTGTTCACTTTAGTCTCTGTAGCCCTGTATTCACCAGTTCTGAAGTTTTAGTTAAGAAGTTGTCTGTGCTGTTGCTTGTCTGAAATCATGTTCTCTTATAGCTCATATTTTTATTATCCCCTTTTCAACCTTATGTTTTTCTACCTGTCTGTTCAGACTTGTTTATTATAACCATAATTATAATATCTGAGCAGTGAAATGTAAGTTGCTCAAACTGCTATTTTTAATTAAAAACACACAATCATTTCAGTATTATTTCCACCTACATATATCCTATATCTTCTATTTCCCATAACTGTTCAAAACTGAACTCCCAGTGCTTTGGTAAGCTACTGAAACGATTCCTTTAAAATTCATCTGTGTATTCAACTTGGAGCTAAAGGCATGTGTGCACTCAAGAAATACTTTTACCTTGTATTTTCTTTAAGTGCTTTTTGCTACCAGCTGTCCAGCCAAAGTTGAGCTCCATAATTCTAATTCTACCTAATTCCACGTTTCTTTATTTCACTTATATTTATTAAATGATTTCTTGAGTACAAATGGATTTGGGGGCACAGAAATTGCTACAGGAGCAAGGCTGGATATTTCAGAGCAAAACCAGCTGCTTGCTTTTCTTCGTTTTTACTGCATTCAATGAAACTGGATTTTGTAGGCGTATTTCTTAGTTAAACAGGATTACGCTCAAGAAACAGAAAAGTTTCTTCTAATAGAAACAGATCTGCAGGAGTCCAGATATTAACTCAGCGGTCAGGCTGGAGCAGCCATTCTAGTTTACATGTACCGTCTTTGGATGTGATTTTCTCCCTTGCTTAACCCCTATAGTTCCCACTGAATTTGTCTGGACTTCTGGGAGCTTGTTATCCTACAGATGAGGTTGGGACATTTCTGTGGTTACCCAGCGAATCCTCAGTTCTCACAGCTGTATCAAGCAGTTTGAAATACTATTATGTACTTCATGCTTCGGGGATTAAAATAGCCTTTCATTCCTGAAGCCTCAGTAGCAATCCCAAGAAGGAAGGCAGGGGCGGCACGCAGAGGCTGTGCCAGCTGTGCGCGCTTTGGGAGAGCTACACCTCGCCCAGAGGTATGTGATGCTGACCACTCTCCAAGGCAGGATTTCGAGCTTGTTGGACCTCAGGTCTTTAATTCGGTGTGGCAACACTTAACGTTCCTGACATCAGTCTGTACATGCCACACGTCTAGACAAGTACATGAGGAATAAATATGGTGCTTTCCTAAAGAGGAAGCCTGGATGGAAAGAACCTCTCCTGCTTTTCTGCTAACCTCCTACTCCGTGTGGGTGCCCAGAAATGATAGAATTCCCCAGATAACTGACCATTCCAGCCCAGGATTTTTTGATATTCAGCTTTACCAGCATGCCTCATTGCAGATCCCGGCAGCAAGCAGAGTGGCAACGCGCCTGCTCTGAACTTCTCCTTTGATTTTAGTTCACGTCTGAATATGTGATTATTTCTTACCGGAAATAATTATGTGGGAACAAACAGTATCTTTCTTCTGCTGGTGACTGCTGTTCCCGTTGTGCATTGGCTGGTGGAGCGATTCTTGGGATAATATATAGTTCCTCCCTCAAGTATGCAGTCCCTAGTAGTGCCAGACCAGAGGGCATCAGGGAAACCTCTGCTACAGGACCTGGTAGGATGCAGAGAGGGATCACGTTTCTCTCCATTGGTCCCTTTGGATTCCTTGATAAGCAGTGGCTTTGAGCAATAGCATCATCCAGCCCTTGTACCACCTCCTTCTGCCACTAACACTTGACATTTCTTCCCTTTTTTCCTCACCCAGAGCTAGAGACGTAGTTCAAACAGAACAGCTTTGGTTTACAAAGTCTGTTTGCTGATGACGAATGGTGCACATGATGGATGGCTGTGGTCTTGAAGATGATGGAGGTGAACAGCAGGGTGCTGCATGGATATGTGCTAGCAGCAACATTATTTAATACTTTTATTAATGGTCTGGAAGGAGGTGTAACCAAGTACATTAACTAGATCTGCACACGACACTGTGCTGGAAAGAACTGTAAACCAAGTGAAGACAGAGAAATAACACTAATGGAACCAGAGGTTAGAAATATGAGCAGGAAACAGAATGAGATTCTGTCTGGGAAAATGCAAACTAATAACTCTGTGAATAATAATCCAAAACGCAGATATTTAATAGGGGGGGTGAGAGGTCTGAAAAAACACTGATGTTCTAAAAGAGCTATAGCAATGATGGTTAAGAGTGGCTAGGCAATGGCTGTACAACATGAAATGGTGGGAAAAGGCAATTTTGCTTTGTAGAGTCAATCCAAAGGTATCTTGCCCTGGCATGAGAACTTGTCCCTCCTTGTGGGAATGACTTTCTACAGTACTTTGAGCCCGTACTTCCAAGCTTTATCTGTGAGTAGAAGCCCACGAGTAGAAAAATATCTTTACAGCTGACTTTTCACAGAAACACAGATCTGAAGGGCATCTTCGGGACCATCCAGCCCTGAATCTGCTAATTGTGGCAGCAGCATCGGTCCATGTTGCTCTCCTGTTCTCTCTGCTCAGCTCTTTTCCACCCCTGCTAGGGAGTGAACCACAGCTTCTCTGATGGTAATATTGATGACTGGCAATTTTAATATCAAGAGCAGAAGAATGTGAAGGAGCACAAGTTAATTCCAACAAAATTATATGAGCGGGTAGAAGATGAAGGCTGGATTTTTTACAGAAAAATCCAAACAAGGTAATGCATATTCAGTGGGGCCATTGTTATCCCTTTCACTCAATGCAATTAAGTGGTAGGTGCCATTTTCTGACACCTGTAATGTTTATATCGGTGAATTCAATGACATAAATTGAAATCAATAGGCAGTGACATAAGGAAATGGATATTTGCCAGAGGAGGACTTAGAAACACTGCAGGAATCCTCAGGTGGGACTAAACAAACAAAAAAGATTAATAAATATCAAGCCTTTTCTTAAAATGATTTGCACTAGATTGCTGAAGGGTCTTAAAAGTGTATGATCGTTGCAGTCAGCCGTTCAGCAGCATGCTGACGTGGGTGTGAACCTCAGGGGTGGGACGAAACATAAAGGTAGATGCAGCAAGCTGGTACTCACTGGAGAGCAGCCATCCCTCACCGGTGAGAGTCGTTAGCCCCGTGCCAAAGGGATGCTGCAGGAGTGCTCGCTTGCTTTGCAAGTGCAGTGTAAGCACAGGGGTCACTGCCTGCTGTTCGTGATAAATGCTTGGTGCTGGGCAGCTAATGCTCTGAAAATGGGCGTGAAATTATTTAAAGTGGTAACTTGTTCTTGGTATCTATTGTAAGATGGGTAAGACGTGTGTGCAAGAAACAGTTGCTATGAGATGCCTTTCCAGAGGGATTCTCTGTCAGTGTGCAGAGCTGAGAGTGGTACAAGCCAGGAGCTCCTGCTTTTCATAATGAAAACATACAATCATTTCTACTCCGGGCTCTAATTAGCAGTAGAACTGGTTGCACACTTGGCCGGCAGCATTATTCCTTGTGGAAAGGTTGTCTTCTCGCGCTGGACCCCATCCGGCATCCTGAGGCATAAGGAAAGGGAGAGGTGGGATCCATGAATTCAGATCCTCCACTTATACAAACACCTCTGGGACACTGTAGTATCTCAGAGATTCTTGGTTTATTTTGTTTTGGTTTACTTTTAAGTGCTGATTATTTTAAAAGCTGTGAGAATAAGAGGAAGGGTACATTTAGCTTACAAACAGCTCTCACATTCCCTCATCAATCTCCTCACCGCCCTGAGGATTGAGGAAGAATTAGGAAAATGTCCCATTTAGCTAAACAGAACCCAAGCCTATTTTTACCCACAGCAGAGAAACAGAAGGGCCAAGCTGCAACATGCATTTGACAAAAAAATATAAAATTCTATGTGTTCACTAAGTCAAGCAAAAAGTCCTTTACCTGCTGTGAGCCACTTACTCTCCTGTACTCTGTGATACTTCCACTGCAGGCTGGGGAATTGCTCTGACATTGTAAGAGTAAAAAATAAACCCATCTAGCCCCGAGTATGTATCATCTGCTCAGTCACAGAGTGGAAGTGCAGCTACCTCTAGGGTGGAACAGAAACCACCTGGTGAGCTTCACTGCAATATTAGCTCTCCAGGCTGGAGCTTTTCACAGCTCTGCTCCCAAACCCATCAATAAAAATGTTAAGTTATAAGGAGCTGTGTTAGCATCAGAGTGCAACTGCCTGTGCAGGAAAACCTTTGTTAGATTTTCCTTCAGTCAGATCTCTTTATTCCTAGAAGTTCTCTGATACACATATTAAACTATTTCAGTGATGTTTGTAGTAACATAATAATTCCAGGAAAAAAAAAAATATATGGCCACTGTATGAAACACCTGGGTATATCATATGTTACTAATTTTGATTAACCATTTCAGTCTGTTGTAAACAAGAAGGCCACTTAGAAACAAGCAAGGTAAATGGTCCAGTGTTGGAGCTCGGTTGTTAAAATAATCCCCTATCTGGTTATTCCTGGATGATCTTTCAAAAAAGAAAAATATTCTAAATGAAAATGTGAAATCTAAGAGGAAAGTGAGAAGGGCCTTGTGTTATTCTCCTGGCATGAATAGGGAGGGTGAAGTGATTGGCAGGACTGTGTTTATAGCTCCAACATGGGAACCACTAATCCCTGTTAAATCTCCTGAGAAACAGCCGGTCCTCACAGCATCGCACAGGTCAGTGGAAAGTGGGAAGCTGCAGGATACGAAAATCTTGAACCATGTCCCGTTAACTAAATAAAATCCTGATCCGGGCATTTCCCGCCTCCTCAGAGCTCCATTTTTGCTACTGGAAAAGGAATATACCTGAGGCACGGCTCTCTGGCAGGGGCTCTGGTCCCCGTCAGACCCAGGAACAGGGGTCGCTCCGTGCACGGTGAGCCCTGCAGAGCTGGGGTGTCCCGACCCTGCCGCAGCCCATGGGAACTGCAGCAGCCTGTGCCCAAGTTCTCAGAGCACTGTAGGAGGATTGTTAAGTGCATATAATTACTCATGTGAGCATGTATTTTCAGGATCAAGGCCTAGCCTTTTAGCTACTGGGCATTCCTCCTTATTTTTATTCTTATTAAAAGCAATGATTTTATTAAAGGAGCATTCTGGCACCTGTTGGACCAGACATCTACAATTACCTGACCACGGTGTGGTCCCATGTGGGGAAAGACCCTGGTGCGCACCAGCTACCTCCCTGTCCCAACCCAGCCCAGAGGGCAGCTGGGGCTGTTCTGGCAGGTCCCCAGTGTGGAAAAGTGGGGGACCAGTATGCCACGGAGGACTCTCTTTTCAGAGTAAGAGTAGCCTAGAGAAAAAAAAAAAAAAAAATCCCATCCCCGAGCTTTTGAGCAGAGGCGAGTGTAGAAGATCAAGCTGAGGCACATGGAGTTAATGCTTCTTATAAAACATGAAAACTACACAAAACCTGAGTTATTTTAGCCATTTGTTTTAGAAAAGGTGAGCTACACCCTGAATGTTCCGATTTCTCCCCACTCACTCTAAGCCTAAACTAGTAGCCTACGTATGGGCAGCTACGGTGCAAATCTCCGCTGTCCATTGCATGAAGCTCGCTGGCTGTCAGAAGCAGCACGTGAAACATGGTGAACAGAGAGCAGCAGACAGCAAAGCCCTCAGGACAGCAACTGATGGGCCATGCTAGAACCTGGAGGGGCTATCAGAGGTCTCAGGGGTGGGCTGAGAATGTTAACTCAGCTCCCTCGAGCTTTACTTAAGCAAGTCACAAACTCTCCATGCCAGGCTGTTTTTATGGAAATACACCTCTCACTCATCAGCAAAAGATGAGATGGAGAAGTGCAGAAAAGGGAGAAGTAAGGCAGTTTTCTGATGCTGGAGACCTGGAGGGTAGGGGTCACTTCCAGACCCCCTGCAGAGGGGTCCAGCTTTACTGCAGCTAGGAGCTCCACAGCATCTCTGAGCTGGTGGCCAACCACTGACACAGGGCACCACAGGGCACGGGGCTCATCCCATCTACCTCCAAGGACTTCAGTCTGATCGAGCTGCCTGGTCTCCTTCAGTAGTGGAGCAAGAAGCTGCTTTTTCTGATGCCTTCAGATTCTGGGCTCAGCTGTCCTCTAAGATACAGTCGCCCTCCCCACTGATTACTGAGGGCACATAGTGGAGACCAGGCTCTTCATTTCTGGGCTCTAAGGATGAGGATGAGTTGGGCTTTTCCACTTTAGGGCTTTTGAATGATTTTAAAGTTGATCACGATTATCAGGGCAGACCAGAGAATCCTACAATGTGCTAGAATGTGAAATAATTCTATGAATTATTTCTATGAAATAGAATATTATATCTATATGAAAATGAACCCAGCTCCTCGCCCCTGCTGCCCATCAGGGCTATGGCCTTCCTACATCACGCAACCCAACACGCACTTCAGTACACGCTGTGATAGTAACCATGCCCAACATGCCTTACGGCTGTACAGCAGGGATTTGGGGGTAAAAAACAGTCGTTGGCAGCCATTAACATAAAAATACCGCCCCCAAATTTTGTCCTGTTTGTCTGTGCCTGTAGTCTGCTTCCTGCCTGTGTCCAAAGCAAACCTGTTTCCATGACCCCGGCTGGGACTTAAACCCATCTCTTGGAACTCGTTTGAAAATTCCACAACTACATCTAGAATAAGTATACTCGTGGCTTGAAAATGGGAAAATTCTGGCCGAAATCAATTGGTATTTGCTAAATCATACTGCAATTTAAGATAGCAGAATTTGTCCCTGATCAGGAGCACAATTGTCTATATCTCAAGAACCACCGAAATACACATTTCTCAAGGCAGGACTTATGGTTTCCCTATGTTCCCAGACATGCCAGGTGGCTTGCAAATCTGTTCGGCATCAGGGCACCTATATAGCCCATATATGATACACACCCAGGTCATACAGGTTACAGAAACCCAGGACTGATTGTCTACTGCCCCCAACAGCTGCAGGGAAAAATAACATCTGCATCGACAGCTTGGAGCAGAAACCCTGGGGAGACGGAGGCTGTCCTTCCCGGGAGTCTCCCTTGGCACTGTGTGACACATCGCTGGGTTTGAGAAGCACCAGATACTGAAAGCCCACTGTTTTGAAGACACAGAACGTAAAACCTGAGTGCCACATTTACATTTGTAAACTCAAAAGTTCTCCTTCTAAAATTTCCCTACCACTACTCAATAGGATACGTGAGCGCAGAGGAGTCACCTCTTGCTTCCTGCGGAGATGACTGTGTAGGGAAGGATCTTTGTAGCTTGCCATCAAAGCGTCAGGCAGACAGCTGGGGAGCATCCACATCTGGGTGTGCTGGTGTTTTATTGCATGTTGCATTCCATATAAATTCCATATGGAGTCAAAATCATTTTGGACTTGATACCTCCTCCGAGCCAATAGCTTAATTAGGAGTGTTTTGTTTTGTTGTTTTCCTAAAGGAGAGCTGCAGTCCAAGTGCATTATTATGGGTTTACACATTGCTGTGCTCTTAATATCAAAGCTTTCGTTTGGCTGGAGGCTTCCTCCCCCGTGGGGGAAGGGTTGCTGTGTGAGTGTTGTAGGTTACACAATATTTTCCCAACAGAAAAGCAAAGCGCGTGAGTTGGAGTCTGTTGTGATAATGCACGGGAGGAAGTCAAAAGCAAGGCTGAGTGGTGAAGGGAGCCTACAAACGAGATAACGCACAGAGTCTCGTGTAACGTAACTGTTTCGGATTGCAGCCTGATGGCAAATTCCTGTACGCCTATTCGAGCAAGAAGTGGGAAATCAGTTAAAATAGAAACATTCACAAGATGTCCATTTACAGTTGCAAAATGGCCACTGGGATGATAGAAACGTTCTTGTTGGATTCAAGTGGCCATTCCTTTGGATTAACTGCATGCCCTGGAGTAGCACTGAGCGGTCTGAACTGGCGGTTATCCTTGCATGCAGTCAGAAGAAGACTCTGCCCAGAAAAGATGGCAACCTGAGTAACCAAGACTGATACAAAATGGAGAAAAATTGAATATTTTGGTTGTCCAGGTTGGAGATGGTAAAGATGGACTGTGTGGCTCTGTCTAGGCTATGTAAAGCTGGGAAATAAATCCAAACTGCTCCAGCCTCAGCCTGCTGTATTATCCTTTCTCTCTGGAAAGTGAGGCTAGCTAGCAGGAAAAGGTTCCTGACAGTGTTTTTTAATTAGCTGGTGGAATAGTTTTTCAAAGGAAGTAACAATCCATGTGCAGGGGCTTCTCCTACTAACTCAAAACATTGTTTTTCCCCATACAAATGCCATGAGACTGACACCAAATTCCTCCCTATTTTTGGTCTAATATTACCTATGCTAAATTAGGATATAGTAAATATTGTTAAGAAGGATTATTTGCATGAAGCAGTCATAACAATCAGAATTACGTGTTATGAGCAGTGGAAGAAATCTTTCCCTTTTCTCTTACTCTCATCATCGGCATAGGAACCCTGCACCTCCGCACATCTTTGCCTTTGTTCCACAGTGCGGAAATGGGATGCAAGAAGAGTCTTGCAAAACAAGCAGACATCCTCCACCAAAAAAGCAGTGCTGAGATGTTGATTGCATTCTCATTTCAATGTGCCATGCACGCTTTCTGCACCACACATTTACTTACAACCGTCTTCACAAGAGTGGAAAATCTGACAAGTAATTTTCTGTGGGGACATAAAAATGCAGGATGAAAACCTCTAAGCTGCGTGGTCTTTAAGGAGCAGTCATCCATTGAACTAAAGCTATATCCAATATTACAGTATCTTGCTGATAGATGACATAAAACAAATTTGTTACTTAGAGAGGCATGTTGATTGGCTTCACACTGGGCGCGCATGGAGAAAGACATCTAGACTCTCTTTTATCCAGATGGAATTCCTAAGTCAATCAAGTAAACATAATAATAATAAGGTTAATCTGGTCTTTACTCATTCAGTAGAGAAAAGCAGAGATGTGGATCTAATTACATAAATATTGTAAAATCAGTTTGCATTTATCTCTTTCCACATCTCCTTGGTACAGCCCTGGTTCAGCATGCTTAACACAGTCCTTTTTGGTCTGAATGATTTAATTCTGGGGCTAAAACCATTCAAGATTTGTTTGAACAAGAAAATCTTGTTTTCTTTGGAGCATTTTGAAGTAGGCATAATTACAGTGTTGCAAATGTGATGCTCTGCTTAAGGAGCTGTCAGCATTTCCATATTAAACCTCTATTTTCGGGGGTTAACAGAATTGCCAGAAAAAAAGAAAAAAAAAAAAAAGAGAAGAAAAAAAGAAGAGTGGAAAAGAAGGGTCCATTACGGCCTGAAACTTG
Organism: Ibycter americanus; assembly: GCA_035590275.1. Lineage (NCBI taxonomy): Eukaryota > Metazoa > Chordata > Aves > Falconiformes > Falconidae > Ibycter > Ibycter americanus. The sequence goes on from JAVJGI010000062.1 coordinate 77,920,438, forward strand.
GTGTTTAGGTTTTTAATCCAGGAGGGATGTTTCGAAATCAAATTGTGCAAAATTAATTTACACTGTATGCTTGCAAAACTGCTCATGTCACTTTTTTCATGTTGTTTTGTTTTTTTAAAAAAAAAATCAGCCCACAATAAAGCCCACTTATTTTGCTTGCTTCTACCGTACACTGCTCTTTAAAGTTAATGTCATTTCCATACAATACCCCCAATGTAATATGCCTTAGAGGCAGCATAGATTGAATAAGTGACTTGGAGCCAGGGACTCCCAAGTTTATAATTTAGCCTCTGACTCACTGTGTGGCCTCAGGCAAACCACGTAACTTGTATGTCCTCATCTATGGTATGGTCTCAATTTTCCATTGTGTTGCACAACATGTAAGGAGCTCTGCTCATGTTCAATAGGAGCTTAACCCAATGGTGAGTGGGTTACCGGATCCTTGTAGAGGACACGAGACTTAACGCAGCTCCCACCTACCAGGTTTTGCCTGTTCAGTTCAATATGCAGGAGATCGGACTTCGGTGAGCTGGTCCAGGTGGGCATTTGGCGGAGGCGTCTCCATCTGCAATTTTTGAGTCGTGGAGAGCACTCTGTCTTGGTGCTGGCACTGAAATAGCATTCTTCAAAAACTTATGTAGAATAACTGGGAAGTTGTTTTGACTGAATGTGTAGGCTGCTTTGCACTGGACCTGCGGGAAACTCAGCTAATGTTGACCCTTTCTGTACATTCTCAGCTTTCCTCAGCTCTTTGTTTCTGCACTGACCCTTCATAGCTGAGATTTTCCTCTACTGTAAAGCCCATTGGCTTTTGCATACAGTGAAGAGCCAAACTCCTGTTATGCATTATCCTAGTCATATGGAGAAGAAAATATAGACAGCTTGTGTAGACAGTCAATGAGGGAACAGAGAGACTTTTTCCTGAAGAACAGCAACCCCTAAGAAGTAGGTCCTTCAGTGTTTAGCCAGGACTGGGGAGGGACCTTCTGCAGCAAGTACGGGCCTGGTGTGGACCTCTGTCAATGATACCATGTTTGTCAGATCATGAGAGTAGAAATATAAATTTAGAAGAGACTGTTCTGGTCATCACTGCCACTTGTCCATGTTGCAGGCAAATGTACACTGGTGGTACGTTCAGACGTGTCTGCAGGGTGTTTGCTGCCCAGGCCACAACATGTCCCATCTCCCAGCCCCCTATAGCCATCTACAGGCCTGTAATAAAAGCTCAAGAGTAGCAGCTGAAATGTGTCACGGAAGGAGAATGAGAAAGGCTCGGTGGGCTGCCAGTAGCCTGGGACAAGAACAGCATAGACATGGTGGGACTGGGCAGATCTAGAGAGATGGGGGTCACAGACAGCCTTCCCCCTCTGAAGGGACCTTGGTTCAGCCAAAGAGGATGACCCTGGCTTCAAAAAACATTTCTCCTTTTCTCCATCCCCCGTCTACAAAAGCTGCCAATATCTGATCATTTTTTGACCTCATGCAAACATTTCTCTTCTACAACATCTTGCAGCATAAGCCCTGCAAATTCGCTGCACATTTTGTGAAGAATCACGTCTTTTTTTGTTTTGGTTTGGTTTTTTTTCAATCTTCCACTTCAAAGTTTCATGTGGTGCCTTTGTGGTCTTCTCCTGGAAGACAGCTTACCTCAAAGGGAGTTTTTCTTGATAGTTTTTTAGTGCTAATAGCTAGAGATCCTCCAGTGTCCTTGCACTGTTTTCTATATTGCCCATGTAGCAGTGCTCATGCAGTCCCAGTTTCCCATCTGTAGAATGGGAACAATAGTGTACAGTATCGTCTAATGTATATGGGATTATGAAACACAGGAAATCCCACCATGATCCAGTATTCCCTGCCAGTTGACAAAATAATTTTAAGCCTCTGAGCAGGCGTGTCACTAGAAGAAGGATCCGGATTTGTGTGCTGCCTTTAAACATTCATTTTCATCTTCCATTTGGGTTCCAAACAGAACTGTTGGAAACTTATAATAGAATGAGATACTCATAGAAAAATCTTTTATTGTGAATGTGGGAAATATTTTGAAATATTTTGTTTGTCTGGGCTGTTTCAACACTGAGCTGCATTTATAGTTGTTCTCCATTCACCTTGTGGAAGTTGTTTTCTTCTGGTTGCTTTCTTGCCAGCTGGGCTTCTTTGTCAGAGTGAATCTCCGTCGCTTCACAAGAGCTATGCGGATCTCAACGTGTACGTGTAACTCCAGCTAAAGCAGATCCGTGTCAAGCTGGCTTGACCCACAATAGTTTTAATTTGCTTAGACCTGACCCAGGCAATTTTCAGATCACATTGTCCCCAAGTTAAATGCTTTCCTTCAGCTCTCCTGAGGGAAAATGGAAACGTTTCAGGGAAGTCAAGCTTTTCCTAGGGGCAACAGACTTTGTATAAAGTAGATTTAGTATTAAAAAAGAAAAATACCCTACCAAATGGGAAACTTCTGATTGGTTCTACTTGCCCATTTTCTCAATTTGAGTGCTGTGGAGTTACGCTGCTATATCCAAAAGGATACCATTTCAAACCATGGGAAACAGCAATGCTTGAATTCAGCATTACACTAATAAAGGGGTTTTTCTTTTGCCATCTAGACAGTATTAGCCAGTCTGTCAGCTAATCTAACAAGGCGTGAGACAGGCCTCGTAAAATTAGGGTGCTTTACCAAAATCAGAGTGGGTGATAATCCTAAAAATTAATATCTACAAGGCACTGTACAGCTGGGAGGCTGAAGGAAACAAAAGCCATGCTCCTTTCTGCTGGAAAACACGTAAAATTGACACTGTGCACCAGCTTTTATAGTGGTTTGTAGGATTTACAAGGCATACTGCAAGTAGCACTTGCTAAAACTGTACAGCTCAAGACCTCTGGAGAGAAAAATATCTGCAGGAATGGGGAAGAGAAGTGTCAGCTGTTTAGGAATGGCTGTCTGGGATGCCTTGGTGGGATGAATAAATGGTGATGTGGTTTGGTTGTCAAATGCAACAGTGGAAGCGAAAGGTTGGGGTGGTTTGTAAATTAATTGGTCTTTGGTTTGGAGGAGCAAGACTTTACTCTTACATTTAATGTATGGACATAATATTAAGAGGAGCTGAATGTCTATAAAGCTCAGCTATTGACTTTCTGAAGTATCAGCTAGCTGATCTGAACCTCACAAAAGTAACTGCAACATTTGTGTGGTGCTGAGTGGTTTTCAGTGAAGATCTCTGCAGTGTCACTAGAGCTGGACAGGCTTTTCAAACACAGTATTTTTTTCTCTTTTCCTTTTGGCAAAGGCATTTCCAAAGAGGATCCTGGACCTTTCCCTAAAGCCATTCTTGCACATGATTAAATTCCAGCTTCCTCTCCCCTGGAGAGATGGGGACACCGATGTTGCAGTGCTCTCTGGGCACCAGCTGGCAGATGATGCTGGTACTGGAAGAAATGATATTCCACCACCACTGCTCCATGGTTTTGCCTTTGTGTTATGTCCAAATCCCACCAACCCAACAACGTGAAGGACCAGAAACATTGCTGGACCAGAGCTTTGCTCATGGCTGCATGGGTGTCTCCAAGCCACCTGGCCCGCTAGGAAAAAGACAACTTTCTCTTTAATAACAGATGGTGGTAGTGAGACATGAAAATTAGGACATATTTTCATTTGATATTGGAATATCATGAGCATCAGTTATTTTGGGAAGGAGTCCAAAAAATACTTGGAGAGAGTCTAAAACTGCAGATGAATCTGCAGGTTTATTTTATTGGGTGATTTCAGTTCTGCCAAATATTTGTAGTGTAAAGAAATCATAAAAGTTGCTGGTGGTCCTCGCCTGGCGGGTACTTCTCACATATTTGAGACAGTTGTACGAACTGTGACAAGAATGTTTGATCTATTAGCTTAAAAACAAATTAGAGTCTTCAAGAGAAATAAATGAAGTATAGATGGTAGAAATACATTTCTCTTATCTTAGAGAGACCAGGAATTTTTGCCCCCAGGCTTTATTTGCATTTAATTATCGCAGTTTGGATTTCCTCTACTGCATGCATGGAGGTTTAGTCTGTTTCATTCCGTCCTCTGTTCTGAAACAACATTAGTACCTGTTAATGATTATCATTGTCAATTATGTATTCTGGTTACATGCACATTATAAGAAATATCAGTTTGTTTTAATAAATCTTCAAAAGGCAGCCTGAACCTGTGCCTTATCTCCTTTCTGCTTTGTAATTTATTTATTTTTACGGATATGATATATGAAAGACACTTCATGCTCCCAGGGACTGTGAATGGGTACGTACTCAGCACTTGAATACTGAGGTGACAGACAGAAAAGGTTTTATTTATTATTAACATAGCTTTTTTAAAATTTATTATTAACATAGTTTCCAAGTTATTAACGTAGTTTTCCAAATGAACCAAGAAGATCATGTATCTGAAAGATACACAGAGAAAGAAGTGTGGAATACAGGTCTAAAAACCCAAAGAGTTAGTTATATGCATAAAAGAGAGGGAACTTAAATGTGCAGTGAACCCATAGATGGTTTAGTGTGACACATACTAGGTTGCAGAGTAGCTGATGCTCATGATGCAACAATTATTCTTTTTCAATTCTTTTCAAAATTGTATTTTGCTAGGATAATAATTGCACTGTAGTCCTGACCTGGCAAAGGACTGATTGCCTCACTTCCCATTCGTGTGTAAGGAACAAGGATAGTCCCATATAAAAAGCTTTTCGCTGCGTTTTTAAGCAGAATTTTGTTTTGAGTTGTGCAAACCTGATGTTTATGCCGTTTGCCCATGCAAATTTTCAAGATTATTTTCATTCACTGGACCAGCACTGAAATGTCCACTCCAAAAGGAACACTTTAACCAAGCATTCTTTATGTGGTCTTCAATTAATAAACAGGAATACGCCTTTCTAACCCTGTGGGTAATGAATTTTCTGTTTGCTCTTACTGTATGTAACCTAACTGAATGGGGCATTTATATACTGTCCTTTCATCTGGGATATCAAAGCATTTTATAAATATGGACCAATTGGTCTGATGTGCAGCCACTGAATTGTGGCCTTCTTGGAGGTGGCATGTGGTTGACATTTTGGGTGGCAAAGCACATTTAAACATCAGAGAATCTTGGTTTCCTCAGATAGGATAGTTTTGGAGGTGGTGGGAGGTGAGACTACCTGAATTCATCTGTAACACATACCTGTCCCAACACTGGGAAGCAAAACCACTACCTACTTTCCAGCTAGGTAAGGTATGGACTTGGCTAAGAACATAACCAAAGCATCTTCCGTTACTGGATCACTAATTTTAATCCAGCCCAAGATGGTGGCTGTCAAAAATTATTACCATATGGTAAGCTGGTAAATTACTACAAGAAAATGAGCTTGGTGGTCCCAAATTAGTTTCATATGGACAGGTGTCTACATCACAAAACCACCATCATAACTGCTACTAGCTGTTGGGTTTCAGAAGGGAGGTAGGTCCAGGACAGAACGGGCAGTGGTAACGCAAGTGATGCTTCTAGAGGTGGGATCTCGAGGCCAGAGAGATGAGGCTGTTTGTGTCTGTTGAGGTGTTTCTTGACATGTGTGACCACTTCCTGAGTTTCCTGTGCTGTCAGCTAACTTGTACGGTGCTCTCCATCGTTGTTGTGGCAAGTGCTTTCTCTTACCCTTCCACGGAGGCCCTATCCATCCCCTGCTTCCACCCTATTAAATGGATGCAACAAAAAATTTCACTGGGGAGCGTGTGTTGACGGTGTTAAGTTCAGACCACACAAGTAGTCTTTAACGTCTTTGGTATGGCTTGGAAAAGCCTCCAGGAACACAAGACTGGAAGGACCTTCTGGGTCACTGGTCCCAACCTCCTGCTGTTGCAGGCTTTCACTTTGCATAATCCTTTCGAAAAGCTGACTAATCTCCAAAAATGTGGACAATCACAGGAAACCTTGAAAGCCCTCTATATAAAGAAGGTTTCAAATCTGTTTTGCACTTGTTTAACACCTTTCATCCAAAAGTTGTAATGAGCTTTGCAACAAAGGAGTTAAGAATTGCCATGCCATTGAGAGGGAAGAATTACCTTTACTGTATTTGGGAGGGAGAATTTTGGAGACAGCAAAATTTTGAAGCAAATAGCAATTCTCTTTCGTACGAAGCTCTTAGTGGCTTGAGGTCTCTGGCTCCAATGGAGATATCCAAGTTTATACAACCAAATCAATTAGACAGCCAGGAATTATAATCAGAGTTTGTGACTCTTTACCTACCTTTAAACCACTGAAGTGTACATACAGCAGCGTAAGGTTTTCCTCCTGTCAGCCTCACCATTTCTTCCAGAAGCAATGGATACTACATCCTATTTCTCCTGTAAAATAAAAATAGCATCAGCTAAGTAGACTCCAGGTGGGCAGGAGATTCTGTTACAATGAGGGAAGACTATCAGCAGCAGATCATAGAGGGGTTTTTTTCTATAGAAGATACAGCCAAACCATCATAGAGAAACGAGCTTCCTGCATTTCCACATCATGAGAAAAATGTAACTGAGTTAGTTCATCTTCAAACCCATGAAAACACACATTCCTTCTGCAGGAAGAATGAATCCTGGGAAATGTACTGTGTTGTGCGTGTCAGGGAAAGGTTTTGCTTACATCTCTAAGCCAAATTCTGCTCTCACTCTCATTGACTCTTGACTGAATTTGGCCTCTCTGATTTGCTAGCATATTTTTTAAATTTGTAAGTGTAATTGATGGCAGAGTATGGCCCTGGGGCTATTTATCTATCAGCAAATCATGGTATAGTTGTAAGGAATATCAATGGGATTAGGAGGTGGAGAAACTAGTCCCTGCAACCTTGAAGCACCACTATTTTGGGTTACTGGTGCTAAGATAAGAGTACAGGTCCACCCGAGATCAACATATCTCATAGGGTTTTCTTAAAATCTGTTACTTTGGGAGCTGATCCCACTCCTACTGCACAATGGATAAGAATCTATCTTTCCATAAATTTGACTAGACATTTAGGTTGAATTGCGAGTTTGCTAAAGGAATCTAATTCAGCACTGGAAGAAGGAATGAATGCACTCATCTCTTGTGCAGATGCTGCACTGGCAGAGTTAGTAAAACTGTGCTTGCAATGATGGTTCACATCTCACCTTTAACTCAAGTTGCTGTGCAGGGAATACTCCGGCAGCCTGAGAAAAAGAAGTGGTACCACACGGTGTGCTCAGCAGAATTGGCAGGTCTTACCCCAGAATTCTAGATTTCACTGGCGTCTGCCATGGTGTGGTTATATATTTTTAAATCACTTTAATCGGTTTCCTCTTTGAGTTTTTTGTTTGCCGAGTGTCGGGGTTTTTTGTGTCAGATTCATTTTACTTCTTTCATCAGAGCCGTGCTAGGTCAGATAGACATGTATCAGATAGACATATTATTTTTCCTGAAGGTCAAGTTAGGGGTGCTTGCACTGGGGGTATGTGCTCATTTGGGGGGCGGGGGTGGGGGCTGGAAATTGAGGTCTGTCTCTGTTCTGGAAAGCTCAACTTCAGGCAGCTTTTTCACAAGTGCAGCTCCCCAAATGCCATAGTCTCCCAGCTATGTGTTTAAACACTGACTTTGGGCCTTGAAGAGCAGGGTTAAATACTAAATTTGGGGTTGTCTCTCAACCCAAATTTTGAATGCCCCGAAGATTGCAGTGCTTGGATTTCATTATAAATGACAAAATTCAGGATAATGACAATGTTGGTGCACGCATCTCGGCTGACTCACAGTGCTGCTCCGTATTTGGATGTTTGATTCAAACCCCATGTCTAATTATAATGTCACAGGGACTGGCCAAGTGCAGTACCTCCATCGACATTGTACAGAGTATGTTGGACCATGTATTTTATTCCAAACCTCTGCTGCTATTACATTGAAAGCATTAGCTGTAGTGTGAGCTATGCAGGGATGATTTGGGGTTCTTGTAGTAATTTCTGAAGGTGTAACCACTTTCCCAATGCCCAGAGAGACTGAGTGATAATGTTGTCTTGAAATGGGCTCCCTTTCTCTGTGACAATACAATTATATCATGGAACAGATGTATAGATGGACACCCAGTGGTTTTTTGTTGGTTGGGGTTTTTTTTGCATTGGAAGACTTAATACTTTCCCTTCTAAGTGGGGATCCTGCATGAGTTTGCTTGGTGTGTCATTTACGGACTTCAGCAGCTGCACTTTGGCTCTTCCACATCCCCGCTCTGCCAGCCTGTCTCTCCTCGCATTCCTCGTGGCGTCCAAGCTCCTTCTGACCTTGGTCTCCTAATAGTCCTGGGCTAGCGCAGACTACCGAGTTGGCTGCGTTCCCAGCTTTGTAGTCCTTGTTAAAGACAACATGCCACCTTTTTACAGCTCCATTTCTTTCCATAAAGTTAATCAAGCAGCCCTCCTTTTACAAGGCAGCTGACCATTCCGTATTTTTTCCTTTTGGTGTGCTGAAGATTCCCGATGCTGCCAGAATCCCCCCTCCCTCCCCTTTTTAAGGCAGTCCTGTATGTAAAGCAAGTGGCTCCCCCAGGGAAAAGAGAAGCGTCTTGGCATAGAGAGGAACCTTCCCCAACAAGGTGCGTGTATTGTGTCCTTAGAAAACTTCCTCTTTCCATTAAAATACATTGTTGGAGATATCTGTGTATTTCTATTAGACGTGAGTCCAAACCATGAGGCTGGATCCAAGCTTAGTCAAACCATGAGATTTCTTAAAGTCAGGAGTATGATCTCAATGTGTGCTTTTTGGCTTGAGCTGCTCTCCTGTTTGCACAGCGTAACACAAAAAGCATCACTACACTGTTGGGAAAGCTGCTGACACAACTAAGAAACCGAGTGGTAAAGGCTTGTCATCAAAATCAACAAACCTGAAGGCAAACGGGAACCTGGTGGCATGAGTAACTGTGACCCCCTGCCCAACCACACAGAGCAAACTTTCTCTTCTCAATAATCACCAGGTTTTATGAAAGGAGAAAATGAATTGCAGAGGAAGCACAGAGCAAAATTTCCCTGCATTCCTCTTACTGGTGATAAAGAAAAATCTCCTTCTTTGGACTTAATCTGTGTACATCTTTGTTGTGTACCGAGCTGCAAACGGTGGCTTCTCATTTCATTAGTTGACAAACATCATCCCCTAAACATTTCCAGGCATAGTCATTTTCTTTTCTCAGGTTTACTCAGTGGTTCTTGCTGAGGTTTACATTGTTCCAGGCATGTGCTGAGAAAAAACTTGCCTCTACAATCTCATCTCTTGTGCTATGAGAAGTTTTGATAATGTAATGCATAAGCAACTTCATTTTCTGGGTCTTTTTCTTTTGCAACTCTCCTGGCTTTGGCTATTTGTGCCTCCTTTCGCAGCAAACTGCCCCATTTCCCAAATACCACAGGACTTTCTGAACTGTAGCATTTCATTCCATTTGTCTCTTTTCTTAAGAGGCTGATCTGTCTTAAAGAAATTTTTCTCATTTAAAAATAATTTTGCTGTGGTTTTACAGTCAGCATGGTTCCCCCCCCAAAAAATAAAAAAAAAAAATCCCTGCAGGCCTATTTATTCTCCTTCTCCCATGATCACACTGGTGTAATGACACTGATGCCAATGGAATTATTCCTGTTTTACACTGGTGTATATGAGACCAAGCTCTGTAGGATGGGACACACTCAACACCTTCACAAAACCATATTGGGGACTGGGCCAGAAGGGTATCTCCATCTATCAGAAGGGATCTCAAAGTGCTCTTTCATCTTCAGTCTCTCAAACAGAGGAATATAATCACCCACCAGCAGGACAAAACAACGCCCAGAGTGAAATCCAGCAATACATTTAACGTGGAGAACAAGGCAAAAGCAACACAACACAGCCCTTTAGGAATGTAAGCAAGGAATACAGTGTCCAGCTGAAATTAGTGTTGCTATTTGCCTTGTGGAAATGCCTGGGAAGCCCAGCCAAATTCAGGGCTCCAGTCTACTAGAGCAGCCACAGTGAGGGCAGTCTCTGTTCCCCAGCGCCTGCAATCCCAGTGACAAATAGCAATCAGACCGCGGGCCAGCAAGAAGTTGAGCCAGGCAGAACTAAAATATCCCTGTTGGAGTGCGGTCCCATGAGGCCAGTGTTATGTCTTACCAGAAACAAAGAGAAGAGCACATTTCCAGTCTCAAAGACTTCTCTGTCCCATTAAGGAAAACTCCAGACTACAATTAGAAAAAAAACAAGAAAGAGACGCAGCCACAGCGTGCCAGTTTGCATCCAAAATGCAGCCGAAAAAAAAGAGGACATGCTCCCAGGAGAAAGCTGCTAGCACCCTCTTGGGCTGGTGGCTCTGGCTACCTCGCCCAGGAGGGTGGGAATGTGACCCCAGAGAGTGACAATCCCTCCCCCAAACCCAGAGCTGCTGGGTAAATATTGACTCAGAGTGAGGAGTGGCTGAATCACTCCTTCCTGCCCTGTCGAGGTGTCTCCCTCCACCCAGCGAGCATCCAAGCCCACCCTGCACAGCCCAAAATATCAGGCGGGAGTTGGTACCCATGGTGATCAAAGGGCATGGGCTGAGAGGGAGAGACAAGAGTGCCTCTGTGCGGGGCTGACGTGTTTGTTTGCTCTCCGAGTGGGCAAACATCTCCTCCAGGTAGTTATTCAGGAGGACACGTGGTGGGAAGGGTGGGTAGGTGGAGGGATGAGCGACTGGGTAGCGCCTGGTGTGCTTGTTCCATCCTTGTCACGTGTGTTACACCTCAAATTCTCTGACTGCTGGTACACAGCTGAGGAAGGTGTTGTGCCACACACAGTTAATGGTGAAGCACGGGCCTGAGTTCATGAAATCTCTGCCCCAAGATGCACTGAAGCAACAGTGAATTTGTGAGAGCGCGTAGGGAAAAGTCCAACCATCTCAGTTGTCCAACTGTTGCCAGCTCAGGATTCAACTGGAGGGTGGAAAGATCCGGATCATATCCCTAGATCTATTCAGTTCGTACTCCAAGGGTATCAAAGTAAAGCATGGGGAAGACCTGGGAGCCAAGCGGTGGTGGCCACTGACTGGAGCTGTGAGTGGGTGTCATGAACATTTGGGTGGCTGCTGGCTTGTGTAATGGGACGGGATGTCGGGGAAGGCTGAGCTCGCTGTTGCAGGCACAGGTCTGGGTTTCATTTCAAGTCTGCTACAGATTTCCTAACTGGGTCACCGTGCCAGCCTGCCACACAGAAATTATATGTTCCTCCCTCACTGAGCTGTCACAAGGCTCAAGGCCTGAAGGTTTCAAAACCGGTTGAAGATCTCCAAGAAAAAAAGGCTGTGTAAGAAAGAGCATATGCTATGGATCTCTTTATATATGCTACATTACCAAAAGCACTGCATTTGCGTATTTCAAAACTAGGCACTGGGTTACATTTTCATTCCCCAGTACAAAGGCAAATACATTCCAAACAAAGCAATGTTGTTTCAACAAAGCAAGGGTTGAAATCTCTCCAGGGCTTCATTCTGTCTCATTTAGATCGGGCATAAGATCTTAGAGCAGACTTTAGTGGTCGGCCGATCGTGTTCCTCTGGGAAATGACAGAGTGGTAATTCAAAAAGGGTAGTGAAGTACAGCATTGTCTTGGTCTGCAGGACTGTTCTTCAATAAAACCAGCGACTCACCCAGCTTACAGGAGAACATTTTGTTCCAAAGGAGCTGTGGCTCTTCACTAAACAAAAGAATTCACCTCCGGCTAGACTTGGGTGTAAAATGAAAATATTATTGGAGACAAAATGTCTTTGTGAAGACAGCATTGCCATGATGCCTGCCATGATTGCCTGGGCATATCTAGCAGCTGAAATGAAAGTTGGGACAAAACGTACATCTCCAGCGCACCAACTCTGCATGTGTTTAAAGTTGCATTGAGGCTTGGGAGGTGGTTTTGGTTCAAGGCAGGAGCTCTGTGGAGGGGATAAGCATCCTGGGTCCTGCCTGGCCGTGGGCTGGCCCTCACCCGCTTTGCAGTGAGGACCCAGGCTTGATCATGAGTGAGTCGAATCTTTCGGGATCTTCCCGAAAGCCTTTCCTTAGAGTAAACAAGTTGTCCCACAGCTGACACAAGAGATGGGGAAAAAGTCCTAGGGTATCTAAATACAAAAAATTATGAGATATGCTTCCTCCCCTCCAACTGTCTTGACACACTCAGGAAAGTTCACAAACAGCAAAGATGCAGTAGGGTCATTCAGGGAAATAATTCATGTCCAGACTGGCACAACTCAGGTGTTCAGATATGGCTGTCTCCCACCCAGATTAGCTCTGTAGGAAAGATATAGCCTATGTGGATGTATGAAGTTGAGGAAAAGCACCTCAGGCTGTGCAGTTCCAGGGGATTTTCATTACAAGATTATTTTCCTTAAAATGGCACCATCCCTCTGGGGATGAAACATACTGGGAAATATGTGAAAATTTAATGAATTCCATGAGTTAGTTCCTACTTTTCTTGCATACTTCAGGCAAGATCATTCCCTTGTCATCTTCAGATCACCAAGGGGGCTCTTTATAGTACATCTAAAGTGTCCACCTTTAACTTGATGAGCAGGTTTTGGCCTGCGGACTCTTAGGCAGTGCAACAGCCAAGCTGATCTTGCACAGACACTCTCATGTGTTGTGTCTAATCATGGCCTCCTACTCAGCCTCTCCCTCTTTCACCCAAGCATTGCTTACCAAGGAGGGCCAACAGTCTTGGGTCTGCTCAAGGTGGGACACTTCCCGCACTATTTTGATCATCTCTCCCGTGTAAGCACTGAGTTTCCAGAGCTTGAGAAATGGTACAAGATAAGGATTGCTGGACCATAGGTCTGCTATGATATAAAATTCTTATGTAGACTATAAGGCACAGCAGAAGCCTTGTGCTGGGGCAGTGAGATGGTAAATACCCAGGAAAAGATACAGTCACTGTGTTTCAGGGGGGAGCACTGCTGTGATTGAGAGGGACAATCCCATCTGAAGCATAACGTGGCACAGGTTCAGGGTAACGCAGCCTAGATGTAGTCTGTTTCATTAATCAGCCCAAGAAGAGCCATGCAGTGTAGGCAAGATGCCTGTCCACTGCTGGCTGAACAATGTCTTTTCTGGACACTCTGTAGGGACCTGAATTCTCATTGACTCATGTGTACCGAATTTCCAGACCTGACTCACTGGCTACTAAAACCATAAGATTGCATGGTGTGTCTCGTATTTTTCCTGGAAAAAAAGAGCAGGTTAATATAACTACATTTTTTTAATTAACATCTGAATCTGTTTTGAAATCTCTGGAGCATATATGTAAAGAAATATAACTACTCCCAAATCAGCAAAGAAAAAAACCCCAAACATCTGGAACTTCAGGATTTGTTTCTATAATGATCCTGGTTGCCTCAGACTTTGGGCTAAAGGCAAAAGATACACATCCTCTGTGTTCTCTTTTGTGTCTTTTGGTACCTGCTGAATTTCATGTGATCACGGGCTTATTCTAGGGCCATGCGTGGCAGGAAGTGCTGCTGAGAAAGGTACAAAGGGTAGATACACAGATGGTTTCAGAGAAAATGTTATCTGGCTGATTAATATAAAAAAATCTGCTGTGTAAATGGAAAACCTTTCTCACACAATGCAAAACTAATCTGAGAAACTCATTGCTATAGGACCAACACATTACCAAAGAACAAGAAAAAAGAAAAGAAGCAAAAGAAAAAAGAAAAAAGGAAAAGAAATAGGAAACAGGAAAAATAAAAATAATAAAAAAATGGATGGGATGATTACAAGGATAATAAGAACAAAACAAGGCCATTTAGAAACATAATAGTACTTATTAAGGAAAGAAAACCAGGCTCTCAGAAGAATTAAACGTGTTGGAAAGGCTATCTTCTTCAAGACAGGAAAAACTTTTTGGTGTAGCTAATGGCCAGATTCAATGAGGTAATTAAGCACCAGCTCTACTTTCAGTTGTGGTCCATAGAGTTGCAGTCCGTTTTGAGCCTGATCTTAAATGACATTTGTTAGCCTGCATTGTATAAAAGTGATGGTAGACAGTGGAAACATCTGTCCTGAGCCAAAAACCTGATTCATTAATGGAACATCGAGAAAATATCCCACAGCAGACAATGGCATAACTGCTACTGAAGACTTTTTGATAGCTTCCTTGGAGGCAGCATTTACTGACCATTCACAGAGCCAAAATACAAGGCAAAATGGACAAAGTGGTCCGATCGATTAGAATGTTTTCTTCTCCTTACTGTTTCTTTTGGTTATCTGGAAGTAGCTGTCAGTCTTATTTTAGTTTCAGAGGACTTAAACACTCTCTCCAACCACTTCTCCTTCCTCAGTAAGTTTCTGGGACGGGGAGCACATGTGGGTGGGGAAGAGATGTCCTTGCATGGCTACGGGGAGGACTAGGCTGACAGTCTTCTTAAACACAACAGATTTTCCTGCTGTGCCTTATTTCTGTGCTGCAAAGGGGAGGGGAAAAAAGGTTTCTTCAAATGAAGAAGATGCATTAATAGAGGGGTAGGGTAAAGGAGCCATCAGAGGGCTGCATTGGCAATGTCGCTTGATGGGGAAGATGAAAGCAGCCTTTGCTCCTGGCTCCGTTGTGGACTTCTGTCAAGGCATTTTATTTTTCATGTGTTTCAGTTGGGCTCCCATAAAGTGCAGCCAGTGTGAGACTTGTCTGTGCAGTGCTTTGAGCACAGCGGGAAAAATGTGTTAAGCAATGAATATTGTCATGAAGAACTGCCTGCTGCCCAACAATATTACCTCTCCAACGTGCCTACCTCCTCTTTTCCCATTCCCTCTCCATGCTGAGATGTCAGGGTATCCTCAGGGGCTCTTCTTTTTTAGAAAATAACAGGAGCTGCAGAGCATTTCAAAAAGTCTGGCTTTGTCCCATAGGTGTCAAAGAAGGACCTCAGGTTCTTGGAAAATCTCGTCCCAAATGAGTGTAAAAATGCACATTTCATCAGGAAGTGAATAAAATCTCACTGAAATTAAGCCAGGGACAAAGATGAAAAAGCAGATGGCCCATGACAAACTGTGAGAACAAATTGGTTCGCATGACATGGGAATAAGTATGTACTCATAACAGACTGTTACTCAAGAAATTTTGAAAGAGCACAACTCCACAGCAGTCATAATGTGATTAGTCACGTAAAGCCCAGTTCAGCTAGGCCTGGTGTACTGTACCTGAAAGAAGAGAACCAGACCCAAAAACAGACCCAAAATTAAAAAAATTAAAAGAATTCCAAAGAGGTGCATGAGTTTATAAAGTCAGGAAAACTTGTAAGTGAATTAAAATCTGTAAAGTAGCTCCTGGATTGTTAGTAGGCTGCTTAAAAAGCACGAGGTGAGAGGAAGAAGCCTTGCTGAGGTGACTCAACCAGCAGGTTTTTAATTTGACAGCACGGAGGCAGAGTTGGGGTATTTTTGGTAAAACTTCTTGGACTCTGGGACAGACTTTGCCACGTGCTCTGTTACAGCATGGTTTTGGTAACCTACAATTATTTCCAAACTCCCTTTTAAAAGAATTATTTTATTGTGGGAGCAACGGGTGAGACTGAGTTTGAAAACTAGAAGAACAGGGCTGATTTTGAACACTGTGGTCTATTAATATGTTTTTTCAAATTAATATTTTGTGCAAAACTCCTGAGCTTAAGTGGGCATATGTAATTAAATGAAACCACTTTTGTCGTTACAGATTGCAGTATCTTGATGTATATGATATTTTGGGAAATTTCCATGTGTGCAGAGAGGAGCGGATTCCTAGGATATAAATGTGATTTGCCTTATATAAAAAATAATTAACAATAAGCTTGCTTCATGGTTTTATGAATTTTCTATGCATTTCAAAGCTGCTTACCCAAAAGAAAATGAGTGTTCAGAGATAGTTTGGATTCATACAAATAAAAGATGCTAGAGACAATATCTAGAACCAAATTTGCTTTCTGAAATCACACATATGCAAATGCTAGTCCTGGAGTGCTCACATTGATGCTTTTGTTCAGACCTATTCTCAGGTAGTGGCTGATAGTCTCTTTTCCCAGTGCATCCAGCTCCAAGCCCTTCCCATTTGCAGCTGGAAGCAATGCCGCTCTGCACCTGGATCAAACCGGAGCAGCAGAGGTGGGGATGGCTGCAGATTCGGAGTCCAAAGATGGGCTCTGTCCGTGCGAAAGCAGTACCGCCCTCCCTTGCGCAGACGTTACTATTGGACTTTCATTTACCACAAGCTGTTAGGACTTCAGTTTCACTTCTCACCAGAAAGAGGAGGCAGGCATATATTTAGACTTTCTTGGGAAGCAGCTGCAAAATGCAGTGGGAGTGCATGCACGCACTTGGGCTCACAGGCACACACGCAGACGCGGCTGGCTTTAGAGCAAGCGTCAAAAACCCAAGCAGAAAGGACAGTGCACAAAGGCCTCCTGCAGGTGACTGTGCTACTGAAGGGACCCCATCACTCGTTTCAACGTCTTAACATCCTTATCATTGAAATAGGTTGTACGTTCAGTGCTGCCTCACTTGAAAGATTATCAGCTTCTGAACCACCAGCTCGTTTCTTGAAGCACTCTAGGGGCCCGAGTTTCTGCTTTCTTGCAACTTAAACCTGATCTCCATGGTTTTATGCCTTCCATGGGAACACAGAGGCAGCACTACCCATCTACTGTCCTGATTTGACAGGAAATTATTTGCTATATTTATATATAAAGTGAGGAATCCAGCTCACCCAACTTCAGCCATTTAGAAGTTAGTCAGCCCGTCTAAGATAGTTGGCTTAGTCCTGCAAGAAATGCTGGATGGGGAGGGACAATCTAAAGCATGATCCTCCCTCCCTTCTTAGGGACCTGAGAGCTTGGGGTGGCTTGTCCCCAGAGGTGCTTCTTTGTCTGCTGGAGTCGGGACGACTGCCTTGCACTAGATGCCAGCTAAACAGCTAATGTTAGATAAGCCGAAATCCATGCAGTGTGCTAGCCAGTGGAAAGTCATGCCCCTGCTTTTCCCTCAAGGTTTCTCCTTCACAGACCTTTCCCCTGTTAGCTGACAGAAGACTAAGAAATCAGAGTTTGCAACAATTTGGCTGCAAGGCAGATAAAATCAGTAGTCAAACAAAAGCAGCTATGATAGCCAAGACTGCCTGAGACGTTAAATGCATGCTCTTCTCATACAGATGAACACATTTAAAATAACTTTAGTTTCCCCATTCTCACGGGGCAGCCCATTAATCTTTTTGTAACTTCCATAGTCACGGTCAGGACAAGGACCAGGAAACCCTCTCCTGGAGGTGCTCCTCTGCTCTCTCCCATTACAGTGTCACCTGGCCTATTCACAGTTCTGTGAGTTTTTAACACCCCAAAGTCCTCTCAGAGGTGGCAGTGCAGAAGTATTCCCTGTTATTTGCAAATTGGCAACAAAGATGTGCAACTGCTTTCTCTTTGGGAGATCCCTAGTAGATCAGGAGGGTAGTGAATGTCAGGTATCTACTGTTTCTGAGCTGGGCTCCCATCTCATTTTTGTGCACCTGGTATAGGAGTTCTCTTTTGAAATGTATGTGTTTTTAGTGCATGGCACCCAAATCCAATATTATTTGGATTTATTATTATATACATTTGATTATTATTATTAAACCCAAATCCTATATTATTGCCAGTAAAGTTGAGGGCAAATATTTCTCATTCTAGCAATAAAGAGGTGATGCTAGACCTATTTAATCTTCTGACTGTAAAGAAAGCCTAGGTAATTAGATAAGATGCAGACATCTATACTGTAGACTGTTAAAGCTAAAGGTGACCTGAATCCCATCTCGGTAAACCAGTCCTGCTGAAGGACGAGGCCAAGCTCCCTATGCACTCAGTAGAAAGAAGCAGGTGACTGCGAGGCTGTTCAGAGACACAGAGCCTATGTCTAAGCCTTCCCTTCGGGGGCTTTCCCTCTATATACAACATAGAAAATGCAGGTGCTTTCATGGAATTTCTTCACTAGGCAGTCATAGTTCAGTAGTTTAGGTGAAGTTGATCGCAACACAGGTTTTCTGAGTCCTGGAGTAAGTTCCCTAACTGGTGAAATAAGTTTTCTCCTAAGCTACAAGCCTGCCTTGAACAGTCAGTATTTGCGTGTGGGAGTATGCTGTAGTGCCTACCCATTATAGGTAGACTGGGTGTACTGGAAGATGCTGAATGACCATGCACAGGTGGGTTGATCCATTTAGGGAAGGTCACCGTACTTGTCTGAGCACCTTGTCTTCAACATCTCTCTTCTCTGCTGGCACCCATCCAACTCTACTCAGCTACAGCTGTGCCTAGGTGCAGATCTAACACTCCCAGGAATGAGTGTGCCCCTGGATGCTCCAGTTAAGAAGACTCTCTCTCTGTTGCGGCTGTACAAACAGTGAAAAAAGCAAGCACTAGAGTTGTGATGAGTTTCAACATTCAGATAAACCAAACAAAATTAGAGAGGAAGGAAATAAATAGAATCATCCTGTTGTATATGATAACTACCTGTAGGAGCTTGCTCCACGCTTCGTTGTGCTTAGGGCTTCTATATCCTTGGGCTTTCTTAAACCTGTCCTAGCAATTTTGTCCATGAAGAAAAAATTACTGACCTTAGCTGACACTGCTTTGAGCAGGGGTTGTAACTAGACAGTCTCCAGAGTTCGCTTCCAACCTCAGCAATGCTGTGATCCTGCAGTTTTCATCATCACTGTGGGTCTGGACATTGAGCAGCTGAGTGAGACCCCATCCAGACAAGCCGTCACTCGCAGCACACGGGCTGCACTGTCAGCTGTGCGCATACCCCGCCATTGATCTGAGCAGTGCAACAGCCCCCACATGTCCTGGATACGCCAGGCTCCCTGCGTGGGTGCCCAGACGCCCATGTGGAATTTCTTAGATGGAAGTATGGGAGCCTGATCAAGCTGAGCAAGATGTGTTTAAAAGGCTGCGTGGCATAAATAAATCTTAAGGGGGGATTAGGGGGATGACAAAGCTGTGGCTTCTGATAGGGAAGCCGCGCTGTTTGGAAAGATTACAGCTAGAAAGAAGAGGCTTTGGTGACCAGATTTTTGTCTCTATTTTTGTCTGTGTTAGTTACTACTCCTTGTATTTTAACCCAAATTACTCTTTAACCATTTAAGAGTCATTTGTGACAGTCATTTGTCACAGTGCTAAACCAGATTACCTCAAGGTTTGAAAAGCTTCCTCTGCTCTCCAACGTATGGAAAAACATTACACTTAATTTGGTTTGTTTGGCCAGTGTGGACAGGAGTTAGCCATGCTATATATGGACCATAAACACTGTTCTGGTTAACACTACAGTTGAGCCAAACCTGAACCTTTCATCTCACCCTTTGCAAACTTTGGTGGTTTGGATAGAAATGGAACCTATATTTGAACTGTGCTTTATTTTTGTTTTTGTTTTGAAAAACCAAAGCCCAATCAATAACACTTTGGAAACCCAACATCCAGCATCCTCAGCCCACCTCTAGCGAACAGGGATCAAGCGCCTGTGTGGGCAAGGACCCTGATTGGGAAGAAAGCCAATACTCAAAGGAAGGAAACTGTTTCAAGGAACCTGCAGTAACTTTCCATAAAAATCTCAAGGACATAAGAGCATGCTGAATTTTTTGTCATAATACCCTCCAACCAACACGTGTGTTTGGTTAGGGAAAATATGGTGGTCCCATGCGGAACAAAGATGGATCTTTGCTGGCTGCACGTCCAATTAGTTTGGTGTCAGAAATGACAGGGAAAAGCCTTCGTTTGCTTTTGGCTCATGGTTTCAGCTTGCTATCTGGAATACCAAACCAGTCAGTAATGAAAATGGATTTCTCACATCAGATTTTCTAGATGCCAGAAATAATAATAGTATGGTGTTAACACCTCAGTACTTGGCTTTCTCTAGGTTGTCTTAACCTAGATAAATCTATTAACTTGTGTCTTTGTATCCACAGCAGTGCCTTAAAATTTACACTTAATTGCAGCAGAAGTAGTTTTAAAATCCATCTGTCTTACACTGACCATTCCTGTAGCATCTCATCACCTTCTGTATAATGTGTTCCCAATGCTAAAATAAAGGGCTACAGCATGGTATAGTAATTCCACTTAGGCAGATCTTTGAGGCTGTTGAAAGGCAAACATTTCCTATTATATTTCAGGCTTTCAGAACTATTGTAAAAATAGGATCATCCTTACCATACAGTATTTACCAACTGGGCACAGTGGGTAGAGCACCTTGGATCATAGCATGGCTCTCCAAGTCTTTGCATATCCCTCAAAGGCTGATCTATCATCCTACACTGTATATGTTGGGCTCGATCCAAGCAAGCATGTTTCTAATGACTTTAGTGGACATTGGGTGAGGTCCACTGAACTGCTTGCAAGACGGCAGAGGTGTCAAGCCAGGATGCCCAGTGTCAACTATTTCTTTTGGTCTCTTCTTCATTGATTTTCATAGCTGAAGCTGCTAAATATCTACAGGCAGGGACCTACAATCTAAGTTTAATTGTGTGAACTCTGCCACGCCTTCACAAAAAATAAAATTATAGAAGAGTTTAAGCCACCAGCTGGCTCTTACTGTTTCTGGTGTTCACGTGTCCATTCACACCAGAATGCTGAAAACTAGGACCCTCTATGAAGCAGCAATTCACTTTGGCTGCGGCAGCAGCTGTCCAGCCCTCACATCTCCACAGGAGATCTGAGTCAGTTAGGACATTGCCACCATTCCATGACTGGCCAGGAAAACACAGTAGCTAATTCACCAGCTAATACATACCTGTGAGATGTCAACCAGAAAAATGTTAAGGCCTGTCCACAAGCTTTAGGAAAAATGGGAGTGGAAAGATAATTTAGATTTATAATGTTAAGTTGCATGTTTAGCTACAGTAGGCTCGTGTCTTTGAGTATGTCTGTTCTTTATTAATTGGCCTACAGAGAGTTTCGCTACCAGCTGATGAAATTCCCCCTTTCATCAAAAAGGCCTAGTCCCACTGGGGTGACAGTAAGCCACAGTCCATGTAAGTACATGTGTGAATCGAGGCTCATCATGTGTCTTCCTTGCAGACTCAGACCCTTGCACACCTGATGCTCCACCTGCTGCCACTTCACCACCAACCTCTGAAGAACTTGGACCTTTCACAGCTCCAGCATCACCGTCCTCTTCCTCTGACACTGGTACTGCATCATTTTCACCACCATTACCTGCCTGTGTTGCAGCCCTACATCCCAAACCACCTCCTATTCCACCGTCAACATCAGCTTCTGCTGCCACCATTCACCCTGGACTCCCTTCTCTTTCTGCACCACCTGCCTCTACTGCATCCCTGCACCCTGGACTTTATTTGCCTGTAGTCCCACCCGGCAGCACCACCCACCTCATCAACTGGCTGCCCTTCCTTGCTTCTGCAACACTTGCCACCATTCAGGGGAAGGAGGAAGACCAGCCACCTGTAAGAACGGGCTCCCTGGAAGGCATGAAGTGCTGCAGCAGCACCCCCCCACAACCCTCCCATGATGGAAATCCCCAGGTGGCACCTATGGCAGACAGACCTCCGGGGGCTGCTTCCTCACCGCCGGCTACCCATGCTATGCCCACGAGCTCTGAGCAGGCGTCGGCGCATGTGAGCGACATTCTGGCAGAGCTGCGGACCATGAACAGCCACCTCTCCATCATTGCCCGAGCCCTGACACAGCTGGCATCGTCACTGGCACCGCAGCAGGACGCGCGTGGCACCCCACCTCCCTAGTGCCAGGCTCTGCACCGGCTCACCTTGCTCATAGGGGCTGGGGACACCCCACAGTGGAGGTAGGGTGGAGGAAAGGGACCCTACCCAAACCTGCCCGTAACGCCTGTGCTAGTTCGCTATGCTCTCCGACACCAACCATGTCTCCCTAGTGGGTTTTTCTGTGTGTTTGTTTGTTTATTTGCTCCTTGTAAATGGCTGCATATATTAAAAAATAGTTTTGTGGTCTTGTTAATAAAATTGTTTATATTTCTTGCATTCCTTTCAGATGTGCTCGCTCCCCTCCTCTCACCCATTAACCACATGAACACTGGTAGGAATTGGTGAGGTCCTGCACAGAGAATGTGGAGAATCTGAAGTGGTGAGAAGTTCCCCATGACAAAATGCTCAGGGAGGTGACAAAACCCCTCTGAGCAATGTGAGGGGACACAGACAGGAAATAACACAATAAAACTCTGAAAAATTTTCCTATTGCTCTCCATCCACGCTGCATGGCACAGCTCTGATGAACTCGGAGCCCTTCCCGGTGCACTAAATCTCAGGGGTAATTGTAATTACCGATGCAGGTAAGGGCCATGATAAATTGTTCAAAATACAACACAAGGTGGTTGTCTAAGCAGTACTTGGTCTGAACAGTTACCAACCAGCACCATCCACCTCTTGTCCTTCGAGAAAGCATGAACCGAAGGCACTTAGCTGAAGTGTATCTGTTTTGCTTGCCTGGGGTTCTTCAAGGGCATAAATGGGCCAAGCTAATTTACAGCAATTAGCCAGGCACACGTGGATAGATCCCGACATTTCACCATCTTTTCTCTATTGCCAAGCTGCGGCGGCTTGCCTAAAGGTGGCATTGGAGGCGTGAAACCTCAAACAATCCTCTTTGTGGATGCGGAAAGAGCACTTGGGCGTGAATCCAGAACTCGTCCCATCGAGATGTGTGACCTGAAGAGCAGCTGGTGAGGTACCCTTGGACGCTGCCTGGCCTGGCAGAGGCACCAGAGCTGGGAGCCGAGGGCTGGGATGTGCCCGGTGCTCTGCAAGAGCCCCAGGAAAGAGGACTGGCAGCTCTTGCAGAGCCATTTTGTGCATCTCAGCCACAGTCTGCCCATAGAGCAAACAACCATCAGTCAAAATAAGATATTTTCCCAAAGGTGGGCCAAGCACAGGGCCGGTGGAGGCTAAGCCAGGCTACACGGCTGCTCTGACTTTCATCCTAATGAATTAAAATGAAACAAATTCTCATGGCAAACAAAGGAAAATAAAGGCCTCTGTGAAGCTGGGTATGATCTTGCCTTAATTTAGCTGTGCAGCCCTCAGATATAGGGATCTGAGGCCATCTCTAGGAAAAACCCAGACAAACAGACAGATTGCTAGATAAGATTAAAGAGGAAGTATTCTGTCTATTTGCAAATATTTCTGTTACAGATGAGCCTAAGCCACAAAGATTGAATGAATATACAAACTTCCCCAAAGCTCAGGTGTATTTGAATTTGAGGTTTTGGTTACTGTATATATATTTATATATAAACCTATCCATATTTTTGAGTCTGTGCCTGAAAGACAAAGCAACTGTCCTGTTAGATCA
The DNA here is from genome assembly GCA_035590275.1 of Ibycter americanus. NCBI lineage: Eukaryota > Metazoa > Chordata > Aves > Falconiformes > Falconidae > Ibycter > Ibycter americanus. The sequence goes on from JAVJGI010000062.1 coordinate 77,943,732, forward strand.
TGTTTTTTTTCTAGGGCTGATTGGATTTCTTTTCCTCTGATGAGTTTAGCAAAAAAGGTGAAAAGAAAGACATTTCATAGATGGCCTACACTACCTTCTAGTTTTATGTGTTTCAACAAAAAGATAAAAGGAGTGTCTTAACACATCTTGGCTTTTGATTTGGCTATTGTAGTTTCCGTAGACTAAAAAAAAGAAAGAGTAAAGAAAAGTTTATCACTTTTCCTTCTTTTTTTTTTCTTCTTTTTTTCAACAATACAGTTAAAAATAAATAAAAGGAATAAATTTCATTTTTACCCATCTTTCCCTCTTTCTATTCAACATGGTAATAAATAAATAGCATATTCTCCCACTCTCGACAGTTCTACTCTATTTATTCTGTTGGTTTTGAATAACAACCTTTCATTGCCTAATGTTGATGAGAATCTCAGTGGAATTTTTCTGGATCTGTGCAAGACATGCAGCCATATTCCTCTGTACAGATAACTTCAGAAAATCGCACTGTGCAGCTGCTGATGCTTTATCAACCAAGGTTGGAACTGGCTTCATTTAGGTGTCTAGGATTTGGGAACAGATTCCATGGCATGCAAATCCAGAAAAAGCCTGAAAAAGTTGCCTGTAGTGTTAGATATTCATCTGTGAAGGCAGTGCTCTTCTTTCTCAAAGATGACATGAATGTGATCCAGCTGGCAGGGAGGGAAAGGTGCTATTCCTGAGCCTCTTCCTAAAGGGACAAGATTTCTGTGGTCCCACAGCCAAAGATATCAGATGCTAAACACCCTCGTAGCCTAGACTCCGAGCTGTCTGGTCCTATGGCATCCTGACACAGAGCAGGACCAGAACCTGTAGCCAGAACTAGCAACTTTCAGATGGCCTTGGGAACCGCTGCTGGTGTGCGGATGCAGGAACTGGCTCCAGAGCCCACAAAAGGGACAGAGGCCATCCGCGGGCAGGGTCCTGCCGATGTGAGCCCACCGGTCCCTACCCACCTGAGCCATCCTGAGCCCGGCCAAGGCTCTGCTAACGCTGCAGCTGCAGGGTCTGCTGCTGCAAATTCGCCTGCAGGGTTTGTGTGCAGCCCATGCTGAGCTCTGTTAGCAGCACCCGAGCCAGATGGTTAAAACCCAGCTCAGGTATGTCTGGGCAGCCCCAGCATGGCACAGAAGAGCTTCGCTGCTACGCAGAGAGGGGTTCTGCCCACAGGCGTCTCATTCAATAAAGTGCATTATTCTCTACTCAGTGCATTCAATAGACTCACGTCCCTTTGGAAATATTTTACTCCTTCGACTTAATTGAACCACTTAAGCACTGCAAGAAATGAGTGGCTGCTCTGACTGCATCACTTCACTGGCAAGAAGGCTGCCTCTGTCCTAGGTTTTGTTTGCCTTTCTTGGCTTTCATCTGTAGCCATCCAAATCTGGCTTGGTGCTGCCAGCCCCACTGCCGCTTTCTGATTGCTTAGCAGCATCACTCGCGTTGCTGAGCTGCTGCTGCACACATGCTGCTCTGCTGGTTGCAAGCTGGAGTGCAGCTCACAAACAAACGTCTCCTAAGGCATCTGAAGCCAACAGCAGAGCAGCTGAAGAAGGACAGAAACCCTGGTGCAGCTGGCACCATCCCTGCACCGTGTCCCCGTGGTCTCCCATCACCTGCGGATTTGGCATGTCGAGGCTACTCTGATGTGACAGAGCCTCATAACCCATGGCAAATGTTTCAATATACTTTCTTCTTTAAATTATTCATTTTCATTCAGCTGAGAGAGCAAGAGGTTGAAAGTTATAATGTCTTGGTGTGTGTTCAAAGTCCTGTGTAGAAATAACTTCATGGGCCCACACTCCAGTGGCTGCCAAATTATTATAAACCCCCTGCTGGCCTTCTCTCTCTTGGGACATCTTCAGTCTCTCCTTCTTCCTCCTCTTCTATAGTCTTGTTATTGGCCAAGGCAGCAATTTATAGGGCAAGATTCATTTTATAATTGACAAATGTTTCTTTGGTTTTCTACTGAAAACCTGAAACACTCCAGATGAACAAAATTTGAAGGTTAGAGGCCAGGCTGTTATTCTTAGAGTAGCCTGGGTGATCATCACAACCCCTCGTGGCTCCACCATCAAAATCCGAAACACACTGATCTCATGTTTCACAGCTGCTTTATAAACAAATATTGAGGGTGGGTTTCAAGTCACCGCACCTTAATTATCTAAAACTTGGTTTTGTAAGTTCCTCTACAGCTATAGGAAGGCAAGGGCCGTCAGCGTGTGATTCAACCTAGCCTAAGAAAGATATTTAAAATGAGTAGGAAGACGTTTGACTTCTGGCAGTGCCCATCCCTCTCCCCTGACTATATACCACTAGTTTAAGGCAGATGCTTGACTTCTAGATGGCTGGAGGTAAATGAAATGAATCCTTTGTTTGATAATTGCAGTTCATTTCAAATGGGTGAAACATCCATATATGACATCTATTTGAGCCCTGATAGATGTGTGAGGAGCTGGAAGAGGGGAGCTGTGAGCTCAGGAGAATAGGACTGACAGAAAAACTGGAAACGTCTGCAAAATATCCAGCTCCAGCCCCGTGCCAGGAGTTACCCTGTGCCAGGAGAGCACCCAGAGGGACACGCAGGTAATTCCCTTCTCCCAGAGATTTAACTCCTCAGGATGTGTAACTGGAAGCTAAACAACTTCATGGGATTTGAGTGATGTACTCAGTGTCCGCTGCTCCAGCAGGAATTATTTAAGGAGGCAGCAGGCTGTACAATATTGTATTAGACTGCAACTCAAGAAGGTGGGAGAAATCACAGGTTTACCCAGGAAGAATAGGAAGCCGGCTGGTTTTTCACTTTGTTTTCCCTCGCACACATTGTTCTTCCAATATTTGTACACATTCACTGCAATGACACTCAAATCCCCTAGTAAAAATAATTTATAAAGAAGCATTGCTAGGGAATACATTCCTCTGCATTAGCCCAGCTGCGAGCTGGCAGCACGCAGAGCCTGGGAGTGAGCGAGCTCCTGCACACAAGATTGTTATTCGCAAAGCTCTGTCTGGGAAGCGTAAAGCAGGTACCTCTACCAGATGCCCCTGTGGACACCCATCTCTGCCCACAAAGCCATACAGCCTATGTGCCTCCAGCTTCCTCCCAGGCCTTTCACTACAGCATTTCGGAGAGTTCTTTGGGTTTCTGTTCAATTTATTTCAGTCTGTGAGCAATTAGCCAGGACACCGGTGTCAGGGTATTGGTTGCACCCGTAACCACAAGGCTATATCCTGAATCCACAGCTGTTGGCTTGGTGAGAGATGCTCTTTGGAGCACATGGGGCAGAAGATACTACTCCACCGGTGTGGGCAAGGATACCCTGTGGCCATGACTGTCCCTATCCCGGGGGCACAGTGGTTGTGTACATGACTGTGCTTCGGAGGGGGTAACTGGGTTACCCTGCCAGCGACCAAAGCCACATTCTTCATACCCATCCCACAGGCTGGGAAACCCTCTGCTCATCTAACCCACAGGATGCAACAGAAATACAGAGCCTGTCTGGCCCCGGCTGGGTTTGGAGAACGCCGCCAGAGAGACACTGAGGCAGGGAGTGCTGCTCCCGGGCTGCGCAGGAGCTGAGCAAGCCTGAGCACAGGGGCTTTCCCAGCCCACGGCTGAGCTGGGACACTTTGCTCTTGCATGACTCCACATGTGAGATCATAGAGCCATAGAAACATTTAGGTTGGAAAAGACCTCTAGGATCATCAGGTCCAACCGTTAAATAAAAGATAAAAGGTGCAATATGTTGGTGCTTGCTCGGCTGCTTTTGGTCATCTCCCACATGGAATTTTCTTTCTCTTTGGTAGACACTGAAGCTCTGTTCTCGACTTAGCCGTGAAGAGTTAGGCTGTAAGACACAAGGCAATTAGTACTGGTCTTAAAGGTGACATACTCTGGGCCAGGTTTTCAGACGACAGGAATGAATGAGACTCTGCCCTTTCTCCTGGGTGTGCCAGGACCACTGCACAGAACGATGCTGCCCATCTGCTCCTCTGTAGTCCTGATTGTTCTCTGCCCCCATTCGTTTTACACTGAAGTTGTACATGTTCAGAGCAGGGACTGTATTTTTGTTCTGCCATTGTGCGAAGTCTAGCATGGAAGGGGATTTTAAACACCGTAACAGCACAAGTAATTATTAATAGCAAGCGATATTGTGAAACTGAAATCTTCCTCTCAACGAAAAGGAATTTAGTAATGTAGAAGTTGAAGACAAAAAAGTATACCACAACTTCTTGCTGGGTTTTGCTGCAGACTCTCTCTCTAAAATAAGCTGGGCAGAAAGAGTAACTTCTCACTACTGCTTTTGCTTGTGGAAGTGGTTCCCAGATACTTGCTCTACATGGTATAATGTCGACATCTGATTTGATCCACATCCTTCCCATCTACTACTCGGTCTAGATTTCCCATTTATCTTGAACTTTGGCTGAAATCTCCTTTTATTCAGAGACACATCTTATTGGAACAGCCTTCGTGAAGAGCTTTACTGCTTATAAATGTCATTCAAAATATATTTTAAACAGAAAAATGTGGATTTGTGCCAGCTGAAGCACTTGGTGATTCATGGCGATGGCAACGAATTGTTTTTGTCACAAAACAAAAATAAGAGGCCCCTGAAAAAAGTCTGAAAGACTGTTTCTATTTCTTAATATTTATTTTACCAAAAATATTAAAACCATGCCAGTAGTTCAAGAATTAATTGAAGCATTTTGTTTCCTCTGCATTGCTACTTTATCCGTTTCCTCAAAATTTTTTGACAGTATGTATTTTGGGTCAATAGAAAATGATATTTCTTCTCCCTGTCAGCAGAATCAAAACATCAAACACTGGTGTGGCTCTGCTAGGAGGGCACACTGAATTCTTGGGTTGACGTGGTTATCTGTGAGCTGAAATCCAAACCCCACAGTTCCTTCCAGATTCTCCAAAGTAGTGAAAGAGTTGGTGACACCAGTCCAGAGTCCCACGGTCCATGATATATGTCACCAGTGAAGTGGTACATGGCTCTATTCCCTAATCTTGATCGGAAAGGGTACTCCTAGGCCTTTAGGTGATATAAATTTCCACGGGACTTTGAGCTTTGATTGACCAGCCAGAGCAATTTGATTTGTTCCAGATGGGACCTGACTCCATGTGTTTTAGTAAATGGTGGTAGATGCTGGACTTTTCAAGCCATGCCAACCGACGTGATAAAAGCTTCCAGGGGCTTATTCATTTCTTCCGTATAAAATAAGGCAATTTGCACAGTTTATGTTAATTCTATATTGACTATCACTCTTAGGAGGTAAGGATGTCATTATTTTTTAAACACACAGGGCTTTACTCGATCAGACTCATTTGTTTCCTCTGATGGAAGAAAAGGGCCTGAGGTGGAGAGAAGTTAAGAGCTGACTAGGAGGTTTTAACTGAAGTAGTGGGATGAATGTGAGCCAAGGAAAATTTAGGCTGCACATCAGGAAAATTTTCCTAACAAAGAGGTCTATTACTACGTGGAATGGTCCCCCCAGGGAAAAGGGGGAAGCTGACTAGACAAAGCAATGAAGAACACATTGTAGGGAACAACCTTTAAACAGTTGGGGAATGGACCAAGTGACCTAAGTGCATTTTCCATCTCTAATTTCTCTGACTCAACCATTACGAGGGTACACTGTAGAGTATATGACTCCTGTGCTCTGCCACATCAGTACTGCTTTGGGAAGACTTCCCACAAAGCCAGTCCCCAGGATGCAAAAGATACTGGTGCTCTGACCTGTAGGCATCTTCGCTGGAGTCTACCAGGTGTTGGTTGCTCTTGCTGGGACCTTTGGCTACCTATAGCACTCACCCAGGGGCCTCAGGGTGCATGAACCCAGGTCATTTTTGACTGGACCTTTTTCATTCTTCAGCTCTGCTTTTCTTTGCATTTTTTTCCTGACTTCTTCCTCTTGCTTGACAAAGCTATTCATGCTCAGAAACCACTAACTTGCTATCACACTTTTCTCTATGAGAATCGATTTAAGTTTGCTTGGCCACAGCTTTAGAGACAAACTCAAGCTACAGAGAAACCTGTCACAGAGGTGGATTTTCTCAGCATCTGGTGATGCCCATGTGACAGCTAAAGCATTAGCAGACACCCGGGATCAAACCAGGAGGCTTTAGAGCAAAATGTTGAACTTAAGATGGCAAAATGGCTTACAACGCAACTGTCATGTACTCGTTTTCCCCTACTGAATTGGACTGGACAAGCCAAGTAATAGGTGCATGTTATCAATGGTTTTACTTCAGTCAGAACAAATGTGGCTCCCCAGTGATGAGGAAAAGTTGTTATTCTGATTCTTGAATCCTGTATATTTAAACATCAGGGGCCTTCTGATAGAGTTCTTCAAAAGTTTTTCATAAATCTTCTTTAAAAAAAAGTTGAGGCACTAACAGCCAAAAATTTCTACAAGAAGAACCGGTTCCATCACATTTCTCAAGGAAAGGTCACCCAAAATTTTGACGTGATCATACCCCAAATGGCATCTTTTGGCATTTTTTAAAAAGAAATATCATGGATTTTTGTTGTTGTTGTTTAAAAGCAGTTTTTCTTTTCAAATTTTAACTAATTGGAGTAAAACAAAAACCACTTTTGCTATAACTTGGAGAACGGCAATTTTTTTCCTTTTCGTTTTTTCTTCTCAGAAAAATGGTTTAATACGCCCAACTACAGCCAGCTTTGAGTCTGAGTATTTTTATCTCCTTTAAAAGAAAAAAAAATGTTCAAAATATCAACATTTCCATAGAAGAGCAAAATACATCCTTCTTTGGCTTATTTATCATCTGAGCTGCAATTGCTTGAAAATATAAGCAAGATAATGAAGGGCCTTTTCTGTTGTGCTTGTGCTGAAAAACCTGTATATATTCTTAGTTTAAATCTGGCCCTGAAAACACGTTTTGAAAAAATAATAGTTATGTTATAGGACAAATGCAGTGTACCATGAATGAGGCCAGAGGAGCTGTGTAAATTTCTGACCTAGATTTCATTTGTGCAAGTTGGATTTAGTTTTTCTTTTTCGGCAGCCTTCAGCAGTATTTAACTCTGTAGTCTCAATTCACACATCTATTTCTTCCGTGCGCTAGCTGCACGCATGAATGCGCTGACATCTAGCAACAAAAAAGCAGCTTCGTGGAAGAGAGGCAGCAGACAAGCTCTACATTCAGTGAAAGCTAAATGCAAACCAGAAAAAGATAGATATGTGAATGCAAAGAAGAAATGGCTGAAAAGGGCTCCCAGAAGAAGTGATTACTTCTACATGTTAAGGGGGGGGGGGGGGGGGAAGCCAATGAAGCAATTAAAAATTAATCAATTTCAAAAACGCACTGAGACAAGACAGGACAAATATCACTTACAGGGGGAAAAAAAATGTCCACGTCAGTAACACCTCTATCAACACCTCTTTCGTTTTACCAGTTCCTGTCTAGCCGGGAACTAATTTCTTTACAGTTACTGAAGCAGAGTAACCACAAATCAAACAGTAGGAAAATGATAACCTGCTGAACTCCGTAGAGGCCTCTTGAGTGGGTTTGGTGACATCTGAACTGTGCTTAGACAGTTGTGAAATGTCTAATGTGGGTCAGTCAATCAGGCTTTGCCCCCGAACTTGTCATTTTGTGAGACAAGGTGGGAATAAAGAAACAGAAAACACAAATATTCAGAAAAGTCAAAACTGTTAAAAATTATTTATGACCAAAAGTTGGGTATTTCTTGGAAGGTGACTTTGGAAGCCTTTAATATATTATGAGAATATAAAGCATGAGGGGGAGGATAAAGTGCATGGAGAGACACTGTTCGCGGGAGTTTTTCAAAGATATGTTCCATTGGCTTAGGCTGCACCTCACTAAAATGAAACTTAACAGGCCCATAAATATAGCACTGCTGAGCAAAAAGAAGAAGAAATCATACTAAACTCTGATTATGCTGACATCAGCTGGCCTATAAATTATCGCCCAATAAAAACTATCAAGATGTGAACAAAAATATCCCAGATCTCCTTTCTGGGAAGAAAAAACAGCTTGGAGCTGTTCCAACATAATAATTCTTGTATTTTTTGATTGTGATCTTGTAAAGGTCTATCCATTTGGCCAGCTTCATCCCTGGGCTTCTTTCACACTCACTGTTCTCTAGAAGAAAATGCCTATTTTTAGGAATTTTTTTCTTGAACATCTTTAATGGCTGAAAGGCATAATAAAAGCTTTGGCCTATAGCCTTGGCCAGCATAAATCATTGTGTTTGCACCAAAATCAAGGTATTCAATCTAGTTTACATTAGCTATATGTATAGCATTGAGTTTCTTTGAATATTTCATTCATTACTATAGACAGCCATGAATGTGGATTTGCCATGTTAGCACTGATTTCTAGGAAGCCATGAAAATTTGTGCTGCGTGGAGGTCTGTCTTTTCAGAACAGAGAAAATGGTCAGGGAGGATTTTGCCATCTCTTGGGAATCACAGGGACCCCCCCCCTCTCTGTTGCTTACTTCTTCATTTATATTGCTTTAAAGTGGGGATTTCAGTGAACGTGGAGGATTTGTCTCTACAGCAGCAGTTATAGAATTATAGAATCATAGAATGGTTTGGGTTGGAAGGGACCTCTAAAGTCATCTAGCCCAACTCCTTCCCAATGATCAGGGACATCTTCAGCTCGACCAGATTGCTCAGGGCCCCCTCCAGCCTGGCCTTGAATGAAGCATCTACCACCTCTTTGGGCAACCTGTTCCAGTGTTCCACCAACCTCACCACAAAGAAATTTCTTCCTTTTATATATTCTGAATCTACCCTCTTTTAGTTTAAAACCATTACTCCTTGTGCTGTTGCTACCGGGCCTGCTTAAAAGTCTGCCCCCATCTTTCTTATAACCCCCCCTTAAAGCACTGAAAAGGCATTAGTGGAGTCCATGTGAATAAAATGGGAGGAGAAAGGACACATTTCTATATGATCTTCTCCTTGTAAGAGATCGCAACAAGGCTCTGAAAGGTTTATTTTTATTTTTCCATTGTGTTGTATATATAACCCCCCTGACAGGTATAAACTATATTTCTGAATGCAGAACAACTCTATCGTAGGCCTACTGTTACTCCTGATAAATCCAGTAACTTCCTAAGGAAACTCAGAGCACTCTGCCTGCTACCTATGCTGCCAGCTGGGACAAATCCAGCCCAAGGGGCTACAGGCAACAGCAGGCAGGTGACTGTCTTAGGTGAGGTTAGAAGTTTGATGGAGTCCAGGTTCTTCCCACAGGTCAGCCAGCAGGCTGATTTGGAGCCAACCACTTTGCAAAGCAACTGGAAGGGCAATGCTGGCCAAACCCCCCTGATATTATTATTGTAACTTCAGAGCCAGATGAGGTTCATGACTAATGAGGCCATTTCCTTGCTCTGTCACAAGCTTCCCAAGAAAATGCAGCATGTTACATTTGGTCAGAGCCAGTACAAGGTGCAAGTGGGACAGAGGTGTTCATTCCAACAACTGAAACTCTTTGTTTAATTAATGCTTTAATTTTGTAAGAACCTTCTCTTAGATTTCAAAATTGCTAACAGGACTACTTCTACCCATGTCCAGTCTGCCAGTCTTCACAAGACTGAGCAGACTGGTGCTTAAGTCACACTTCAGCCCAGACTTCATGTTCCTGCATGGACCCATGGTGGTAGGTGCTCTTAGAGCAAAATTAACACACAGCCACGGATGGAGGATCCTCACAGTACAGAGTGGCAGAGATGGCTTTTGGTCTGTATAACAACTTGCTGAATAACGTGCTTTTCTGGGAAGAAAAACTGAGCTCCCATTCGGCTCAGCCTGAGAGATCCCATCTCCATGGAGCTTCTACTGGCTTTAGAGGACTGGAGTAGAGATGCTGTCTATACTGCACGTTGAGGGAAAAAAGGGAAAGAAAAAAAGGGAAAGGCTATGTGGCTTTGTTTAGCACAGCGGACTTGGCATTCATCTGGGAAAGAGATTGCAGGGTTACCATCCTTCCTTAGTGGGGTTGCTTTAAAAGAATAAAAATACCTGGGTTTTAATTGCTTTTTATTTCACTTCCCAGACTTTCCTTCTGCTAGACCCTTTTGCTCATCTCATTGCAAGCCATGCAGTGATGTGTGCCTTCTCTGACTGGTTCGTGATTTCTCTGAGGGAGGCAGCCAATCTTGTCTCATATCAGTGTAGATCTAGCTGCTAACAAATAGGTAGCCACGATATGGAGTAGAGGCCTCTTGAATAGAAAGGGATACCTTCATAGGGTAGCCTAGTAGACTCCTTTAGTTAAACTCATCAGGTTTTTGTCAGTGAACTGTTAATTCTAGTATCAGTTCCCAAACTTAATAGTAAAAAAGATGAAAAATTAAAATTGGAGGAAAACAGATCATGAGAACTCAGGTTATTATCTGTCCCCCTTGTCTGAAAGATGTTATCTCTGTACCACCCAAACCGTCCTACCATCAGTTTGGGTGACGACCGAGAGCAGCACGGAGAGTGTGCCACCCACTGAGTCACTGGTACTGCTTCCTGTTGGCACAGTCCTCCTCGGTAGGAGCTATTCTTCTGCTGAACCTTCCTCACTTCTTCTTACAAGCAGAAAGCAGAAGTGATATGAGTCACTTCACAAGACCACCTGCTAAATTCTTCTCCTGTGGTCTTGACCCAGATGCCACCTGCTAATAATGAATGTAAAGATACACGTCTTTAGGATATTGTTCAGAAGGAGACACTCTTTCTTCAGGATGAGTTTCCTAAGAAGAAGCAATAAATACCAAAAATATGAGCTCCCACTTCCCAGGAGCCTCCAGATTCTGAAATTTATTGCCTTTATAGTAGCCTAACCACTGTTTTTACTCATTGGTAGTGAAATAAAATTTATTTTAAGGAAGTAAACCACTTATTAAATATTTTTTGTTTGAACACAAGTTAAATAATTTTCAAATTTTTCTTAAACAATGTGTGTTCAGGCCCATTTTATGTCTTACACAAGACCCTCCCAAACTTAGAAGACTAAGGAGTCTTGTATTCTAGCTTCCATTTCTAGTGTCACCTTAAACCCTTTCTTCATATCATGAGCTACTTGCTGAAGCAATAACTGAAACCATGCAATGGTGACAGCCTGCACACTGGGGAAAGACAGCTGGCATTGGGAGTGGGTAGCATGTATTTGTCCACCATTCTTATATTTGTAACTTCTAATCAAAGATTCAGAAAGAAAACACTCACCTCTTCCACACTGCCACAGCCCAGGCAATGTGGGTCTGTCAAGCTGATGTGCCCCCAGATCTCTGGGACTTATGAGCGAACCTGGAATTTTTGTAGAAATAGTAATCTGAGAGGAAACAGGAAGAAAAGTGCCTTTCATCTTTTATACTCATCAAGAGTGGGACAGCTTCCAAATCAATGAATACATGTTATTCCCTGCCCTCAGTTTTGTCTTGCTTTTTGAGTTACTACCATGAAATAACCAACTGAGACTCATAGATTTTAACAAACCAGTGCAAAAAACAATGTGGTCTTTGAAATCACTTTGAAATCTATCTATGAGTTAAACGCTAAGAGTTTCTTGCCTTTGAAAATCCTTAAACAAAAATGCCTTTGCCTCTAAGGAATGACATTTTATTAATGTGCATGCTTGTGTATGTTAGCATGTGCATGAATATATGAATAAAGGTATAGACAACTATTATACAAATACTTCTTATAAAGACATAAGTTTATGGAATTAAAAACAGTAGCCTCAGTGTTGTATCTCTGAACATGTAATGTATGTCAGCATTTAGTTGATCTGTACAATTCAAGACCATATTTATCACCCAAAAGCATTTCTTATTTTACACTCTTATTTCCTCTACATTATTTCAGGCAATCGTAATTCCATAGGCATTTATTTTTACTTTTTGTTTAACTGGTAGAAGAAAGAACAGAATCGGGATACATTGGCTGGCCAAACCCTGGTGTCTTTACTTAGATCTTGTTCAGATAAAACTGCTCAGGACTTCTACCTGCAGAAAGACCACAGGAATTATCCCTACAAATGCTTTCCTTGCTTCCAAAAGGTAAATATATATCTTTGCTCTTTTATCTATTTGTTACCAGGGTGACAGGCATATACAGTTTGAAAGTACAACAGTAAGGCCTTAGGGTGTCACTTTAAGATAACCACACACTCAGTTTTGTGTTTAGCTTCATTATTTTATTTTTAGTTTATTCATAACAATGTGCTACTGAAAAATGCCTATTGTCAGCCCCAGGTGTGTTTGCCAACATTAAAGAGTATAATCACAATAAAAAGAAAAGCCAGAAGCAATTCCACCTCCCACAAGCCAAAACTAACAAACCATAGTAAAAATTATAATCAACAATACTTTACTTCCCTCCCTCCTTCCGTTCTTCTCTCTATCCTCTACTCTCTCCCTTCCCTCTCACAAACAAACAGGTTTTCTTTCCAAAAACCTGGATAAATGGATAACCTGCAGCATGGATGTTCAGGTGATGCTACAAAAACGTAATGCTGGCTCTGTTTGCGTATTATTGGCTCCCCACTGACAGCGTGCCCTAGGCAAGTCCCCTTTTTCATACTCAGAGAAATCCTGCAGCATGACTTCTGTATGGCCACCCGACAGAGGGAAACCAAAGCTTTCACTCTTCCATGGATTTTGGAGACATGGATATCTCTGCAAGTATCTCTACAGCCTACAGTACCTCTGGGGTTTTTACTCCTCTTTCTAATTCAGAACTGCATTTGAGATAAGGATTTTTTAGGAAAAAAATAATACCTGAATGTTCAGATTTTCCAGTGAAGATGTTCCATCACAGGTCTTAAAAGTTAATTACATGTCACACTTTGCTTTCATGCTCTATTTTATCTGACTTGTACTGCCTCCACTCCTAGTCATTGTTTATTGTAATATTATACTGGTTACACTAATTTCTCTGCTCTCAAATTTCCCTTCTCCATGTGGGCACCACTTGACTGTTATCAAATGACCCACAGTCTTGTCCTTCGCAGGTACTGTGCTGTGAGGGGTCCTGATCCTTTAACCATTCTCCTGATCTGATCTTTAAACAATCCTCATGATTCTTTCTTGAAATTTCTACATCTTTTTCTACTTCACTGTGGAAGGCTGGAGACCAGACCCAGATATAAAAGTCTGAAACAACTCACAATATTTCTACCATGGCACATACCACAGTAAGTATGCTTTCTATTCTTACTCACAATTTGCTTATTTAAATCCAAGCTCTGAATCTATTCTTCATGTTGCATCATGGTTAGCTCATGTTCAGATGATTCTCTGTGGTTTCCAGATCTTCTCTGGAAGCAACACCTGCTAAGCCAGATCAGTCCATATTGTATGGTGCTTGTGGTCTTTGGACAGGATTTGGTTAGTCTAAGTCCCAACCACAGCAGGATTTAGGTATCTAAAACCCACTTTCAGACTAAGCTAGCATCCCATCTGCTTGGTTTTCATGTCTGCCTTGTACTGCCCTCATCTAGATTTGCTGAAAACCTTCCTTTTTAGCCTGAAATTTTCCATAGGATATGCTCAGATAGGCATGCCCCCAGGACCTGTCTTTGGCTGGACATCAGTGAAAATGGATTTATGTACACAGGACTCTAGCCCCTACCTAAATCCCCCAGTGAAGCTTTAAAAGTTGGGTTTACTTAAATAATGAGGTAGTCTTTCACCTTTTCCTTTGCAGAAAATAATGGCCTAGACTTTACTCCAAGCCCCATCAGTTGATGGTATGCATAGATGAGCTGTGTGAACAGTGAGTTGGGACAGCGAGTTGAACTGTCAGTAATGAATCTGGGATAGTCCCATCACGATTGCAGTTGCTTTGACATCCTAAAACAAGTCTACAGGTTCATCGCATACCAAAATGTTTGGATTTGTCATCTTCTTTTCTGCAGAGAGCTGCTGGAAGGTTGTTGGATGTGGGCAGAGAAATGTTCAAAAGCCACTAAGGCAAGCATCAGAGCCCTGTGGCTTGCTCTAAATGGCAGAGGAAACTGAAAAAGCCTATGTTTTAACCTATGCTGGGCTGCACGTGGTTCTTGTCCTATGGAAATCGTGCCAGTTCAACATTGCTTGGCTAAACTCACAGCAGGGTCCACACACTGACAGAAACAAGCAGACTGGCAACATCAGCAAAGGTAAGAAAGCCGTTGCAACGTCCACAGCTTGCTTCTTTCAGCTAAGCAGATGGTTCAAGTGTATTTACGTCACCTGTAAAGTAAGGGCCCATGAGGTAAAAGGTCATTTGGCCTAGGCAGTGTTAGGATGTGCTGATTCAATGCATTTTCTCAGTAGCCTATTATTGTTGGACCGCCCGGAGGGCTCAGATGCTAACCCCAGCTGCTGTAGACCCAAAGGAAGAGCCGTCCAGCCCTTGTTTGGATTCCCCTCTGCTCTGCAAACTGCTGGGCTGAAGCACGAAGGTATGAACAAAATTCAGCAAAGTTGGATAAATCCCATGAGGCTCCAAAAATGTCTTTATCTGAGAAGGCCGAGAGCTTTGCCGTCTTCCACTGGCACTCAGCCACATGTGGTGAGCCAAGACAGGTGGTCTGCTGGGTTGGAAGACGCACTAAGACAGTCTGGTCTGCCGGACGCATTGGCATGGGCGAGTCACTGAATGGTACTCTTCTCCTTGCACATGAATGAGTCCAGTGCAATACAATGGGGTACTGTGCTGCTGAAGAAGTTGTTCTTCGGGTGAGACATTACGCTCATAAAACTCAGCGGAGGTCCTGACCACTTTGTGGGCATTAAAGATCCCATGACTTCTAGCAATGAGTTTGGTGTCCTGGCTACGCTCCAAGTTGGAACGCTTTGTCTCGTTGAACTCCCTATACAGCTCCTATTCAGAAATGTCTTCACAAAGTCTACATTTTGATGAGCTCATGTTAAGCCCCTGTTTCAAAGCTGATGCCAAAATGGAAAAAGAATTGTAAAAACAATTAGTGATGATTACTGATAATTACCTACACATGCTTGGTGTGTCGGACTCAGAAAAATACCTCAGAATGAAAAATGTCATGTAAATAAAAGGTGTTACCAGGTCTCTAGCTGGGGTTTTGAAACACTCAGAATTGCATATGTGGAATCACACATATTTGATATCAGAACAAGAAGTACTGTTGTGGTGCTGAAGATCCTGAATTCAGATTGAGCACTGAGTAAGTTACCGATAACGCTTGCAAGGATATGAAATCCCTATGGAAAAATCCACCCAACAAGCCTGAATGTGGTACTTGGAGAAGCTCCCTTTGACAAATGAAGCTTTGAATCATGGTCATCACTGCAGGAGGAGATGCCCACCACACTTCCCTTCACCGTTTGGAAGAGATGGTGAGACACTGGCAAAACCAAGGCCACCAAGTCTCCTAGAGGCAATTTAAATACAACACATCAAGATAACATTTGCTTTAAGCTTTTCATTTTCACAGCCTTACACAGTGAAAGCAGCTTATGAAGTCTCCCATTTAAAGCCTGATTTGTGATTTATAGTGATTTATAACAACACTAAAACCTCCCACAAAAGACAAATTAATACTCAGATGCTTTTTCAGCACCTCCTTTGAGAAAGAGAGTTTTGAGGCAGTGCCAAGGAGTGGGAGGCAAGTATTTCTACTGAAACACAAATGGGTGGCAAACTCTGGAATAACATTTTGGCATGAAATATGCACTACATTTTTGGAGCCTTTTCTCTTTAAAGTATCTGAACATTTCAATTTAAGAAATTAAAGTTCCCTAATAAAATGAGTTGGTCAAGGGGAAAAGAAAGAATTTAAGTTAAGGATAAGTCTCCTTAAATGTTTTTTGCACATTTGTGTTTAAAGCCTGCTGCCTGATCTGCCTCTCAGTTCGTGGTAGTTCCAAAATACAGAGTACTTTTTTTGGCTCTAGGCTTAATATTATATTACCATTAAAATTCCAACTAAATCCTCCAGGTTTGTAATTAGAACTATGGAGAGACCCAGGAGTCAAACACAAAGGATGCTGAACTTCAGCAGAGGAAATTACAGCACAATTTGATGCAAGAAGTGTTGGATGAAATGGAATGGAACAAATCAGTGAAGCAGATGGGGAAGGAGAGTATGTCCAAAGATCAATTAATGCATGCCCAAGTGTTATGGACACAGCTAGGGAGTGGTGCATTAAGATTAAACTGGGACTCTAACAGATGCAAAAGAAAGTGCAAAAAACATATGACAGACAAAGCAAAACTGATGGATTCATTCTGCAGAAGAACAGCAAGTCAAACACTCCGGCTGGAGTTTTAAAAAAGTGATGACCAGTTAGAGGAGAAAGGTAATCAAATTTCATGCTTACAGGTATAAGTAGGTAACCACAGGGGTCAGTAAGTAAGTTTTTCCTTCTCTGGAACGTTGCAAAATTGGATGACAGGGTCTTTACAAGGGCTGTTCTTGCTCTCCCTCTCTCTCAGTCTTCTGGCTTTGATTGAAACATTGGGTGTGTGCCATCTCAGACCTAGACACAAGCTGATGCTCAAATGGTCAACTACAGCAAGTTTTATTTTCTGTCAAAAAGGATGAAAACCAAAACACAAGAAGAGAGGAACCTGAATAAAAAAAGAGCCCAGTTCTGTCTTCCTTATTCCAGAGGGATTCCTAGTGCCTTGGGTGGGAATTCTGCCCCAGTGTGGACTGCAGGATTGACTTTTTATTGATGACAGATGAGATTTTCTGTATATGCAACCAGCCTGCCAGGTGTTGTTGGCAGCAGTGAAGGCCAGACTGAGTATCTAATTTTTTTTCTTAAAATTACAAGATAAAATTGCTCAGAAAAAATAGCCCAGAAACCTTAAGAAACCAAATACTTCCCATAGGTACCCTAGCAAATATTTCCCATTCATAAACAGTGAATCTAATAATTAAATGGCATTAATTCAGGAAAAAAAGACTACGGGTGAGTTGGCAGCACTTTCATAATAAAGAAAACACTGAATGCCCCAGTGTTTTGGCCAGGAGCCCTCAGAACAGTTTCCAGTTGTCTCTGGTGGACAGATGTATCCATAGGATGCCACTTGCCCCCTTTCTTCACTTCTCCCCATCTTGGTCTATTGTTGGTATCACACATTTTGCTGCTTCCACTCTACTTGTAAGCCAGGCACAAGGGCAGCAATCCCTACGACCACATGCATAGGGCTCCATCTGAGTTAGTCGTCTAGACTAGCTATCAACAAAGAATAAACCAGATACTTCCAGAGCATGGTTGACTTAATCTTAAAGTAAATGTTTAAAGCAGTTCAGATTAATTGTGCTGGAGCAAGTGTCTATTTCCCTCTCTTGATTGTAGAAAGCTCTAAAACAGAAATGTCTGCAATGCAGACATCAAAAGCTTGGCGAGATGAGTCCCATTCACAGTGCTGCCACAACTTACGTTTGTCATCAATGCTTACAGCACTGGGGATATCATACAACTGTTTGGCCATTCTCCCTCTCTGATTTTTCTTCAGGCCAGATGCAGATGTGTTTGGGCTCCAAGGCTTGTCCCCAGTCTATAGGGACCTCAGTCTTGGTGACTGGGGGCAGGAACTGGAGACACAAGAGGACCATTCTCCTGCACACCCAGTCCACAGAGCTGGACCCTTCCTAGTTGAGTTGAGGCCCACAAGTATCCCACTCTCTCCTGCTCTTGCTAAGAAATGAAGACTACTGTAAGGCTAGGACCAGAAGCTAGGACCACGTCAGTACTTTTCAAAGAGCTGAGAAATGGCACAGGACTGTCCAGACTGAGAAATTGTTGGTACATCATCCAGAATTACTTTTGTCCAGGCCAAGTAGCATTTTGCCAGGTAGTGTTTGGGTCTGGTTATTGGTGCAGATCAAGGATCTTTCCCAACAGACTGTTGGGGTGTGGCCACCCTGCTCTGCAGGTGAGTTGAACTGTGCCATTGTGAGATGTTCCCTGGGCACTGGACTTCCCTGGGCTCTTTTATTTGTTCCTATAGCAGCTATAGTGACTTCACCCAATAATTTTAAATACTCTTTTAATTCTTTTTGACCACAGAACATGTAAAATAATATCTTGCTGATGCACGTGAAATTAATGTCAGTTACAAGTAAAAGCATTCATATGAACACATAGTGAATTACGCAGGGGAATGAAGCTTGCCCATTTTATTTCTTCTTTTCACCAAGAGATGTTAGAGCAGAACAGAATAGACTATTTCAGTTGGAAGGGACCTACAATGACCATCTAGTCCAACTGCCTGACAGAGGTGTGTTCTTCCCAGACCCCCAGACTGCAGTTTTATCCAGGAAAAGTAAGTACCAAATTAAATTAAGGTAACATGAATAATGAAGCAAAGCCACCTACGATGATATGAAGTATCTTTTGATCACCTCCAAGCAACATCAATAAAACTAATGTTACTGACATGCAGTGTAGGGTATTGTCTGATGCAAAGCTGATGGAAGGGTCTGCAAGTGGTCCTGAGTCAGGTCTGTGTTATGACCTTAAACCTAGTCCTGTTTTAACAGGAGGAAAGTAACGGAGGTGGCAAATGATCCCTAGAAAGCTCTTCCTTTGACGCTGACAAAGGAGAGAGATAAATAGTATGGAACTACGGAATAGGATTTGCCAGAACAGGCAACAAAAACTAAAGCCCCCATACCTGAAAAACATTCAGGACAAAGTGACATTTCTCTCCCAATTCAGCCAGAAGTGGCACGAAGGAAAGAGACTATTTTCCTTTGATGTTCAACGTCCTTGGTAGAACAGGTTACAGTGCTGAACTGGTGATAGGATAAAAGGGACAGACCTCGCATTTCAGGCAGCAACACGGATGGTAGCCGAAAACTCAGCTAATCCATGTATCCCAAGAAGTTTTACCGTTACTGCTCTACATTATTCAGCAGCATAATATGGATGTGCACTGAAAGCAGAGTTTGGCTTCACATTTAAGAAGGGACTTGGGAAAGATTAGCAAATTCTATGCTTGTGAACATGATTCCAGGAGCTGGTAATATAACTGGAAGACAGCCACACACATAGCAGGGGAATAACCACAATACCATCATTGATGAAAGGGTGGCTTGATAAGAGGAAGCTGCAGACATCATCATCATTAATTAAACACTGAAACTGGAGAGAGCACGGTTTTGTGGTTAAAACGTTGGACTCAGACTCAAGAGATCTGGGTTCCATTGCTGGCAGCATAAACGTGGACAAGTGCCTTAACATCCCCTTTTACCAGGTCTCCATCTGTAAAATGGGAGCAAACCATGCTCCTTTCCTTTGCCTATTTAGAGAGTGATTTCCCCCCTGCATTAGCCTGCAGCAACCAGCAATGTGAAAGCCTCATCGCAGATGGAGGTTCCAGGTGCTAAAGCCATACAAACCAATAATAAGAAATAATGGTACTGCTGATAGAAAGTTTCTCTTCCTTGAAAATTGGTTTTCAATTCACTTCTCCTAAGGAAGAAATTCTATATTCTTACAGGCCAAAGAGCTTCCCCCATTCCAGTGCTCACAATGTGGGAGGTGAAAATAGAGTTCATAATGAGAACTTGATTCTGTGGACTCCCAATGGGAGCATACATGTTGCAGGCTAAGTATCCTGTCTTATAACAACTTTTCCTGCTACCACAGCTATAACCGAACTGGTAGAGCAAAAATAAAACCCGGCACAATAAGTAACAAGGCTGTGGTTTACCTTCTTTTTTTAAGGCCACTCAATGGATGAGAAAATAACATGTGGAGTTACATGAGTTACATCTGCTAAATCAACATGAGACACTATGGATTTCATGGAAAAGCTTTATTCCACATATCTTCTGGAACATCTAAATCAAAGATTATTTTTCCCCAAGTGCCCTCCCTTTACAGTAATTTTATCTCTGTCTCGAACACCTCAAGCACTGGGAGATTAATTTTTGCCATCCCAGGAAGCTTGCTTCCCCTTCCTTCACAAACCTTCTCTCTTTTCCCCACCAACTTGGCCACTAAACCAGACAGAGCTTCGGTTGTTTGTGACCTTGCTTCATTTTATTGACCCTAAATATCTGAAGATAGTTCCTCAGCTGTAGAACCACATCTGTGTAATGCCTCCCTCTACTGGATTTATGTAGATGGCTAAGACAGCTAAGAAATGGTTGTGGGTCACTGGCAGCACCGGGAAAAGATGCATTTCCGTGCATATTCAGAAATGATAGCTGGTTTGCCTTGATTTTACAAGGATTAGAGGAATGTCATGCATGCAGCTTGGCTAAACAATGGCTAAGGGAGATGTGATAACCATCTACAGAAAGCTGTGAACATGCTAGAGTTTGCAGTTAGCAGAGTTTAAGTGATTAAAGTAGGGAGGGCTGAACTTTGCAGAGTATGGCAAAACTCTCGAACATTTTTTTCAGGGAGTGGGGGATCTGGGAAGGGTAGGTTGCCAGAGTCAAAGAACTGGCCTCGCTTTGCAAACTCCTTTTTTTCCACTTGTAATTTAAACCTTTGCTGGTTCCTTCTCCACTTTGAATTCAATTAAAAGAACATGTGTTTTTGGCTGCAGACAAATTCATGATGTACAGTGAGGGGGAAAGAAAGAGCCATTTAAAACCTATGTAGTCACTTCACCGTGGTATCAACTGTTTTGTTCACTGCAAGTGGTAAAAATTCTGGCAAAAGGCACAGATCGCTGCAGATGTGAATTCAGAACCGATAGCACGCTTGTGGTCCACATGTATGTAACAGCATGAATCTCTGATTCCTACCGAAACTCTGTGCCATACCATGATATCAGCACTTGCTAAATTTTTTACTTCCTCTCCCCCTACCCTTTCTTTTTAATTGCACTACTATGAAAACTGTATTTCATTTTTTCAAAATGCCTCTTTATTTGGAGTGTCTGTAAATGTGTCAGTAAAGCTCTGTACACCCGGCCCAGTCAATGGGACCGAGTTCCTCGAACCATGCTGGTGCCAGGGAGGGGTTTCCAGCCAGCTCTCACCAGCATCAGCTGTGTATGCCTAAAGGGAACCGGGAATGCTATCATTGTCATCAAAATTAGAGCAGGGTATTTATTGAGTAAAATGGACCCGTTTTTGTACATGATGACCTTTCAGAGCAGAATCGTTCTTCATAAATGCAGAGATGGGATTTGGTCCTGTTTTAACCATTGGCTAATGTTGAACTGTATCAACAACTGTATCAACAACTGTATCAACACAGAGAGATCGCAGGGAAATGACACTTTGCATGAAGCCAAATCATCCAGGATGCATCTGGCTGCATTAGTAATCTAAAGTGAGATCATACTGCAAAAGAAATGTGGGGAAGAAGAAGGAACATCATTTTGTGAAAGAGCTTAGTAAAGATTACACTTAACAAGAAAATACTTCTGTATGTGATGATGCCCACAAAATACGAAATGACTCCCATGCAAAAGGCATTTGTCAAAATCCTTTAAAAACATCTTTCAGAAATTTGGGCAGCTAGGATTTCAACAAACAGGAAAACAAACTGGTGAGGGCTGCTAGTTACTGTGTTGGATTGGTAAAACAGAGCATCGACTGCCTGCAGCCACAATTCCCCCATGTCTCACAACTTGCAGAGAGCAAAGGGTTGCAGAAGTCAAAACCGTGGCAGGTTTGGGATCTTGCTCTTGTTTTTCTCATTTCTGGGTCTGAACCATGTGCCTGAACAAAACAGACTCAGCACTTCAGAGAGGCTGTCTGCAGCCTAGCCAGTCCAGCTTGTGCAATTTTGCAGGTCACTTTGAAATGTTGGTCGAGCAGTTTATCACAACACAGAAATAATTCTAGCCACAGGGGAGGTGGGGGGGCAAATAATCTGCAAAGATACCTTCCTTTGATTGCAGTCCCTGGCAATGTCCATGTCAGGGAATAGCCAGGGAGCCTGTGGGGATATCCTTTTCCCTGCCTTACGTAATGTCTTTGCTTCAGTCCCTTTTGAAATTTTTGAAACATATTCACACCCTTGTTGGATCCATCCTTCAGGCTGCATAAGGAAATACCTCTGAAGGACTGATGGCTTCCAAATACCTTAAGGGTCCATCTTCCCTTGTTTAGACTAGAGGATCTAGGAAATGAAAATAACATTTACAAAAGCAGGATTGTCTGCAGGGCCTGCTTTGCCAGGAGAAGGTATTGCTGTCCTTGTCTCACTGTCAGGCAGATGTTATTAGATGATTTGAGCATCATCCAGCGCAGGGACAGTCAGCTGGAGCGGAGCTGGAGCAGGGAGTGAGGTGGGATTGTAGAGGAGAGGGAAGAGGGACCAGAAGGAGAGTTTATGTCTGTGTTTGTGAGAGGTAGCTTTGTTAGTTCAGTATTATAAAATGCTTACTTGGTCTAGATTTATGAGCAAATGGTATCCTAGTAAAAGTCACAGCTGAAGAAATGATCTTGATGCTTCTGTGGGCAGGTCTTTGGATTTCTTTCTGAAAGTAACCTCCTCCTCATCTCACCAAAGCAGCTGTATATGACAACAACATCCAGGCTCTCGCTGACGCTGTTTCCCAGGCTGTCCCTTTGCTTTGACCTTAACCCCAGCCTCGCTGTGCCAGGTTACCCTACTCTGCAGAGCTGAAGGTCTCCTAAAATCTCAAAAAAGGCTGCCTTCCCTTACCCCAGCCATGCAAAAAAGCCTTAATTCCAAGTCTCTGGACAAATTATGATTAAAACATATGTTCAGGGTCTTGGAAGGTACTCTCCACTGTCCCTTTTCCCTGTACACTGTCCATAATGCACATTCGTAGTTGACACCCTCCTTTGGACCATACAGACCATCCCCTTCTTTGGGGAAAGGGCTGTATTTTAGCTGTTTCTACAAAGGACTTGTAGTACATAGGAGCAACAGAGGTCTTCTAGCATGGCATTTGCTCTCAACGACAAATACCTTCCACTGAGACCTGCAACCACCTGTGCTCTGGGCATCCGAGCTATTCTTATCTCTGTTTTAGCTACCTTTTACATCTAATGCCATGTGAACCAACTGAGAATACAGATGGTTTAGGTGAACTGAAATATTAAAATAGGTTTCAAGAAGCCTCGATACAGCAGAGGCATGTGCTTCCATGGGTATATCATACAGGATATTTGCATCATGGTTCCACATGAAGAAATCTGGAATAAAATGTGTAGGCACAGAGACAAGGCTATTTCTAGCACTGGGAATTGAGGAAAAAACTTACGGTGAGCTCCAATTGTGTTTACATTGTTACATATTCATGGGTAACTTGCTGACTCCCATCATTTAAAAAAATCCATTCAATCTGAAAAGGTCTTTTTGCACTATAAACTTTCTTCAGAAGGATTAATGCCCAGATACCAAGCATGCAAATGAGATAACAAGACAGATATCGATGTTCTTTCGGGGTGTGTGTGTTTGTTTTCATCTAACTCTCTGGCACCTAGAGCTCAGCAAATAGCTGAGTCGGTGCAGCAAGTTGCGGGGTTTTTCCTTGTGCAAGTAACAACCATTTACTAGCAATGTCTGATGCTTTATCTCATGTTTGCTGAAGTGGGTGAAACCAAGAGGAAAACTGATGCAGTTGCTGGGAGAGTTTTGTTAGTGTTCACTCGTGACTCTAGGTATAGGCATCCTGGTCATATCCAGATGACATTGCAGCTTTCTCCTACATAGAACACATGAACTTTATGACTCTAATTTAGGAAATTAATTTTTGATTCGGAAATGCAGAAGCTAGAATTGGCCCTAGTTTACTCTCCTAAGGCAGTGTTGATTCTATAATATCTGTATCAATAAAGCTTGCTTTATCCATACAGCTTAAGTGGATACAACCTATCAACTAGACAGGAATAACTATGCCAGCATGATGGCAGGGATAGAGACGCATTGACCTTGGAGATGCCACCTTTCCATAAAAGTTGATGTAAACTGAAGTTGAAAAGTACCTTCCCATTGACTCCAGGACTGCAGGAACCCAATCTACAATCCCTTTCCTGATTGCAGACATCCTTTAGTCTGCATTTGCTCTCTTTGGCAGTGATTTGTAATGTGATTATAATGTATATTTACACATACACCCTCTTAGTGCCAGCTGCCTAGCCAAGCTACGAAATGCTGCTGAAATAATAAAAGCAGTCTATCCCCTTCCTGCTTGAAGGTTAATGCTGTGTGGTGAGTGAAAAACTTTTAAAAATTGTTTTATTAAGGGAATAAATGGGAACCAGGAGGTGTTTTAATGTCAAGTGATTTCACAAAAAAAACTAGTATGCTTTTTTTCAATTTTGCTTTAGAACAAATATCTGTTAAGAACAATACATTTTTTGTGAAGATCTTCTCATAGGAAGACAGAGAAATAAATCGTCACCTACCAGTGCTCAGGCAGGAGCTAACCGGGACATAAGAAATAAGGATTTCTGATGGAGGGCAATCAGGAAAGATGAAGAGCAAGAGGTGAAGAAAGGGAAGGGAAGGGAAGGGAAGGGAAGGGAAGGGAAGGGAAGGGAAGGGAAGGAAAGGAAAGGAAAGGAACGGACAGGAAAGGAAAGGAAAGGAACG
>JAVJGI010000062.1:77968295-77983490 GCA_035590275.1 Ibycter americanus
GGAAAGGAAAGGAAAGGAAAGGAAAGGAAAGGAAAGGAAAGGAAAGGAAAGGAAAGGAAAGGAAAGGAAAAGGAAAAAGAAACACAACAAAACTAATTACATGAAGCAACCAAGTGCTGTGGGGAATGGGTGTGTATATCTGGGACACATGGGGCTCAGAAACTCATTGGTCCCTGGTTAGCAGAGCTTCATCTTCTCCTTTGATGCTAAGAAGGCATTTGTATTAGTGAGGAAATGGACACCCAGAGCTTTTCCAATGTTACTGAGCAGGCAGCAGCTCAAATTCTTGGCAGGACAGCTTCAGCCCTAAGACCTGGAGAGGTCACCAAAATCAATGAGGAGCTGGACTGGCTCAAGAGCAGCAATGGGAGTTTTTTCACCCTGGGGTGAATTCTGGACCCACTGGTGGTGGGAGCCCCTGGTTGTCTTTTGTGTTCATGCAAGGGCAGATCGCTGGTGAGGTGACATGCAGGGACTTCGGTTCAGCTTCCCAGTATGCCAAGGACACCACCATGACAGAGCCAGCTGATACCGGGGTGGTTCTGCAAAAGCAAAGAAATGATCGCTGGGATTTTCAAACTCACCCAAACGGGTTTGACTCATCTTTTCTTCAGCTTTCAGTGGGAATTAGGTAATTAACTCTTCCTCAGGAAATGCTTCCCTACCCTTAGAATATGCCCATTGTATTTTATGGGTTAGAGTCTTGCCATCGAAATTAAGGGACGTACGTGTAGTAGCTCTAGATCAACCTCAGGAGGCAGCTGAGATCTTGGTGGCCTCCTTTCTGCACTGACTGCAGGAGCTATCTAAGCCAGTTAGACTCATCTGCCATCCAAGATGGGGGTGCAGATCTAGACAGGAAGAACTTAGATCTCCTTTTCTGTAAAATAACATCACTTCCACCTTCCAAAGGCAGAGTAATGACCTACAAGACGAAGTGCTGGGGTCCTGGGGTGATGAAGACTGCAGAAGCACACAAGGTGAAATTGCTGTTTGGGACTGAGTTGGCTGAACCCACTTTTCCTCATCTCCTAAGCTGCCTGGCGTGCCACTGTGTCAGCATCTTCAACGCTTTTTGACACAGACGGGGTCCTCGATGCTTTTTGACACCGAAGGGTTTTCTGTGGCACTTTGCAGAATCCAGCTGCTGAGTTCCTGGCCGCTGTGGGGACAAGGATTATGGATTTAATACACCCGCATGCTTACCCCCGTGTAAATCAGAAGCAACTCCACTGATTTCTTTGGCATCGAGCCAATCCAGCTCCTAATGGAGCCATTCATAAGAATCCCACTAACTTTCCATGGGGGAGTATGGATACGGCCCTTGCCTTGGGAGGTCGCAGTCAGCCCAGTGGGGTTATCCTGTGAACAGGAGGGAAGAATCAGCCCTCAGGCCTTTCCTTTCTAATTCTGAGCATACTGCCAGTGCTTAACTGTGTTAATAATTAACCCACAAGCCTGGAATTCCCTTCTCAGTCTGCGTGGCAGCCACCACTGAGAAAAAATGGCTGCAAAAATGTAGGAGACCTGAGCTGGCTGCCCATGGGTTTGTCTAAGAGCACACGGTACAATTTGTGGGATCTAAACAAAGGGGAGGCTAATTTCCTGAAGAAAGCTGCAGGAAATCATCTCCTCAGCACAAATTTTCTGTTGCAGGTGAGAAAAAGGGGAAGTTTTCAAAACAACTGCATATTTGGATTTTATACCCTGCACACAAATTAACCTCTTCAAATAGGGTCACTCGGTTGTTATTATTATTATTTTTAGATACATAGTTAAAGCCATGGTTAGCTTTATCCCCTCCTGTGTTATTGTTGTTATACCACATATTAATGTAGTGCTTCTGTAGCTGGGAGAAGTATGGTTGAATTACAGTAACGCGCTACAAGCAGGAGGAAAGTGCTGTGGTTTGGCTGGTCCACTACTAGATATACAGCAGCACATCTGGACAGGAGATCATGTGACAAGTAGGAAAGCCAGAAACATATCCTGGATACTATAAAAAATGGGTTCTGTTAAATTAAAAAGGCTTTAAATATTGGCTCAGCTGGTTTTTGTATAGCATTTTTAGTAGTTTTGGAATGTGTTGCAAGATTTGTGATCATCAAGAACTTGATTAAATATTGCAAATCCATTGTGTTGCTAGTTTGTTCTCAAGGGCTCTGCGTTTCTTGCCAGTTCTCCTGTGCTCTTGTAACACAAGCCATGACTTCTGGTTCTGGATGAGAACTTTGTGTCCTCAGAACAACTTCTGTGCAAAAAAAAAAAAAAAAAGAAGAAGAAACCAAACATACACACCACGAACAAAAAAGTCTCTGCTTTTGCATAATGTTTTGGACATTTCTAAGGCTATAGCAGGTTTTCAACTGCTGTAGGATGCTAGACATGACTCCCTCTGGTTAAAAGCCAGTCTGTTGACTCATAGAAATTTTAATCCTCAGCCAGACCAGTTGCTAAATTTCACTCATGTCTATTCATGACCTGCTATGAAGTGCTGTTCTGCAAACACAGCTTCGTGGCTGTACATGCCATTCTACTTTCTTGCTGAATGACCTGAATATCCTGGATAGTCTTTGTTTCGGGTCTGGACACAGGTCATGGTCTTCTTCCTTTTTTGCTCATGTAAGCAACAGTCTTAGTGGAACAGACTGTGATTCTCCAAGGAGCAATGTACCAGTGATATTAATAAATTATTGCTGTGGCATCACAAAGAACACTATCATAGTATCATGTAAATAAAGGTCTGGAAGGGATCTTCAATGATCATTGTGTCTAAATTCATGCTCTGGTATTAGCTCTTAATCTCTGCAGAGGAACAATAGGAAACACAGGAGCAGACTGCTTGGCTAAAGCATGAGCTCTTGGTAGAAATCAAACAGAAGCAGCACACAGGGGGTGGACATGAGGACAGATTACTAGGATGAGTATATAAGAAGAGCAGAAACATGTTAGGAATAGTCAGAGAGGCCAAAACACAAAATGGGATTGAAATAGCAATAAACATACACTGTATCAAGAAATCATTCTGTAGACACATCAGCAGTAAGAGAACCAAGGAAAGCTGGCCTGTTACCCAACAGAGAGGAAGAACTATTGTCAGATGGTGCTGACACAAGGATACATTTAATACCTTTTCAATAAGTTTTCATTTAAAGGTCTGAGATGATCAACACCATGAACAATTGGTTCCATGATTTATTTATTCTCATATTGGTTGAGACTGATGAACTCTGATCTAGAATGCTGAGAGTGCAGCTCCATGTCCCTTGAGTTTGGATGGGGAATGCACTTTCATAGAGGATCTCCTAATCAGCCCCATTTACTGTACTCTGGTTTGCTTTCTAGAAAAGCTTAGACTTCACAATGGAACTAAACAGGAAGACACACTTTGGGAGTGTTAATTATTAGTTGCTAATGGGCATAAAGTCCCTGGGACCAAACTGGAGTTAGTCTGAGAAAAAACCCAAACAAGCAGAGTATGGTCATTGGGACTGACTGCTTCTGACGACTGATGCACTCCTATTGCACCACAATGTTTGCACAAACAGACATAGCCTGAAAGAGCAGGGTAAAGCAGTCTTACAAATGTTAACAATTATCTTTGACAAGCCTTTGGCGTAAAGGTGAAAAACTGAAATTGGAAATAGTGCCCAATATAAAATGAGGAGAATAGAGATGCCAAGGAACAGCAGGCCAGTCAGCTTACATTTTAGCCCCAGAAGAATTCTGGAATGAGCAAGTGAACAAATTATTACACCTGGAAAACACTAAGGACATGAGTAGTAGCCAGTAAGGATTTGCCAAAAGAACTCCAATCTAGTATTCTTTCAAAACAGGAAAACAGGTCTTTTTGATTGGGGAAAGTTGAAGTGTTTTGTAATCAATGCTGTTTCGCTTACCATTCTCGTAAGCAAACTAAAGACATAGTTCAGGTAAAATTAGCTTAAGTGTAAAACCAACCAAATTATTATATCCATTGAGTAGGTAGGAACCTGACAAAATCAGAAGATATAACTTATCGAGAGACTTCCACAGAGGTCACTCCAGGCCGTGAGGCGGAGAGTAGATACATTAAATTTGCAGAGGGCACAAGGCTGGAAGACACAGCAAAAGACTTCTTGAAAGAACTACTGTGACATTGTCCTTGTCCTCTTCTGGGAATGACCTACCCAGAAAACACCTGGGGAGTACATCTCTACTTGGTCCCACCACTCTCATTTAGCACAAATTAGAGATTCAAGGAGTCTTGTTTTTCACTCTCGGGATGGTGCCCAGAGAAGACCTCACAGTCCACAGATGGCTGCCAAGAGAAAGAGCTGTGACTTATCCTGAAACCTTAACTCCATGAGTACTTACATCACAGTGAAGTCCTGGGTTAACAAGCTTACATAATTTTTTTCTGATTCACAGAAAATTCAGTTCTGCTCTCATTAAATCAACAGCAGAGCTCCTGAGGGTTGTGGATGACCAAGGTGCCAGTTGAACAAGATGAGTATTGGTGATGCCCTGCTTTATTTCTTGGTGGTCTTGGTTGAAATGCAAGGAGTGGGGCAGGGAAGGACACGCTAAACAACACATCTATCAAGAGATTCCTACACACAGGGTATCCGAGACATTACTGTTACATGCTCTTTTGGGGAACGATCTCACACAGTGTGTACACTATGGTTTCTTTTACAGAAGCTTATGGGAATAATTGAGCTCCAGGTATTAGACACCAAGATGATTAATAAGGACCTAAAGGTTCACATGCACATACTTCCATGTTAATGAAGCCCTCATGCTTTATGCATGAAGCAGAACACAAAGCTCCGGAAATAGTTCTCCTCAACGTTCTTTCCAACGCTCCCATTTTTTATGCTATAGTAGACATTGATTTATTTGAAATCAGCATAAAATATGTACCAGCTCAATAAACCCCAAAGAGGTTCTCAGACTTTCTTGAGTGTCCTCATCAGGCAATAAATCACAGAAGCAATAAAGTATGTTAAATAGCTTAACCAATCATGAAGTGCAGAGCCATCAAATGACTCATTTAAATACTTGTAGGACATTAACCAAATAAGAGATACTGGAGCCTTTAAATACATACTTCTTTCTCACACTTATACAGTAAGTATGGAGATGGGGCAGTGGAATTCTGGGCCATACTTAAAAAAATTATAACAAAAGATCTTTTTCTTATCTGTATAAATGAGAACTGCTATAAGCTATATTTACTTAGCATATATCTACTTAAAGTACTTCACGTTGAACTATAGTATTTGAAAGCTTAAAAACATCTACTATCTTGTCACCATCTTAAAACAGGGGAATTACAGGACAGAGACAAACATTAGATCAGTAACGGAGCCACCATAAGCAATTTTTAGGGTCTACAGACAAAATTCAGACCCTCAAGAACCTTAGTGTTAATCTAGTGTTAGAAAGACATATATTCCCATCAGAAATGTAGATTCTTGCATTTCAGCCACAGGAAGCCAGAAAGGGAACGTGTTTGCAGGTTAAGACATGTAGGTCTGGTCAGCTGAATCAGAGACCTCACTGACTCTACCAGCGAGATCTCCATCAACTGTACTTGGAGTTTAGAGATCAGCTTGCAGGTAGTCATCTCCATTTACTTGTCTTAATCTGAACCTGTACCACGTCCTGGCAGACATCTTACCTTCTAGAACATTGTCAAGGGCTACAAACTGGATTTCTGTAGCAGTCTAAGACCTGCATCTCACCAGCTGGATAATTCCCTCCAATTTACAGCTTTCTCAAGGGAGCCAGCACCAGACCCATAGCGCAGCTGCAGGAGGAAGGATTGTGTCCAGAGCTATGACCTTCTTGTGGCTTTATGGGGGCCTTTGAAGGTTGAGTCAGATCAGCGTAGAAGAAGGAAGTAGGGCTGAAATTTGCCCTCTCAGCATGGCTGTTTAGGGTCTAGTACCATTTTACGTAGCCTGAAATGGGAGTGCAAAGCTGAAACATGCTCTTTTGCTGCAGAAAAGGTCCACAGGATATTCAGACATAGAGCTTCTCACTCTTGCTCTCCCTCAGATTTATTAGTCTCCTTGTTAGATATATAATATACTTATGAAATAATATATAATTATTTATATATTTATTTATTTATAAAAATATTTATATAAAATAATTTATATAAAAAAATAAAATAACAAATATTTCTGATGTGTAGGTTATATGTGTGTGTTTTACAGGAAATTAAACTATATATATTCCTGTGTATATATGGGGCCAGAACTGGCAAGTAGGTGTTTCAAGTGCATGCACTAACCACTAGACAAGATCATCTCCCACCTACTTTCCTGCTTCTGGATTCCTGAATTTCCTCCGCCTGGGAAGCCAGTTAGCTCGTTGCAGACATGAGTCAGAGAATGAGCTTAACACTGGCAGAAATGAGCGGAGGGTTCAGGCTGCGCGCAGATTCGAGGCATGAGCTAACATGACAGTGTAGATGTACTCAGGGAAAGGGATGGCTCAGCAGATACGCAGCACTCTGCAGGGAGTTAAAAAAAAAAAGGGTCTGGGTTGAAAGCCAAGAAAAGGATTCAAATGTGGGGCTTTCCACACTAACCCTGAGTGCACCAACCCAGGACTAATTATATTAAAGAGGATCCTCCCCCATCTTTTCTGTGATAGAGCAATGGTAAACCTCGTGATAAGCAGGTGAAAATAGAGGAATTTTTGCTAGTGTACCTACGCATCGTCTCAGACTGTTCAGCAGAGATTATTTTGAGTTAGAGGCTACAGCCTGTTTACTAATATGCCTGGATTTCTGAATCTCATCTTAAGCCCGTTAACACCTCTGGCTTCTGTACAAACCTGCAATAATTAGTTTCCCCACTTAATTACATTTTTTATTAAAAAGTGCTTCTTTTTGATCTAAACCTGCAGACTGATGACTTCCTATGGTGTTTTCCACTTTCCATCTTCTGCAAAATGGAAAGCAATTGTTTCCTATTTGCTTTTTCCATAACACTCCATTTCTACCTGCCTCTATCAGCTCTCTCTTTTCCAGTCTCTCTTTTTGCAAATACTATATTGTACATACATCTCATTGTCACTGATCACTACTCTCTTTACCTTTCCTGATCCCCCCTTCTTTTTCTGTTGAGATGAAGTGACCAGGTCTGCAGTTTTCAAGAAAGGAATCCAAGAGACATACATGGAGTTAAATAGTGATGTTTTCTCCTTTATAGTTCAGTCTCTGCTAAAATGCTCTGTTTGCTCTTTAGAATGTTGCTATGCTGATATCTGTGTTCCTGTTTTCCAAGAGCTGCAGTGACTCCAGGATCTCTTTCCTTAGTTGGCAATAGCTCATTTAGAGCCTCCCATTGTTTATGAACACTAAGAGCTAATTTTTTTTTCCCACCAGGTGCCTTACTTCATGTTTGAAAATCATGTTTTCAGTTATGGAACTTAAGCGTCTTCCTTGCATAGTAATTTATTTGCTTACTGCAGCAGCAGAGTGCTTGGTTGGAAGCTCGCCTAAGCAGAGGTGGGTACTCACTGCACTTTCTGTGCCATATGACCTTAGATAGGAGCGCTCTGTTGGCAATAAGAGACCTGTAATACCTCGCTTGAACTAACCACTGTATTGGAAAACTACCTAATGAGTACGAGGTATGTTCAACTGACAGCATATGCTGGCACATGGAATGGAAGGGGGTAGTCAAGTGTAAGATGATGGAGACATGTTGGGGTAGATCATAGAATCATAGAATATCTCACGTTGGAAGGGACCCATAAAGATCCATTAGCAGATTAGCAGTAGTAGATCTCGAGCACAAATTCAAGTTTGGTTAAAAATGCCCAGGAAGGGAGATGGAGGGATGTCATGTGGTGACCCTCTAGTCTGTTCCTTACCTTGTACTCATCTCTGTTGCCCTACAAAACTGTACTTCTTACTTTTCCTTCCCCACAAAGCAAAGCCCCCTGCCCTTTCACAGCCACCTAAAGGCAGCTATATCCTCACTCTGCATAAATGACCTCTCATCTGAATCCCCCACCTGCCCATCCATTTCAAACTCGAGACATGTCTTTTCATAGGATATGATCAAAATTAAGTACAGCCATTATTATCTTGAGTGTAAAGGTGGTTGCTATATCACTGATGTAGAATTGCCCATCAACTCTTTTCCCTAGATTCTCTGACCTCAGTCATTGCCTTCTCAGCTCTGCTGCTGCCCCAGAGCTGCCCCTGCACTTCTTGGTTGGTCTGAAGTTGTATGCTCTACCCCGAAGCTGTCAGTGTCCCTCTCGCCTCATCCCTAGGTCCTGAGGCACTGTGACTGATGAAACTATACCTCTTGCCCTGGATCTCTCTGTAGAAACAAAAGCCCCCTTCTGCTCACTGTGATGGTTTGGAAAGCTTGGTCATGCCTGCTCTTACCAAAAATCCTTCTGGAAGAGATAAAGGTAGGAGAAAAAAAGGAATGTGTTTGAAAGTATGTCTACAGGAGCCTCAGGACCAACCCCTTGGTTGCTGAAGAGGTGCATCACCTGACGGAATCAATGGTAGTATCTCGCAGCGCAACACAAAGGAACTTGGACCCTTGGCTCTTGAATACCTCCCACATTATAGGAGGACTTTGGTCAAACTCCAACTCTTTGTGTTGTAAGTGGGCTGGCTTAAAGTTAGTAGTAGGTAGCTACGAAGAGTTTCTTGCAGTTGGGCTAGATAATTCTTGTAGGCCCCTTCTAACAGAACTGTTGTATTCTATTGTATTCTGTTTTGCTTTGTTCTGTTTTGTTCTGGTCTAGTCTAGTCTAGTCTAGCCTGGTCTAGTCTAGTCTAGTCTATATGCTTCATGAAAGCAATGAAGACTTCATCCAAGTCCTCTGAAAATCAGTAGTCACTTCACCACCAATTCCAGTGATGCTGGCAAACCTCAACAGGCAAGGCAGTGTTACTGATTCTTAGCTTGGGGAAAATTTTCTTGGCACTTACCATTCTCATGTCCTTCCAGCTGTCTCTGAAGTTGTTGGCTGAAGAATTATTTTCTTCCAGACACAGTTTTCTCTGTGTGTGTATGAGTGTACATGCTTGTGTGTTTAGGGAACAGGGTGAGTTATTGTGGCTTGAGTTCTTAGCCAGATTACCAGCTCCATTTGCACAACCATCGTACATGTTTCCACAGGATTATACAATGCATTGGTCATTCCAACTTCAGCTGCAATATCTGGCATGTTGATGGTTGACTCCTCCTCCTCCCCAACCCTCCCAGACACTGGCTTCACTCCACTGAAGTCAGTGGAATTGCAATAAAATAAAAACAATGTTGTGGAGCAAAAGAATCAAGTCCATCTGACAATATTTCTTTAACAATCCACTCGTTTGGTACAGTTCAGATTCTGGCAACTGGCATCCTACAGATGGACTCATTACTATCACGGTGTGACAAGCTGATAGCCACTTCTGCCACATTCTCGGTAACAGCAGTGGGATCTTGATGCCTATCTGTTTTTATTTTTGACCTGATGTATCTAGTTTTGCATGACAACAAGCCCAGAGGAGAAGAAAAATGTACAGTTAACCTAACTATTAACTAACCAAAATTCAGATGTACACATGCACACACACAAACATAAAACCCAAACCCAGTTCAAACCACCATGTCGCTGCCACAGATGAGATTCACCACCTACTCAAACCTCTGAGCATGGAAAAGACCACAGAAGAATCCATTCCAATCTGGGAGAGTGTGGGCTCCTGTATCCTCTCCACGCAGCCCTTGTCTGATGGCAAGAAAATTAATGTAATAGTATGGAGGGGTTTTAGCTGAGCAAACAACCAGTGCTTCAACATGGCTTTGTTGTATTTACCAGTGCCAGGGCAATTTTCAAAAGGACTTCAAAACAGTAGGATGAGCCTTGGGTCAATGTGGCTGATTTCTGATAATTTTTTTTCTCTCCCCTTTCCGGGGGAGGAGCTGCAAAGGGAGCCAGCGACAAAGAGCCAAGATCTGTAAGGTTTTCCCAAGAGCATGCAACAAATGTAGGAAACCGTGAAGGGGAAGACTACAAATCAGGACCCAAAAGGATGCACTGTCCACAGCAGCGGCTCTGAACCTTCAACGAGCCATTTTCAAGCAAGTTTTTGGAATTTTGGTGGGCTCTGACCTGCAGTTTTCACTTCCAAAATAACTTGACTTTTCTAAAGTGGTAATTTCATTTTCATGATAATGCTAAACTCAAGCCACATGTGCTTTAATTTAAAGCAGGACTCAGGCGGTGGACCCTGCCAAGAAACAGTAGAGAAACATGCTTATTCTACTAGTTTGCTTGAGGCATTCAGCATTTTTGAATGCCTAGGCAGAAATATAGTTTTTAAACAAGCCAGTCCCGGGGTGGGGGTGGGGTGGGGGGGGGGGTGCGGGAAGAGAGAGCAGAAGAGGGAGGGAGGGGTAGAAGAAGGTTGCAGTACCTTTTTGCACTAAGCTTTTGTTGCATTGGCTGGTTAAATAAGAACTGATGGACTGGCAACAGAGCAAATATTATTTATTGCCTTCACTGACTATTTTTTTTTGACAGCAAAGGTGTTGTCCAGACCCCTTCTCTTTTTCAGGCACAAACTGGCATGTTAGACTTCATCATGGCAAAGGCTATTAGATTGCTTTAAATATACACTTGGTTGCACAGCTCTTTCTACTAATTAAATCCCAGGGAGAGATATGTTTACAGTGCTTTTGGCAGCATTTTTAGGATTTTAAACCCTCCTGAGGGGCCCAGGAAAACAACCTTGCCTTTTTATTTGGTGAGAGGAAAAGAGAGATACAGAAAAGGAGAAAAGAGACAGGAATGAGCGGACAGAGAGGAAGAGATTTTTTTCCCCCATCGTTCAGAAAGCCAGAGGACCATGCTCTTGGATTTGGGCATGCTCTGCATCAGATGAGAAGCCAGCTTCTTCCCCCCATTAAAGTGTCTTCTGACTGCTTGTACCTGTCGTTATAAAATAGAATTTGGTTGCAGTTCTCAAATGGCATCACTAAGGCAGGAAGGTGTTATCTTCCTTGTGGAGCAAGTTATTAGGGCCATGGGTGGTTAAAGTCCAAGGTTGCAAGGTCAAATCTTGACTTTTAGTGACTTCTGCTGGACCTGCAGTGGCTCAATGCTTTTCTTTGTCAGGCCGCTCTAATTTTAGATGTTCATAGAACAGATGTAGGTACTTGTCAAGAGGCACTAAAAGTGGCTGCAAAAAAAAATATTATTGATTGCCTACTAGTGCAAATGTGTTTAATTTCGTTGGCTTCCAGACACTGACACTGGAGATGCTCTTGACTCATGCCTCTTGGTTTTCTTCACCTAAATGTGCACAGTTAGTAATTACAAGAGTTGGGAACAGCAATAGCCACTTCTTTATTGCACCTGTAAGACCACAGCTGCCCCAACTGCCTGTATCTACCCCCATAGTGGCTTGGCACTATATATATGACACAGCACAAATTGTAGCCAGAGACCTGTGTCATTAGATCCAATTTTGCTCATTTTAAGCAGTCTCATTCTGGTCACGTGTCTGACGCTTCCCTCCCGTGACACATATGTGCAGGGCACTAATGCTTCAGTCAGGGTTTCCTCCTCTGCTTCATTCGGCCCTGTCCCCAGATGTCCCCGATGGTTAATTCCTGAGTTTTCTGCTCAGTGCCACAGCCCCAGCCCCCTACAAGTGTCCCTGAACTGGGACCCAGTCATTTCCAGCCACAAAATCCTCCCTGTTTGCCAGCTGCATGGTACAGCATCAATTTTCTGTTTCCATAGTGTCAGATCACGCCTGAAGCTGGAAGTGGGATCAGCGTGAAGGATGCAGATGGATTCAGGCAAAACCCTTGACACACTGCAGGTGCCTGCTGTTGTAATTCAAAAACACCCCCATACTCGTAGGTAAAAATCCAGTGATCCACATTGGTCTGCTCAGGACAAGTTTTTAAAATCCCTTGGAATAATAACTCATGTTCTCAACCAAACTGTGGGTTTTGATCTTAAAGAAAATAGAGGGTGTTTTAACAAAGAATTTCTAATTTTGAAAGGCTGAGAGTTGCCTTTCAAACAATTCTTCCCTGGCCCTGGAACGGGCAGCCCTAAGACTGGTTGTTTTACGATGAAATATCTTCAGTAAGAAGTATTTAGAAAAGGAACCACAATGCCTCAAGACAGACATGATTCAATGATTTCCCAAAACAGGGATTTTAAATAAATATTGCATTACATCTTTCTGGTTTTGTTTTGTTTTTGTAAGCCATCAGTAACATACATGTAGCAGCTTCCAGGAAGGATGTGCAGGTAGTGAATTATCCATAAGAAATGACCAGGGGCTGAAAGCTCAAAGCTTCTCTCTTTCCCTGAATTACCTGGCTGGCAGGCTATAACAAACATACATGCCACCCACACACTGTTTTAAAAGAGCATTATTAAGGTTGCAAATCAATTCTTAACTCAAAAATGAACCTTAAATCATTTCCCTTGTGTGTATGAATTATATAAGTCTTTAATTAAACGAACACCTAGTATATTTTCCACCACCTCATTCAGAATGGATGGTGCTCTCCTAATTCAATATTTTGTTGTCTGCTTATTATCTGACGTGTGACCCCAGGCCTTATTTACAGTACAAATCTCATTCTGAAGACAGAATTATTAATTTCCTTGTGGCTTCTCCTGTGGGGTTCACCACCGCAGGATCTGAGGGCTTCACAAACATTCACTCATCAGTCTTCCCAAAACGGAGGGGAGGGGGTGTTGCTGTCCCCATCGGTCTGTCAGAGAAGCAAGGCGCAGGGAGACTGATGAAAAGTGAGATCTAGGGGGACACAGTATGAGACACATGACCTGATCTTGCACACTGAGTCTGACTGCAGTGGAGAATGATAACTGCTTCTGCAAGTCAGAATCTATGGTCTTATCAGATATCTAGATGATGAGAAATGCACAGTTGAGACTTGTGGGGAAAGTTTCGTTTCAGTGACCAAAGACGGGCTTAACAGACACCAGGATAAAAGTGAATCCAACCTAACTAATATAATCAAGAAACCATCCTTTATTTTCCTGCAGCCTTCATTTTCTATTCTTTTCTTAACCTTTCCATGCTTTGAAAGCACTGAGACAGCAGTACTGAAGATAGGTCTCCTCCGTTCAGAACGCTGGCTCCTGAAGCAAAGCCTCATTGCTCTGAACAAGGAGGGGGGCAATGGGACATGTAGGAAGTCACTGAGTCATTACCATCTGCATAAGCACCACCTAGACACATGAAACCAAAGTGAAGTTGCACAAGCACTCTTAAATTTGATGATTCCTAACCTTTGCATCTTCCTGAAGTTAACATTTTTTGTTTCGTTTCCTAGGTTTTAAAGAAGTCAGCTTGAAAAGGTGGACTTTCCCACAGGAATTATTGTCCTGGCACCTACATGTGCAATGCTGGAGCCGCTGTATCACCCTCTCGGACTTCTGCCACTTCAGATAACAGAATAATCGGGCAGAGGGAGGCTTTGGGGAGGTTGCCTAACATCTTAAAACTGTGTGTGAATTGTGGTTTTTCAAAAGCCTGGAACTTTGCCAATTCTGGGCAGATTCTCACAGGGAATTCAAAAGACTCATCCCATCCATAGCAGCCAGCCAGCTGTAAAATTTAAGATTCCTGATTAGAAAGCAAAGGAAATGTCCCCAGACTTTAACACCAACACTTATTTAGTCATCTTCTTGGAAATGGCTAACCATTTCACCTCAAATTTCTCACCTCCAAAAAGGAAAAAGAAAAGAAAAAAAAAGTTAGCAACCAAAATGGAAAGTTCAGTCCCAACACAGAATCTTGGGAAAGTCACAATGAACTGGAAGTTATAGTGTGTTAATAGTATTATTGTGACAAATGATGTTTATATGTTTTTCTTTCATTTGGAGCCAGGACATAATCTTGGAGATGACATGTTACAAGAAGTTACCTTTTGCCGATGCTTTCTTGCAGTTCGCTTGCAGCAACACAGATGAATCAGAAAACGCGATCTATTTGTCAGGTGGCTTAGTATCTCTGCTTGACTTTGTAGTACTTTGGTTAAAAAGGTGAGAGGAATATATGCAATGAAAAACTTCAGATCATTACTACACCTATACCCACTCCCACTCCTGGATGAGACCTTGAGTCAGACAATTCCTTTATGGTACCTAGATAATTGGCCTAATTTTCAGAGGTATGAAAAGATTACTAATCCCTCATGTTTGACTAACACAACTGGAAAATTGCACGTCTTTGCTGCCCAGCTAGGAACTGAGTCGTTGAACTGGAAAGCCGGTGACTGAAAACATTTGACCTTGCCCTTGAAGTGTTCAGGGCATTATCTCATCTAAGTTGTACAAAAGCCAGTGAGAAGTGTCAGTACTGTTGGGCGTACAGCTTATGCCTGCAGACTGAGCTGTCTCTTGGCCAGATAGTTCTATGG
This sequence comes from Ibycter americanus, assembly GCA_035590275.1. Lineage (NCBI taxonomy): Eukaryota > Metazoa > Chordata > Aves > Falconiformes > Falconidae > Ibycter > Ibycter americanus. Next base: position 77,982,731 of record JAVJGI010000062.1, read on the forward strand.
TAGGTCAAGAGCTAATTTATTATTGATTGTTGCCACTAGGATTCCTTCTAAAGGGGAAATGTCACCTGCTGTAGGACACAGAGGAAGGATCAGTCCATGCACACCCAGGGGTTGCACCTCTCTGACCCTGTGAGCCACTTGCCAAAATCACCACACAAATGAGACCTGCCCTACACAAAGCAAACAGAGCAGGGAGCAGAGGAGTGCCAGGAGGTACTCACAGGTGGAAATATTTAACTTCTCCCTGTGGGGTCCTATTACTCGTCTCTGAACATGGTGTTCAGTCCTAGCACAGGCTAGGATGCTGGTGCGGGGTGACTTCCTCAGCAGCTAGAGGGGTGGCTTTCCCAGTGGGTCCCACCCCGTGTGCAGTGCCAGCATGGGAGTTACATGTGAACAGCTTTGGAGCAGGTAGCTGGACAGCCCCAGGTTGACCATGCGGATATTATTTATATTTTTCTCATATGCCAGCTAATTATTATTTGACATGTAAAGCATGGTGTTGGCTGCAGGTTTTGTAACTGGTAATCGAGTGGGGTTCAGACAGCATTTTTTAATGAAATTGTTCAGTAATTTTTGACAGAAATTACAATTTGTAACAAAATTCCTTTTTTTTTTATCTCAGTGAAAATTAAGAAGCTCTCAAATCCAGATTAAACACATGAATATTCTGAGTGTTTTCCCCAAGAAGCAGTTTGCCAAAGTATTTTGAACAGTAATGGGTTTTTTTCCCCACATTTTCAAATTGTCAGCAAAACAA
>JAVJGI010000062.1:77988305-78003490 GCA_035590275.1 Ibycter americanus
CCCTAGGTTTTTTGTAGAGCTTGGCAGAAGTACAGAATGCATAAGTCTATCCACTTGTATAATATCACACAGGATGTGTCTTTAGTACTGTATATATATATATATATATATATATATATATATATATGCCTTAACTTACCATCAGTATCTAACCATGTTCCTTGGATGAACCGAATACGGTCCTTCTCCATGTGATCTGGAGTTCACAGCATAAATGAAATTCCTCTTTTCTTGAGAACTGATTGCATATTTCAGTGACTGATTACTGTGCAAACAAAAAGAGATGTCGTAGAAAATCCTGCCCTGAACAGTTATGGAGAGTGACTCCAAGCAGCAGAGCGTATGCCAAACATATTGCTCTGCAGACCTTTTCCGTGGTTTCTTTTCATTTTGGATGCAGTGCTGGTCGATTATGCTTAGCATTTATTTTGAAACTAATTAAGTTTGACTGTTTATTATGTATCTAAAAAGGCAAATGTCTAATTTCCATTTTTAAATATTCCTATTTCATTTTTTCCTTAGTAGATTGCTAGAGAAAGCATTTTAACTAGAAAGACTATGACACATCACCTCAAAAAATAAAGGCTAGGGTGATTTTTTTCCCCACATTTGCAGATTTTTTTCCCAAACACTGTTTTGGATTGAAAAGACTCATCTCTGGGACACATACCACAAGACAGCAGGATAAACCAAAATCTTCCTTGGCTGTTCTCAGAGCATGTTGCAGGAATCCCTTATATCTTTCAGGACAGAGCAGAAAACACTGAAACAACATTACAGAGGAAATAAATCCTTCAGAACATGCCGACTCAAAATGAACCTCACTGAGAGTAGCTCCTTAGACCATAGAGATGATCAGCCTCAGTTTTTTAGAACCACTGCTTTGATGCCCCTGGTTTTGCCTTAGGTATTAGCTGTAGGTACTGTTGGCTTTTTGAGCATCCTTCTAAGTCAACATAGGTATTTTCCGCTGACTTTATTGGGCACTAGATCAGGCCCTGTAAGAACAGATAAAACTGTTTGTAAGAGGTTTATTAAACCAATGCACATGCATCCAGACCATCTGCCCTGACTCTAAGGCCTGCAAAGGTAAGGTATGTGGGTAGTTGGGTTAGGCTCCCTAAATGTGGTCAACAGCTGATGTCTCTTTTATTGTTGATACGGGAAGCACTGAAGGACAACACCTCTGTAGAGAGCCTCACTTAGGTGGGATGAACCTACCTATGTGATACCTGTTCAGCTGAAACCCCAACTAGAAGCTGAGAGACACGGTTTATTGCAGTGATCACTACGTACACTCCTGTCTCTCCAAAGCAGACCTAGATGAGTGCTCTGGAGGAACTTAAAGTTGCTCTGTAATGCTTTTACTAGCCATGCAATATTTTATCATAGAAATAAATCTTTCCTAAGTGCTGATTCCCTTTAAGATATGGCAGGCCCTGTGATTTATTAATATTTACTATTCTGATTAGTTTAACAGATTCAAGGAGGGTTGCGAAGGAGAATGACATCCAACAATAGTCAGAGATGAAAGATGCTATAATTTAAAATAAGAAATATCATCTCAGACCCACTGCCTTTAGCTTCTGTATTGCCTCTCAAGGCTTATCCTTTTGTGAAACCTTTGCCGTAAATTAAATACCTTGTCTACCAACTGTATGAAGGAAAAGATGATTTTGAAAACTATCCTCCACTGTAAAACATACAGAAATGGTGTATTCAAGCTGGATACAAGGTTGTGTAGGACCAGGACCAGGAGTTAAGTGCTTTAGGCCTGCAATAGCTCAGTGCTGATCCTGTCATCTCTATAATACTTTGAATATTTTTTGCTAGAGAAGGGCAACCAGTTATTTGGTGGGTTTTTTTTAATGTAAATGCTTAAAAAATTAACTGTCATTTATAATACTGACCTAGCAGAGTTTTCTGGTTAATAAAAAAAGTTCTGTCTTCCTTTAACATATTGATTGCTCTCAAGAGTAAAACTGTTGAATACTCCTTTATCATCAGCAGTGGTCATCTATATTTTGCTTAAGGATGCTCACACTGTTTGCCCCCAGCTCCTTGGAACCAAAATCCTTCCTGGCTATTTATTTTTTCCCTAAAACAATGCCTCCTTCAATTCTTATGCTGACATCATCTGAGGAATTCAGGATGTGCTTAGAGAAATCGATGGATTAATCCTCACAATGACCCTAAAAACCAGAGAATTATTATATTTCTGACTTGGAAGAGTGGGGAATTGAGATACAGCAAAAAATGTTTTTACCCAAAAGACAGATACTTACAGTCTTAGTAGCGCAAAGCCTTAGCAAACAGAATCGTGATTTGTTTTCTGGACTTTATTTTCTGATCCCTGTTCTAGCAGTAATACAACACTTTCCCTCCCCTATGTAATACTTTCCCTTTTCCTTCAAACGTCTATCCTTGAAACTCCTGCTTAGTGTAAATGTATTATAATCCTTAGTTTCAATATTTCATTCAAGTCATCCCATAAACAGACACTTTCAAGAGTAAATAATTCCATCTTGAATCAACCCCTTTTGTATGTGAGTCATTCTTCCCCTGTATCATATTTGCAGTCAGATGCTTTGTGCTTTCCAGTTGAAACATACCTCTTGCCTCAGTAATTATTTAGGAATCAGTATCTGCTTTCTATATATTAGTGAAAGAAAAGCTTCCAAATATTCTCAAAAGCTTTCTTGCATTTTCATCACAGCCGGTGCAATGGCAAATCTGATTCTTATTCATATAGGATAAGTATGTCAAGTTTCTAATCCCAGTACAGTCTTTACTGCAGACCTATGTTATTTATTCAGTTTATCCCATGTTTCCATTGTCTTCAAAAAGCACTAAATCAGGCAGGGATAGAGCTGAAATTTTGGAACAGATTTTCATTGGCATAAATGGCAGTGAGGTGCCTAGCCCTTGGGCAGTTCACATGGGTAAGTAATGTAGCTGTTCAAAGCCTTTTGGGAATGAGAAAACCTCTTCCCAATGGCCAGTGCAGTAAAACAACCTACTTCACACTTACTTGTAGAAAGTGTGTCTGGATGAGATGGCAGTGCAAAAGAAAGTGTGTGCTGTAAGCTCACACCTGAGCTTACTTCACAGCAGCTGCCCTGTGTAGACAAGCCTCTAAACATATAGCGAAGGTAAATAAATTCAGGGTGTTCACCAGTCTGCTGTTTGCTGAGGTCGGATTAGACTGGAGACAGGAGTTCAAAATTAAGTTCTTGCCATCCTGTTGGCAAAGGCTGAGGATCAATATGATGTTTTCAGTGCCTATGTGGAATAGCACATCATGGTCCTTGGAATATTTTGTGAAATCATTGCCCCATGTCATGTCTGTGTCCAGCTTTCTGCTTTGCTTTGTTTTTAAAACCAGGGAACAGAATTTGCTTAAAGCTTAGCATTTTGGAAAAAGCCTAAGAAGGGGTGATCAAATTCAGTGGAGTAACAGGATCCTTTTCCTGCGACCTGATCATTTATACGGGATCTTGACAGCTAGAAGGAAACTTATTTCTCTTTTCTTTTAAGCTTGTCTCTGGTCTCAGACTCACTGAAGCTTTGAATGCTTCAGGCAAGCAACTGATGCCAGGGTCTATTCCAGGAGCATCCTGCAGTGAAGAAAGGACACTTGGCACAGTTGTTAACAGAGTATCCTCAGTTCAGGTTGGCCTGTTGGCTCAGGACCACAAGGTCCCCTTCCCTATTGTCACCTGTGGGCAGGAAGGGCTGGCTGTGGAAGTCAAAGTCAAAGTCAAAGTGAAAAAGTTCTTCGATGCCATTTGCCAGGGCTTTTTGGAAAAAAATGAAAAAGAAAGAAGCCCTCAGGTACGCCTGAATGAAGAACAGGAGGGTTCAGTATTTGGTGCTCATTTGGAGGGAGTGGAAAGTGAAACAAGATAGCAGAGACAAATACACAAAAATTGCCTTTGGCATGAAGGTCTTCTCAGATAATGAAATCTAGCTCAGCAGAAGAGTGGGCAGAGGGAACTGGTCTTAGCTCATACCTGAGGTGGTGTGGTGTTCATACGTCCAAGTCCATTCGACAATAGTCTGTGTCTTTCTGCTCCTCAGTTGTAACTACAAAGTGCCAGGTAAACCCGAAGGTTTAACCAAGGTTATAATGGTCCAGTTGGGTGTTACTAGAGCTTGTTGCTGGTATGTTATGTGTTTGATACCTGGAGCTAGTACCTGGAGTTGGTGCCACCTTAATTCAGGTGGGACAAGCACAGTGTAGGCTGAATAAGAGAGTCACTCCTTGCCCCGCTGCCAAGCAGAGGTTATGTCAAGAATTTGACTGATCAACCAGGGTTTTGGTTGATCCATTTTCAACAAGTATCTTTTCCATCAGAAAATCTTGCTCTTCAGAAATGGATTGTCCCTTTTGACGACAGATACATGAGGGCAACTTATGTCTGTCCAGTGCTCACAGTTACTGCCTGAATGGTGCAAAAGCTGTGTTGAAATCTATGCTCTGCCCAGTTCATTGCCGGGATCTGAACCTGCGCTTTGCTACTCCTCCAGCAAGTTTCCAAGCTGCTTGCATTTTTTGCAAAGTAGCAACTTTTAGATTTTTTTCACAGAAGAGTTTTATCTGCCTCATTCAAGTTGCAAGGCCCAGGGTGCCCTGCTATCAAAGTACTTGTGTGGAAGTCAGTCCTATAACCAAACGCTGCTTACATGGCCAGCTAGAAAGCAAAAAAAAAGCCCCCTTTAGCAAAAAAGAAAAGATAGAAGGATTTCATAAAAATGACCCAACAAACTGTATGAAATCCGGGTAAGTTCTAGCCACTTCTTCAGGCTCTGGAGGAGAGTTGAAATCTGCAGATGAAATCCTAACATGACAGCTGGGATCGCCCCGCAGATGGAGCACATAGGTGCAGTGTATGGATCTCATCAAAGACAGACGCAATCGGGAGCCTCTTTGGTTTGCGTTCATTCATGCCTTGCCAGTTCTGCTCACTTTGATGATAAAATTCCTTCTTACTGCAATTTCAAGGAAATGGGGAGAAAACACACGAAATACTTTGGAAAATTTCACTAAGGCTTTCAGAACAATTTTCTGTTAAGGAGTCAGTGTTTTGTCTCTAAGGGGGATTTGCAGTGTTTCAACCAATACTAAATAGGAAACTAAACCAACCTGTCACTGAAAGTAAAATGTTGACTCATGTTGACATTTGAGCCCAAACTCATAACAGGCCTTGGGAAGAACAGCTAAGATCTCTTGCATCTGCTTCCTATCTGGAGGTAGAGGATATTAACATTTGCTTTACTTTTGACTAAGAAAAAAAGATGAATTAACACCATAAAGATGAGCTTGAATTAAAAATAACAAGTCTCTTCATATTTACAGTGTCTCTCACAGAGAAGTAAACTCACTGGAAAACTGTCAATATCTCCATAGAATCGCAATGCTCATTCTTAAAACCTTTATTAATCCCATTCGTAAGAATTCAAAGTAGTCATGGTGTTAAGAGTGGTGAACTGGGGAAGTGCTATGGATTCTGCTCCAGTAATATTCACTGTTTGCAACAGTTAAAATAACAACACCCGAATTCATGGGCAAATCTGACATGGAGAAAACTTTCCTGGCACTGTAACTGATGATGCAGAGGACTGTAACTTCTGATAGTTGCAGATGATGCGAGTCAGCTATGCTGAGGAGGTGACCTAGTAATATTAAATACTAAAATATACATGATAGGTGGCAAGCTGGTCACTCTTCCATAAAACGTAAAGCATCTTTCCAGGTAAGACTTGCAGCCTTGTAGGAAAACATCCCTCTAAGACGTCTGGCAGGGGTGGGGGAAAAAAAAAAAAAAGACCAGCCAGATCTTGAAGGTTAGGAAATAACAGCAGATCTACTAAATCCTGGAATACGTGACCACGCAATGGTAACAAACTGTCAGTCTCTGAGCCTTAGTTTCCCAAACTCTGTTGGAGGTGACTCAGACAGAGACTCATTTTCAAAGCTTTCAGCTGAGATGTTTTATTTAATGGGGTTTGTTGTGTGGGAACTGATTAAGACCAATGATATGATAAGGTCTGCCATTTAATTGGGAAATGGGTTGACTTAATAAATTTGAGCTCAGCCACTGCCAAGTGCTATCAGAGGGTGAAACTGATGTATCAAAAAAATCTCACCAAACCTTATGCTATGGAAATGGGTGGCAGGATCTGGCTGGATCGGAGTCTGATGGACCTAATGTGAGAATCGCACTGTGAGGTTTAGTGGTTGGCATTATACACAGAGTCAGTCTAGGTGATCTGAAAGGTGCCTTCTGGCCCCAGAAGATATTAAACTGAAGGATGTTTTGATCTCTTTTCTGAGTGTGTTGTTTAAAATGGCATTTCTTGTGCCTGCTCTCACACCGTAAGTGCAAGGTATTCACTCGCACTCATATTAGTGAGCTTTTAGCCGTTCTAATCAAGATCCTGCAAATGTTGTCTTTGGGAATGGGGCTAAATATATTCATAAGCTTTTGCAGGAGCAGGCATTAATCAGAGCAACTCTTTTTAAAAGGACTGTATTTAATTAAATTAATTATGTTTCTTTGTATTTAATTAATTCCATGCTTCAGGGTTTCCACTGGGTGCCTAGAGAGGCCAGGAAGATTTTTTTTCCCACCTTTGATGAATAACTTGGCTGCTGATTTTTGGTGTTTATTTTTTCCCTATTTTTCTCAGATTCATCAGAGTTTGGCGGCAGTCTGACATGGGACATGAGGTCAGGTGCACTGTTGCTTCCCTCTTGATTTCTTTTTGCTCCCGTGCTCAGGTTGAAACCACTCATCAGTTACAGGGCTACGAAAATTGTCTCCATATCAGATTTGCAATAATTGTGTGCATTGGCTAGATTCCTTGGACATTTTCACCTGGCCAGTGTCCTGCAATTGAAGGCGACCAAACCATTGGCACAACTTGAGTCTCTCCTGAGCTCATTCTGTGCAATACTATGGTTTTGAGGTTGTTTTGCTTTCTTGAGCTATAGATCTGATTTTTTTGCTGAGTGTTGAGGACGGTAGTCAATGATGTTTGGATCTGTGCATAGAAAAGGCCCTTAGGAGACCCCCCAGGCTTAACATCTGTTACATCTTTACTCACAGGGGAGTAGGTTAGGTTGTCCAGGTGATGCCTTCCAGTCTGACATCCTTGAGATGGCTCAGCATGAAGTCAGAGCTTGAAATTTTTTATGCTTGTAATTCTTGGGCAACATGCATGCAAGAAAAAGCAAACTACACAAATGACAACCAGCCACATATTTTAAGGAGATTCTAATGCAGGCCTCAGTAAAGATAGATGATATATTTATGCAATTATAGGCTCCCATTACAGTTCATAGCAGCCACCACCCTGTTAAAGGCTTTAGCACTGATGCATGGTGCAGAGCTGTGCCTGGCTGCCAGGCGGCCGAGGGAGAGCTCAGGTCAGAGCCCAGCTCCAGGGCCAGGCTGGAACCAGGGCTGGAGGGTGGGATCTCCTCATGGCTGGCATGAAAACAAGCTGGAGACCAATGCTTTTCCTCCCTCCAGGTGACGAGGCTGCAGTTAGGTGCTCAGCTTGGAAAAAAGCCTTGTGAAGATAATTGGGATAACAGGGTACCCGGGCATGGGTAGGGATTTGTGGTGATCATAATTTATTAGGACTGTGACAAACTACTTTGTTCAGAACGTACCAAAAATCCAGTTTTGCAGTGGATCTGATATACAGATCACAACACATGGCTTTATTTTTTTTTAAATAAAACATGTTATTGGCCAGAGAGTTTAAGTGTGGGTTTTTTACTTTGTTCCTTTGATGTGCACCAACACAGGGACTGATTCTTCAGAAAACCTCAGCAGAAAGGTCATCTTAAGACCAACTCAGGCATGAAGAACACAGGGACAGGATTACAGAAATGCCTTCAAACCTTTCCAGGTCTGTACAGACAAGGCTTGATTTAGATGGGGGCAGCTAAGACTAGATCCACAGCCCTTAGGCTGAGTAGCACGTGCTTACTAGAGCCTCAGGGGCCAGATGTGTGCTCTGACTGTCCGGGTAAAAGACATACGGAGAGAGTAGTATAGCTCCTCAGTGGTCCATCTTTCTGGGTGGAAATCATTATTTTAGCAGGCAGACCTTGCTTAGAGATGAGCTCAGGACCAAGGTTACTAATTCTTCCTTCTCAAAATTCTCCTGCCTTCAGGTAGACAGACTGACACGAATACCCTTTGGTTCAGCTCACAAATTGGGTTGGGATTGCCAATGTGATGATGAAGCTAAATGTGGAGTGTTATATTCTGGGGCCCGAAATCAAAGGCTGTGACCCCTTTCTGCCAAAAAGACTGATCTGGGGAGGAAGGAAAACGGTCGCTGTCAATGCACCATGTCAGGTGTGACTTGCTGCAGTGCAGGGCTTTGCTGTTCTTAGGGCTCCCCACCCAAAACAGGCTCCAGGATGAAGATCAAAACAAAAAAAACCTTTTCTGGCTCAAGTGAATTGTCTTCAGTAAGGGTAAGGACAAAGATTTCTCAATGCCTGGGCTGAATTATAAAATTAAATTCCCCAGGAATTAATAAACACCACAGAACTCACCGTCTCCTGCTGAAATGCAAGGGCTGCCTCCTCTAACACAGAACAATCCCCAAGCACTTAAAAATATTCCTTGGGAAAGCAAAATCCCCTATTGCACACACTGGTCTCCTGGGGGAAGTATGAGAAAGAACAGACAGCAGATGACAAATGCCAGTCACATCTCTCAATGGGCTACTGGAAGGCGGTCACACGGTACGGTGGGGAGCTCAACATGTGAACATACGAACACACCAACGTACGATCTCTCAGCCCATCACCAGACAAACTTCATACCAAAGCCAGGAGGGGATTTTGCCTCAGTAACACAATGCCTCTTACTCACAGCCTCAGCATTTGTTACTTTAAAACTGTAGCAGTTTTTTGTTCGGTTGTTGCATTTAACTTTTTCCAGTAAGTTTTAGAGGAAAAAGAACCGAAGAAATTCCTTCCTTTTAACAATGCTGTCTCCTTTTTTAGATCTGCAGCTGAGGAAGGGTGTGTTCGAGGAAGAGAATGCCAGTTTCTTAGGAAAGCTTTTATTTAATAAAAAAAACCAACAAAACACACCAAACCCAAACCAAATAAAAAAAAAATAAAACCCATTAAAAAACCACCAGAAAAAAACCCCAACCCACAAGAAAAGTGTCCAACACAACAAATCAGAAACTGAACAGTAATGTCAGTCAAACCAAAGAAAGGATCATCAGATTCTTAAGTAAAAGCTACAGATAGAACAAGCCAGACGCCAAACTGATTTTATTATGCCTCCACTTTAGCATAAATAGGCAACTGTCAAAATACAGCATCTTGTCATTCGACAAAGTGAAATTCTACTAAATTGAATCAAGTTGAACAGAGAGACGACTGTAGTTTAGACAGGCTCTCCCTCCCCTTCCGACATTGTGGGCCTGCTTGGCAGAGCGCTCAGGTTTCAAATGAAAGAAATGTGTTGGAATAGAGCAAGTGATGAAAAAAAAGGCCTTAACAGGAACTTCATTAATTAAAACCCAAGAGGCTGACGAGCCTTGAGCTAATATCTTACAGCATTGGGGTGAGGGGTATATATTACTCAGAGCTACAAGCCAGGTTTATCCCCCACCCTTATTATCAGGACTGGTGGAAGTTTCTTCTGTAATTTCAATATTTGCAGTTGGAAAGGAGAGGAGAGGAGAGGAGAAGAGAGGAGAGGAGAGGAGGGGAGAGGAGAGGAGAGGAGAGGAGAGGAGAGGAGAGGGAAGGGAATGGAAGGGAAGGGAAGGGAAGGAACTTCAATAAAACTGAGCACCTCACACTTCTGCTAGGCTTAGTGCAGTGTGCAGCTCTCATAATTTATCAAAATCCAGGGTATCAATTTTAGGATGTTTTACTGGTGCCCATCACCAGAGTATCTCTCAAAGCCCCTACAGCAGATGAGCCCCAGACTGGCTTCACAGCAGTTTTCATAGACTTGGTGACTTCTGACTTTTAAAAATCCACCTTGAACAGGATAGTGTCTTGGTTTGTTTATTCATGAGTTTTGAGTTTTTCTTAGCTTTCTACAACCAGATTTTACTTTAGGCTGGCGAAGAAGGTAGGTAGAAAGGGACCACCCAGGGGGTTTTGAGCAGGGTTTTGAGCACCTTGCTTGCAAGAGTAGAAGACATGGTAAAGAAGAAGGGGTACAGCATTTCCTGAAGATCAGGTGTAACTTAACTTCTGTAAGACCTATAAAGCAGATTTTAACTTCAGGGTTTTAGAACTGTTCTACCTGCCTTAATGCTGCATGATATTTTCATCTCAGGATCCTGCATTCATTTGTCTTTCTCTGAAGGTTTGTCTGAATTTTTTTCCGCACCATGCAATCCCTTCAAGCTGAATTTCTCTTGAAGTGTCATCCAAATGATTCAGCCCTTTGTAAGTACAGAGCCCAGAAAAAATACTTACTTCTGTCATACAAGACAGGAAAAGAGTAAGTTTAGGGGAGTTAAGATTGGACAAGGAGCTAAAGGTCTGGTGAAAAAGAAAACTAGGAATAATTAAAATTGGAGCTCTGGGGTAAAACAGCTCAGGTTGTACCCTGATGGAGCCTGAAAGCAAGGAGATAGAAGACACACTGGCAGAAAGTCACATTCTTGGGCATAACGTAGCTGCATTAACCAGGCCATGTGTCTCCTTCTGCAACCTTCATCGCTTTTTATCCAATTCCAGCATGTGGTGATACTGATTTTTTTTGTGATAATGAAGCAGGGACAGCCATCTTTTCAAATCAGGGTGTGTTTACTCATTCCAGTGAATGCCTATCCTGTACACTGACAGAGGCAATGATCCAAAAGGAGGGAAAAAACACGTCTGATTTGGAAATATGAAATGGAGGATTTTCCATGAGGACAATGGAAAGGAGAGGGCAGCAATTAGGGTTACCACCTAGCTCACTGTGCACTCTTTTGCAACAAAGCAAATGAAAGGATCAATAGACCTTGCTATGAATCTCCCATTTCCCTGAGCATCTGTAAGATTAACATGAGCTAGAGAAAGAAGAAAAAGATTAAGCATTATATTATTGAAAAGCTGATTATAAAAGAAACTGGTCTGTTATAATTTTTTTTTTCCTTTGGTTTTAAATTAAGGTATTTCACACATAGGAAGGAGTATATTTTCAAACGAAACCCTCAACATCTGGAAATTTCATCTTTTCATCATGACCAGACAGACCTTCCTTCCTTTCCTTCTGCTGGTCAGTCCCAGCCAAAAGCCAGAGTCCAGCATACATGCTCAATAAAGTATATGAAATAAAACATTACACATGCTACGCTACCAAACAACTGGTAGTAATCAGGCTATTGAAATCAGGGGAGCAAAAAAAAAAAAAAGGAGTTTGTCCCATTTGCCAAAGCAATAGGAAAATGTACCCAAGGCTATTGTAAAAAGAAGAAGAAAAAAATGCAATGAGAAAAATTTATTTTGCTAAACAGTAATTTCTTACTAATATCATCTCTCTTCAGGTCAGAGGAAAGAGCCAGATGTCTCACTCAGGCTAATAGCACTTTTGCAGACCTATTTATCTCATAGTCTTTCACCTTCAAACGTATGGCAGTTCAAGAAACCTTAACGCAAGTGGACTGGCCATCAGATGTCTCCAAGTAACTTCTCCATCCATTAGTTCAGGCCATGCACAGGTCTGCATCCAAATCTAAATACCAGCTTATAGGCTATGTCTATCTCTATTTAAAACTTTCCTTTGCAGCAGAAAGCAAAATGGATATTTTTTTTTCATTATTAGAAACCAGATTAAGTCTCCAGTTCTGTCTGACAGGTGAAGTGAATGGCTTCTGCATGGGATTAGGTCAACAAAACATTCATTGAGACAGTCCCCCTTTTTCCACAGACCTTTCACACAAAGATTAACTTGATGCCTCAAATTTAATATACGTTAATGTAAAAATGTCCCCCCGAGGATCAAAGGTCTGACCTAGGATCAGAGTCAGGCACTCTTTTCTTGAAAGCAATGACTCAGAAAAGGAGCTACTTCACATTGACTCCCAAGAAGACACTATTGGATAAGGACAGACTTGAAATATGAATAGAAATGCTGAAATCAGGAAGAAAATTTTGCACAAGTATTGGTAAGACCAATGCTGGAATATTTCATACATACATTCCTGGTGCCTCCACGTTTAAAGACTTTATTGAAAATTAGAAGACAAATCTCAAATTACTGGAAATGGCTTTCAATGAGAAACTCTCAGTCAGAATTGTTCAGTCCATGGAGTTTATCAGGAAGATAATTAAGCAGTGATGCAATGAATCTGTGAAAATTTCTCAAGGAGGAAAGACCCGGCATACAACCGGTCTCTAATCAATCAGAAAGAAGAATAATGACAGTGGAAGCCCTAAAAATTACAAATAGAAATATGACAATGGAAGTGATTAATCACTATCACAAACTACAAGGAAACCAATGAAATATTCACCTGTGGAACTTTTCAAGGGGCTATAAAAATGCCAAAGATACATTTTAGCCAATATAAAATTATGGGTTTATCAAACAAAATTTATTGGACTGTATAGCCATGTTACTGTGGATAATCTGATAGGTGCCCATCATATTAAATGTCGTCTTATTGCCTTTCTGGCCTTAAATTCACTGTCTCAATTAAGCTGCTACGATGTCCCCATTCCAGCCTTGAGCATCTATGAAGCCACTGATCAAACCTTTGCACAATGAGCACATGGCTGCAGCGTTTTGGCACAGCCGAGGGATTACGGTGTTAATATTGGGAATGAGTTGTATGGATCTAGTTTAAAAGTCAATGTAAGCTATGTATAGCTTGTGTACGTGATGCCCTAAATGGGCTGAAAGAAGTTTAAACTACTCTGTTAATGTTGTCAGCCTGTGCAGATCTTCTCTCCTAACTGGAACAGGCAGAGCAAACTGCTATTTATCAGCATAAAAGCGCTGCCAAGGGAGAAATTAAGACCTTCCCAGTCTCTCACATGGAGCCTTTGAATTAGGCTGTCTTCGTAGAAGTAATACTAAGCAATCTGAGGAGACCGCCTTATAGTCGTTCCCAGGCTTCTTTGTGGAGTAGCTGGCAGAAAAGATGGGCAGGAAACAGCAGAGAAAGGTGAAAGATAAAAGGAAAAGTCTGAAGTGAAATGTTCCCCTTATTTAGCTGACTAAAGTTCACCATCTGTGTAGAGCTGTGTTGAGAGCCAAGGAATTTGCATGTTACAGTGAACCGTTTATGAAATACACAAATATGTATATAAATATATTATACTAAGTTTTCTTGTAGTTGGGGTTATTTTACCAGTAAAAGACCCTAATTACACTAATGCTCATAACTTTACATATATCACTTGCCATAAGGAATCAACAGATTTCTAAAAATTCTCAAGATTTCATAGACAGTTTTTCAGGATTACATGTAACATACTCCTCAGCATTTACTTGAAGCTTTCATTTCACTTCCAAAATGGAGCTTTTTTTTTTTCTTTTCTTTCAAATACTCCCGTAATCATTTTTAGCAGTCTGATTTTTAACAATTTTTTTATTAGACCATACAATGTATATTAGTGTCAGCCCAGGAAGAATATCACAAATTAAAACTTTCCAATTTATTATATGAAGTGACTTCTTTAATCAAGCCGAATTTTTCTAAACACAAAAAGAACCAAACCCTCTGGAGTGCCAGGGCATATTGATGCTCTGGGGGTCTTAATGAAGAAACTTGCTTTCCAGCTTAATTTTATATCTGTGAAAGGCTTTGGATTTGCAACTCTGGAGACAAGAAGCTGGAGGCTCAACTGTTGTAATCTAGTAGATATTTGCACAAGATGAAGATCTGGACCCATCTGGTCACTTAACAGCAGTGTGTATAGGTGGAGAGTGAAACAAGAGGAGTTGCCTGGAGCTATCTTGCTCGTGTGCCTTCTTTTGTACAGCCTGTACAGCTGTAAGTTATTTTGCACCCTGAACACCCACTCCAATCCTCAGCTAAACTTTCTGCATTTCTTTAAGGAGATGGTCATTCGATGCTATTGAACTCAGAAGATCATCTACCTCCTCCCTGAAAATCAAGCTCAGGTTTCGGTAAATAAATCATATGTAGAGGTCTGCCCTGGTCTGGCACTTTCAGTATTTTCACAAATGACTTGCATGATGGACAATATAAACGTAAAGGTCTCAACAATATGGGAGAGGATGCATGCCTGCTGGAAGAATGGATTGGGATCAGGATGAGCTGAACAAAGTGCAGAAATGGTCTGAAAAAAAAGAGTGTAATCAAACAAAAGCACATGCAGAAGTCCAGATTGAAGTAGGAATAATCAGCTACACAAATACAAGGATGACCAGCAGTTTTGCTGATAAGGGTCAAGGCGTTACAAGGGATCAGAAATTGAGTGAATGTATGCCAACGCTGTCATGCTGTTGGGGAAAAAAGGCAAACATGACAAAGAGCAGGGTAGTCCACAAAACCATGAAGCACCCCTCCTGCTGTCTTCAGTATCAGTATGTCCCCAGCTGAGACACAGCACCCAGTTCTGCAACCTCTTTTTAAGGAAGCCAGCACGGGTTTATGCCCAGCCATCATGGGGTTATGACAGGCAAGTCCTGCTTGACAAACCTGATCTTCTATGACAAGATGACCCAGTTAGTGGATGAGGGGAAGGCTGTGGCTGTTGTCTGCCTGGACCTTAGTAAAGCCTTTGACACTGTCTCCCACAGCATCTCCTGGAGAAACTGGCTGCTCACGGCTTGGACAGGTGCACTGTACACTGGGTTAAAAGCTGGCTGGATGGCTGGGCCCAAAGAGAGGTGGTGGACGGAGCTACATCCAGCTGGCGGCCGGTCACAAGTGGTGTTCCCCAGGGCTCAGTGCTGGGGCCAGTTCTGTTTAATATCTTTATAGATGATCTGGATGAGGGGATCGAGTGCACCCTTAGTCAGTTTGCAGATGACACCAAGATACGGGGAGTGTTGATCTGCTTGCATGTAGGAAGGCTGTGGAGGGGGGTCTGGGCAGGCTGGACTGATGGGACCAGGCCAATTGCAAGAGGTTCAACAGGGCTCAGTGCTGGGTCCTGCCCTTGGGTCACAGCAACCCCAGGCAGCGCTACAGGCTGGGGGCAGAGTGGCTGGGAA
>JAVJGI010000062.1:78003590-78099457 GCA_035590275.1 Ibycter americanus
TGGAACCCTGTGTTCAGTTTTGGGCCCCTCACTGCAAGAGGGACATAGAGGTGCTGGAGCGTGTCCAGAGACGGGCATCGGGGCTGGGGAAGGGTTTGGAGCACAAGTCTGATGAGGAGCAGATGAGGGAACTGGGATATTCAGCCTGGAGAAAAGGAGGCTCAGGGGAGACCTTATCGCTCTCTACAGCTGCCTGAGAGGAGGCTGTAGTGTGGTGGGGGTCGGTTTCTTCTCCCAATTAACAAGTGACAGGACAAGAGGAAATGGCCTCAAGTTATGTTAGGGGAGGTTTAGATTGGATGTTAGGAAAAATGTCTTCACTGAAAGGGTGGGCAAGCATTGGAATAGGCTGCCCAGGGAGGTGGTTGGATCACCATCCCTGGAAGTGTTTAAAAAAAAATAGTTTTGGTGCTTAGGGACATGGTTCAGTGGTGGACTCGGCTGTGTTAGGTTAACAGTTGGACTTGATCTTAAATGTCTTTTCCAACCTAAATGATTCTATGATTCTGTGATTCTATGATTCTAAGAGTATACACTGACCAGGGACAAGCCAGAAAACAGCAGTGAAACTCACACAAGGATGGGAGAATGGCTAGAAAACCTGGCGTGGGAGGAAAAACTGAAAGAACAATTTTTAAGAAGACAATAAACTGGCAATAGTTCCTGAAGGTATATTCCTGTTTGCATGCAGAGTCCATGAAACACGTTCACTTTCTTACTTTAGCAAACACAGATGAATACATTTCCTTCTGCACCCTGTCGGTGATGACTCCCAGGCATCCATGAAAAGTCTGGGTCTCTGCACTTGGACTCCTCCAAATCTGGGCTCAACCTCCCCATCTCAAACCTTTAGACAGCTCCAAACCTGTCAGCCAGCAGGTCGGGGCTCTCCACAGCCAGCTGCCTTACAGCTTCTGGATGAGGAGTTGGCTGGTCCCTGGCTGCTGTGTACAAAATAATCTGGGTTTAGGCATCAACATGTAGATGATTTCTTCCCTCTGTGGAGGAGTGTCTTTCCAGCTAAATTACAAGAGGTCTTATTTGCCTTTCACTAAGATAGCAGGAAAGCAGTCAGCTATGAGCTATATGTGCAGGTCCATTGCCAGTTTAGCTCCAGGAAACAGCAACTGCTCATCTTTAGGGCCATAAAGTTAACTATAAAACATACTTTCCAAAAAGGGGCTGTGTTTCAGCAGAGCTGAAATAACGTCTGCCTGAATACACAAAAGCATAGGTACTGGAATCCAGGCTTCGCCACAGGTGTATCATTTGAACTAGATCAGCCATTGATACTCGTTGGCTATGATTAGTATCTGTGATGTACAGAGTTTCCATGCACCATGCAGGGTAGAACAGGTGGAGGTTGCAGGACCATGTGTGCTTCCATTGCATCACTTACTGTTATACTAAGCTAAGGCATTAATGATAAAATGAAAAAAATAACTTAAAAAAAGAGTGCATTTTCATAGCAGAATATCTGATGTAGCAAAATGTTAGCTTCTGAAGCTTCAGTCAGATCTCTAACAAAGCAGGAATGTCATAGGCTGTAAAAGTATTTGATTGAGGCATTCATTAAAAACACAAAACCACACACATGCAAACAAAGGAATACACACTTCATATGAGTAAGACTTGAGCAAACAGAATTTATAGTCTGACAATATTCATCCATGTACACACTTTATCTACAGATGAAATACTTTTTTTTCTTGCTTATGTTCTGTTTATTTGTTACTAATTCAAATCATTTTAGAAAAAAAATATTATTGCTGGGAATTTTCTCCAATGCCTTTTAGACAAGGAAGTCTTCTAAAAGTTTTCAAAGAAAATGATGTTCATTATCAGCTATGAGTATTTGTAGCTGCATCCATTGGGCAAAAAACTTGGTTTAAAGCAGTGAGTGTACAAACATATCGTATGAACAGATACTCCAAACTGGGTAAATTGTGGGTATGCCCATTTAAAAACCTGGCCATGACTGACCAGTGCGTTCCGAATTATTTGCAAAAATTATTTAATAAGTAATCATGAATATGGAATAAATTCAAGGGAATCATGGAATCCAAGAAATGAGATAGAACTTATTGGTTACGTTTTTTTGTGAATTATTAGCCTGCAGTCTGCATATAGTACATACATCTAATAAAATAAACTAATATTCCTAGAAAAGGAGTCTTAGGTTAGACTTGAACTAAAGCGAATCTTCCAGCTGTTCAAACTGATTATAACTCTGTGAAAACAATTGAAGTCTCTGTTTGTTTATTTTTTCAGTTATACTCAGTTACTACTGAATGAAAGAGCTGTGACTCCAGGTGTCATGTATGTGTACCCATTTAACAGTCAGATTACTGACATTCCAGTCCCCTGAGTCTCTAGACAGTATCTGCAATGGAATATTTCCCTTTGAGGTGAACCAATATTAGGTCAGACCTTCAGTTTATTGTGGTCATGATCAATACATGCAATGCAGCCAAACCCAAAGGGATCATTTTTGAAAATATGTTGAATGAATCACCTGAGGGCATTGCAAAAACTGAATAAAGAGGTGAAATTTGGAGACGAAAATACATTGTCTTGTCTCAAATGTATCATGCATATTCATCAACCCACTTTACAGGTAGATGTGTACCTCTACACACACACACACATGCATGCACAGAGACAGATACATGCACACACGCATCTACAGGCATATAAATAGTTTTATGGCAGGTGTCTCCAAAT
The DNA here is from genome assembly GCA_035590275.1 of Ibycter americanus. Lineage (NCBI taxonomy): Eukaryota > Metazoa > Chordata > Aves > Falconiformes > Falconidae > Ibycter > Ibycter americanus. The sequence continues at coordinate 78,006,315 of JAVJGI010000062.1, forward strand.
GGCAGTGTTCCCACAGAATCTCCAGTTCTGTTTCTTGGCATGCAAGCAGATTTTTCTGCCATGTAAAGACATGCTCTTACGCTGTTATGAGTTTTAATTTTCTGGCTAATTGTTGACAGAAGATCATGAAATCTCAGGGTACCAAGTCAACCCTGAGACTGCAAGGGAAAGTGAAGAGCCTAGACACACTTAGGAGCTCTTAATAACTTATTGAATCTGAACTTTTGTCGACTCTGGCCTTTGCTCTTTCCCTGAATCCATGCTTGGAGCTGTTTTCCATGTTGAGACATCTTGGGAGCCATCAACCAGCATGAAAGGAAGGATTGCTCTGCCTTCCTACAGGAGAGGTGCAGACATCTAAATAAAACAAATTGCGCTTTGTATGTCACCAGACTCCTGATCCATCATGGCGCTTAATCAAAATGTGTGTTTACATGCCTCCAGTGACCTATTGATGGTGGAATACATGCGAGAGCAGGATGGATTGCAACGTCTGTGTGGTTTCTAAGAAAGCAATGGACTTCTGGCCTAGCAAAAGAAGGCATTCAGATTAGAACACCGCAGCTCTTCCTGATTCACTGCCTTGGAGAAGTAAGAACAGCTCTGGCATTATACCGCTGTTATTGTGTGCCAGCTATGAGAGAAGCCACACTGAGAAGCCCGGGGCCATACACCATAAGAAAAAAAAAAAAAAAAAAAAAAAGAAAATCCACCACAATAATTGCCTCTTGTTAGTGCAGCTCAAACCCACAGACTGCAAAAGGTTAAGCTTTTGGTATAAAAGCTAAATAGAGTTTGTCGTGTTGGTCTCTCATAAATACAGTACTCTACTGTTTAGTTTGTTGTTTAAATCCTCCTCTTGCCGATGCCTGGGCCTTTTGCAGATGCCTGAACATGGGAGAAGCTTTCTGGTGACAAAGTCATTTTGAGACTACCCAGTTATTTTGCTTTGGGGTAGATTTTGTTTTGTTTTGTTTGGTTTTGTTGTTGGCTTTTTTTTTTTTTTTTTTTTTTTTGTGTAATTCTTATTCCACTCTCTGAAATCAGCCTTCTGTGTTTGACATGCAGAAATACATGCACACACATGCTCACGAAGCAACGTCGTGGCCACTGGCCAAGAAAAAGGTCAGGTCCTCAGGACATCAGCCAGTGGGCTTTGCGTAACTGCACTTGTCTACGAGGCGAGCACTTTCACCATGGGAGCACACCTGGAAGTGCCGTAATAGGGCTCTAGGCGCCCACCGGAGCTGCCGCAGAGAATCCGCAAACCCCGCATTGCCTGGGCTTTGGAACAAAAGCAGATTTCCCAAGCACTGCTAATACCTTCTCAAAAGCCTTTATGCACAACTAACCTGGGGAAGCCAGCGCCGCTAGATAAAATTGGAACCAAGGTTATACCAATATTCAAAATACGGATGCTGAAGCACACCACAGAAACATCCAGAAGTACCTCAGCTTGCGTAAAAATATGTGCATGGGGAAAGCAGCACTGAATTTACATGCTTAACAGGCAAATTTCTGTGGGCTACGCTCATTAACAAATTTCCTTAAAAGGCAGGGAAACAGTTAACCCAGGCTACAGCTCCCTGCAGAAACTGTGCATAAAAATGTAGAAATGTTGTTTTCTTTCTCTGTATCAGCTTGTGTCCCAATGAACTGCTATAAATTATCTGCAATACAGATTCTGAGTAGTACAGTTAAGCTCATCTCAGATAAGAAAGGTTCGTTGTTTGCAAAGATGTCATGGTTTTACCCACAGTAATAATGTATCCCTAGACACAGGAATCTCAGCCTGCTCGTGTGAATCCTCGTGACTTGCTACAGTGGGAAAATATCAGAGTTAAAGATGAATCAGAAGATGTCGCATTAGTGATCAGCAGCGCAGTCTCCTGAACTAACCTCTGGAAACCATTGAACCAGACTCAGAAGTGAAACAAAAGTTCAGCTTAAGCCATTTCAGCACAACCTAAACCATGCTGTTCAGTTTGTACTGCCAGCAGCAAAGCATTTCATAGCTATTTCTGTAATTAAAAGGTATTTTCATTTAATAGACTTTCAACAGATTCCATTTCCCAACGACAACTTTTGTGAAGTGCTTCATTTAAATGCTTATCAGTATGACAATCAGGATACAAAAACAATTTGGGAGTGAATGAAATCTTTAAAAGCAATTATTTTGCTAATGGTTAAGACAAGAATTTCCCTAATCATTTTAATTAAAAGTACATTGTAAAAAGTCAAATAAAACTAATAATATTGGCAATTGTGCACCCACAAAAACGTATCACACAATTTGCCCTGCTTTAAAGTAAGTAATTTAAAGAAATTTGTTCACCTGCTCTATTCTTTTGCTTGAAGCTATTAAACATTCAGTTACTCAGATTTGAGATTGCGATCGTGTCTTGCGTGATGAAAGAAGAATATGTGTTAGATTAGATTTACTCTGACTGTGGAGCCTGGATCACAACTGTTTCCTATTCACTTCAGAATGAATCTGAAATAATTCCATTAAAAATCCTTTTATGGACCTCAACCCCGATTCAAGTTTCATTTATAGGGCTTTTTACAAAGGCATATTTCCATGTCTACGTGCTGTCCTGACATCCCTTGTCAGATTCGTGGCTTACCACCTCCCCACTCTACCAGCTGGCTAGCCATTGGACTTGGCTTCACCAAGCATGGCCCATACTGTCTCTAGCACCTCTGCTGCTGATCTCTGCTTTGGTGGTGGATTCTGCCCTTATTGCCTCACTCCGATCCTTCCCTTTTGTGTCTCCTCCCCCTTGCCAGGTCTGCCCTTCCTCCCACACATGGGGTTTACCTCCAGCTGCTTCTCACTTACCCCTGTTGGGTGCAGACACTCGTGGCTTATTTCCTTGCTACCCATTGCATTTTTCTGTAACTTTTCTGACCTGCCAGCTAAATATTTTTTAGCTATTTCTAGACAACTCTACATCCTAATATTACGAAACCCTTCAGTGCAGTTTTCGCCTGCCTCACTTTTGCCTCATCGTCATCCCTTTTATCTCCCTTTCTTCTTAAACTTCCCCCAAGTCAGATCTCACCAGTGCTTTCAAAGGCGCAGCATAACCTTACTCATTTCTTTGGTGGCATTTCTCTTACTCGCTGTCTATCACGCCACTCTCCTTCCTTCCTCCTGATACAGCCAGCACATTTGTGTTCCTCCTTTAACATTGGTTGCCCTACCCCACATGATGTCTTTGCAGATCCTGTCCCTCATTCCTCTGAATTTTTCACTTTTTTTTGGTTTTTTTTTCCCCTTTTTACTGTGTTTTCCTCTTCCATACCCCTCCTTAAAACATTGTTCTCCCATTGCAACTCCAGAGTTATTGGTCGGGATTTGGGGTGCCAGCGCACACTGACTACTGATTGTCACACTAAGTAGTGGTTGTCTCCTTCCCTTGCCATTGCTGTCCAGAGCCATTTGTGGTTTCTAGCCTCACGCCTATTCCTGCAGTACAAGATTTTGTTACCCACACTTGGAGAGTCACCAGGACCTGCTGAGTCACCAGGAGGGCCCATGTGTAAGCCATTAGCCCTCAGCAAATACAGTGTAAGACAGCTTAGGTGGTAACTTTATTAACACAGGGTCTGTATTTATACAGCTCCTTCTTGGGGACCTGACCCTAGAGTTCAGGTCTCCCAGGGGCTAAGATACTATGACTAATAATCATACTAATCCCACGAATATCAGCAAGGGAATGTTTTTGATTACAATACAGATGCTGATGTTTGAACACAGGGTTTCAAAATCTGCTGGCATTGTAATTTAAAAGAAATGGTTGTGCTGTGGAAGGCCCTTTGACCTGTCTATACTTGCTCCCAAAGTGATGTGAAATTCATCCCCTTGCAGAAAGGCAGTGCAATGAGCCAATTAGACCCCCAAGACCCGCAAAGGGTGAGTTATGCCCAAAGAGTGCCTACATGTTATGAAAGCACATTGCTGAAAAAAAGTACCCTAACTCTGTAACAGTCTCTTTGAACACAATATAAATGCTACTGTGGACCACAGGGGTTAATCCATTACAACAAGGCAATTAGATTTAGTGACTGTTCGTAAGATAAAAGCAGCGAGTCATAATCAATCCTGAGAACCCAGACATGATAAATTTCTATAATTTCCTCTTACTTCATAGATCTGAGCATGACAAAGCGAGTTAGGGTGGAGTGGTTACAGTCTCATGACAGAAATGCAAGAGGAATTTTATTTTTATTAAACAAGTTACATGCGAAAAAGGAGTCTCTCGCTCTTTTTCTGGCAACCCCATTCCAGATGGTGATACATTTAGCCCTCAAACATCTTGTAGATGCCTCTTGCTAAGCTTTGAATATCAGCTTCTGGAGGGAGATGGGAACAAAGGGGTTTTTTCCTGATTCTGTTACAGTCGTGAGACTTAAACAGAAGGTCTCATTCCCCATCCTCTGGCTAAATCCTGCCCAGGATAGTTACACTCTGCTTACGGCTTGTTTCACCCACTGTGTCTAGCGGGAAACCATGTGTTCAGCCTTGTCTAGAGGTGGCACGTATCGTTATGCAGAGCCAGATGTTTCCCAAGGCACATTTCAGTAGTGGACCAAATGATTTCTGCAGCAGAGAGTGGCAGGTCTCCCAGTCATTAAACACTGGGCTGTCCACAGAGCCCAAACCCCAGGCTGGTACGAAAGACCCACTAGAAGGAAAAACACCGCAGTAGTTCGAATTGTGCACACATTGGTCCACTCCACAGCACAAGCCATTGAACCTGGCTGGAGAAGGATCCTGGCCCTCTGACAATGTCCTCCAGCAACCTGTGTGTTGGCATGAATTAGATACTCGAGGCTTGGATGCCTGCTTGGCGTAACTCCACTGATCTCACTACATTGTGATATGCCTACAAAGCAAAAGATCTTGTTCTCATAGGATGTAAGCATCAAAGGCAATGCCCTTGAAATGCTGATCTCTGTGCAGAGTCACTGCTCAAACTTTCCCGGGAGACTTGAGATAGAGTAACAGCAATGCAAGTGAAAGGCACTGCCATCCTGCGCGGTACGGCTCTTCTTGGCATCTGCTAGCTGATTGATTCGATCACAGGTAGTAGGACTTATCTCACCTAACTTTGGCTCTCCAAAAATCAGTCACCTAACCTAGGCAAGTCATTGAGATTCCCTCTGCACTCAGGAGGAAAAGAGCAGGGAGGGATTAGGATCAGGAGTAAAGAGAGATTAGCAAGGGCTAATATATCCCTAAAGAGGGGGAAATCTGGTCTTCTGAAGGTGCTGACCGTACAGAGAAGCTAAACAATTTGTTTAGACAAGAAGCTTAACTTTTAAAGAGCTAAAGTTAAGTGAGATAAATACAATCCTTTAAATTTATTCCAAGCTCGAGGCAAAAAAATCCTTCAGGTGCTTGAAATTCTTTGATATACCCATCAGCTAATTAGCCTTCTGCTCCCCTTTTTCCCTTTTTCCAAGAGAAAGCCCCATGTTAAGCAGGGTGGGCAGCACCCAGGTATTGTGCTGGCCCTTTGTAGAGATGTAAGTTCAGAAACACCGTGTAAGAATTCTCAGGAAGAAAAACTATTCCCGGTGGGACAGCCTTACTTTTTCCTCAGAGAGTATTGGCGAGTTGTCTTCTCCAGTGAGCCCACAGCTCTGCGTCGCAGGAGTAAAGCGCCAACCAAAGAGGTGACACAACTCTAAGCGTAAATAAGCTGTACCCCCCACCTCTCCACCCACCCATGGCACCCAGCGATGTGCATCTACTGGTGGCATTTGGGTCGGGGGAACTGGGCGTGAGCCACCTCGCTGACTGCGCCGTTATTCAGTGCCTTAAGTGACACATAAGCCCCTGTTTGACAGTTAGCCTGCATATCTGTGGCGATGTGACCAGCTAACTGCAGTTCAAGCATTCCTCTTCTGTGTGTAGCTTATTAGGGCTTCCAGCATTTTTTCTTATTAATATAAGAATATGTGAGGAGGAAGAACATGGTAACAATTAAGTGCAGCCATGAATTTTTATGTACAGTTTGCTGGAAACCACATTAATGACTTCATCAAGGTTAAGTGCACACGTCAGCCCAGCAATATTTACTTTTTAAGATAAATTTAGTGCTCAGGAAAGATGCCCAGCTGTCAGCGCGGAGGACCAAAGCCCTCTCCCAGCCACAGAAAAGATATAGTGAAAGCAGTAGTGGGATATACCTCAGCGCATTGCCATGCACATGTGGTTCTCAAGCCTGTTTCAGAAGGGTCACCTCTAGACTGGCAGAAGAATTCAATATGACATCCTTTGCTGCTCATCTGTATTTGGAAGAAGTTCCTGTTTACGCCAGCAGTAATGGTATCTTTAGTGCTACAGTAACCAGAGCCTGGATTTTCTTCCAAACTGCAGCTGAAGAAATCAAATTACAGCTTTCTGAGAGTCAGCATCATTTCGATGTATCTCTTTGCCTAGCAGGAACTAGAGGCTCTGAGCTGCCTCTGAAGTTAATTTTTGTTGTCTGTTTGCTATTTTTTCTGTTACACACCTTCAGGCCTTTTTTCCAGGCTGCCCCTCGAGCTTGGAAGAAGTTTCTCAAAAATATCTCTAAACATACCCTGTTTTCCTTACCTTGGTTTCCTCCTTAACCGTCTCCTTCGTCAGTGTCTAAAGACTACCAACTTGATAAAAAGAGCCTTACCCCAGTCGCTATCATACTGACCAGCAATGTCCTGGTGGCCTTTACTCCAGGGCTTTCTGTTGGCTTATTCTCATCCAGCTGGTGGCTCATGGTCAGCTCTATCCCGCTGGATGATTTATTCCAGCTTCAGACACCCGATGCCTCCCACTGCATTGATACACCTAAGAGGTGGACAGTCTCAGACTACTCTGATGAATGGTTGGCTTTTGAACACAGAAAAGTTAATTTTTTTAGACTGTTTGCTTTTTAATGGAAGAAGCTACTTTTAATGGAGTTTATGCAGGAGCACAGTGAGATCCAGGTCTCTTGCAACAACAACAACAAATATTTCAGACAACCCCAACCACAAAATTCATATCCAATCCAGGATTCAAAAACCCATAAATTTTGTTCTTGGTTATGAAATTCAGCTCAGATTCTCATTACAAATGATTTCTAAGTCCAGTGTCATAACTGGACCCAGGCCATTTTCTGCTAGGAACTGAATTCCTGCACATAGAAAACTGGAAAATTCTCAAGTGAAAAAAAAATACTGCAAAGAAATGTTGATAGACGACCCTTTCAGCCAAAGGCTGTTACCTGGGTACTGCATTCACAGTACATAGACTGCTTCACCCTGTGTTTTCACACTTCAAATTCAATGTCAGCGAATTTTATCACATGCTGGTTTTGCATAGGTACTATTTTATGAGAAGATATTTGAGATAAAAAGCAAAACCAAGTTTTTCTATTTCCTCCCCATCACAGTATAAAAATGAAAAGAATAAAGAAAATGGAAATGAAGCTTTTTCAAACACATGAGAAGAAAGAACTTTTTAACATACTGAATAGTGAGCCTGTGAAATTCATTACTTTTAGATAAGATTACCAAATATATCTGAGGACCTAAATCAAATGATTGATTTGAAATCAACTTTATGTATGAGCAGAGCAGGTTTTTAGTTTTTGGAACAAAGACCATCATTTCATTTCTCTGTAAACTTTTATGGGTTTTAATGAAGTTAAGCAAATGAGGAAATCATTCATCAGATAAATCCAAATAATTCTGTTCTCTTCAACACGATTGCAAAATCACAGAACTGCTGAGTCTGGAAGGCACCTCTGGAGATCGCCTAATCCAGCTCTGAGCAGGGTCACCTACAGGGGGTTGCCCAGGACTGTGTCCAGTTGGGTTTTGAATACATCTGGGGATGGAGACTCCCCGACCTCCCTGGGCGATCTGTTCCAGTGTCTGACCACTCACCCAGTGAAAAAGTTTCTTCTTACATTTAAGTGGAATTCGTTCTATTTCAGTTTGTGCCCGCTGCCTTTTCTTCTTTTACTGGGCTCCACTGGGATGAGCCTGGCTCTGTCTTCTTTCCCCTGCCCCCTCCAACCAAGTATTTATACACAGTGACAAGGTCCCCCCGAGCCTTCTCTTCCTCAGGTTGAGCAATTCCAGGTCTCTCAGCCACTCCTCCTGTGGCAGATGCTGCAGCATGTTGATGCCCAGCACTGGAACACAGCACTCCGAGTGTGTCCTCACCAGTGCAGAGAGGGAGGATCACCTCTCTTGACCTGCTGCCAATGCTCTTCCTAACACAGCCCAGGTGCTGTTGAATGCAAAGGGGCATTTCTGACTCAAATTCAACATGGTGTCCACCAGGATCACAGATCTACAAAGCTGCTTTCCACCCGGGTGGCCCTCAGCCTGTGCTGGTGCATGGGGCTGGTCCCACCCAGGGGCAGAACTTGGCATTTCCTTTTGCTGAACTTCATGAGGTTGCTGTTGGCCCACTTCTCCAGCTTGTTGAGGGCCCTCTAAATAGCAGCACATCCATCTGGTCTATCAGCCACTCCTCCTGGCTTTGCATCACGTGCAGACTTGCTGAGGGTCCACTGTGGTCCGTCAACCTGATCATTAATGAAGATGTTAAACACTGTTGGCCCCAGTATAAATCCCTGGCATAAACCGCTAGTGACTGGCCTCCAGCTGCATTTCATGCCACTTATCACAACCCTTTAAGCCTGACATATTACACATACATTATTCTTTTCTCACCTAGATTCTGTATCACATGATTCTGCACTTTCATTTTTATATATTTTTATATATATATATTTATTTATATTTTAATTTTTTTCACATATATATATACACACACAAGTATGTGGCTGGTTTTAAAACTGCATATAGTTCTGATCATTTTAGAGTTACTCTTGTGTGCAAGCCTGTACAGGATCAGAACTTTAAAAATAACCTGTTTGGATCCAAACAAGAAATATGCATCTGACCTCAAAATGCCGGGCACCTCACAAACATAGCTGAGAATTATATATGTCAGGAAACTTAGAGGGAGAAAGATTAGAAATGGAAACTATGAATATTTAAATGTCTCCTTGGGTTTTTCTAATGTAAATTTCACTGAGGCCAATCTCTTCAGTCCATGTTTTTTTTAAACATTTCCATACCTCTCCAAGTATCTAAAGTATGTTAATGGCCAGCTTTTATGCAACATGAGCAAAACTACACTGTTTCAAGTCATCAGAGTTCTTGTTTTGAAAAAATGTCACCTTCCCAAGGTTTTGCACTTCTTTTTGTTGAGAAGTAAGGTCTCTTCCTGCATCTTTTCTGAACTAAAAAAGGAAGGGCAAAGGTGGATGATGAAACCTGCTGTGAAACATAGTTATATATGAGGAACCATGCATGTAATGTGTATTTTCGTAACGGTCCCAGCAGCAGCCAAACTTCCACTTCAGAAGAGCTAGCCTTTCACATTTCTTTTTTTCTACGGGGCGGGGGGGGAAGATTTCCAGCACTTCTGTGTTTGGTTTCCATATCATGCTTTTGCTGGAAATGTCCTCTTTCCATACAGTACCTCTGAGTCATGGCTCGATGGGAATGCTGACTATAATCTCCTCTTGACATTAACATGTTGCCGAGCGACTAAAGGATATTTCAAGCAGTGGAATTCATGTTCTGCCACATGTTTGGGCTGACAACCAGTTAAACCTTGCTAGAGAAATATTTTTCTATGCCGTTAGTTTTTATACCAAACAAGGTCTGTAGTAACTGGATGCCCCAATAGAGCAAAACTGTTTACAAGAAATAAATCACTCCTGGCATTAAGAAAACACCAGGCCCATGACTCGCAAGCACAGCATCATTCAGATCCTTATTTCTCATAAACCTAACCCCCAAACATGTGTATTCTCATACACTGTGACTTGCGCTTTGAGCTGTGGTCAGTGCATTTCCATAACCCTCTATTATCATGCTTACCTAATCTTGTAGCCATATTTAGCTGCAAATGCAGAAGACACCATTTCACTGCTCAAAAAGGAAAAAAAAAAAAAAAAAAATGCAGTTGAAGACCTGACACAAGGTAGGCATTTTATTTGCTTAATACAACCTTAATTCTAATGCAACACTCCCAGCGATGCATGAGGACCAAAATTTGGACCTGACCAAGGTGTGGCAAGTGCAACTGGTGTGCCTGAGTTTCAGGTCCTCTTTCTACCGACCTGCAGCGGATGTGAGTTATTACAACTTCTAGCTTGGTTTTCTGGTCTGGAGGTTTCTGAAATGCACCGTGACGTGCCAGATAAGCAGGACTTGTCTACCACTTGGAAGGCTATCAGACCTCAGTGCTGCAGATGAGCTTCTGAGTGGAGGAGGAGCGCAATCCCCTGGTGACTTGGAGGTTGGGTTTTCAGACAGATTTCAGAGCAGAAGGTGGTTGTTCCATTTCGTTTACGGAGCAGCACCCTCTGTTTTGCAAGCTGCAGAGGGCAGCTGACGAAAGCAGAGAGCACTGAGCAAACCGCTTGGAAGAAAAAAAGCAAACGGAGCCCAGCACCTTGCTTGCTTCCCTCTCCATCACAGCAAGATGCAAGCAGAGTGCCGAACCAGAACTGGAAGTCAACCTCAAAGCCACAAGATGACACCCCTGCAAGTGTCCATCTGTCTGACAGTGACTGGATACAACCGCAAGGCCATCTAGATCCCTCTACCTTGCAGTGCAAGATCAGACCCTACTAGAGAGGCTACAGAGATTGATACTCCTTGGAACATAATTTTTTCCAAGCTGCAAGTTTCTCATCTCTTCTCAGATAAAGCTGATAGTCAACCCTTTGCGTGATGCATGTAGTTGTTAGTTCCTCTTTTATAACGTAAGGGAAAGAGTGCTTGCATTTTGATGTCTGTAATCTCATCTCTCCAGGCAGCTATCTTTTAGCACCAGAGCCTGCTTCTTCCTCTCTTTCTGTACAACACGTAGCATAAGAAGACCTTGATTTTTGACTCAGACCTCTCATTTCCTCACCATGGAAAAGAAAAAAAACAAGTTATTTTGAGACTTTAAGTTCCCACGCTACAGAACCGCAAAATTTTTTTCTTATATTGGTAGTAAAATGGTATCAAAAGCAGATAACTACTGCTCAAACATAAAGTGTTTTACTTAAATTTTATAAGTTACATGGTTCATTGTTCTATGTGCATTACATCTGTTTTGAAAGATTTTGTCAAATATCTTAGTGGTTCTCAGCCCATTTTACTAACCCTGTGGATACCCACTGAAATCAACAAAAACAATTTTTCATAGCTTTTAATAGAAATAGTTATGAAAATTCTCACTTCTATGAACAAATTAACAAAAACATTTGTCAGCCAATCTCGAAAGTGTGTATGCAGAAATTTTGATTGCTATAGGGAAGGTGATTGACTAGATTTTAATATTTCTGGTTCTAAAAGCATGGCTTACATCCACATGAGAGACTATTTTCTGTATCATTTTCAGTTACTTAGTTAATTTTAAACTATTCGCTAGTTTTCACATCCTGGAAATGGCTCTTTAAAGACGTTCATTACCAGAGAGGCCAAAGGATCCTGCTCAGAACAGGAACAATTACAGAAAGAAAGTAAATGAGGTCAGGCCCCTTTCTCTGGTCCTGAGGGCAAATGGCACAGCATAGATCATGTCCATGTCTTCTTCTCCCTCATTCCCAAAAACCCCAATGGGTCATTGTCTGCACTGCTTGCCAGGAACACCATGCAGTAGCCAGCCAGTATGGACTGGGTGAGTCCTTATCGGCGCCCACCAAAAGTGTGCCGGAGAGCACATTTGATCATACGATCCTGTGCCTGGTGGGGTGGAGTTCAAATCAGCCCCATGGTACTAATGACCTTCTTTTCTCATCTTAATATTTTTTATGTACAGAATTTTAAGAAAGAATTTCTCCATCACACTTCCATTAAGCTGTACTTCTCTTTTTCCAAAAAAAATGACCAATATGATCTAATATTTGCAGTAATGTACAGCTGACACAAGCTGAGTTTGAATGCAGAGGTTTAGCAGGGGTTAGTTTCCAGCTTTTGGAGAGTTCTGTTTCTTTCTATTATTGAATAAAATATAATCCTAGAAAGATTATCCAGAGAGCCTCCTATTTTACACTTTGTCTATGGACAATCCCCGGTCCATCCCTGCATGCACCCAGAAAATTTCACTTTTGAGCCAATTAATGGAAGCAAAGGTGACTACTGCTGTCCCAGGCTCACTCCCATATATGCAGGAGCTGGGCTCCCTGTGTGTCCTGATTCCAGCTGGGATAGAGTTAATTTTCTCCCCAGTAGCTGGCCCATCGCTGTGTTTTGCATTGAGTATGAGAATAACGTTGATAACACAGGGATGGTTCAGCTGTTGCTCAGCAGTGCTCACCCGAAGTCAAGGGCTTTTCAGTTCCCCACGCTCTGCCAGCGAGGGGGGGCACAAGGAGCTGGGAGGGAGCAGAGCCAGGACAGCTGCCCCGAGCTGGCCAAAGGGATATTCCATAGCACAGAACATCACAGTCAGTATATAAAATGTTGGGTGGGATGGGCTGATCGCTGCTCAGGGACTGGCTGGACATCGCTAAGTGAGTGATGGGCAACTGTATTTGGCATCACTTGTTTGACTTTTTTTTTCCTTTGGGTTTTATCCCTCTCTCCTTCTCCCTTGTTTTCATTACAATTGTTGTTGTTGTTGTTATTATTATTATTATATTTTATTTCAATTATTAAATTGCTCTTATCTCAGCCCATGAGTTTTACCTTTTTCCTGATTCTTCTCCCCATCCCGCTGGGTGTCGGGGGGTACTCACTTGCCCGCTGGGGTTAAACCACGACACTGTGTGGGTGCAGGTTTCAGCTCAGTGGGCAGATTTCCAGGCTCTGTGGCAAGTGCAGCAGGTAGATCTCTTGAGATTCATGATGAGAAACTCTATGGATATCAAGTGCTTTAAGATGTCTTTGAAGTCTCAGCTGTGAATAATCACAACATTTCCACAAAATTGACATAAATCCTATGGTGATTATACTTGGTTCACCTTAACTGTGGAGTCAGGGGTACAAAGCTGTGGCATCAAGTGGCAAGTGTGCTCCTGAAATTGGATAGCCCACACTGTAATTTGTAAAACTGGACTGCACGTTTGGCCATTGGAAAAAATTGGAACAGCTTAACTTTGTGTCATCAGTCCTAATAATATTAATAACACTTTTTTCCTAAATGGTCATTTTTGCCAGTAATCCTCAAAGTATTTTACAAAGCTGACAAGTATAATTAACTCTAGTTTACAGGATAATAATCTGAGGCACAGAAAAGTGACATTTGTGGTATTAGGACTTGCACTCCAAATTTTGCATGCACTGCACACCAGATCGCTTTCCTGGTGAAGTTAAATCCACATTTTGGACTAGCAGTTTCTGAATTCATGTCTTTTTCTACCCCAGTGCCCTTTCAATATTGTATGTAAGATATTGGTCTATAAAGGACTTAGGCTGGTTGCTAAAAACCCCATTTTGTTGTTGTTGGAATATTGTTTTACTTCCAAAGCCCTGTAAGAAAAGAAAGCAGGTGAAAAGAAAGCAGGATAGCTTTTTGAATGCAGCAGGATCACTTGTGAGGTCAATTTGCCTTTTCTAAACTGCCCAGCTGTCCCAAGAACTGTTGTTCTTTAAAGATGATGAAATAGGAAAACACAGCACATTGGCATAAACCCCTTCAACAGATAAAGCAACAGAAGTAATTAGCAGGTATGAAACCCTCAGCCAGCTCTACTCTTCCTCTAAGCTCACGTGTCGCCTTCACCCTCTCACATAGCAGTAAGCAGGAACAGAGCCAGGCATACCGGGTTTAAAGGTTCAAACACTTCCTTGTCCCCTGTCCAACAAAGAAGACAGATGTCCACAATATTTCCAAAGCAAATTATAATGGAGCCAACCACAAGAATGTCCTGCCATTTCACAGTGGCTTGTACAAAGCTGGTCTCGCCGTTTTCCCAGCGGAGCGGAGCAGAAGAGTTGCAGCGTGCTGCACTTCAACCTCAGCCCTGTCAGCCCTTTCCAGCCTCAGGAATCTCAGGGTAATTTATGACCAGCTGCCCCTTTCCTCTGTGGCCATCTAGGTAATTAGCAGTGTACCGGAGCGGACTTGCTAAAGAGTGAGTGCCGTGCACTTTGGATCACCCTCCATCACGGATTCACAGATCTCTTGGCGCACTTGGTGCTGAGCCTGCGGGTGGACATGTCTTCTGCATGGCATCGCTCCATCTTTGGAGCACACACCACTGGAAATCCAGGACAACACCACTTTTTGTTCTTACTTCCTAACAGCTTGCCTTTCCCTAGAGTTTTTCAAGACATTTCTCTTGGCTTTGTTAAAAGTGGTTTCAGTTCAAACATCCCATTTTTAACAATATCCTTCATAGCACAGCTGTTGGGGGCAAGAGCCACGAAAGGTCTTGGGTGCTTAGCTTGACCTTGCTGCCCCTCTAAGATCCTGTGAAATGCAAATCCCTGCGTTACCTCCCACCTAACCTTGGAGATGCCTCCAAGGCACCATCAGCTGTATCCCCCACACGGGCCACAAATCCTGGCTAAATAGTGCTGCTAAATAGCCAACAGCCTAACCCAGGCTGCATCTCTAAATCCTTCTAATCCTCTTTGTAGTGTACACCTGTATCTACCCAGGAATATACTCACCAGTGGGGAGGAGAGGTGGTTAAGGAAACCCTAGCCTTCCTCTAACACCACTTGGTGTAGCATATACCCTCTGTGACAGCACTGGGAAGAAGCTGGCAAGAGCACAGTCCTTCACCCGTAGAAGAGCTGCATGAGCCCTTAGCTCTACTCTGCTATTCAGTGACACCGTCCTGTAGCATATACATGGCTTTCATATCCTGACCTATAGTAAAGGAAGCCTGTACTTCCTCCCACTATGACACTCTTTTTATAGCTCTTCATAACTTTGTAAATTTAAACATTTGGGCTGAAATTTTATAAATGCGGTTCACCTGACTCCAAAACAGAGCCCAAGAAAAAAAAAAAGCAAAAAAGCGCATTGTTTTACGGTATAAAACACAACAAAACCCAAATAGGTGTTTCATTAAAAAATTCTACTATCCCTCTTCTCTGGAGCAGAGATTTGGAATTCAGCAAGGGGCTTACCCTACTGTCAGAGACATGCCTTTTCCTGCGAAAACCTTCTCCGGTGAAATTACCCAGTGAAATTATCCTATGAAATGAGTCTTTGGGAACTCTGAGGTCGCACACACTCCACAGAGACTTTTTTTCAAGCTTAACAGCTTTGGAGTTTCCTCCAGCCCTGAGCCAAATATGAGTTTCCAGATAATTTGCTGCTCTTGGCTGTGGAAGGGGTGCGGGTAATGCTGGGGGAGCTGGGAGATGGGGGATGCCTCTCGTGTGCTCCCATTGCTCCTCCTGCTGGAGTCGAGCAGCATGAGGGATGCTGCTGGGGAGGGAGATGGGTACCGTGCTGTTGAGTGGGAGATGGGCATCAGCAGGGCAAGGGAAAAGACAGACTCTCAGATGCAGGTTTTGACCCGGTCACTGCTGCTGGGGTTGTCTGTTAAGGCTTTTCCCACAATTACTGGACTTAGCAATTTATATAGGTTTTAAATGAAAAATGAACTTTCTGGGCAAGTTTTACATGCTGTCAGCTGGAAGAAAAGAAGTAATTCTAATTACCAGGGGAGTTATAAGCACAAGTGTTCGCAGCACCAAGAGCAAGAATCACAGCAAGAAAGCAGATGGGGCCTCTTACACCACCCTTTAATCTCCCTGTAGCCCCCTACTCCGTTTTCCTACATCCTTACATGAGATAGGGCACCCTGAGTCTCTAAGCTTCTCTTTCACCCCCAAGACTACTGATACCAAGCATTGGATGAAATGAAGATTGTTTGGAAGAGCCAAGATGTGATCATTTCAATTGAAACATTATCATGGATCTTCTGCACATGGAAAGAAAACTGAGGTTGCAAAGGCTACCCAGACTGTGGCTTTTCTTAATTTCTTGCTTGCCTTTGTGACCTCAAGTTCTTGAAGCACAGAGAGATGTGTGCATGCATATTATGAAATATAATTTTTTCCCAGATAATTTGTGTCGATATTAACACAGACATCAGGCTGTCTAGTGTGAAAATACACAATATACTAGGTAAAAATGCAGTCAGAAACTGCCATTTTGCTATGGGTTGCAAAGCTGAGAGACACCACAAATAGGATAACAAGGAGAGTTTCATGAATCCAATTGCTCAACCACCTAATGCAGCTTTTTCAAAGTCTCAGTGGTGGATTCCTGTCTCTGGGCTCTCTTGTGGGCAAGGAAGTGTGAGGAGCCACAAATGACAGCATGTTCTTGGCAGCAGCATGCTGGCTTTACAAGTCTTGTAGGACTCTGGTACTTCAGGACCTTAGGTTTTCATTCACTGCAAAAGTAAAAAAGGCATGTGCCTGATTTTCTTTTTTTCTTTTTTTTTTTTTCCTGTCTCCTGCACTTCATGCACACCCTCCAGTTTGTATGTGTGTGAGTTTGAGAGTGAAAGAGGAAACAGACAGATTTATCTATTTCACACCACTTTTCAGTAATGTGATTAAATGGAAAATGAAGGGGAAAAAAAACCATCAAGCAATAGAAAAACATTTTTAGAAATGGAGACAGCAGACACAACTGAAAATAGGTGTCTGTGAGATGGCATCAAAGTTGACATGGACATATTTGAAATTTCTCAGCAAATATAGAAGGGAACAAAATTATTAACTGTAGTTGAGGCAGAGCGTGGTAGACAGCTGGATATTCACTTTGAATTTCACTACAGTGGTTTTCTAAGTACCTCTCACCAATAGAAGTACTCTATGTCTGAAGCCCTTTCTAATTGTAAGACAAAAGCTTTTATTTTGGGCACTGTGTGAGAAAGACTTGCCTGTTGAGATCCTTGGTCAAAAGGTGTTCAGAAATTGCTCCTGGTAAATGGGAGAGGACTAAACCACCGTTTCCTCACCACAAGAACAGCTCTTCGCTGTGCTGTGCGTGGCTGCTCTTTGAGATGCTGGGGAGAACAAGCTCCTCCAGAGCTGGAGAATACCAGAGCCTCCTCTACAGCTGGCTTAAACCAAGAAAACCAAGTTTAAAAAAAAATACTCAAAGTTCAAGGTGAAAATCCTATTCCTTTAACCATGTCTTCGAAGACAGTAACATATAACTGAACTTAAAATTTCTGTTGGGAGACAGAGGGATCCAAAACTCTACTTTGGTTCAGAATTTTTATGGGCTTAGATACACAAGGTGTACACAAAGAGCAAGGGAAGATAAACAAGAAGTAATGAGCTTAACATTCAATGAGAACAACTCAGGCTTGACAAGAAGACAAACTTTTTAAAGCTAAGGCAACATACCGCTTGGGAATTTGAGTTTTTCATCATGGGCTGTTTTTTAGAACAGGCAAACGTGTCAAGAACAACATGGATGACTTTGAGGTTTGTCTTCAATGTCTTCCTGAAGTCTTTTCCAGATTTACATTCCTCTAATTCTGAGATGTCACATGCACACGTGTAAAACTACATCAGGAAGACATTAGAAAGATTACAAAGCAGGCTTCAGAATGTTCATAAATCTAGACTTTACGCTTCTCTGTGTAACTTTCCCATCTTCAGCCCCTTGCACACACAGATCACGAGACAGCCAGCGGTCCTGTTGTCACCTATCTGCCACTTTCAGTAGTATCAGTAGCACTGGGGCTGGTTTATACATGGATATTTCACTCCTGAGACTTTTTTATGTCCTTTACTAATATGCATCACACGGACTTACAAGGAGGGACTCATCTTGTCCTGATTATCCATATTTTGGCCACAGACATCCTCCTGTGGTGAGCAGGCCTGCTTAGACACCCCACATCACCTGTCCCACCAGTGTGTCCAACACAGAGAACTATGAGGAGGACTTCAGAGTTGGGGATGTTGCTGCAGGATACAGCCTGGGATACAGAACTGCAAATACAGAACGCCCAGAATCTGGTGTGGGTAATGGCAGTGGGAATCTCCAAGCTGTCTGTCTTTGATAATACGTGAGCACCTGAAATTCAGATCCACATTGGAAAAGGAAGAACTACAGTAGCATGGTGTACAGACATGGGGGCTGAACATCAGGTCTCTTTCTTCTTCAGACCTAAGTGATGATCAAAGGGTAAAGTGACCTTTGCAATGCATTGTCAATGACTGGTCTGCTTCTGCTACCAAAACAGATTAATTTGTCCATCGGTCTCAGGCTCGTTTTGCTAGTTTTTATGGTGGGATGTGTTTAAGATCAGTTTTGGAGTAGGCACAAATGTAATCATGTCTCACCTCCTTGCTGCTACTGGTAAGACTAGAGATGTGTGAATGGTACAGACTGAAGAGATGCTATAGACCTTTTGCTGAGGTGGTCTTTGATTTGGGTCTCCTTCTGTAGAGCTTGGACAAAGACTATCAGTTCTACCATGAATGTGATTGCCTTGTGATGGGTCAAGAAGACCACATATGTCCATGACTTGTATGTGTAAGCACACAGCTTTGTTTGATTGTAACAAAAACGTCCTCCAAAATAGAAGAACTTTTAATTGCTTTTTCTAGCAAAAGAGGAATGAATGAGATTACAGAAACTAGGACGACTGCCCAGTTTGCTGGCAAAATCTTTGAAAGATTTAATCATGTATCAGTATTGTTTCAGCCAAAACAGTAAAGGTGCAATAGCAATTTTTGTATGTTTCTATAAGTTTTCTATATTTGTATGGGTGTGAAGGTTGTATCTATGGTTTCACAACCAGCTAGAATCTGCAATGCCTCAGAGGAACCACTTCGTCAAAGGGATGACTGCTTAGATGATTGGTTATAATCTGAGTCAATACTTCCCCAGATACAGAGATGAAGAAGACACTACAATAACAGTAAAAAATTTATGATTTCAAAATCAGTGGTTTAACTCCCCTTTCACATCTATTAGCTCCTTTTTTGCAGCTCCATTTTTACACTCAGCTCTGCTTCATTTGATGCAAACTTAATAGGCAACTCTTCCTTTTATTTTTCTGCTCGTCTTTGCTACATGTGCATTAATAGAGACAGGAGCCTCGAGGAAAAAAAATGTATGTGATGAGATAACTAAAGACTATCATAATTTCCAGTGCCAGAAGGCTATGTTTTGAAGTTGATTGACATCCTTAATTCTGGCATTTATCAGCTTTTAAGTGCTTGATTCTACAACTATAAAATGTTCTTTCAGGTTATTTGGATTATTTATTTATTTATTTATTTATAAATGTAATATCCTAGGTCTCAGAAAAAAACCCACTACCCCTTCCACCTGCATGGTTCATCAGGTGCCATCATGTTGACATTACCCTGGGTCAGGGGAAGGACTGGACTCAATTAATGTATACTATGGACCAAACACTATTAAAGCTAAAAGAGAAAGCAGCAGTGGGAGTAAAATGTCATCTACCAGAGCTAGGTAGAGGTGAGAAAACTTCACCAGCAATTTTCACAGACGTTTACTGACTTCAAAGGAATAATGAGCAATAGAAATGTTGGGAGTCATCCAGGCTTCAGTGGGCACAAAACCAGGGCTCATTCCTGCTTCCCTTCCTCTCTGACTTCTCCCAGTCTCTTCCCTGTTTCTGAATCCTTCTCCGCTAGACAGTCTCAAATACAGCTGCTCAACGCACAGCAGAAAAATAGCTGGTGTCAAATTATGCGTGTGGGCATTTAATGATTCTCTGGATAGATGGACTGAAGAGCAGCAAGACAGACCAGTAGATTAAAAGCTTCTGAATAGGTGGACTTGCACAAGCAGAGATACGCTTTTCTTCGACATGCTAAATATCCCATAAGAGATTTCATATTCTCACTGTGTTCAAAGACTGCTTTAAAAATATTTAGGGACACGTTATACTAAATTTACAAAATCTAGAGTCAGCACTTGTTCATACATATTAAAGCCCCATATAAACATGGGCACATTTGGCTCCATACTACAGATGTTACTGACTTTTTCTGTAGATGTTTTCTTTTTGGTCACTCGTGTGGTGGAGAAGATGATTTTCAAGAAGCACAGTAAGTAAATTCAGTAAGGCCCAAGGAAGTGGGTATTGTCATCTGTTAACTACCATGTTGAGCTTTGATGTTAGGAGAAGCCACAGCGCTCACCACACCGCCATGGTCAATTTTGGAGTGGTAATGTCTTCCTCCAGATGTCATTATGTCAACCACTGTAATAATGTGCTCTTTCTCTAGCTTTGAAGGGTTTTTTCCGATCAGTGTCTAGGATTTTATCGGAAGAGTCATGGACCTTAGGGGAACAACTGCCAAAATCTCATTGTGAAATTCTGCAGGATCAGATTACTGTGGTGGAGAGAGGGTGAGAGTCCGAGACAACTTTAGATAAATCTGTCTAACTCAGTTTATTTGATACAGGTTGTCTGATTGCACAAAGCCTTATTTCCTTGTCAATAAGAAAATATTGCTGCTTAATAGCAAGACGATTATATGGCTGTATTCCGCTCAGCAGAATGGACCTTGTAGCAAAATAACTTTGTTCCCTCAAGATAGTAATTTTCTACTCATATGAAGGTGCAGTGTAAAAAAATCTTTGTAAGAATGATGCTTTATGAACGACTAAATGTTCATCAACCTTTTATTCTTCAGATATCATGTACTGACAAGACATTATGGCTTGTACTCTAATGTACTCTAATAAAAATATCCTTTATTTCTTCAACCTCTTTATCCTTTGAGTAACTCCTTTTCTGTGGAAAGAAAGACTTTTGCAGGTCTGTTGCGGTTGTGAAATGAAAATTAGCTCACTTGGATCTTCACTGTGTCAATTCAAATATGATCCAGAGCTAGCCAAAACCCCTGTGTAGCATCCATTAGTATATTACTCTTACAGTGGGTCAAACAGGAAGATGTGAGGTGACCAGAAATTGAGTTTATGTATCCTATACCCCACTCCAGTGTCTCGACCACACCACCATCCTCTCTTAAATCAGTCACACTTGGGTTTGGTTATCTAAAATATCGTTGATGAGGTTTTGCATAAACAGAAAAGCACCAGCCTTGGGCTAAAAGTAGCAGTCAACTGGGCTTAATCCTAATGGATTCTGCATGCTTGAATTGGTATCAATGAGGGCAGGATTTGCCCTTCTGTTACTTGTCCTACCAAAGGATTTTGGTATGCAATGCTTGAGAGGTGTGGATAAGGGGAGAAAGATGGTCAAGGTATGGATTGGTGCAAGTCAGCTACTTGGTCTTTTTGTTAATTTTTTTTTCCAGGTGGTAAAATCTCGTGGTCGGTCATTCTTCAAATATATTGATCTTTCATCGACTTTTTTTTTAGGATAAGAATTGCATATGGTTAACAGCAATTCATGTGTAGCCACATGTCTCAGCCAAGACTGACATGAAACCCATATAAAGAGGTTCTCCTTGAACTCGGGTAACTGTGGTCTGTAGGTGGGGAGAAAGCTTGGCTTCCAGCCTAACTGCCTTCAGGAAACATACTCTGGCAAGCTAGGAGGAACAAACAATTTTTAATTCAAGAAATATTGGTAATTTGCACCTAAGAACTACCTGACAGATATTTTGCTGATATCTATTTGTAATAACCATAGAACAACAAAACTGATGTGCAAGTTTTCAAGGCAGAAATGTGAGATGCCGCAGACAGCTAACCAGATAGCTAAGACTGATACAATTTCAATTTATGGCAACATTGAAGGAATGCAAAAAAGTGATTCAATAAGTAAAGAATTTAGAAATTAGGTGTAATTGGGGCCACTCAGTAAGTTCAAATTAACCTGATTCTCTTTTGAAACAACACATTTGGTCTATAATAAAATCACCTGAGTTATATATATGAGGTATATAGGCTTTTCTAAGGTCAATTGACTGTGCTACCATTCTCCTTCAACCATAAGCATTGCACAGGCTCGATAGCACATATGTGAAATGGATCAAGAAATTATTAGCTAAGAGGTCTCAGAAATAGGAATGTCAACAGGAAATTAGTTCTGAATATGGTGCATCCACTGGGCTCCTACAGGGATTGGTATAATGTGTCATGTCACTCAGTGCTTTGATCACTGTTCTGAAAACAAGTATAAAAATGGCTGCTCATAAAATTTTCAGATTACACAGTTTTCCAGGTGACTAAGTAATAAATGAAGACAAAGGCCCAGTACCAAGTGATTTAGATTATTCAGTAACCTCATCCCAGTCAAACAAAAGGTGGTTTAGCAGATACACATGTAAGTAGAGCTCTAGAAATAAGTTGTGCAGACTGTTCACAAGATCTTCAGACCAGCAACCGATGCTCTTCTAGAAAATATGAGTAGTTACATTAAAATTGGGCTTTGGCCAGGCAAGATGTGACCCAGGACAGGGGTACTGAAGTAAACTGTAACAGTCTGTTATGTACAGTGGGTCAGACCGCATTATTTCAAAGTTTTCAGTTTTTGACCACAAGGACCAAGTTCACCTGACCACAAGTATACACTGAAAATACAGACCTCTGCATAGAAATAGTCACTCTCTTCATAGTCACCGAATCATAGAATCATGGAATGGTTTGGGTTGGAAGGGATCTTCAACAATCATCCAGACCAAACCCGTGCCATGGGCTGGGACATCTTCCACTAGATTAGATTGCTCAAAGCTCCATCCAGCCTGATCTTGAATGCTTCCAGGGCTGGGGCATCCATAACTTCTCTGGACTTCACTGTTCCAGTGTCTCGCCACCCTCATCATGAAAAAAATCTTCCTTATGTCCAATCTAAAGTTTAAAACCATTGACCCTCATCCTGTCACTACAGCCGCCGGTAAAAAGTCTTTCTCCACCTTTCTTATAAGCCCTCTTTATACACTGAAAGGACACAGTAAGGTCTCCCTGGAGCCTTCTCTTCTCCCAGCTGAACAACTCCAACTCTCAGTAGTCAATACGGAGAGATGCACTTTAAAGTCATGATACATCTTTTCCAAATACAGATAACAAAAATAAGCTAGACGAAAAAATCCCTTTTCTTCCTTCCTTTTTAGAAGATGCTTGGGTGATTATCCTTGATGTAGATATCCTCACTGTAGCTTTCTAAAGTTATACAAGATGAATCCAACCTCCAGTGACACCAAAGGAAACAAATTCCCTTGAAGTCAGGAGACATTAACATTTCTCATACTAAATGATACCTTCAGAACAGTGTATATGAGGAATGACTTAATTTGCTGTTAAAGAATCTCAAATTCAACTGACAACTTATTTTGGAAGATAGTCTGTGAAATTGTGAAAGGGCCCAGTGTTCAGAAACAGTTTGTCCCAGTTTCACAGTGCACTGTTTGAACTACAGACTGTGTACCCCTCAGGTGAGGTTTTCCTGATCAGTAGCCACCTTCAAAGTCTCATATTGCATTTATCTCCTGATATTGCAGATTGAGTGAAACAGTGTTCTCGTGGTGTTAATGCCATTAGTTTTCTATTAAAATCCATTCTTCAAAGAGAAATTCAACACTAACCTCAATGCATTCTGGCTGGTGGAGACTTCAGGGTGTCTTTATCACAAACTCAACCACATCTGTCCTTCAAGCAAGCCTACTGACATTTCCAATGATGAGGAAGGGAGAATGGCAGGCCTGCGCACCCCTACGTGTCTGGCTTGCCTCCCTGACGTGACATCATTGCTCATGCCCTACTCCAACATAATCGAGCGGGTCAGTGGTTATTCCAAGCTTCACCCATTCCAGATTCCACCCTTAACCCTCCAAAATGAGTCTTTTATAGTTAAATGATTCACTTATTAGGTAAAATAAACATGAAAATAATGTCAAATTAAAATAAAGCGAAGTAGCATGAAGTTAAATTCAGACTGACACTGAGCAAACAGTCTGGCTGGAATCATTATACCCTTTTGGAAACAGGCACGGATATCAGAGCATGGATCCAATTAGTTTCAGCTGGGAGGACCCTTCCTGTTCCTGGCTCCCTGAGCTTAAATCTCACAGTTTAGATGTTAATTTGGAGTTAGGGACAACTCTCCTGCAGTTGCCATCTACGTGAAAGCAAAAAACCTGCAAACTGTGATCTGAGGCCAAGACAACAAAAGAAAAGTATTGACAAGTATGTAATTTATCATTTGCAAAGATCTTTGAGACCTTGGTCATGTAAATGTTCAACAGGCCTTGGCTCCTATGAAAGCTTGGAGAGAAAGCCAAACCCAAGCCAGGTTCACCAAGTCCAAGCACTGGTCTTCACATCTGGAGACAACAGACAGGCCAATGAACACAGAAGAAAAACGAGTGGAAAGCGATGTGAAAGGGCTGCTCTGCAACCGCTTAAGAGAAGTGCTAGACCACTCTTTGAGGCTTGCTACTATTATTTGGGCTCCACAAGTGATTTAGATGCATTACCAGACCACTACTACAACCACTCATTGGCTTTCCTGCTACTGTCTCCTTACGTCAGTCCAGCAGATACAAAACGATATGCAAAGTGGTATGGAAGAGCAAGTAAGAAGTATGGAGTAAGCGTTTGGCTGTAGGCAACTTTCTGCCTTTCAGACATAAGCTCCCTTGTTGAAGTTGTGGTATCATATAGGGAAAACACAAACCTACAGAGTTAACTTGGTGATGTCACTTCAGGATCCACTTGCACACAGGGTCCGTCACTGCACACAGCTACTATTGGTGCCACTCAAATACAAACCCCAGAAGAGGAGGGAAGTACATTTTCCAGCTAAGATAAGCTTAGCTGAGCTCAGTGAGGAGAAGACTTCTTTCAGGCTCACTCAGAAGAGCAATTCTCAGCAGCGCTTGTAGACTTTAAACCACTATTGAAACCATATCCAGGGCATATGTAATACAAGGTATGTCCCTACTTGTCTGCAAACATACCACCACCCTGAGAACCGGCAGCGCTCCTCAACTGTATCGCAGTGGGTGACATTTTAATATCCTCACCTGACAGAATTCAGGAACATCTCAGCGGTTACCTGTCAAGAGGCAGCCATGAGCACCACAGATCAGATTTGTGCAGTTCTTGATTTTGCATGCAGTAAGAATCAAGAAGAGTGTCAGAATGTTATTTCAGATACTTGGCTCTTTATTTATACTTTTCGGTGGAAATATGGACATTAAATACATTTTTCTTTCAATTTCTTTGAAAAATATCAAAGCAAATGGAGTCATAGTATTTCTACTGGTACACCCATACTGTTCTTCTGAATTCTGTGTATTTGGTGGCAAGCAGTTGTCAGCTTGCTCTCTTTGCTACACCTTAAATCATCAATGCACATAAGGGCATTATATGTACACTTAAATTCCCTCTCAGCCCAATGAAAGCCATACATGTATTTTTAATTATCAAACTGTTGACTTTGAAAATTGGGCAACAGTGATTTAAAAAAAAAAAAAAAAATCAAAGCTGATATCACCATCTCTGCCAAGTGGAGTGATCCAATCAAAACTTGGCATAATCAAGTTGTATGAATTCTTCCAAGCGTTCATTACAATCTTTAAAACAATCATTCGTCCAAAAGGCTGATACAGTATCAGTCATCACTCCAAGGAAGCATTAACAGAATAGGTAAGAAAAGAAAAGGCAAAAGTAAAAAGCTCTTATTAAAAATCATGTGAGTTGGGCAAGGAATGCCTTACCTTTGTTTTTGTTATACTTGCTTCTCAAATATGACAGCCCACGTGGTCTATTTTTGCATGTCATTTGTGTAGGTTGAATATTCTCTGGATGGGGGCAGCAACCTTCCTGCAGAACACTTTACATCCTGGCTGTGTCACAGGGCTATGACCACACAAATAAAGGCCACGTCTACATTATTCCTGAGAAAATACAACCAGCAAGGTGGCCTCTCTGTAGAATTTCTCCCTTACTGCCCCAGGGAGGGTGAAGATCTCTGCCAGCATCTGGTAGCTCCATGTCAAAACCACAAGCACAAATGAAAAAAAGGTAGGAGTTATCCCTGGTTGGGGAGAACCTCTGCAGGCTCCACCACTACAAGGGAAAGGCATCCTTCGTGCCAGTCATCCCCCCCACACCTCAGCGTGCCTTTCTGCAAGACCAGCCACCTTCCCAGAGTGCCCTTTGGTGGCAGCTTGGCCCTGTGGTTAATATGGCCACTGCTGCTGACAGAAGTGAGCCTCAACCTACCCATACACCCCAAGCAGAGCCAGCAGCCTGGGTCTTACCCCAGAACACTAATGGCCACTTGCAACTTCCTTGATTTCTCCAAGACACCCTTCTCCTGCCCCACCAGTCTGTCATGGCGGTCAGCCCCTGGCACAATCCACTGCGATCCCCCTGTCCTCTCTCCACAGACTCCGCGGACCAAAACACCCCATATCACAAAGGCGTTGTAACAACATAGTGAGCCTGTTGTTGCCAATAAACCAACGGCAAGTGCCCACCTACATATTAAAAGAAAAGTTTCTGTGGGCTTGTGCACATAAACACCTTGTTTACTTCACTAGGAAAGAGAGACGGCCTGAGTGAACTGCAGGCCCCAGAACCGCTGCTGTTGATGACTAGAGCCAGGGCGTTACGTCCAAGACTGCACACTGAGCCCAGTTTGATCCACTCATATCTTCAAAACCAGAAAGCGAGGCACAGGACTAAAGGCCACTGTGCTTTAGGACATCTCTGCCCCGTTCACTGTCGCTGTCATTGGAATGAAACCTGCAGAGCCTGACCTCTTGAAATTTCATGGGAGTAACTACTTGCTCTCCTACATGATCCGTTTCTTCCAACCAAGGGAGATTACAAGCACAGCTGGGAATAATGACCAATGTCCCTCACCAGTGTGGGCCAAGGTGAGAGTGCAATCATTCACCACTATTTGTCCTCTGTGGAACTACAAATCTTCCTGTGATTCTCTGATTTCTACCCTTAAAAAATACCGAAGAGAGGCTGCAAAGAGCACTCGCCTTTCCCTAGTACATAAGAGCATGTAGAGTTTATAAACTGATGGGCTCGGGGAACTGGTACTGTAATGCATACAAAGTATCATAGAGTAGGAATAGTGAGCACAGCAGTGGCTCCCAAACCCATCTCTCAATAGCTTTCAGGCAGCCCTTTGGACTCAGCAGGTGTGAAGTGTAACTAATAAATCCTTGGAGAAATGTTGAAAAACTAAGAGAAAGTATTTGTTCACTGCAAGCCCAATGCCAACATTTTATTAGGTTTCAGAGGAGAAACCTGGGAATATTGTGTGGTGTAGAAGATTCAGCATCTTGGCACAAGATTAAAATCCTACCCGAAGGAGGTTTTTAAACAGAAGGTATTTAGCAAGGAAACGACTGATGATTGAAGGGATTGCCTTCATGGTCCCTTAATGATGGATGGTCTAAGGACATTCACCCTAGGAGCTGATGGTGAAGGCTGTAGTCTGGCTCCTATCAACCCAGATGTACAAGTTTATATAAGCAAATCAATATCCTCTACATGATCCCTCTCCTCCATTTGTATCTCACAACATTGGACCAACTTCACAGTCAGCTTCATTTTGTTCAGAACAAATATTGCCAGTCACTATTTTATACAACGCAGCATTTCATCTATTTTAGTACTGGGAATGCTGCACAATTAAACACATAAGACCTATTTTCAGTGGCAAGATATTGCAAGCTGGTTGAGCAGACACCACGGAAGTTGATGGCAACGCTCTCATCAATCTCACAGAAATCAGAGAAAGGCTAATAAGAAATGGTTCTGGAAACACCACCTTGAAGACACCCACGAGGAAAAAATTCCTCGTCTTGATCCCAGTAATGCATTTCCATAGTTTTCCCTGGTGCAAGGCAAGAGGTTGTATCTCCTGATGTCTGCTTTACAACGTGAGATCATGGCCACTCCGGCTCCTTCAATGTTATAAACAGGGCAGTCCCAGCGCAGTGGCTACTGTTTTGTATATTAAATTGTTGGGGAAGCGGTATCGATAAACAGCTGCAGAGGCAAATTAGTACTGTTTACTGTCAAATTAACAAGGAAAGTGATACTTTCTGCTCTTTGTTTATAACTCGGCACAGTTGGCCCTGGCACCAGAAAGTCTAAATGAGAACGGACAGCTCCTGATGGTAGATGCTCTCCTAGATCAAACAGAAGGCAAATTTTGTTTGTCTTATAAAATAAACAGTATCTTTTCAGGTTCATGTGCTCAGAATAACAGCTATTCAGTTGCACCAGCTGTTTTTTATTTCACTGCTAATTGTATGTCTCATTCCTCAACTGACTTGCAGGTCATTGTTTGCTTGCTGATGTTCGCCCAGGGAAAGGGAACAGGAGTCCAGCGCACATGTGTGTGCCTGAGATAGAAGACCAGGGAGATGTTTAAATTCCTGGGTGAAAGTTGTAGGCTTCTGTTTTACCGAGCTTTAGAAGATATGCCCTGGCCTTTCAGCACACTCCCTGAGCTTTGCTCTTGGAGAGATGGTAGGAAAGGGATGCCAAACACTTGCAACAGTTACAATACTGTGCCTACAGTGAGGTTGTTTTACCCTCCAAAATGCTTCAAAAAATCTATGAATAGCCTAAAGAAATCTTCTGAGCTTTTCAGTCAAAATACAAATTTTGAACAGGACTGAATCTCTGCTTTTATTAAAATGCCTACTTTAATAGGGACAACTTAATTTATCCCAACTGAGCCTCATTTTTAGGTGTGGTCTAGGCTGCTTGCATCAGGAAAATGTTATCTCTGCACACTGTGCTTCTTACCATTCACTCACTCTTCTGACTTTTCTTCCTTCACCTCTCCATTCATTAAAATTTCTCTTATAATCACTTATTTCCTAAAACCCCGTGCACTCAGACAGAAATAGAGAAAGGCTGTCACCGCACAACAAAATAAAAAAACCCAAACAACTGGTTACACAAACTGTGCACGAGCTTTGCTCGTGATGATTTCCCCCTAATTTTACACAATCTGCATTATTGCCACTTCAAGACAGAGTTTTAAAGACACTTGATGTTGGTGTGTCTTTCTGCTTGAAGCCAATAATAATTTTACCTTGTATTTACAAGAGTATAGTTAGGGGAGCCATGTGGAGAGCTTTCCAGACCTATACTTCTTATCAGAGAAAGTAAATACAGAGACTATCATAGTTCACTGTTTGCATTCTTTGTGAAATGCTCAGAAACTGTTAATGAGGGTGTCATAAATACTTGGATGCATTAAACCCAAAAGTCAGCTCTTCTCCATCTCCAGTTAAAAGGCTTTTGTGGTGATATCATGTTGATAAGAACTTTGAAATGTTATAAATAGGTAGCTATGATCTCTAAAGAATGTGTTTGAGGTCATTCTAATTCATCCATTGTTGCAGCACTACAAAACTAGCCGGCTGCAACAAGGCTTTCCCACACAAGCCTCCAGAAGTTCATCTACTGTCCGTGCTGTTTCTGCATCCTCTTCAGGCCAGTCCACCCTGCTGCTTGCCTCTGCTGCATCCAGATTCTTCCTTCTCCGGGCTCCTCTTCCAGCCAGGCCTCCTCTCATCTGGGCCCCCTTCTTCTCTCAACTTCTCTGGGGGCCTCTCCTCCTCTCTTCACCCAGTGCTCCTCTCTTCACCCAGTGCTCCTTCTCTTCTAGCTTCCTCAGTGCTATTTAGCTACTTAGCAGGAACAAGCCACAGCTGTACATTATCCACATCAGCCAACCCACTGCCCCTGAAGCAAGCCCACAACTGTGTATTATCAATGTTAATCAACCCATTTTCATTCCTTTACAGAATGAGAGCATTTCCACTGAGTTCAAAGACAGTGACTGATAAAAAAATAAGCCAAGATAAGGGAGAATGTCAATGTCACTGGACAAGGGTGACGCAGAAGAAGCACCTTCAGACAGCTCCATCCTCTGAACAGCACTGATCAGCACCTTTAAAAGTCAGTTCTTCTTTCAAGTGTCCACAGCAATGCACTAAAACCTAGTGAAAAATAAACCATTAGGTATATTCGAAACATAAAGATATGTTTCTTCCACCAGTGCTCCTCCTCTTCTGAGCTTCTCAGGGCTATTTAGCTACTTAGCAGAAACAAGCCACAGGTGTACATTATCCACATCAGCCAACCCACCACCCCAGAAGCAAGCCCACAACTGTATGTTATCAATGTTGATTAACCCTCTACAATCCACCTCAAGAAAAAATTAATTGCAGGCAACTTTTGCAGGTTACCTAGTTTGGTGGACAGTTATAACAGTGAGAGTTGGTCATTCCTCCAGAGTGACTTGGTAGCTTACAGATGAGTATTACACTTGGGAGTCTACACATAAATGGTTTATTTATAAGTTATCCATGGAGGGTGGGACAAATCGTGCCCGAAGTGTTTTCAGGACACATTTACATGTGTGCTGGGCACCCAGACCCCTGTTTTAGTCAGTGGGGATTTAATCCCAACAGTCAGTGGGGTTCATCTTGCCGTAGACACCTACATCTGGCCAGAAGACCTTTGCCCATGGTTCCACTAACTGTACCAATAAGATTTTAACTATAATGGGAGTCAAGACAGATAGTTCACAGGTAGATGTATACATCTATAAACACCTGAAGTTATGAATTAAGGTGGCATCTAAGTTACTTGCCTAGGTTCCCTGTATAAATGATGGAGAGGAGTGTTTCTTCCTCCACCCTAAGACAACCGCATAATAACAGGTGGGATGTCATATTACGTTAACTTCTAAGGAACCCTAGATGAGTGATTTAAGCTATCTACACAGCTCTAGAGGACTGAAATTCAGTGGGGGGAGTTGGGGGGAGAGAAAGAGAAAGAGGAAGAGAAAGAGAGAAGAAGGGAAGAGAGAAAGAAAGAAAGAAAAAAAAGGAAAGAAGAAAGAGAAGAGTGATTTCTCTTTTTCATTAGAAAATAGCATGATGTATTGAGAAATCATACGGTCATCTTTACTGGCATTTTTAAAGAACAAATCCTAACTTGCTATAAGGCAAGTTATCAAATCAGGATCCCACCAACTGATCTTTTTGCTGTGCTTTCATCTGGATGTTTAATGATATACTTCTGATCCAAAAGCCTCTGTGATATTGTTCCTTCAGTATGACACTTCACAAATGGCCAAACTTCAGACATTAGTGAAGCCATTTCTGAACAATTCTGGACATTTGCAGGCTGTGGAAAATGGCATCAGAATAACACAGCAGCAAAAGGTGCCCAAGTAAAATACAACATAGTTCTGCTAAACCCTAAACATGGTGGCTACTTTATTTAACAGTATTTTTGTTGTGTGATGCCAACTAATGCAGGGCAACTTTAAAGCCAAAGAGGGTAAAGGAAATCACATTTCACAAATCTGTGTCAGACCCTTTCAAAAGACAACTAGGAATGTAGCAAAAGTGATCAAAGGCAAAAAAGCCTGCCAGGCTTTATTTACTCTCTACTTTCTGTCTGTTGGGGATTGACGTTTTTTATATTTTTATTTCTCTTTTAAAACAATAGTTTAGACAAATGTGTCTAGACTGATGGTAGAGCAAATGTGACATTAATTATGGATTCTTACACAGTGGCTCAGTGTATGTGGGCAGTTGCCAGTTCCCAGGGAAAAAAAAATTGCCAGTCTGCCAAACTGGAAATAGTTGCTCATCTTACCATGGTCACGTATCTGAGTGTGACTGGTATCAGATGCTCCAGAAGAGGTTGCTGGCATATTGAAGTGGACAACTGTAGGGTAGAAGCACTGGAAAGGTCCTGCTGCATTTCCAGAAAAAAGCGTTGATGGATAGGAGCCTACGAGGAGATTTGCTTTCCCAGGTCTGCAGAAGATACTTCAGATCTGGTCACATGCCAGCTGAAAGCTAATTTGGCTTGAAGAAAGTTTTCTGCAGATGTGGTGAGGCTGTTTCTGCACCCTAACCTAGCCCATTTAGTGGCACCCCAGGCCTGATTTGCTCAGGCTTGTTCGCACAACAGTGGGTACCCAGAAAGTAGGCAGTATGGCAGATCCTTTAGAACAGTGTTAAAACATCTTCCTTGCTGGGAACATCTTCCATCCTGGGAAGACTTCTGTGTTATTCTGGTTCCATTACATTGGTGGCTCCAAATAAATGTGTTATCAGCTAAGAAACTAATGCCTTTCCCATCAGAGTTGCTTCCAGTTGATGGCTCTGATATTCCAGCAAAAATTCTCATTATTAATTCTAAAGTGAAATCCTTGTGTTTTGCACTGTTGAATATCATCCTGTTTCCGCTTTTTTTACCCTCAGGACATCAGTTCTCCCTGCACAATACCCCAGTCCTTCTCTCTGTGTCCTCAGCAATTCTCAACAGCCTTGTGCTAAAGTGACTAATGACCATATTAAACATGCTCATTCTTAAGAAATGGTTAATAACATAGTTCTTGAAAAAACTCTTCTAGTCACCTCCTTCCAGCCAAATACAGAATACCCTTTATCACATGTATTTTTGCTTGCTATAGGCTTGATTCCTTACACATCTTCCAGTTAACTTGTATTTGATCACTGATGAGCTACCATATATTCTGATGACTTGTGGGGCTTTTGGAGGGCAGAGCAAGATATAAATACACTGCAATAACAGGGCAATGCCACAGTGTAGAACACACCGCTGACTGTACCCTTCTCCATTTATACATGAAAATCTGTATCGTACTAGTGTCCCAGACTGGGTTGTCAGCTGCTGCACAAGTTTGCTGCACAAGTTTATAGGTAACGACTTTAGCAAGAAAAGTACTTTTTAATGTTAGGGTCCATGGCTGAACCTAAAAAAAAATCAAAAACTTAAAAAAAAAAAAAAAAAAGAAAGAAGGCAAATAGTTTCGTCTTTTAATAGACTCAGCAGTATAATTTTTAGAACTTTCCAGTGACACAACCTGTTATTGGTTTGTCCATATTAAAAACTTCCTGGCTTTATTTTTAATTAAAAATAGCTCTGATTGGCAGAAGTGCTGAAGGCTGTAACCTTATGGTTATCCACAAAACTAGAATAACAAGGGCAACGGGGCAACCTCTCCTCACCCTGTCTCTTCACGCTGTCTCTGTTCTCCCAGAGGGTCTAACTCTTCCCACTTAGTCTAGGGCTGTTTTGCTGAGTCTGACACCAAAACTGTGGAGCTGAATTTCCTGTAGGGATGCCAGGGACAAAACCAGAGTCAATGCGTAGCCACAAAAAAAAAATCCCTTAAAACTTAACACTCAGAAAAATGACTCAGACCATCTGAGGAAGCCAAATCCTACAGATAACTACTCTCTGTAGCATTCAAACTAGGGTGAAAGAGGTGGGTGAAAACTCCTGCCCTGTTATTAAAAAAGCAATTTCCCTGAATTCTCCCTGAACTGAATTCTCCATTGCCTTGAGTGATCCGCTGGTGAAAGCGCGGCAGTCAGCTCTGCTGGTGCCAGAACCACAGGCACTAGGCACTGCTAGAGCATCGTGCACTCTCTCTGGAGGCAAAACACCTTCTGAAAGTTTCTGTTTCCCACTTTTTTGGGGGTTGTGACTATGGAGCCACTGACAGTAAAGAGGGTGGGGATGGACCGTATGCTTCTCTGCTGCTCCTGATCCATCAAGGATCTGGGCCAAATTGTTACGGCATTTATACAGAAGTCTTTAACGCTCCATTTAATGGCCAAAAGGCAACCAGTCCATTTGCATGTAGTGTGGCTGTGTCCTCCTGAGATGAATGAATGACTCGGACATGTTTTGACTCTTTTCACTGGTGTAAGTAGGCAAGGCAGGTAGAAAGAACTGGAAAACCAGGAGTCCAACAGACACGCCAGTGGGAATGCCAGCTCTTGTGGTCTGTATCACCTCCACCTTAGCCTCCACCTAACAGCTATCGTTCAATGAACTTTCTGCCTCCTCAGCTCTGTCACATCCCCAGGTATGAACTGGTGTTGCTGGTGTTTGCATGAAGATGCCAGACTGAGAGTAGAAGGGTAGAGTAGTGATCCCCTAACAGAGGGACAGGGTGGGCAGCTGGGAACGATTGTGCCTGGACCCGTCACTGCCAATTCCACCAGCACTGTTCGTTGAACTCCTGCCTCCCCGTGCTTCCCTTTTTTTCATGTGGTTTGGCTTTCAAGGCAGAACATGTTTATTCAAATCAACTCCCTGATACCAGGAGGGTGAAAAAAATATCCCTTTTAACTCAGACCTTGCCAATGGTATGTTTTCTTTCTACAAGAAGAAAGCAGACCTTGAAAGAACTGCTCCCAGCAAAGATGTACCCTGAAGAGAAACTTTTACAGCTACAACACACAGAGGAAACTGGAGAACTCTTGAAATTGTACATCAAGAAGGGGTTTCTAAAGGGCAATTCAAAATGAGGGCTTATTTTACACAAACCAGTCCAACAAGCATTGCCATACCTGCCAAACTAAGTGACTACAAATGGTAACAGCAGCAGGAGCGGAGACAAGGGGGAGATGAGGTAGCATATGGGGTTGGGGCATTTGTTCCCAGCATGAACATCAAATCATGATTCTTGTTTTCGTCAAAACATACAGAGAAAACCAAGATGTAGAAACTTCCTTTGGAGAGTCTATGGTGCAAAGTCACTAAGTTCATTAAGAATATTTATTTCATAAAACACAGGCAAACATGCCTAATGCGGGAGGAACTATCAACATGGGTAGAGCAAGATCAGTGTGTAAGATCGCCAAGTGACAGTGAAAGACTCCGAATGACATTTCGGGCTTCCTAAGCCACAAAGTCCCTAAGATTTTTCTCCACATTTGGACTAGCTGACACCTTTGACATTGTCCACGTCTCAA
The DNA here is from genome assembly GCA_035590275.1 of Ibycter americanus. Taxonomy (NCBI): domain Eukaryota; kingdom Metazoa; phylum Chordata; class Aves; order Falconiformes; family Falconidae; genus Ibycter; species Ibycter americanus. The sequence continues at coordinate 78,041,067 of JAVJGI010000062.1, forward strand.
ATTTTTTAAAACTTTCTGGAAGAATATTCACTTTCCATTATATCTTGGGCAAAGAAAAATACCTCTTCCTCAACTGAATCCATAAGTGACAAAAGTGCATGAATTGTGGAAACAAATTAACTGCTTTGCTGTTCCCACTGTGCACAGGTGTACTAGTTTACTTAAACTTGTTCAGCTTCTGCCAGTAGTCAAACCCTTAACACCAGTCCACCACAGGAGACCAGCGACTTTTGACCTGCTTCCATTTACAAGACGTATCTTTAAACACAGTCTAAATTTAAGTAGGTGGTGTTGTCCCATGGGTAACTCGTTAGTGAAGAAGCTGGAGATATACTCTAGATATTCTGTATTCTAGTACTTGTCAATGTCTCTCTGTGCCTCAGTTTCCTTACCCTTAAAAGAACATTAATATATCCTGAAGTACTATTGATATGAGGTAATACAGTAAAAATAACCAGTCCTGTTTCTTTAGGAAATTCTAAACTAGAAGTGATATACAAGTAAAAATGCATGTAAGTCTAATTTTAGTTTTCAAGAATGCCCCAAAACACTAAAGCTCTGAAAAACCAATGACTTGGAATTGCTCAAAAGGGAATTAAAGAAAACCATTTTCTTCTTTTTCCTCTGATTTTTAACCATTTTTCAGCCTTTTAAAATTTTCTAGTAATTTTCCTGTTCTTGTTCATTTCTGTTTCTTTGTGTTGAATAATGCCTGTGTGTTGGGTTGAGTTGTTTTGTCTTGTTTTGTTTTTCCCTTTCTAGTATTTTTTTGTTGAATTGGTCACTTCTCATGGGAAGTGTTGATCTTTCCCTATCCTCACTGTGATAAGAAATGGCTATAAGACCACTGAAAACAGGCATTTTTCCTATTTTTTTTTTTTCATAATTGGACGTTTGGAACAGGAAAATCCTTTAGAATAAATAGGATGCAACCTCAGAAGAGGTTTTTTGTATTGTACTAAAATTTGATTTCTTCATGTGGGCTGGTCTGAGGCTGTTGCAATGAATTATATGTTCCCAGCATCCAAAGATTTTGAACGCTTACTGCCAAATCCCAGGAGTTACTATGAATAGTAAGCTTTTGACTACTCCCTGCCCCGTAAATGATTTTTTCTGATACAGAATGGGCTCATACTTGGCTTGGGCAACATAGGTGCAAGACTGCACATTCATGAAATACACGTGTTCCCCATGAAAACACAGGCCAAGATGCCAAAGAGAAAGGAGAGGTGGGAACACTTGATAGGCTGTCAGAGGAAAAAGAACACAACAAAATGAACCTGCTGAATGGGGAGCCCTAGGCGAGGAAGATATGTAAGCCCGTGTGCGGGATCTCACCAGCATCAATGGGATATTCACGGCCCAGGTTCCAGTCCCACTGACACCCTTGGAGATCCTACCCATTCCCTTCTGTGGTGCTGGATTCCTGGTCCCCCTCCTTCTGTCCCAGCCTTGCAGCTCTTGCCCCAGGCCTTCTTCACTGACCCTTTGCTGAGCTAATTCAGCTCATTAAAGTGACAAAAGTTGTATCCAACAAAAAAAGTGTGGAAGTGTACAATTCCGTGTTGTTTTACAGAGGACACTCAGCTCACATGGGGCCGGACACACAACAGAGCCAGCCCAGTGGAGGTGCAGGACAGCAGAACCCTGGTGTTCAGGGTTCCCACAGCAACATCTTCCAGAAATCTGCCTCTAGATGCTTATGATGGATAAATATCTAAATATTTTACTTTATTTTGAACATAAACACCCAGACTGCATCTATACTAATACATCAAACATGGGAGCAACTCTTTGCTGCATGTCCATGTCCACGGTGTTAAAGACTCTCCCAAAAGTGGTCAGCTGCATCAGAACTGCTACTGGGAACTGTTCCCCTTCTCTGCTAACTCCCAGTTTGCAACTGGGCCCTGCTGGGATCAAGCCAGAAGCATGCTGGGGAAAATTCAGGCAATTTAATAGCAGAGAACAGCCAAGTGGCTGTACCTGAAAATGCTCCTTGGCACTGTTTAAACTGTCAGCATAGGTGAAGACACGGTGTCTCTGGTAAAAAACAAAACAAAACAATAACAAAACCAAACCAAACCACCTGATAGCAGCAGTAACAACAAAGATCAACCAAAGTAGTCAAAACCACTATTACTCTCCCAAGACACTACATCCTCCATTCAGATTTTGCTTTCAGACCCCCTCCTAACAAGATGCCTTGAGTCAACCAGGTATTTACTTACTCATCTATTTTAAATTTATGCCAGGGTTGAGTAACCAGGCTTTCACTGATTTCCTTCCTTTCCTGAGAGTTTTGTTCCTTCCCCCTGCCTCCTCTTCTCTGCCTCAGATGATGACCCCATCATATAAATGTTTCCCAAACACTCCCAGAACGTGGATCTCAAGTTGTTACTTCTTCAGAACAGGGCTCAGGACTCATTTTTAATGCATATCCAGAGGGTGGAGGAAAGAGAGAGGAGGGGAAACATACAGAGTGAATTTATTTCTTTTTTTGCACTCGAACAAATCCAGATTAATTCCAGTTGTGCTGATGAAAGAGAATCTGTCTCTGTGCTGCCCAGCAGGGATCTTGTAGGCTACAGAAAATTCCCCTCCTTGGTTGTAGACCAACACAACCTTACGGCACACAGGGCTCTCCCTTCACAAGCCTCGCCTGGCTCAGCCCCGGTTTGCAGAGATGTCAGTAAGAGCTTTTCTCCTGACTCCAGTGGGGGCTGTCTACAGCTCTTGCCTGGTTTGCTTCCTACTCATCACATTTTGCTGGCAGCAACCTTTACTGTCGGAGGGACAAATGTGTTCTCAGTTACATATCTCCTAATCGCTGAGTTAGGGCGCTGCAATGAGAGCAGACTTTCTGGGGCTGGAGCAGAATTTCTCCCTTTCAGAGGGGTGGTTCAGTGAATGCAACCACAGAAAATCTTGGGGGTTGGTTATAGGAGCTGCTGATTCCCCAGTCCAGCAAAGCCTGCAAGCCCAGTGCTTCAGTTCAGGACACCCATAGTCCCATCCATCTCCACATGAGATTATTCTCGCTGGACTTCACCCATCATAAAGCTAAATGCATGGTCTGAGATGGTCCTCTGGAAAAGAAGGTGGTTGCTCCCACCCTAAGAGATGCATCTACAACCAGCAAGGTAAACGGCTTTGTGGACGTGCTCATGTCACATTACTGATGGCAGAGCCACCTTGGTCTGAGGTAGTCAGTGTTAGAAGACAAGCCCACCTGAAGGGTTTGGTGTGAGCCTCTGACTTTGGAGGTCACAGCAAGGTGGACGGGGCTCTGCAGAGGCAGCAAGCAGCCCTTACTGATACAGCAGTTCGTGAAAATAAATGAAAATCTCAGTTCCCTCCACCTCTGCATCGCCATCAATTCATTGATCCTCATGGTTCAGAACAGTATAAATAAATAAGCAGACCTGTGATTCACAGCAGCCAGGTTTCTAAGAGGGTTTTACGCCTTTATGAGTGAAGCTTTTTGCAGAGCAGGGTACCAGTGTCCCAGTGGGAGGCACCCAGTGTTGTTGCCTGAATTAATTGGAAAACCTGGCCCAGCCTGTAGACACTGAATGGGAAGAAATCCAGCTCCTCACCCTTTAGAAAACCTGGCCCCTTGCATTTCAGTTTCTTGTTTACATCCTCCACAGCTGTCACCTCTTGCAGTCCTGCAAGGAGTCAGCAGCAATTCAGTGCTATAAAACAGTAAATAAAGAAACACAGAGAATTGCAAAGAGAGCACCAGCAGGCCTGACTTCCACAGCTCATCTTCCCAGGTACTGCAGACACAGCATGAATTTGTAGCTCTCTGGGGCCCAGCACTTGCTGTTCACAGAGGTGGTGCAACCACCTGTTTCCCCCAACCGCTGCATAAGAGCAACCTACAGGCCCACGAGGTTTTTGCTACAAACTGCAATCGCTGGTTAGTACAGCTCCAGGCTGTCCTTCTGTGAGAAGCCACAAAACTCCTCCAGTGCCCTGATGCAATGATGCCAAATGCCAGGAAGAGGCTGACCGCTGGGTACCACCACCAGGACAGGGCGCAGCTGGAGAGGCAGCTGCAGAAACACAGCTTGAACTCAGGTGGGGTTGGACACATGAGGTCAGATGTCCGGTCTGAACCAGGACGTGGTTTCTCTCTGCCTAGAGAGCATGTGGGCATGTACTGCATTTGAGTGACCGAGCAGATGCTTAAAATAAGGAGAAAACACTTCAAAAATGTCATCTCCTCCACTGCCTTTGGTGCCCACAACTATGTCTGCACAAATATGTCAGGGGTATCAGGAATTTTATAATGATACTCCCTCACCCATGGTTCCAGTTGAAACCACTGTAATAACCAAAACATACAGAGCACATCACTGGCACCAGAGGCTATAATTTTCTCTGAGCAGAAATATTACCAAAAAAAAAAAAAAAAAAAAAAAGAAAAAAAAAAAGAAAAAGGCAGGATTTCATCCAATTTAGGAAGAAATCTATGCAGATCTTTCCTTTCATTAAACTTCTCAACTATTATTAAAGGAAAGTCAGTAGCCAAAAATTCTTTGATGATGACATTGAATCATTTGATGATAGAGTGTTTTGGGAAAGGCTACAGATGCAGATCAGTGGTAAAACCCTGAGTCCCAGGAAGACTAATCCTTCAAATGTCACAATACTTTCCCTTTTGCAGGGGAACACTTTTAACTCTCTTTTTCAAGTGAGCTCTATACTTTCTCTTAAATACTTTGGTTTTGCAGCTATGAGGAAAATAGTATGTGATGCCTTTTCTTCTGAAGCTGCAGAAGATCTTGACTGATGGCAAAGAGAAAGCGGGTACCAAGGCAAGAAAACTTGGTGCTGCAGAATATGAAACGTGCAATGCTCAAGCATACTGAGAATACAGGTTTTGTTTTCTTATTTTCCTGTTTAAGACATTTCATAAAATGAGAAGGAAAACATGGGCTACATAGTGAACAATTAATCCCTGCATAGCTCCTCATTATTCCCAATTCTATTGTCTACATATCTTTATGTTTCGAATATACCTAATGGTTTATTTTTCACTAGTTTTTAGTGCATTGCTGTGGACACTTGAAAGAAGAACTGACTTTTAAAGGTGCTGATCAGTGCTGTTCAGAGGATGGAGCTGTCTGAAGGTGCTTCTTCTGCGTCACCCTTGTCCAGTGACATTGACATTCTCCCTTATCTTGGCTTATTTTTTTATCAGTCACTGTCTTTGAACTCAGTGGAAATGCTCTCATTCTGTAAAGGAATGAAAATGGGTTGATTAACATTGATAATACACAGTTGTGGGCTTGCTTCAGGGGCAGTGGGTTGGCTGATGTGGATAATGTACAGCTGTGGCTTGTTCCTGCTAAGTAGCTAAATAGCACTGAGGAAGCTAGAAGAGAAGGAGCACTGGGTGAAGAGAGGAGCACTGGGTGAAGAGAGGAGGAGAGGCCCCCAGAGAAGTTGAGAGAAGAAGGGGGCCCAGATGAGAGGAGGCCTGGCTGGAAGAGGAGCCCGGAGAAGGAAGAATCTGGATGCAGCAGAGGCAAGCAGCAGGGTGGACTGGCCTGAAGAGGATGCAGAAACAGCACGGACAGTAGATGAACCATTGAAACCTTGTGTGAGACTGACGGTGGTGCTGAGGCGTGAGGGGGCTGGTATGGGATGGTAAAAGCCTTGCTGCAGCTTGATAGTTTTTTAGTGCTGCAACACCATTCAGTAAACCAAATGAGCATGTCTTCCAGCACATGCTAAACTCTATCCCAGATCAACAGACCATATAATCTCCTGGACTTCAACTCTGGATTTGCGGATAACTATGTCACCATGCATTTTTTCAAGTGGAAGTCAAAGAAACAAAAGATCCCATCCAAGCTGCACCTAGCCAGCTTTGGGCATCCACAAAAAGAAGCTGGAGGCTGCCTGCACCCACCCCTCTGAGACAGAGATCGTTTCTCATAGTCATAGAATCATTTTGGCTGGAAAAAACCTTTAAGATCATAATGTCCAACTGTTAACCCAGCACTGCCTAGTCCACTAATGTACCTAAGCATCACATCTATGTGTCTTTTAAATACCTCCAGGGATGGTGAATCAACCACCTCCCCGGGCAGCCAGTTCCACTGCTTGACAACCCTTTCAGTGAAGAGTTTTTTCTTAATATCCAAACTAAACCTCCCCTCCCACAATGTGAGGCTGTTTCCTCTTGTCCTGTTGCTTGTTACTGGGAAAAGACACCGAGTCCCACCTGTCTACAGCCTCCTTTCAGGTAGCTGTAGAGAGTGATAAGGTCCCCCCCTTCTCCAGGTTAAACAACCCCAGTTCCCTCAGCTGTTCCTCATCCTCACAAGACTTGTGCTCCAGACCCTTCACCAGCCCTGTTGCCCATCTCTGGACATGCTCCAGCACCTCTATGTCCCTCCTGAAGTGAGGGGTCCAAACCTGAACACAGGGTTCCAGGTGCGGCCTCACCAGTGCCCAGCACAGGGGGACGATCACTGCCCTGGTCCTGCTGGCCACACTGTTTTGGATACCAGCCAGGATGCTGTTGGCCACCTTGGCCACCTGGGCACACTGCTGGCTCATGCCCAGCCGGCTGTTGACCAGCACCCCCAGGCCCTTTCCCACCAGGCAGCTTCCCAGCCACTCTGCCCCCAGCCTGTAGCGCTGCCTGGGGTTGGTGTGACCCAAGGGCAGGACCCGGCACTGAGCCCTGTTGAACCTCATACAATTGGCCTTGTCCCATCGGTCCAGCCTGCCCAGATCCCTCTGCAGAGCCTCCTCTTCTTGAATTCCTCCTTTTCATTCATATTAATCAGCAGTAAATTGTGGGTCCCCTGTGTTATGTGCCATGATACACACCAATGAAGATGTTCACCCAGCCCATGTGTCAGAGGACAGCAAATGAGTAAAGCAAGCAAGGGCAACACAATGTGACAATGACTGTCAGCCAAAAATAGCCTGTTTTGGTGCACTGGAAGGAACAATTCCTTTCGAGCTTCCTTCTTACTTAAAAATGTCATTTCATTTCCAAATACTGACTTTAGATGAGATAAGATGAGATATTTAACTTTGGTAGTCTGGATAGTAAATGAAGATTAATTATTTTGCTGGACATTTGAGTTTGTGTCCAAACCAGCAATTTTATGTGGAAAATTTTGACAAGATTACGTTTTTTAATGAGAATTTCCTTTTGGCTGAAAAATGGTTTTCATCGGGGATAAACATTGCTCAGAAAAGCCCCTAAGTGAGGAGTCACAGATCCATGAGCTGTGCATTTACAATTTCCCAAACCAATGATAAAAATGAGCTGTGCCCCGGCACCCTAAGTCCCCAGTGCAGCAAGAGGTTCCTGGCCAGGTCTGTACAGGTGGTGACCCACCCTCGTGGCTCTCCGGGTGCTCCTGGGAGACGTCAGGATTTCACTGACCTCACTACAGGGTGGATAAAGGCAAGAGAGGAGCAGATTTGTGATGTCCCTTCCTTTGGCCGTGTGCTGGTTTTGGCTGGGTAGAGTTAGTTTTCTTCACAGTAGCTGGCATGGGGCTGTGTTTTGGATCTCTGCTGAGAACAGTGTTGATAACACAGGGATGTTTTAGTTGCTGCTGAGCAGCGCTGACACTGACCCCGGGCCTTTTCTGCTCCTCACCCCCTGCCCACCAGCGAGCAGGCTGGGGGGCACAAGCTCTTGGGAGGGGACACAGCCAGGACAGCTGACCCCAACTGACCCAACGGATATTCCAAACCATATAATGTCATGCTCAGCAATAACAGCTGGGGGAAGAAGAAGGAAGAAGGGGATGTCTGGAGTGATGGCGTTTGTCTTCCCAAGTCACCGTTATGCATGACAGAGCCCTGCTTTCCTGGAGATGGCTGAGCACCTGCCTGCTGATGGGAAGTGGTGAATGAACCCCTTGGTTTGCTCTGCTTCCACGTGTGGCTTTTGCTTTACCTATCAAACTGTCTTTGTCTCAGCCCAAGAGTTTTCTCAATTTTACCCTTCCGATTCTCTCCGCCATCCCGCTGCGGGGGAGTGAGCAGCTGTGTGGGGCTGAGCTGCCAGCTGGCGTTAAACCATCACAGTCTGCTATAGTGGTGGCTGCACTGAGGAGATCAGGGTTTGGTGGTCAATATTATTTATCAGTTGCATTATTTAGCCCCAGTGCTGAGCACAGTGGACCTCACAATATGGGAGGTCAAGAGCTGACATGAGGCATGGTACAGATAAGTGTGGCAAACAGAACAGGGAGGAAGAAATAGCAAGGAGATTGCCATGGTTATTCAGTGTCTGGTGTTCTACGTGGACCCAGAAATAAGTAAAGACAGGGACAGTTGGGGATTCAGAGATGAGCTTTTCAGAGCATGGCCTGACTATACTTTTCTGTGGAACCAGCAGATGGCAAAAAGACCCTAAGGTAACACCATTCCTTCTTGGCTCTGGTTTTCTCTCCATAATCCACTGACTCTAGGTTTCTCCTGCAACTCACCACCACCATCCTTTTCCTCTCCTCTTTCTTTACATGGAGGAGAAAACCCTCCTGCAAACCCCTCTATTTATGCCAGGAATGGGAAGGCACCGATGATCCTGTGTTTCATACACTAATGTCCAGGAGATCAGGGCTGAAACCTGGCCATTTGAGTGATGAGTGAAGATCTTTATCCCATTTGGATTGCAAATTCGTGGGAGTAGCACAGTCACTTCAAGAACTTACTACATTATTAACATAGTGTGTCACATTTTCACTATTATATTGCTACATCACTATAATAGGTTGTCTGGCTCTGTGGAAAACCTCTTTCAAAGCCTGCTGTGCCAAACGATGCTGGTGTTACCCACTGACTATTTGTCACTGTCCTTTACGCTTCCCTGTAGATTTTCCCAGAGGAAGAGATTAACCAAGTGTTTTGCCATCACTTCCTGACAGAGTCAGGCAGGCTTGTGCATAACCATCCTCACTGCCCATTCAAACTACTGCAGATAAACACTATCATTGACTTAAGGTGTGCTCAGGCAACCCCTTGCCCACGGACAGAGTTGTGGAGGTTGAAGCAAACACCTGGGACAAGGGCATTTTCCAGCAGCTCAGTAGTTTGCTTGGCAAACCACTATCCATGGTGTTAGTGACAACACCCAGGTGACATGTAGATAAAACAAGTCTGATGTATTGGGCAGAGAAAGGAGGATGTACGTAGGATTTCAGCCCTCCGCACTGCCCGAGGTGGTTGGTGCCACCATGGTCCCACTTGGCCACTGTGGCTTGTGGCTATGTGGCTACTGGGAGGTACAGCCAATTTAAATTAGGTTGTGTCTCTCCCCAAAAAACAAATAGTAAAAGCACATTAAAATGTGATCTGTTGAATGGCAACAAACAGAACAAATATACCCAGACAGCTGCTTTTCCCAAGCATTCCCTTTCCAACAGGCAGCTGGAACTGATAAAGCTGTAATTGCCCCTTCCACTTCAGAGAGCATCGTGGGGAGGGGTGCACAGAAAGCAGCCTCTGTCCTACCTGGTGAGCACAAGAGTCTCATGCAAAGCAGACCTTTGAGAGGAACTGGTGCAAGGATGTAGAGAAAACTTTTTTTTTTTTTTTTTTTACATCCGCAAATGTCACATCACCTAAATCTCTTGGTTCCTCTGCATCTTCCCAGCCCTGGTCCTGCTGGTCATGCCTGTAGGACCCTGGTGCAGGGGGAGAAGCAGAGCGTGATGTTGCTTCTCCATGCATGGCACAAATGCTCAGCAGCCGGTGGTTTGGCTGCCAGAGGAGCCCCAGAATCAGGCTGCTCTTGTAGGAAACAATGGCATTGTTGCCACTGGAATAAACATCCTGGTGGCCCATTTGTGTTTATCTGGTATTTCCATTCTCTGCTGATTAACCCAGCCAAGCGAGGTCTTCATGTGGTAATTACAGCACAGCTCATTTGTGTGTGTTTTACAATGGTGTTGATATAATCCCACTAGAGCACCCCAAGCATGTGCAAGGAGTTCCCACCAGAAATCTAAATAACACCCCAGTGCTGCTGACAGCTTAATAACATGACAAAGTTCAGTCTCGCTGGATGTCAGGGACAGGAATGCAGCTCAGGCTGCTCTGACCTGGAGCTTTCAAAATACCGTACAGTTGAGGCTGAGTGTTTGACAAATAACCTTTTCTTTGCCTGCTCGAATCCATCAGACGTTACCAGGTGCCATGGAGAGGCCACATGCCACTGTTAAAATGTTAAATTGAGTGGCACGGCCATCGAAAGCTCTGGGGAGGGACATTTATCTTTATTATTATTGTTATTAATAATGCAGATATTGCTGTGCATTGCATTCCAAGGTATTTTTGCAGCACTAAATCATCCAAACGCCCATCGACGGCCCTGATAAATCACACAATAAACCAAAATTCAATACAGCTGTCAGCCCAGACCCCAAGCAAAATCTCAGTAAGCTTAATTATAAAGTTCAGGCGGGGACTGAGCCTGTTTGCAGGGGGACAAGCAGCAGCATGGCACTGCCATTGCAGGCACTCGGGAAAGGCTGCCTCCGCCTTCTCCTCCCACTCCTGCGTATCTCAGTGCAGCCACCAGCATTGGGATGAGGATGGCTGCGCATGACAACATTTCTCATTGTTTTCCTCTTTCTGCTTTTTCCACACTGTTTCTTTACTTCTTCCTATTTATTTTAAGCTGTTTCTCTCAATTTGTATTTCTACTTTTCCTTTTGCTTCACTCTTTTCCTCCCATTCTTTCCCTCTCCCCCATCACTTGCCTTCTATCTCACCACTCCTGTCTTGCTCTTTCCCTCTTCTTCCCCTCCCGATCCCCCCCATCAAAGAAAGGAAACCATAACCCAAAGGAAGAACAAGAATTGAACCTGTGCCAACGCAATGGGCCAAGAGGCTACATATGGAACCAGCAAATCACAGAGCCATGAAGGATGTTAGTGATTTAAAGTTATGTATATTGAAGTCTGGATCTTAAAATGAATCCATAATGGTGGAGGTAACTAATGGAGAGACTTAACTGACAGCAAGCAGAATTTTTTCTTTAAGATTGTTATGTTCCCACGAACTCCTCTTTTCCTGTCCCCACCCTTCCCTGCTCCCCTTTCTGATTAGTTCAACATCCACGTTGACAATGAAAAGCTAAAGCTGCTGCTTTATGAATAAAGATTTTAGCCCGTACACCATAAATATGAGTGCTACTCCGGCTGGATGCAGAGCAAGGCATCCAACCGGCCCTGACAGCCGTGGGGTCTCCCTGGGGAACTGTGCCCGGTGGCAAGGGGTTGTGAATTTTCCCAGCCCGACAGGCATGGCAGCACGATTATCGCTGTGATGTGATAAACAACCTCTCTAGGACTCGGGCTTCAGCAGAGACATGGTGCAAAAGCCAGCTGGTCCCCTGTGGCGGCTCGAATACCAACTGCACCAATTTTCTGTGATCATTACAGATACATAGAATTAACATGCTGCTCGGAGAGGAGGATGCCACCAATACATGTAGACACACACATGTATAAATAGATGCACCTACGTGTGTATGCATACATATACACACATGCACAAAATGTTACACAAAGAAAAACTACACTAAAATGTTGCTATACTTGCAAAGTCCAACACTCCGAACTTAGGAAAAAGCAAATACTGCTCATCTGACCCAAATTTGCTACTTCTTATATACAAGCATTATGGTGGCACCGGGACTTGAGGCAACAGTTGAGGTGCAGGAGCTCTGAACACTCCCAACTGCACCTGAGAGCAGTGGGATCGTAACGCAAATGCCTGCCTTTACTGCTTAGTGTCTATACATATATATATACACACCATATACATATATATACATATACATGTATGTATGTGTGTCTAGACTGTGAGATCCCTCTTGGCTCAGGCCACCTAGTATCCTCCCAAACTAATCTGTCCCCAGCATCATTTGGAAGTTCATTTGTCCAGGGCCTGTTTCTAATAAGCAATTTGCAGGCACCTGTCCAGTTGGGGAAGGTAAAGCCAGTATGGACAGGAGCCATTTTGTGCCAGTTTGTCCCAGATACTGGAAGTGTTCCCAGCACATTGAGTTTATTGGTACAGCAGTACCCCGAAATCACTGTGCAGAGCAATGTCCTGTGGAAAATCATGTCTTAAATAGGTGAAACTGAGCACCTGAAGTGAAGAGAAAGCTCACATCCGAAGTCCTCAGCCTTGGTTCCCAGGGTGTGAAACATCACCCTGTCCCCCTTAGGGATACCTGAAGTGGTCTAATGCATGTTTGTGAGGCAGTTACAAACAACACTGCTGTATAAAGCACATGACTTTGAAGAGCTTCCTGGCAAGCTGAGTAATAAGTAATAAAGAAGGCCCAGCACCACACATTGCTGAGAAAACAAATTGCATCACCTGTTCAGGGCACCGAACGGGGCAGGACCTGTGCAGGATGGTCCCTGAGCCAATGAAAGCTGGTACCACAACCCCTCTGCACAAGGAATGAGGCTTATATGGGTGACCTCAACTCCAGCAGCTTCTTAAAAGCCCTTTCCTTGGCACTGATAATGTCCTTTAGCGTTGTTTTAACAAAGGATTGAGGGAAGGGGGACTTCTTGCAATAAACTTTTTCTCACACTTCTCAACGAATATACTTCCATCCAGCTTTTCCCAAAACCTGTGGCTTTCAATGCAAGGGAACTTAAAGAAATCCCCGCTATTTTCTCTGCCCTAGAAATCAGGAGTATAAGAGTTACTTAAGCACTAAAGAAAACACCCTTTCTTTCTGTTTTTGGCAATTTAGGCTTTCCAGACTGCTGCACCTTCTTCCCTATGGCATGAAATTTCCCTTCGCATTCCGCAATGCTGATTTAAGGAGAAACTTAAACAGATTAAAGCCCCTGGAGTGTACACACAACACAGGAGAAAGAAGGGCTGTGTTTCCCTCTAGCTGCTGAACAACGGGGTGGATTGGAGACTGGTCACAAGCCACTGGCATGGCCACGTTCAGCCCTGGGTTGATGGTGCTGGAGGAGCCAGTTGCAGTCCTGCTGTGGAGTGACTAAACCGCAGGTTTTTCCTTTTCCTCCAGGCTTCACCAGAGAAAGGCTAGATAATGTTAGCGGTGGCTGAATATTGGCCAGATTATGGGGCATGTGGGTATAGCCTATATTTATTTTTTTTAAGTATATATTTGTTTGATGTTTTGCAAGCATCTGCTTAAGATTTCTGTGCTTATCTAATGGGAGGAAAGAGCCCATTCTTCCCAAAGCCAATTCAGTGCAAGAAAATGTCATAACACTGCTGGGCCCCTTTGTTTCATCCTTCGCCAGAGGGACTCCATAGTTCCCCTGCTACTTCTTGGAAAGCCAAGAGCAGTGGCTGGCAATTAAAGGCATCTGCTGGGCTCATGAAAGGAGAGACATGCACGAGATATGAAGGATGGATGACACCTGAAATGTCTAAACTCTTGCCTGGCGCAGACTGGACTGATTGCAGCGTGTCTAGCAGGATGTGTAGAGTGTTACAGCAGGTATTGAGATAAAAAAGAAAAACCAAACTAAACCCTCCTTCACAAAGCTTCCCCCCAGCCCATCCCTGAAGGAAGAGGTGCCAGCAGCTCTGTGGAGCCTGCTAAGGACTTTATTTTTCACATGGCATGCAGGGAGAGACAGCAGTACAAATCCCCATCAAATAGAGCGATTAGCTGGGTAGAAGCGATCCTTCAGAGACCAAATGACCAAAAAAATGACCAGCAGCATAGAGACATGGCTGTGGAAAGGGGAAAGCTTTGGCTTGTTCAGAGCGGATGCATAAAGAATGATAAAATAAAGACAGGAAAAATGATGAGTGATCCAGGTTGTTACTCACCTCATTTTTCATCATTCACATCTGCAATCACAATCCCTCACGCACAGAAACCTCTTTTTTTACTCAGTGCCTAATGCATCTGATGCACTTACTACTGTAAAATATCACCCAGACCAGTGTCTGGAGAGCCTGAGACCAGTGTCAGGTTTGTTTGTACAATGAGAGGAGCCAGAGCTATAGGTAATTAATGCAATAAACACTGAAAAAACACCAGCAGTGTGGAACATTTTGTGTGTGTGGTCAGTATGTTAAACCCCAAGGGCTGCGGCTCCCAGCACCACCCTTTGAAGCCTTCAGTACCATCCACTCTCAGAGGTGCTGATGAGGATGGATGGCACAGTCTCATGCGTGTGGTTCTGGCAACGCAGTGACATGATGGAGCTGTGCAAGGTGTGGGGTTCTACAAGAAAATGCATGGCAGTGGCATCAATCAGCCCCAGCAGTGCTGGCTGTGGTCAACCCTCATGCAGCTGAGTGACCGAACAGCTAAGCTGTGCTTCCATTCAGGACTGGTTACAAATTAGGTGAAAAAGGGATTGCATTCCCTTACTCATTCTTTGATGTGCCTAATGGTGAGTTTTGCAGATACCCTCGTTTTCTTCCATGCTGCCACCATGAGAGACAAAGAGAAAGACCACACCTGCTGTGAAGGTGCACCTGGGTGCTTGCACAGTGAGAGATTAGCCCAAAAGCAGTCAGCTGAGGCCCTGGACTTCTACAGTGCTGGAGAACTGAATAGCTATTTTGGCAGTAGTTAAAGCAGAAACATTAGGTTGACACTTACCAGCTTGGGTTTGAAGATTTTGAAGCAAATTCTCATTTTTATATGACACCACATCAAAAGAGATGTGGCAAGTGCCACCCAGCCCTGCCTCAGCTGTGTCTAACCTCTCGCAGCAGAAGCAGTGTAAGAAATAAGGCGAGTGGAAACCTACGTCTCCCTGGACCCTCTCCCAGCCCTATTATTTAGGGACCTTTTGACCTGGAAATTGCACCCAAACTTTCATGTTTAACGACATTAACAGAACAGTTCTTCATGAAGTTATCGTATCCGTATTTGAACCCCATATTCATTTTGATCTGCACAGCATCCTCTGGTAAAGGGCTCCAGAATTTAATTATACACTGTGTAAAAAGGCACTTCTGTTTGCTTTAAACTTGCTGCTTGATTATTTCATTAGGAACATGTAACTTGTGATATGAGAAATACTAGATAATCATTCCCCATTTCACCCCATCCATCATTTTTTAGACCATTATTATAACCCCACAAGTTCTCATATCCCGTGTGCTGTGCTTGGACACTGCCTTGGAGAGTGGTCTCTGCTCCAGGCCAACACGGTACCACCAGCTGCACTAGCTATATGGCACCAGCATCTGGGGGACAGTGCATGAGTTATACCCTGGCCACGTTTCTTCTTCTAACACAGATGTAGCTTACTTGTCCTTGCTGCCTTTCCCTTTACTTCTATTAAATCGATTTTTAGATCCAGTGAAGAGTATAGCTGTATTCAAGCTGTGAGCACATTTTTTCTTGCAGTCAAGGGAACGTTGCCTGTTTACAAAAAACAATTAACAAATTAAAACTTCAGGAATAACCCAATGAGAAAATAAACCACTTTTATTCAAATTATCAGGTGTTAATCACTCTTGGAATATAAGATTATAAACAGCTCCAATTCAGGAAGGTGGATTCCTTCATTTAACACATACTCATTTGAAGGATACAAAAGAAATGTTTGCTTATTTATCCAGAAGCTTAAAATGAAACAATGAGCAGATACTTTTTTGCTTTTAAAAATTAAACTTAACCGTTTCTTCAATAATAAAATATACTACCTATTATACAAAAAGGACATTCATTTTATTCTCAGTTGACAGAGTACAGCCGCACAATCATAATAATAAAGGTGAACTGCAACAACATTTTAATTATATTATTCCTACTATTACATGTTACAAGGGTTAGAGCAGCACACAAACACTCCCATCAGGCTTCTGTTGTGTTAGGAGCTGCACATACAGAGAAGAAATTATATAGTTCCTACCCCAAAAGGTTACAGTCTAATCTAAAACTACCCATTAACAGCGGATTCAACTGAAAATCACAAGTATGCGAAGGGATTTATCCTGTCTTTCTTTCCTATCAGATAGAGACCCCTAGATATACAGTTACTTTTCACTGTCAACCACCATAAAATAGTTGTTTACAAATAAATGACTTTTCTTTGACGCTTACTGGGTCCGAGTTTAAAGGTCATTCCCACTTTCTCCTTGAGTTCCTGATTTTGCTCTTACCAATCCCAACAGTCATTAGGTATTTCTGCGATGACATTTTGGAGAGGAAAATTCAGTCCTTCACTTGGGTCTGGGCCAGTACTTAAAAATTTGAGTGTCATTTCAAATGAGATATTTTTTGCCCGTACAATGGCCTGAAGAGGTACCGTGCCTGATCGTCATGTCATTGTTCCCATCCCAGATCTTTCTTTTTAATGTCATTGCAATGTGTAAGCAGCTGTGGATCAGCTTAGGGCTATTCAGGTCTCTGTACGTGTTGCTTTCACACTGAAAATGGGAAACTTATCCGTATACCTTGGGACTTTAAGACATTCTTGCTATCTCCTCTCAGTAGAAGGACAGTAGCATGTACAGTGGGCTCCCCTTCCTCTCTTTCAACCTCAGACCCCCCTCAAAGTAACCAGGACTGTGCCCCAAATGAGTCAGGATTTGAAAATTAGTGGAGTTTGAGGGAAAAAAGCGCTCCCGTTCACCCCTAAATCTCACTGTGCAACTTGACTTTGATCTTCAGGCTTTAGAACTGAAAAGTCAGACAACAAAAATAAATCTATTGATCACTAGATCATAAATTTCTAGGCAATACAGAAGAGGACCCTTCAATTAAAAGAAAAGAAAAAAAAGGAAAGAAAGAAAGAAAAAAAGAAAAAAAAAATGGAGGGAGGGGGTGTTTACCATCATAGCTCTGAGGATTTGCACAGATGAGGACCCGTTCTCCAGAAACCAAACCAAGCAGCTATTAGGAATTTATTCACAGCTTCTGAAAATGCAGTCACATGCACAAGCAGTCCGTTCTGCGCTAGGAAAGAGGGTTGGGTTGGGGCTTGGGGTTTTTCACCCCAATTTCTTATGGTTAATAATGCCCAGTAACTTCCAGCACTAACCACCACAATGCACTCCTGGTTTATTTGAAACACGAGGCTTAGACATGAAATGGCATTGGAAACAAGAAGTGAGGCAGTGTGGCAGCTCAGCACACTTAAGGGAACATTTTAAAGCCATTTAGCAGGAGTTTATTGCTTCAGCACAGGAGTCTTTGAGCATTCAAGCACGACAGGGTGTGCATTGTTGTGCCAGAATTGCCCTCCTTGGGTGTGTGTGGTGTGCGGCAAGGGGCCAAAGGCTGTGTTTAAACGCACCCGCACGAGAAATGCGATTTAGGCAGAACAAAGCACAGTCCTGTTGTGCCTCCCCATGATTATAAAATAGATCTGTGTCATTATAAATAGAAAATGACTAGTGACAAAGATGCTGCTTTGACTTACTTCTGAGGCCAAGCTCTTACGCTGCGGTTCCTGATGTCAGACCAATTTAGCGGCTGCGCTGCAGGCAAATGTGTCTGGTTCAGGGTTAGCCAGTCCACATCTCATGATGGCTTAATCTCATTTTATAACAGCAGGGGATTCACTGTGGTCCTTTGCAAGCAATGCTATCCGTTCACCCAAGGATGGTCCTGGATGCCTTCTGAAATGCGCTGTTCCCACTGCAAGACTCAGATTGCTAAACAGCAAATTAGCTTGTCCTTCAAAGAGGCTGCCAAACTATCTGGATCTGTGAAGCTGGGATCCTGCTTCTACACTGCTAAATGGTGTGGGTTTTGTTTATTCCAGTGGGAACAAAATCAAACACACAGAAATAATAGTGCTGTTTCAAGAGTGTAAGTTTTCCTCTTTGTGCCACCTTCCATCCCAACACACTTCACGGCATTATTCAATTAAATAATGCAGTTAAAGTGAATATGCATATAGTTTCAATGTTGTACAATAAGTAATTAAAAAAAAAGAAACCAACAGAGATTAGAACTGAATCTTAAGTCCCTATTGCAGTATCTGGAGTATTCTGTTCACTTAGTCCTAAGCGTGCTCCTTAAAACAAACTATAATCTTCCTGCTTAAATTATTTAATCAGAATCACACTTCTATATATATTTTATACCACAGTTTATTTCCAAAGCTGAGGATAACCTCTCATTTCCTGAAAGCTCTTAAAAACTTCCTTAATGAAAAGTAGAGAAATCTGCTGTTTGCAAATTCTATTTACTTACTGCTTACTTCCAAACTAAAGTAGTTAATTTAATGAAGGGGGGGAAAAAAGTGAAAAAGAAAAAGATTAATGTGGTGCCCGTAGCCATTTCCCAAATTCTTCAGAGTTTATAGACCTAGGGAGACAGGGAAAGAGCAACTTCTCAGCAGTGCAGCAGAATAGGCTGAAATGACCCTGTGAAACCCTAGTGATTCTGGGAATTAAAGGATGTTCACTCCTGTTATGGTTCTACACTGCAAACGGCTTTTAGGGCTCCCAGTAGAACCCATTAGCAATAGCCAAGCTTTTCTGTTTTAATTTAATTTAATTTAATTTCCACCAACAAATTCCACCCTGTGGTAAGAATTGACAGTATCATGTTGAGAACCATTAAAGCATATTTGGATTGTTTTTAGTCCATCCATATATATATATATATATAAATAAAAAATTCCCCCACCCTTCTTAGTTTTCTCTAAAGCCACTTCATAATAAAAGTGAGGCAGACACCATGGAGGCATTGTTATACTGTGGGATACCACCATAGGGAGTGTGGCTGGAGATACAGCAGAACATGCCTTGGCATTACACCACCAGTGTGGCCTGGTCCCAGCTCCACTCTGAACCTCCCCATGATAAACCAGAATGGAGCCTGACAGCACTGGTGGTGTCCCTCCAGTTACCGCATGGCTGGTGTCATTCTTCTGCAATAAGACCCTATATATCACTGATGCTTTCTTTTCTCCTTGAGTGTTTTCGGTTCTCTAAGGACATCTTCACGCTTGAAACATCTTCATGCTCATGTAGCCTTGGGCTCTACTGGGAATTCCTATTGGGAATTCCCCCACCGGGAATTCTGCCACCAGATTTCAAAGGAGAGAGAATACTAATGCTCTTCATTAATATAGACTTTTCTGTCATGACTTTTAGGCCCCTCTCCAGGCAAGCAGGCAAGCACATGTTTAACATTAAACACATGAGTAGTCTCTATTCACGTGCTGCAAGCTAGAAATGCTCATTAGTGCTGGATCATGGCCCCAGCTGAGCTGCTAACACATTTCAGCTAGAGAGCCAGGCTGGAGAAAAGGTGGCACCGGGACCTTTCATCATGGTTGCACCATCGCTGGCTGGGGAGCTTTGGCGTTTCCCACCACAGCGCTGCTACTCCAACGGGTGATGGGTCATCCATCTGCAGCAGAGGCACAACCTGCTGTGGGGTGACAACATCATCACTGGGAGCTGGTTAGTTGATGAACACAAAATACACCACATTCAAGTGCATCCTCTGGAGCGTTTTCAGCTTTAGCATCTCTCCAATGAATGGTGAAAGGGGAATGATTTGGGGCACTAGGAGAATGTGACTGCTGCGGTCTCCGAGACACTGCTGACTCCCATCACGCTGCACGGGGGGTGCCTGAGGAGTTACATGGGGCTCTTCAGACCTTCATGTCACACATTAAAACATGGACTGATCAGCTTTGAAAACTAGCATGGCATGGGGTTTCTGTGCTTTCCTATGGCTGGAGAGTTGCCTGGGGCATGGGGCAAGGAAACAAAAGAGATCAATGCTTTCTGCTGTCCCTGCCCACCAGCTAGAAGGAGAGAAAAGGGAGCAGGACCCCTCTCCACTGCCCAGCACTGTCAGCGGGCTGTCACAGTTCAGTGCCAATACAAACTGGCAGATCTCTCCTGATCAAGAGAACTGGAATTTTTGTCACCCAGCAGGAACATCTCTATGAATCCTGGGGAAATTCCTAGGCAAAGCCACCTTAAACATGGTGGCTTGTCCAGTTCTGTGCTGAAAATCACAGTCCAGACTAAACAGTCTATCACTCTTGGTTAAAGTATCCCAGATGAAAAGACACATTTTTAAAAAATGTTTTTAATACTGTTTTCTCCAAGAAAATCATTACCTCCTTCAACTTCTCAACAAGTATAAGCCTCACAGCTTTCCTGCCTCCTCTGAATTACTAGGGCATTGCAGACATCAAAATTAATGAAGAGATGAAAGATCCAGCAGAAAGGCAAAGTCTTACTGGAAAAATATTTCTTAATATCAAAAGCAATTCAAGAATAATGGGTATATCTAGCAGAATAATAAACAAATGAAAACTTCCTGATGCTTAAAAGAATACACATGAAGGAGGACACCAGACTTTGGGGTTATTTTTTTCTTTAAAACACCAATTAATTTTGAAAAGTGAATGCTTCCATGCACTTCTGGGGCCTTGCATGAGTGGGATTTCCACTGCCCACATTTTTGCAATACTTTAAACTCAGTTAATTAGCTGAACTCTGTCCATGCAGAAAGGGGGCTTCAGCCCACAAGACTGATGGGTTATGCTAACACAGAGTTCCCCATGTGTCCATCCATGAGCACCCTGCTACTTAGCACTGAGGAAAGGGCAGCACGGTTATGGCCAACTTGGGAGTTGAATCTGAGCAGGGATGAGAGAGGAGGAAAGGTGGCTATGGGTTAAAAAAAAAACAAACATATTCAGAATAAATGCTACATGCAATTCAGCTGAACTTTCTTGTAGGAAAGAAACATGTCTAGTTTCTTTGTGATATAGACTGTCATTCCTCCCTGGCAGTGGCTTTTCAGCTGATGAAAACACAGGAGTAACCCGTAGCTCTATATTCCACACTAGACCTGATAAAGCAATAGCATTATCTGATACTGGAAAAACATATTTGTCAGAAGTCCTCATTTAAACAGTCTTGAAACAAATACTTCCTTAGTCTTACCTGTACAGCAAGACGACCTCTTGGCAATTCAAACAGTCTAACAGGGAATAAGAGTTACTAGTATATGGGATCCTCTAGCACTTCCATACCACTGCTAATAGAAGAAAAATCAATATTACTTCCAATATGAATGGAGTGTTGGATTGACTGAACAGGGGGCTTTGAAATAAATATCTAAGAAATGTTTGGATGAAATGGACATCTTTACAGACATTTGGTCTGCATTTCTGAAATGTAGATGATTAAATCCACATTGCTGGCTTCTTCCCCCTCTACACTATGTCTTTCTTTACATCTTGCAAAAAATTTATGAACAAAGTTATTGTAAATCTGCAATGTCTGTCTTGCCACTTAGATTCTTTTCAGAAATGCTGCCTTGCCAATGTAGATATACAATCCTGTATGATTAATATTTATTACTTATAATTCTAAATACAATGGAAGGTGACCAAAAATACCCTGCCTTAAAGCAGTCTGGAGCCCTTTAAAATCTCACTGGTGATGGATCCTGAGTCTTGAGAACTGAGCTCAAAATCTTAGCAAAACACTTTTCTATGTAGGATTTCCAGTATTTCCTGCTTCTGACTATGGCTAAAGCCAAAAAGCACAAAGGTGAGTGAAAGTTACAGATCTGAAAACATGAGCTTGGATTTCAAACCCAAACAAAGGTCAGGGAATGCCTGAACCTGTCCGTAATCTTGGATCTTGGATAAGCCTATAATAGAGTTATGAGTGAAAATGCAAAGTTAGGATGCAGAGTGAGACTTGAATTCAGACAGAACAGGCACGGTAGCTGAAAGCTGTTTCATTTTCCTCTTACTCTTTCTCACATCCATAAATACATTTTATCAAGATTTTTTTGGGTGGTATTGCTAGAATAATAAAGATATTTAAGGATTTTTTAATTAATTAAAAGGGTAGCTTAGGGGTTTTCAGATTTTATAATGAAATCCTAAAAAGATTTTAAGAACATGTAAATCATCTTAGAAAAAGCTCATTGAGCTAACAGCTCATTTTCTTTTTGGTATAAGCCTAGCCACTTTTAAACATATTTTTTTAAAAAGAGATGCAATTTGAGGTCACAGAGATTAACTGATTGTGATTTGGCCCTCTACTAGCAAAACTAAAGAAAGCCGTATTAGAACATTTCAGAACCACAGGATTCAGCAAACTGGTGAAGATTCAGAGATGGAAATCAGGTCAGATCCTGGGCTGGTTCACTTACCCTGCCTGAGATCTGCTGCATGTTGGGACAATCTTCTTTAAGGAGCTAAATACAATAAGCACAGAGCACGATTCTGAATCTGCCTCTGCATCTTTATTCAAAGATTCACTGCAACTGCGATTAAGCAAAAGCCACTAACTGA
Source organism: Ibycter americanus (assembly GCA_035590275.1). Taxonomy (NCBI): domain Eukaryota; kingdom Metazoa; phylum Chordata; class Aves; order Falconiformes; family Falconidae; genus Ibycter; species Ibycter americanus. Next base: position 78,063,338 of record JAVJGI010000062.1, read on the forward strand.
AGTACAAACCTGGAAAAAGACAACTGAGAAAAATGTAGATTCTGTTGATTGTCATACTCCTAGCTAAATCATACTGAAAAAAATTCCCAGTGACCATTATCAGATAGAAGACTTTTCACTAGAAAGTAATTTACAGAGCATTGTTAGTAACACTTCTCTAAACAGACAAAGCCATCTTGACCAGTGTGCTGAGTGAAAACAAAACCAGAAAGAAAGACTAAAAGGACCAAGTAAATGAAAATAAATAAATAAATAATTGCCATAATTTAAAAAAAAAAATAATCACAAATAATTCCAATCTCATGAAGAAATGCTTTTAACAAGCCACATGTGCTTGTGCAGACACTTCTAATCTCATTAGATTTTTCTGGCTGCTATTAGTGTTCTCTGAGCCAGTTGATTTCTCAGCAATATTTTAAAGAGTGCAAACCTCTGCCCTCCAGTCTAGCCATTGTTAAAATAGCCCATTCTAGGAGAAGACTTGGGAGTTCATGGATTTTGTTCCAAGATTTTGAAAGTTCAGAACAAATTGACCATTGCGTGCAAAACAATAGTCAACCACAAACTATCTTCACAGTCAATGAGCAACATTCTGCTCCCAGCTGGGTTAGTGTGAAAAGCAGAATAATCCCACCAAAGCAACAGGATGGCTTCAGACTGTCATCAGCATCACACGGCAGAGGCTGGCTTTCAGTGCTGTCTCCAGTCCTCCAGCTCTCTGGCTGCAAACAAGCCTGCTGCAAGGTTCCCCTCGGTCACAGCTCACCAGCTTGGGGTTCCCCTCAAATCAGTGCAGCTCTAGCAGCTCTGATCAGAAGGCAAACCACACCAGGTTACAGCTCAGCTTTATCTTTGAAAACAACGATAAATCCTCCCCAAACTGAAAATCATGTTTTATGCAAAAGAACTGTCATTCTGAATTTGCTAAAGTAATGTGCAAATAATCACTAGTATAAAGCAGATTGTGTCAGGAAGGCGTTACAGATGATAGAACAAAATAATCAGTTTTAGAAAACAATCCTAATTCAGAATTGTGTAACCTGGACCAGTAAATCCCAGATGAGAGGGACTAAGGCATCGTGCATCAATTTCTTCTAGCATACTTGCTGAATTTCTGGCTGGAAATGTGCATCTCTCTGTTTTAGCCTGCCCTCTTTGAGGCTTTCAGAACAAACTTCTCCTGGGGTGAGATGATGAGTTCTTGAAAGTGACCCATCTGGAGCCCAACACGAAGAAAGCGCTTACCCTGCCTGGAATTCGTGTGCAATGACAGCTTTCTCCTGCCTATCCAAGTTTCCCAAGATAGCAATTATAAAGGAACTGGCAACCATACAGTCAAGACGACAATATCCTACGCGGTTTGGTTAGCTGTGCCAATTCTCTCTATAGTCGCTGCAGTCAATATGCTGCCCCTGATATTGCTGTGTCTGTGTGTCTTTACCAAATAGCAGATCCACTGGACATTTTGGCACAAGACCCACTCTTCCAAGGGCTGCCTGCTCAATTGTTCATTCACTTTCTTTTGCTTTAGACCTTCGGATCCAACAACATCATGCAAATTTTATGCAAAGTAGCATCTGCAAGTCTGACATATTCGCTCAGGCTTCCCCCTCTTGCGCCAAGTTAAAAATAAACACCCTATAAACTCTCAGGCCTGCTAAGACAGAATGTGCATTTAGAGTTTTTTTTAAATACAACCGCTGAGAGCATTTCTCCTTTAGGGTCAGACTCCTTCCCCCCCTCCTCCTATTTTGCTCCTGCCTCAAGATTATCAACAGCACTGGGGGAAAAAGCATCCTTGAAATAACCTACAGAAGAACAAGTTCTATGTGTTCCTAACTCTCTTACTTAAAATTTCAGCTAATATCCTATTTTTAAAACTCCAAAGAATACAGGTGGTGATATACTCCCAACATGAAACAAGAAACTAGTAAAGTAGATTCATTTCCAATACTGATTGTGAATAATACTAGTTGAGACAGATCTTAGGTTCAGATTTCAAAGGGTCTCCACACACACACCCCCACTAGAGCTGCCTTCTCTTTTCTCCAGGGAGAAGCAAGTGTGTCCCTGACCAATACACTTGAACAGGTGAAATCATAGGGATGCCAACCAGATAGCATAATGATAAAGTATATCTTAAGGCAACAAGGAGAAGAGTCTATAAAAGGGGATACTGAGCCACCGCTGAAGTCAGTTAGGACTTGCTGAGCCGCTTGGCCACGTCTGCATAGGCTTGCTCAATTTCTTTGTCTGCCGCACAGGTGTTGATGAATTCATCCCTGGCATACGCGTTCTTCAGGTACCGCCACAGCCCCGTCATCTCTGTCGGGAACTCAAAGTTGCGGTATTTCTTTGCAACAATCTAAACCAAAGGTAAAAAAGAGGAAAAAAGCATCTTGCTAGTGATATATCTCCAGATTCCCTTTTAGAGAGCTTCTTACACTTTCTTGTCATATAATTAATAGCAAAGGAAAGAAATGTTTGGAGACTTGGGGGCTTAAAATAGAAAATCCTGAAAAACAAGTGTTGTTTGACCCCTGTCTTGTAAGGACGCTCTAAATTAATGACCTGGCTGCTGTCACCAAATTATGACTTTTATGGTCCCTGAAGTTCATTAATTTTACCGTGTTGGTTTTTGGTGTTTTTTACCAGTCTTAAGTACATCACTTAACAATGAGACACCACATCAGAAAGAGCTGATCAGCTGAATAATAAAAAGGAAGACAGATTTAAGAGAAAGGCATTAGTCACAATTACATGTAACATATTTTCATATTGATTATTACATTCCTTTTTAACATTGTATTATATTTTATATATACTGTATTTCTATTTTTAATACGTGTAATATATTTTGCCTGGCCAATGGTATCAGAGGATGTAACCACCTACAGCTGTTGGAAGGCTGTATCTGTTCATGAAAAATTCAGGGTGGTATGGGTACCATGACTGAGAGACCAAGATGATTTAGCAGACATTAGAAACAGGAGTATTAGGATAAATTGGGGGAGAAAATGGTTATTTCAAAACTTGTTAAGACTAGGAAATTGTCTATCAAGGGAAATTTTCGATTTCTAAAAGCACTCAGGCTCTTATTGAGGAAAATAGTTAAGTGCATACTTAATTTTAAGCACCTGTACAGTCCCATTGAAGTCAGTGGGACTAATCTGTGCTTAAAGCTAGTTGGTTGGTTAAGTAGCTTGCTGGATTGGGATATTTCAGTTTTCCTGTAAGAATATACCATATATAATAATCCTGTGGTGACAGAATGAACTAGCTGATAGGAAGGGATGGATTAGCTGACTTAATGAGTGCTTCCAATCTCTAATTTTTCTGACAGTATAAAATTGTTCCTGGGCATAAATTACATACATATGTGCCACAGAGTTCCCCTTTATTTTTAAAGCACATGGTAGAGCTGTTTTCCATCTCAGATTTCTTAGGACAGTCATGTTCTCAGAAATGACTGTGATTTGTTTTTATTACCAGGATCCACTTGGTATATGCAAGTCCAAATCCTGTCCTAAACTGCATTTAATTAAGCGTTCTTGCCTTCAATGATGCTTCACACACACATGGGGAAGATAAAACCTGCTGGGTAACTTAAGCCAGGATTTTCACAATTTCCAGCACACATCTTCCATCAAATGAAAAAATAATTTACCCTTTTCTTCCATCTGTAAAATGCTTTTCAGGCAATATCCTATGGCTATACTTGTCTGAGAAAGATTTTAATTCTCTTTTGACATCTTTCATTTCATCTCGAGACGGGAACCAGTAAGGGGCTAGACATTCATATTGCATTGTCTGACTGCAACGTCACCAATGAAGACGAGCCAAAGAAAGAGCTAAACCTGTGAGGATATTATCACATTTCTTACCTTGTGACTTATGCACTTTTTTTTTTTTACTTTTTTTCTTTCTTTTTTGCATGTGTGCAGTCAGCTCCCAGGCTCAGTTTATGTTTTGGCTCATGGAGCCAAATTAGATGCATGACTTGGCTTTAATTCCTAGCTTTCTTGCTTGCCAAGGTCTGCCAGGTATTTGCTTTATTCTAAAGAAACATGTCATCTGATAAATTAAATAAATGCAGCATTTAGAAGTCAAGATGATGTACACCATTTGCACTATACCAGCAACCACTGTACATCTTAAATCCTGGACCTTGGCAGTGACTTTGATTTGTTAGCTTCTCTGTGTGAAATACCAGCTGCAACAAATATTTCCCCAAAAGATGGACTGCTTCTCTTAAGTTACAAATGGGTGGGAATTGACTAAAGTTTTGACATCTCTCTTAAGAATAATAGGAACTAATTAATAGGAAAGTCTGCTGTTACTTGCGGCAGGGTGAAAATAAAGACAAGACACCTAGATCTTAATATTGTCGTGATGGGACACGAATTACGAATAATTCCCCATGTACTAAATACAAAGATGCTTAAGTTAACCTATAGGAAACACTGAGGAGCAAAAGTGTGTTTCAAACTGCTCTTCTAGGACTTAAGATATCTCTGCTGAAATACATGTTGGTTTTGGCATTTGGCTGTTGGAGGAGGGCACCTCATTGTCAGATAAGGCTTCTTGGACCATCGCATGGTATCTTTTACCTTGACAACATGGAGTTTTGGCAGAAGGTTACAGTCAGCAAGAGTTAGGTCATCTCCATCCAGAAACTTGCGTTTAGACACTTTCTCCTCTTCAGTGCTGTCTGCATCAATCTCCTCTGGCAGAGGCGTTCTCAAATAGTCATCCAGCTTCTTCAGAGCCTTCACCAAGCCTCTTTCAAGGGCTTTGCCAAAAAGCAATTAATAAATGATTAGGGCAGAGTAAGAACTATTTAGAAACACTCATTGTCAACAGCTATGGTAGTATCTAGAAAAAAACCAAGAACCATTTATTTGTTGTTACAATGTGCTCCAATGCCTACACACTCTGATGACAAAGTATAGCCCAGCAAGGTCTGCTGGAGGGTAAAGCTCATCCTGCAATGGAAAAAAGGGGCACGGGAAACCGTTGTGCCATCTCCTCTTGACTAGCACACAAAAAACCCCCAAAACCAAAATAAAACAAAAAAAACCCTCCACACCCCAAAATAACAAACAAACAAACAGTGAAAGAGATCATGGAAGGAAAGAACAGCTTGTCAGTATGATACACCAATAAAACACATATGCCCTAGGATATTCTTCTGGTCTGTTGAGGCCATCACCCAGTAACCTAGAGCCCCATATGCCACTACTTTATTTTTCTAAGCAGCTAGGTAGGACTGTAATGAAGAAGAATTTTCCAGCATTACTTCAGCTATAAGAAGTTGTAGTTTTACTGCTTTTAAACCCCTTCCAGACTAATTAAAGGCAATAGCAATCATTCCAAAGATGCTAACCAGAGCTCTACAGAGCTGGAAGACACACTACAATTGACATGAAGGTAATATAACAATAATAAAATACCATGCTACACAAAAGAGATTAGATATTCAGCCACTGCTAAGATCCCCCACACTTCAGGTTCAAGTTAGGTGCAAATTCTCTTTTTGGTATGTCTCAAGCAGGGTGTCACAATGGAGAGGAGACTTTGGACCTCTCCGGTTACTAAAGCCCATGCCCCACACTGCTGCTGGCTACAACGAATTCCAGCCTTTAAATGCCACTCAGACATCATATACAGCAGAGTGCAAATTTTTTTACTTTTAAAATATCAACCTAGGCACAGAATTTGTATTCTTATGCTTTACAGGCAGGATAATAGAAAAACTTGATTGCAATAATGCACTTATGGAAAACTGAATGACTGTAACACAGGTTTGCATGCTACTGAAGTGGCAAACACTCTGGGGCAAGAAGGGTCCTTTGCATCTCCGTTTGAAGGGTGACAAGTACGATGGGATCCTGGCCCCCGACAAGTGCCCCAAAGTGCTAAAGCAATATAAACAAGAAACAGCAAGAATTTACAATGTGAAAAAATAACAACATGACTCATGGGCTTAGGGCCAGAATTTCAGCTGGTGAAAATTACCTGCAGTGATTTATACCTGCTGCAGATCTGTCCTGGAGTCAGCATTTAAGGCCTAATCCTGTAAAATCTTGTATCTCTGAGTAACTTACTGCTGTTTCACATAGGGGAGACTACTCAATGCGTCAAGTTAATCAGGCAGCATAGCGCTACAAGGCCTGTGGAGATAAATATATTATGGAGCACAACGCAAGCTTCAAAGGGCTGCAGCGACCGCCCTGCACAGAGCAGCTTGCTGGCGCAGGTAGCCGCACCGGCTCTCGCTGTCAGCCGCCCCTGTGCTTTTGGCATGGAGAGAAAGGCGGCCCGGACAGGGCCATTGAGAGAGCAGGAGCTGAACGCCACAGAACATGATTTCTCTGCTGCCCTAACATCCATTAAACCTTGTGCCAGTGGTGGAAGTCAGATTAATGCTGCCTGATGACTTGCTCCCTCTGAAGCCTCTTGGCCAAGCACCAGGGAACCATACCAGCTCTTTTGTGGCTGACTCTTAGACACAGTGGCAAATCCTGGCTTAATTGATTGACTGGAGAAATGACTGCGATCCAACTGAAAACACCCCAACAAACATAGCAGGGAGGGAAAGAATTTTATTTCTGAAAGCAGAGCATCTAAAGCGACTGAAGTGCTGCCATCCATAAAACAAAAGTGTTGCCATCCCTTATTTAATCAATTCAAATTGAATTTTGACACTGACATTCTACTGTCAGATGCTGGCAGTGGTGTCTGTAATTGTCTGCAGCTGTGCTCCGCCGCACAACTTCTACTGAAGGGTAATAACTGCATAGCGTGTAATATACCCCCATGTGGCAACGCTCAAAAAATTTAGCAATCTCTTTTTAGTCTGACCCGTAACACCTGTTGAATAGATAGTTCTCCTTCTCTTGGTCAGCTTCAGACTACGTCCTCTTACAATGCGTTCATTTAGAGACAATGGAATCGAATTACTGTGATTTAATTCAGTTTTGCTCATCCAGCTTTTAAAGTACTGGCTTAACGTTGAGCATTTTCCAGTACCCCCTTCACCCAGTAGGATCGTTGGTTCTCTGAGTCATCTGTGCAATCCTTCCAGTATCAGTAGTACATTAGATGCTTTGTGCTAGCCCATGGGGTCAGTTACATGTGTGTACAAAGCAGGTGAGATGTGTTTATGTATCTTTTCTGGAACTTATTAGGGTTGGGATTTTTTTTTTTTTGCTCTTACTGATATATCAAAGTGCGTCATGGCTGTCTCAAAAACAATGTCTGGAGTGAAGCCTATTTGTGACAGTGGGAAAAACATCTATCTGAATTCATACTTGTATATTCAGGGTTCAACACATCTGTGACCTAATTCACAGGCTCTGCTGGAAGCCACAGGATCCTGACACCTCACAGTGAAATCATCACATGGTCAGAACCTTTTCATATCCTGATAGCCAAGAACTGGACTGCTACTTGTGGAACCAATGACCCCCTCAAATCAATCAAAACTTTTCTGATACTAGTAAATCTCTCAGAACAGCCATGAAAATAGAAGAGTAGTGAACAAGAGAGAACTGCCTTTCTTCCAGCTGAACAGCGGCAGAATTTTGGAAAGCTAAGAGCATTAAAATCCTAAAATTGCCATTTCAAATGGTGTTTAGGTACACAGGATCAGATTTTTAAAGCCTGTTGATGGTTTTCAAGTCACTTTTTGAAATCTATATGCAAATCTCCATGTTGCAAATCCTACTTTCTAGGTGCCCTGACACATTCAGATTTATCTATATGATTTGAAGTCTTATGTTCTTTGAGAAGGTGCTCAGGGAAATCCCCACTCAAAGTACGAGGATACACAAAAGAATCTCAAAAATATTGAAGCAAGAGGCTTCTAAGCACCACATCTCAGAGACAGACAAATGTCTAGTGATGGCATGGGTAGCAGAACCCACCTTAGGTTTGGATTCACCAGTGACCATCCAGAAGACAGAGGTATAAAAAGCAGGTCAGTTTTTTTCTTTCTTGCAAAAAAATTTGGGAGAAGTACTGGGATTTTACCAGTGGTATAGGGAAAGCATTTTCTTGGAAAATGGACAACTGAGTTTCAAATGCCTTTTCAACATGATGTCAGCCCACATCTGCCAGATGAGACCCCACCAGCAGAGTATCAGGTAATTTGTACAGCTCTCCTGTTGACCTGTTTCACTTTCCATAAACGACTCAACATTCAGTGAATCATGACTGAAGGCTGACACCACAGGTAAAAGTCAGAAAAACAAACTTGTTTTCCCTCTTGTCTGGTTGATATTTAAGCATTATGTGAAAGGTGAAAAAATGTGAACATAGACCAAGAAATAACCTCCTCATAATATCCTACAGATCTGAAGATTTTGGGACTCTTGCTGAGGAAAGAGCTGTCTGGGTTCATATTACTGAGCAAACTCAGCAGAAGAAAGATTTAATTTAATCCTCCCATACCTTGGCTATTTTGTGAAAATCTGGATGACTCTATACATTGTCTCCACTGAGAACATAGGGGACAGCAGATACTCACCAGGGCAGGGGTATTGTGAATACCAGTCACAGCACTAGACTGAATTGCAGACATTTTAAAAGATGTGACTAAGTAAAAAGTGACTAATCCCCACTTGTGAGCATGCTACCCACAATGAATTTCAGAAGTGGCTAAGCAGCTAATTCCCTTGGCAACTTAACCAACGGAAACATCATTAAATAACTAAATAGGTTTGCTGATAACAGCTGAGGCTTCACTGCAAGTCAATGGGTGGGATTAATCTTCCCTGAAGTGAATAAATTAAATGAGCCGGTTTGAATTAAACACCCTGAGCTTCCTCTGTAGTCAGTGGAGTTTTCTCCTCCACACTTGGTTTAGGTGACCCCTAAACCAACTGTGGAGAACTTTTCCTGAAGTTTCTCATCTCAGTCTTGTGTTGTCTTGGTAATACCAGGGTGGAGGATTCAATATTACAACGCCAAGTGGAACTATGCCTGAGAATGTGGCTCTGTGCTGCTTTTGAAATTTCTACCTCCAATTGCTTCCCCACCCTGCAGACTTTCATTATGAACTTAGAGATCCTAAATGTGACCAGCTCCACAAGAGGAGCCCTGTCATCAGTTTAACTGTGCAACAACTGCAATGTCTGAACCCCTGGAAGCCATCTTTCCAGACAGTGAAATCATCAAGCACAAAGGCACTAGCATCATACTGCCTCCACAGTGATGTATTTAATATAACTTCAAATTCCAAGAAGTTCTACCTGTGTATATACAAAATTGTTGGTGGAACCATCTCTCTCACCCTTCACTACTCCGCTCTGAGCTACTCATGGAGCCAAAGACAGGTTATAGCAATCATAGCCTTGCCATGTCATCCCACCAATAGTAAACAACAATATTAATAAAAAAAACTCATAAGCTCTTTGTGATTTTCCTTCTGCCTTAAAAACTATGCTTTTATACAACTTTACTTAGGAATCCTGAGTTAGAAGCCAGAAAAATAGCACTTTCCAACCTCAAAGCAACCACAGAACACTTAATGAATGTATTACCATCTGTCAAATGCACAGGGTGAGGTTCAATTTAGCTGATGATACCTAATTCACAATGACGCTCTGTTTTCAGCAAAAGGTTACTTGATGTTGAACAATGAGATTAACAAATCCTGACATGCACAGAAATACAAATAATGTAACAAAAGTTAATAATTGGCAAAGTTGTGCTCTCGGTTACACTGACATAAAAGAGGAGTAACTCCGCATTGTCAACAAGCTATTCCATATTTGCTCCAGTTCAACCAAGAACAGTCCTTGGCTCTGTTACTCAACTCTTCAAGCTAAAACTTCCTTAAGCTATTAGCCTGTGCAACTATTTCCAGGGGACAAAGAGAAATCCTTGTGTCTTGAAGTACTTATACCACAACTGAACAAAACATTGGAAAATGTAATGCATGGAGCAATCCTGCAAGTCAAGGGGAGGGCCAGATGACGAAGATTCATTACTAGGTACTCAGGGTGAAATTCTGGCCATACCAAAGCCCATGGAAGTTTTGCTGTTAGGATTTCTCCAGCAGCTTTTAAAGCCAAAAGGGACTATTATAATCAGTTAATCTGACCTCCTAAATAGTACTGGCCATAAAGCTTCCAGCGTCATCGGTCATTTCCATCTCTGTTTTCTGTGGGTCAAATAAGGCTGAAGCAAAATGGAAAGTAACTAGAAAGTAGTAAAAGAAAAATGGTTTGGAAAAAGTAAAACTGATTCAGGCTGCCCACACCCACAGCATTTGCAGAGGTCAGACAAGGACTCTTCTTCCCCTTCCTTGAACTCCAAATATTTCCTTCCTTGTTTAATGCTGGGATGAGGAGAAATAGCAAAGCAGACAAAGCACATAAATGCCAGTCTCTGTGGCCTGAAGGAGCCACTGGAAGGCAAATCATTCCATCCTAAAATAGTAGCCTAGGGAAAGCTGAATTACCACCAGAGGAGCCTCTCTCTCTCTCTCTCTCCCCCCTGCTTTGAGAACTGGCAGACTGGCTACCTAAATTTAAAATAGCTAAAATTAGGTGAGGTGACTCCTATTTTATGTGTCTGAGTGGGACCATTTGCAGGATGAGGATTTTACTTGATAGCTATTACGGGAAGAGATGCAAAGCATAGAGGGCACAATAAGAGCAACAAGAACAATTGATTCTTTGGCCAAATTGAATATAAAAACTGTTTGATTTACGTTAAAAGAAAGCAAAACTAGTTCAATTTTTTAAACAAGATTAAAGCAAAGTAACGTAATATTTCCAAACATACATGAAAACAAAAAAAAGTGCCATGTTTTAGGACGGTTGGTTAAGTAAGTCGTGCCTAGACGTTCCATCATTTTCACATAACTTTTGAAATATTGGTAATCTCAAAACTACTATGTCATTTCCAAATTAAAAAGAGAATAACCTTTTGTTTCAAAGAGTTTAAGAGAAAATGCTTTTACTTTCCTAAACAAGTCATTATTCACCAAATTCAACCCACATTTGGCAATTATTGAGGTTACTCACACCACCCATGGCATTTCTTGTCAAATAAACATTTTGTCACAAAGTATTTTCTCCAAGCTGAAGTAAAATATATGTGGCCTTCTTCATAAGTGAATACCACTCAAAGCACAGTGACAACAAGGCTTCAAAGTCATTCAAGCCCAGCAACATAATGGCTTTTGTAGCCATCATCTGAAACCACCTGATACTGACCTCGGCAGAACTGAAAGTTTCTTAATTGTCAAGCCCAGGCAAGTTCAACAAACAATGACCCATGTACAAAAATGAACAATGATTCCTGCTGCTACCCTGGATCACTGATTGATGCTTTTCCTTTTTACTGCTTTCTTACACTGCCCTCCAGTAAGATTTATCCTGTAACATACGTAAATGAACTTGGTGAAATACGCAATGAGGGAAAAGGGGGAACAGTACATAAATATTCACAGTCTCACACAAACAATCTGAGATTTATTTTTCCTTTAAAAAAACAAACCACCTTTCCTGATCACTTCCAGATTCAGAGGGTTTGATATTATATGAGACTCAATACTGTTTTCTGGTAGGAGAGGGAAACCAGCTAAGAAACAGCAATTTAAGGTAAGAAAATAATATCTTTCTACTAGTCTGACAGTCTGATTAAAGACCAAGGATTCATATTTTCACTCTCTTTTTTCTCCATCCTGGTCATTTTTTTCAGGCAGGCTCAAAAGAGTATTGCAACTTTAATCTGTATAGATTAATCCTTCTCACATGGAGGAGCTGTGACTGCAATATGCAGGCCACTGTATTACATATTGAACAGTTTATCTCCCCCCCCCCCCCCCCCCTTATTTCAATGTAACCCTTGAGATTTGAGTGCTGCCTTGATTTCTTCTGTTTAGCCATTTAAGATTCAGGTATCTTGTCTAAGCCGGTTATGTAGGTTCCCTCTCTGCTCAGAGGTACTAAGCATCTCCAGAGGGCAATTCCTTCCAACTGCCTGAGACACCTGATTTAAACTGGTGTGACTCACCCCACACATGCCCTTCTCACTGCATGAATTACAGACGAAGCCTAAAGGACTAGCTCAGACTAGACACCTAACTTTCAGGGAGGTGAAGTTAGGCAAGATGAATCCTACCCTTTGAATATAATTTCACAGTTCACCTAAGTGATATAGGATAACACCTCCCATTTTTTTAAAATTACTTAAATATTAGGGCTAACTCCCCAAAGGGCAAGTACATTGCCCATTTGAGCATTGCAACACCCTTTCCAGGCATGTTTCTGCCTTGTAAAATCCCCAGCTCTGAGCAGTGTCTATATTGAGAGGCAAATGAGTGGGCAGTCACTAGGAGAGTCATTGGAAATGCAAAGGAGAAGGATGGAGGTTGTATGCTCCCATGCATTCAAGGCATTTAGATGCCTAACTCTGGGCCAAAGGGAGTTTCTGGGGTGAGTCACCCCTCCTATTAAAGATGTTCCACTCCAGATAAATAATTCAATATTCACTGGAACAGAGACTTGTGCATGTTCCCACAATAGAGGTAAATACCCATACAATCATGCTGAAAAGTTATGATCTGCCTTTTTCTACTCACTTAATGAATCAACAATTGCCTAGTTGTGTACACAGAAGAGAAATGGACTAGCGTCTCTTATTCCTCAACTCTACCTTCCTGGTTAGGGGTTTCTCTCAGGGGACAGGGGTTCATATTCATCCTCCAGATCAGTCAGAGCTGAGACTTGAAAGGGGATATTTTACTTCTGGTCAGTGTTCAGGTGAGAATACACCAGGAGTGGAGTAAGTCACACCAACACAGGTGCACATGTGCAAAGACCCACACAACTTTGGCCATAAGCTGCCTTTGAGACATGGTCTAAACCAGGTATAAATAGGTACGTATTTTCCATATATGTTGGCGCGTACGTTCTGCATATGTCCAGCGAGACAAATGGAGGTGCTAAATCCTGGGAGCACTACATCCAGGACTCAGAGGAACATGGAGCTGAAATACACCTGTTATCTCTTGATTTACTTACGGATAAGATTCACCCTGCCTAACTCCAGCCATCCAGGTGTTAGGTCATTAGTCCAACCTAGTTGTCCAAGTCTCCTTTACAGATAGCAACGACAGACAGGCTCCTCTAAAGGAAGTTCTCTCAGCTTTAGATCCATATTTTAAGATAAATCAAACTGCCTTTCAGAAACGGACTTATGTCCCTCTCCATTGATCACAAAAGAAGCTAGGATTATTGAATGACTAATGTATAAATCTGAGACAGACTTAGCTGAGATGATCCCTCCCTTATCATGCCTCTTCCCCTCCCTCCCCTCCTCGCCCCATCTACAAACCCTTGATGATGTGGATTGATTGATTAGAGCCTCATCCCAAACAGCTTGGGATATTTTGACAGACCTGTCTCAAAAACTCCACAGAAGGGATCCCCCAGGTACCCTTTCCTAAGACAGAGCACAATGATCCAAGGATTAAGAGGTAACCTAGATTTAAGAGACCTGAATCTCTTCTTCTCAAGTTATTCTACATGACCTTATAAAAATGATTTAAATTCTCTGCCTTCCAACTTCCTAAATACAAAATAAGGATAAATAGTGCTCTTCAGCCACAAACTTTACATTGGTAAAAGCAGTAATGCGCCAGCCATGGACTTATGTTTCAGGTTAGAGGGCGATAACAGTAAATGTAACAAAAAGAAGAGGCATCTTCCTATTTTTGTGATACCATCTGTCCTATTCCCAAATTAAATCTAGTGAAAAGGTGAGTTGATAATGTCATTAAAAAGAAAATTAAACACATATTTTTCAACCATCTAGAAAGTTTCTTTTGACTTGTTTCTACTTTTAGACTGAAAACTGAGGTTTCTTCCTTCCCTTTTCATGTTTGATTTCACAGTGGAGGCAAGAAATAAATGTAATACTTGTAATGTTATCATGAAGAATGCAATTGGAGCACCTTCAAATGCTATTTTTTAAGAAGAAAACCCAGGTGCTCAAATGACAAAAAAAAAAGAAGGGTTCATTTCCAAGTCTCTTAGGAGCCCAAGTGACCCTGAGGGCAGGAAGCAAGTGAATGTAAAACTACTGGCCTACAAGTGCCCCAGGAAGAACAGTACCTAACTAGCGTTTCACAAATCATCGTAACTCTGTAGCAGCACGTAAGTGACAAGCATCATTTCTAAAGCACGTCCCCGAGGGCCTAATCCTGACCTCTCCAACGCTAGTCTTATGCAGGTGTCCCTAAACCAACTGCAGACAAGCAGCAGATGATTTGCATCAGAAACCTGAAAAAAAAAACCCGTCAAGCCCTGCAGATTATAAAACCACATATTTAGATGTATGAGTATGATCACTCTGGTATCTTGATTTTTAAGATGCTGTCTATTTACTCAGAGCATAAAGTTTTGTTCAACTACCAAAGAGCAACAAGATGATTCTGAGACTAACAAAGAAAAACTAACTACATGTTTCTGTATTAAAGTAAGAGTGAAGTTAGCTTCTGGTAGAGACTGCCACTGGGCCTTAGCGACAGTGCTGTGGGGACCCCTTGTGTTCTAATATTTAAGCAAAGATTGTTCCTCTACTGGCTCTCGGCATTTGCATCTTTAATATCAATTTCTTTCAAAGCCAGGCATACAGAGGAATAAAGTCAGCTTTTGTTTACACCAGGATAATCCCAATTGCATTCCACCGATTTCAATTTACATTATTTAACTTCAGCAGTGGTGAAGACACATGAGAAGGAAACACAGCAATGCCTACCTAGCAGCACCTGAGGATGAAGTTTTAAAGTGTATTGAGTTCTAAAATCCCTCAGTTCGCTTAGCAAATCTCAAACTGTTTTGCTTTATTTTATTGCTTCCAGTATTTTCTGCCCTTTGTGTTCAAAAATTGTTACTGAGACACAAAAAAACATGAGACGATGAGATTTACAAATGACTCACATCTTAATTCTTTTCCATTGTTTCTCTGCTTTTGAGATTTTTTTGTTTCAAGCCCCATGAAATGACTTAGGGATCATCATGATCATTCCTCAGCTTAACCTCTCTGAAAGGAGCAGAAGCAAAAAGAGTTATAATTATGTCTGGATGTTCAAAAAATTTTCAAGTACTAGTAGGGAGATCATATTCCCTCTGTTGCAACTGTACTGTTGCGACAAGTATTAAGAACATTTTCCCCCATTCTGGTGTCCCCAGTTAAAAAAGGCATTGGAAATTCCAGCAAGAGGTCAAAGAGGAACAATAATACAGTGCTCAAGGACTGGAAAACAAGCCTTAAAATGTCAGGTTTGAAGACTATTTATTCAGCTTATCAGAGAGAAGGCTGAGAGGCCAATGCGCGCAGATGCTCACGCATGGACAAAACATCTAGGAAGTGTGAGGGAACTCTTCAGCTTTGCTGACAAAGGCATGAAATGGTCTAATGATTGGAAGTCGGACAAATTCAGTTTCCACATTGCCAAAGCAATGAACTCTTTAAGGAACAATCAAGGAGAGAGGGGAGGTGATCTAACTTCTTGGGGTGTTTTTAATGAGACTAAGAAAAGGCAGGCTTTAATCCAGAAATGGCAGAAAAAGGAGAAATTGGGATGGGAGGGGATAGAGTGGCATGGGCAGGTCGTGGCACTTTAAAATCCATTGACTGTACCACCATCAATGCCACAGAGAATTTGCTACCCAACATTAAGACAATGACTGTAATTAAATCTCATGCTTCAAGACTTAAGATCACAGTATCTTTTCTCCCAATATGCAATTAATCAGATGTGTTATGGGGGTTATCCATGGCCATCAGGTCATTCTCTGCTACAGATGGGAATGGTTGTACCAATGCCTTGGAGTGGTGCAGAAAGTCTTGCCGAGTACATGCCTTCCTCACATGTTCAGAGTTATCCTGATTCCAGGTTAAGGTCCAGCAAATATTTGGTTTTCAGCTTTGACTGACTGAATCACCAGGGATTTACCTTCCTCTACAGCGCAAAATATGGACCAGCTATTGCCATCAACTAGGCATTTCTCATACAGTAAATTCCCCCTTAGAGGGGCATTGTGCACCAAAGACACTTCAGTTTCTTCTTGTCTCTGCCTCTCATGGAGAACAACTTCTATGCTAAACGATGAAATACTCATGTTTGCTCAATGGGCAAAACTGACCGGGATGTGATTTGCAGATCATAGTAAATAATGCAAAGATCCTTCTAGCCTCAAACTCCATGAAATTCTGAATTTTTTTTCTGCAGTCAGAAGAATCAGGATATTTAGACAAGAATTATGTCTCCAGTTCCCATTTAGTCACCTTATTCCCAGCACTGTTTTCAAGCTAATGGTCAACTATTTAGGACCTGATCTAATAAAGAAAATTAGCAACACTGATTTTCATTTATGTCTCATTCTTCTCTTCCCTGTTATTTTATGAAGAACATTTGCATGCATAAAACAAGAAGTCTGTTTTGGGAAAAACAGATTCCAGGCCAATCCTTCTCCCTTTGAAGTCATCAACAGTTTTGCAAGCTGACTTCCAGGAGACAGTCACTGGGCTCTCTATCATGTGATAGCTTGCTCTACAATTGCTAAATATAAGCCTGTGAACAATCCTCTCAGGACAATAAGACCAGCTGGGTGCTTAAATCTGGACATTTGCTTATATAAGATTTGGACACTTTATTGAGTAATGCCGTAACTTCATCTGAGTCCTTGCTGTGGGGAACATATTTAAGATGCACCAAGTATATCGCAGTGAGGGCAGTTACCCACCAGGGCGAAACCATAGAGCAATGAAGTTAAAACTCAATTCTAAATAATAATGTAATTTAGGCCTCCCATTCCAGCAGCGAGGCGCTTAATTCCTCCCAGGACTGCTGCCGCCAGATTGCTCTAATCCACTTCCAGCTGTGCTACTGCTCCTGTGTGTGAGCATGGGAGCTCGGCTGGGAAACAGAACAAAGCATCCCAGTAAAGCCAGCAGCACTTGGAGGAATATTCAAACACACAGGGGAAATAATTCCCTTTAAAAGAAGAGCGTCTGCCAACTACTGTTCCCATTGCAAGTATTTTAGTCTAGGCCTGGCCTGTGCGTATAGGCCCTGATTCAGCAAAGGCTTGAGAATGTACCTTAATTTGAGCATATCATTAACCTTGCTGACTTCAGTACGTATTGTCAACTGTTTTTTAGGGCTTTTCATATTCTATGTCTTGAACTTATAGGAATAGATCTATTTTTTCATTTTTTCTCTCCCTGTGGTATGTTATGGCTTCAAAGCTACTTCAGCATAGATGTGTCAGAAAATTATATCTACTAGTACATTCATTGTAAATATTTACTGTTCCTAGAATGGCTGCATCGAAGACCGCTAATCAGGCATACCGAGTCCCTGCCTTGGCGGACCTGCAGTCTGATCACATCTGGACTCACACAGAGTTGAAGTTTTAGTTTTGTATTGTTTTCAAATAGTATTTTCCACATTTCCATCCGGAAATCTTCATACCTTAATTAGCAAGGTCTTAGAAGAAGGGAAAAACCTAAATGATGGAAAGTTCAGAAACGTTCCCTAATAGGGTACATATTTCTGAGATTAAGATAATGGTTTGTTATCATTTTATAAAACTGAAAACTGTTTCCTTTCAATGGCATAAAATTTCAGTTCTTGGTTTTGGCAGGTCAAAAGATATTGGTCCGTAAAGCTGTCACTGGTACCAGACAGAATATTGATGGTTCTGGGCCTCCAGCCAGCACAATTTTGAGAAGAACTTTCAGAAAGTTATTTCTCAAGCAAACTTATTTCGAAAACTGCTGTTTCTGAGTATTTTGGAGTCAGTCTTTGATTACTGGGCAGAAAGCAGATAAAGCAATTTAGGATGGATGATAAATGCAACTTACAGCACTATTTAACAAGTTAGCACACAGCTATCACCACTGTTTTAGTGGTCTTTATATGTGTGTTTTTATAAAGAGACAGAGTGGAGAACAGTTTTATTAACATATCATGAGTGAGTTATATGGGTCATCCCAAATGAATGGCAATAAAAGCTTTATATCACACTCACCAACATGTATTTGGTACTTTATGTGCCACAAATGTTGCAGAAAAGCTATTTTACATATGTTTTAAAGACTGGGTATTTTTTATATTAGGGCTGGTTTTGTAAAGCTGCCAGGTACTTTAGCTACTGCGAGCCCAACAGTATTCAGCTCAGAGGGAGCCATAAAAACTTGCTTAAAATGTTCTGAAATAGCTTTTTTTGTGCTTCAAAATGCCTAAGTTAAATATCTGTCATCCTGATGTGTTCCATCACAAAGCGAGGTCTTTTCTTTAAAACAATTTTAAAAGCTATTTCTAGTTCTTCCTGGTTGCATGACAGGGAAAACTTAATATCATCACAGCACAGGACAAGCTGTGGCTCGTGCTGGGCCTTGGACAGGTGTGGGGATTTGTTGTGGAAAAGGGAAATTCTGCAACTAAAGAGGACGAAGGAAAAATTTTAATGGCAAGTTTATATACAGACATCACACACACACACATATATATGTATACTTTTTTATATATATATATGGCACCTTGAAAATCTCTGCAAAAAGCATAAAGCATTAATGTTGGTCCTGAATTAGAGCCTGATCCAAGATCCCTGTCACAGGAAACTCCCCATCGATACAAGGGCGTTCAAACAGCCTTTCAAACGCACCCTGTTAAAGTCAAGAGGAGCTTTGCCAGGAACTTTGCCGAGCACAGGGTGAAGCCTTCAGGCACAGAATAAGCCAGAAGGATCAAAGACTCAGGACAAGCTGTATCACATTTACGGTTATAAACTGACCACTTTGGATGTGAGAAGCTGGGCTGGAAAGAAGAAAGGGGACCCCCAGCCCTTCCCCCCCAAGCACGGAGATGCTCTGGGGAAAGATGTTTTGCTGTCCTACACCGACCTGCTGCTGGAGACCAGAGCAGACCACGCTTGTCAGGATGACACAGGCTGACCCACAACATCGAAAAGCTCCTGTCTCAGCTACATGCATCAGGTCAGGTGCCACGAAGAGTCTGTACCACAGAGCTGTTATTACTGTAAATATTCTACATAGCTTTTGGGAGTGAACTGATTTTCTGTTTATCTAAGGAGGCATGTGATGGCTTCTAGAAAGAATCAGAGCACACCGTTCAGCCTGTGCACATACTTATACTGTGGGTCTGACTCTCTTCTTGGCAGAAGTAACGCCACAGCATCAAACTGATGTAGGCCAGTTTTAATTCCAGCCCTATATGTGTGTGTGCATATCTACTATATATACACATACACAGCACACGGAGAGAGATATTTCCCACCTCACGCACTTAACCACAAAGTGTGATGTAGCTACTGAAAGAGGTGAATGGTATTTAATCACATGTAAGTTAATGATTTAAATGCGTTTTTATTTTTGGCCTCTTGATGTAAATCCAAACCAGACAAGTGGAGTCCTCTGGTCAGACGGCTGGAAATTCCTCTGCATGAAATCGTGTTGGTGGTCTCCCAGTTCAGTGCCTTCTGAAGAGCAGTACAGTGAAATATCCTTCCGTACCACTAATGAATGCGCCCACCCACACAGGAGCTGGTGCCCCCTAAGAACTCAATTCAAGAACAACTTTTTAAACTCATAAATGAAATCAAAGGGCTCATTCTATGAGCCAAAGAACTTAGAATTTTAGGCGGGATGGTTAATGGGTGCTTACTATAGGTTGTCCCCTTGGTTTGCAGTACACAGGCTCGCAAGAAAAAACAAGCAGGATACCAAATATGTACACTGCATTCCAATTAATTAAATTTCATCCTCCTCCAATGAATATATAAATTGTTGCTACCCTGGTTACTGTGCAGAGCTTAAGTGACTGGCTCAGCATCAACCAAAGGAACCAATGTAAGCACAGAAGATCTTGGTTTGCTTTCCTGTGCTCAGACAAGACCTCCCTCTAGGTACTAAACAATCACTAAGCAATCCAAAAACTCTCAAATTGGCCATGAAACCTTGAGCCAGAGCATCGAGGAGATGTTTAAGACTACCGCCACTAAACTCTCCCAAGGACTCCTGTTCTTGTGTGAATGAGCACTTGTCATTTTAAGTCCAAATGGCAAAGCCTGGTAGCAGTGGCCAGAGAACTGAATAACCCAGTTGTGCTACCGAAGCGAGGCACGGATCTAATCCCATGATGAGGAGATGATTCCTTCAGAGAGGCCTGTTATAAAATTATCAAGTGACACAGGGGGTGGAAGGAATCAAGCCTGTTGTAATTGAACTGACTTGAAATAATAAATGCACACACTTTCTTTAAACACAGCTTGCCACATCCTGAGAATCTGGAATCAATTCCTTCCCTTTCAAGAAGCTTAAAAGTGGTGGGACTTTGATATGGCATGAGTGTGTTTGCTTCTGGGCTTACAGCCCTCACCAGCCCGTTCCAAACCTTTCAACGTTTTTATATTATAAGACAGAAAAGTTAGGAAAACAAAGATGGAAAAAAAGAATCAGAAATTCAGGGAACTATTAAATCAGGGCAGCCTAGCTGCCAAATACCTTTGGTAAGTAAATGAATCATGATCAATAACATATTGCCATACAGACTTACAGCAGAAGGTTATCACCTGCTTCTGTGCCAGGCATAAAACATAACGGTGTGTGGCTAATGAAATACTGCATGAATCCAGAAAAAAAAAAGTACTGTTTTTCTCTGTAATGTTAAAGCATTTTACTTCAAAGTAATTTTAATTCATCCAGAAAAAACATGATTTTTTTCCATGAAAACTTTGTCCAAATCGATAGGTTATTATGAAACACTTCTCTTTTGATGTCGTGGACTTTTTAAGAGGAAACTGTCTTGATAGAAGGAAACCTACTTTGTTAAGGGGATGTTTCAGCCCTGATTGTAAAGCTGCTTGTTTTATGTATTCACATATTTGCCAGCAGAGGGTATCACAATCTTACAAACAGACAGACGTATGTATCATTGTGTCTATTCATTCACATGCAAGAATTCAGACACACATTAAACCAAGAAATCACAAATCTTGTTTTCTTCAGTAATTTTTCCACTATCAGAAAAAAACCCCCACCAAAACATTTAGCTACTTAAAGGCTACAGACTCTGTTATCAGTGCCATCTCACCACCTCTCTCAGGGTAGGAAATACCACAAGGACATAGGCAAATGATGTCATCAGTTCAAGTCTGAAATCGTTGCATGACCCTGGCTGGAAACCCTCCTGGGAGGAACACCAGCTTGGGCTTATCTTTGGTGTGCATTAGGTTCTCATTAATTCTCACATCCAGTATCCTCATACTGCGTAAATCTCATTAATTATCCCAACTACTTCACGCCACTTTTCTGCAAAGATGTAATAGCCACAGGCTGTAGTGTGAGCTCATGTTACTTAGACCTCATGGTCTCTGCTAAACCAGTATGCTATGAAGAATGACCATATATAATTACACCTAACCCACACTTCTCACAGCTAGAGATAGGTTGATGCTACAAATTCACAACCTGATAGCCCACGAATTAATGAATTCACCTCCCTGACTCCCAAGTTAAGAGAACGTAATTTAAACAACCTAATGTTTGGAGCTTTAGCTTACCTGGCATCCAGCACTCCCCTATTCCCAACTAAAATAAATTAAGATTATGTTTTTTACGGTCTGGGTTATCCATTCTATTTTTGATTTATTAACAAGTCTTTTTCTATTTGTGCACTTTGATCATATGCAACTGATGTCCCGGTCACTGGTGTGGCTTTCCAGATTAACCCAAGCA
The DNA here is from genome assembly GCA_035590275.1 of Ibycter americanus. NCBI lineage: Eukaryota > Metazoa > Chordata > Aves > Falconiformes > Falconidae > Ibycter > Ibycter americanus. Next base: position 78,085,124 of record JAVJGI010000062.1, read on the forward strand.
CTTGAGTCAGCTGGAGCTAGAAGACAGTATAAAGGATGACTGTAAGACATGTATTACCTTTATCTGAGAGCTGGGGTGTACACTAACTGATTAAGATAACCACAAGCTGCAATCTCTGTTCTTTTTGGATCTCACCTATTCATATGGAGACAGGGAAGTGCACATTCTCCTAAGTAATTTTATGTTTACGGAATGCTTTTTATTAGAGAACTATATGCAACTACTTCTGCTGTTATATAGGAAAGATAATGCATCAGAACTGCTGCAAAATGACATGCATCAGATCAGGACTAGAGCCCCAGATCCCTTTTTGATTGGTGTTGCAATTTAAAAAAATACCTATCAAAAAGAAATAGGTTCATTAGGAAATATGTATACAGTGGTGCTGTCCTTTCTTTTTTGCACTTAGTCTTTTCACTGCTCAAGAAATCTAACCCAACTACCTTTTAATTAACTCATTATCTGCTATCCAAATCAGCCTTCAGAATAACTGCTGTATGTTTAGATGAACCAGATAGGAAAGAGGGTAAAATGTCCTTGGGATAAAGGAAAAGCTATTCTTTCTTGGCCCCTGAAAACTGAAAGTCAATTATTCTGCTGAAAATGAGGTCTGCTTCCCGCATGGCGTAAGTCTGTGCTGACAGTCCCAAAGACTCCAAGGTCCTCAGGTACTTTACCTTGTTGCTAGAAAGAACATGTAGGTAGTACTTATACTCTGCTCATCTCTGCCTTATTCTCCTTGCACTGCAGCACTCCAGCTGTAAAACAATAAACTAAAAACTTTTCTCTACTTCAAAGAGGAAAGTTGACTATCAGTATGTTCAGCAATTGCAATGTGTCTGGATATCACAAGGGCACAAACCACCTAACAAAACGGAGTGAAGATGTTTGCAAGGAACAAATATTGTTGCTCTCCTGCAGCTTAACAGCAATTTTCTCTATAACCTTGCTGTGCTGAATTGCATTTCCTTTTATTTTCAAGAGTATGTAAACCGAAAGTTTGTTAGGCAGAACTAGGGAAAGCTCCCATTAATCACAATGCAGCTATTAAAAATGTGGAGACCTGATCATGAACATTTTGTGTGGTTAGACTCCTTATCTCACAGTAGCGGATATCCGACCTTGAATTCCAGTTCTGCTTATGGCCAGATGCAGACACCTCTAGAACAGCCATTAATTACTGAGTCAAGCTGCCAGCCCTTATGAGTCCAGGGATTTGCATATTGCGGAGTCACTGAGAAGTGATGTGTTGGGATCATGCATGTGGACAGATACCTGTAGCTGTTTTAGAATGCATGGGGCAGCACAGCTGAATTTAAGATTTACGGTTGAGAGCAGACCATAAAAATTCCTTGTAAATGGCCAAGATATTTTATTTCCACTGTAACATCTATTTAGTCTAACTCTTAATTTATCTTCCTTTTACAACTTCCTACAGAGTTTAGCTGAGCATCCCATTAGCACTAGACAAAAAAAAACTTTTTAGCATCCCTGAGAAGCAAAGCACTATAATTATTTCCTTCTGTTAACAACACAACAGTATTAAGGAGCAGATTGTTATCTGACGTAAATCGTCATTTACCCATTTTCATCTCATGGGTCAGCCCCAGGCAATGAAATAATCACACAGATGAGCTGTGTGGCAGAGCTGAAACCTGAAAAAATCTAGTCTTCTCTGAACGATATGATAGCAGCTCATGGCGTTTAACATGCCTTAGGTCTCTGTCTGTGAAACTAGTAATATAAGGTAAGATGCACATTAGTGAGTGACTGCAAATATTCCACTAGATCATGTCAAGGGATATGGCAATATAAATCCATTAGCTTTGATGGAGCAACAGGAGCTTAGACTAGCTGAAGTCTTGCTGCTCAGAAGGGACAGAAATGTGGAGAAGAAAAGCAATTTCACTAAGACAGTGTAAGATGCATGTAAATATGCATGGCATCCAGCTTCGGGTTGGGGGAGTAGGGGGGAGTTATTTCTTTGGACACACAAACAGGTGAGGGAAAGTTTGGGACTTACAGAGTGCAATTACATTCCTTAAAGCCTCATCTTTCATTTAATTACTTTATATTTAATGTCTTGATACAACTCCGTTTACATGAGGAAATTAGCTGTAAGAGCATAACATAATCATGAGATAAGTGGGCCAAGAGTCTGATGGCCACATCTAACACATTATGAAGGGTCAGGGCATGAGGTGCTCTCACCCAGTCATTCACTGCTAGATTTTTAGTACTAGCACAGTTCTGGGTCCAGCCAACACACACTCTTCTAAGCAGTGCATAGGCAAGGTAGAGGAGGTGGCACAGGCCACCAGCCACTTCCAGTAAGCAGTATGGGATCCTGTTCTGGTGATGAAGCTGGGCTGTATGGACAGGAGCCATGTCATGGCAGTTGGTAAAGGGGCTGCCTAGCACTTTGTGGCCTGTTTTATTTACTCGTGTAGATGTAGTTAATTCAGCTGTGGACATGTGAATTTAGTCCACTGAACCAACCATCTCCAGTTGATCAGCAGCAGTACCTAATGTTGTATGAACAGAGTTTACAATACAATGATGGGAGAATGGCAAAATTCCTCCACTCCAAAGCACAAAAACTCCCTGACACATTTGGTAATGACCCTACTCACCAGCATTATCCTGCTGCTTGGTATTTTTGATGTATGCAGAAAATTTGGAAAAGATATCAATTCCAGCAGTGTTTGATTCCCGGTGCTTAGCTGCCAGCTTGGGGTACCTGAAAAGGGACACACAGTGTGGAGAGTAACATCTTGTTACCAGAAACATAGTGATGATTACAAACACAATTTACAAGAAGAAAGAAAAAAAGCCCTGTACAAGGAACTGCAATTAACGCTGTCATTTATCTCCAAACAACAGTTTGGCAAGTCCCTCTTAATAACATCTGTGTCTGTCAAGGCAGGCATTTGGATAGTTACACAGGGATGGCTTCATGACAAAGGTAATTGCACTGGTGCTTTATGTTACCATGATCCAAGATACTGTGGCCTTAAATCAGAAGGAAGCATAAATTTCTAGAAAGGTGCAGGGGAGCTTGGCAGTCAGCTCCCTCTATTATGAATGGCAGTTGTGTCTAATTCCCTACACTGAAAATGTACTCCAGGATATAATAGCAAGGCATGTTAGTATTACCCAGGTGAAGAAACACAAAGTTTTCAGTCTCTGAATTGTTTTTTATAGACATCTGGTGCAAAGGAATATATCGATTTGAAAGACCAACACAAACTAATGGCTCCTACTGACTTCAGTGGTCTTGGACCAAAGTATAGAAAATTTAAATATCTGCTCTCCTGCCTCAGGACTAGCCTATAGCTGCTGATTCACTTGGAGGTGAAACACTCCATAAGGAATCAAGCCAATTTTCATTGATTCATAGATTGTAAGGTCCAAATCATAAGCCAACAATTCTTTCCCCCATTATCCTTGTATTAAGTCCAAAATGTTTGACTAACTAAGGCATATCTGGTAAATCTAAAACCTTCCTTGGTAGCTTGTTCCAGTGGTTAATCATGCATACAAAAAAATATCTGTGCCTTATTTCTAATCTGAATTAGTTTGGTTATAACTTCCAGTCATGGGCTGTTGTCATTTCTTGACTAGGATAACGAGCACTTTTCCGCCTCCAGAGCCTCTCATACTCTATAATCAGCTCCCCTTCCAGCCTTTCTAATACACTATACAGCTCAGAAACCTCCAGGTTTTCGCTGTAAAATGCTTTTCCTGGCACAGATATTTTGTGTGGCAATTCACGGCATCTATTCCAAGTTATTTTTAGCTTTGTAAAATGTGGACACCAGACCCCTACAAAATTTTTCTAGTATTGGTCTCCTTAATTCTGCATACAAGGGCATCCTGAAATGTGTACAGAGAAAACATTCTGCAGTCATTAGTCATGCAAGTACCCTTCACACATGGAAGTCATCTCACTGAAGCCAGCAAGTTTCATAAATAAATATTACTCCTGTAAGTAAAGATTGCAGGAGGGAGTGCTTTTTAGGAACTCCTCTTAGGACATCTTTCATTCCTAGGAAATGGAATATTGACTGAAAAAATCCCAGGTTCTTACTTTGGAGGTGCAAGAGTCTCTTCCAAGAATTCCTCAATCTTGTTAACATCTGTCTTGACTTCTCCATTAAAAGTCAAGAAAGGTGGGTGGGTCCCAGGAGCCAGATTGTGTAGGTCAGCTGGTTTTCTGCAGAGAGAGAAAAAGTCATGAAATCACTGATCTTCATGTTCAGGTGGTTGCACAGATATTTATAGTTCCTACAAAATCAGTTTGCCCTTCTTTTTTTTCCTGTAGTTTGTGGCTAGAAGACTTTGAAACTACCCCAAGCACCCTGTTTAATATAAAAACATTCCACAACTGAAAAAAAAAAACCAACCCCAAACCTGAATCCCAACTATTTTGTTGTGCACCACAGACTCTCTAGGCTAGATATAAATCTGATTGAATTTGGTGGAGCCTTTCTATAGGGAAAACACTGGATCAGATAACTCTTTTAAATTAAACTGACAATTTTTACCTTTTCAGGTCAACAGTGGTGACGTTGAACACAACTCCTTTAAGCCACAGGATCATGAAGAGACGCTGGGAGAATGGGCAGTTTCCAATGCTTTCTCCATCTATACCAGCCTGAGGGATGGAAAGAGAGGAAAAATAGATTTCAGACTTGTTAGTCACTTACCTCCCTCAAGATGGAAAATTGGATGCTGAAAGAAAAATAACCCATTTAAAAATAACTGTCAGTGCCTGTTATTTAATATAGTTTATCATCAACACAAGAATGGAGTTACTCCAGGAGTCAGCCTTCATCAGGAGCTTGAGAAATCAAGCTGGTGCCTCTCTGGAGGGCACCTCTGTGTAAAGGAGATGTGTCCCTTGCTGACGGCAAGCAACATCCACAAGACTGTATATCCTTTCAACTACTCTCATCCTTATGGGACTGCCTGCTTTGTGGACATACTAGAAAACTCAGGACAGGTTTCCTGCTGTATTTAAGTTTGTGGATTGCAGCTTGTGTCAGCTCAACATCTGCTTCACTGCAAAATGTGGACTTTCAGATCTAGATTTAAACCCAAGCAGCCTGGACAACCACCCTTTCTTGTTCACATCCAGTAAAGCAACAGCCTCAGACACAACCAACCAGATCCAGACAGAAATCTCCATCTGAATCCTTCCAAGATTCAAGGCAGGTTTCAGCCACCACGTTCAGACTGTTCCTATCTCTAGTACCTAATGAGTTGCCTACAAACCACTACAAAACAATAAAAAACTGCTAATGTTAGCATTGAGGAAACAGCTTATTTTTTCCTCTAAAAATTTATGGTCCTTAGCCATGCAAATTCTGACTTTGAGCCATGGAGGGATACAAATAACACTAGCTGAACTGAGCCAAAGCTGTGTCCAAGGACAACATCCTTCTAAAATAATTATGCTTGTGGCCAAAGCTTTCAGGACGATAATGGTTTTGATAGATTTCCATTTTAATTTGTGGTGCCATTGTGTTTAAAACATTCTTATAATCCTGGTGAAGCAACCAACCTTCCGCTGTTGACCCACATGGGTTGCGTAACTGTGTTTTATGCACACAGTGTGTGTCCGAGAACGGCTGATGAAAGAGCTAAGCAAATAACTTGCTCTTTTCCTTTGGAGAAAATATTATATTACTCTGTTTGCTCTCATAAATTTTATCTTATTAATATTCAAGCTGTGAGGTAGCATTTCTCTGTCTTAAAGAAGGAATCACTTCTAATTATTGCAGTTCTGTGAAACATTCACAGCACAACTAGAAACATTTTGAGATGTGTCCAGTTCCTACAAATTCAGGCCTTGTGTGTGAAATGCTTAGCTGAAAGATTTTCTGGTAAGCGTCGGGAACCTTTCTCATCTCTTGAACACAACATTTGATGATTCTGGATTTAAAAACAAATGCCACATTTCCTACCCACCAAAATATGGAAAGATTGTGGATTCAAGGCTTGGAGACAACTCATTGTAAAGTTTAGGGCTATGTAAAAATTTTTTCTCTGGGTTCAGATTTGGTTTCAAACACTCAGACTCTAGAGGTGTTTGGATATGGGGGTACAGTTTGGCTGCACTTTTACCTGAAATTACAGATCTGCAATATGCCTGGCACATGGCATATGCAAGAACCAACGAACAACGTGAGTAAAAGAGTGGCATGACATGAGGATGAGCAAAAGAAGATGCATTTTCCCATCTGCCTGAGGTGTGAGTAGCCTAGTTCTGCAAAATTTTATTAATTAACTAGTTAGCTCTGTTCTGCAAATTTGATGGCAAAATGAAAACAATGTTACCATGGGAATACCAGGCACCACTGTATTGGATACAATAATTACTGCAAAGTCACATTTGTTGATTTGGCTTTGGGTTGTTAAACCATTGCCAATAACTTTTAACTTCTTACCCTTCTTGAAAAGAGGCAAATGCTATAGGAGAAAACAGCGATATGATGCCAGATTTACCCTTGGCTTTTTCACCATCTCAATCATAATCACACCCTTCTTAATGGAGCTGGCTAACATAGTCTACGAACAATATATTACAAACCTAAAATTTGAAGAAAAACAGATGATGACTGAATTAGAGGGCAAAAGAGTGCAGACAGAAGGGTTGATTCTCATCTTACATTCTCTGGATTTATTTTGGCTTGTTATAAATTCACTGATTCTGATTCACTCTTCACCTGACTCCCTTCAAAGTGAGCGTAAAACCCTGCTTCGCCAAGTCCTGCAAATACCTTGTGAGGGAAGCAATTTGTCTCACAATAACACGCAAAGCTGCAGCATTCCTGCAGGTCTCCATCCTGCATGGAGGCAATCTCCTGCATGTCATCATCACCCACTTCTTGCGCTGCAAGTAACTTCATCTTTTTCAGGAAAAAGACTCATGGAGACCATTTCCCTGTTTCCTCTAATTATGTACTTTCATAGAAAGCTTAAGGGTTACCCAGATCTACATCTTTTACATATTCTCCAAGGCAATGGTGAAAAACCTTCTCAATACCAGGGAGGGCTAAAGTAGGGACAGAGCAGCTGGATGGCAAGGAAGAAAGAGAAGGGATGGGTTGTGTGAGGCTAAGGGATGCAGAAGTCACTGGGGCACAGAAGATGTGAAGTCTGGGAGAAATAAGATTCACTTGGAGATCAAAAATAAAATTAATTGTGTAGTCAAATGAGGCCTCCAACAGCCCCAAATGGTCAAAATTTCTTCCCAACACTTCCAAAAGAGTGGGAAACTTTAATTGCTAGAGACATATTGGGACTAGACAGAGGAAATTCCAGAAACAAAAGATAAACTAAAGGAAAAGTACTGTATGATCTCTGTTCAAAGCTCCTGGATGTGGAAGCCAGGCTCATGATTTGGGTGGAGTCTGACTCATGGGTTTTGATCTCATGTGACTGGCATAACTGAAAACACTACCACAAATCACAAGGCAAACTGGTGACAGAGAAGGGAACAGAATCAAAATCTCCCCAGCAACACAATTTATCCATTAAATTCAGCTCTTTTTCTGCAGAAATTACAGGCAAGGCTCTATCAGTTTTGTGAATCCTTTCTCATTGCTTCTAACAGCAGTTAGTAATTCAATGTTCAGCACTCTGCAAGAGCAAAACCTTAGTAGGTAATAACTTCAAAGGCTTATCAAAGTGTCTCAAGATCCCTTGTGAAGTCTATTAACTCCCAGGAGGAGATGAGGAAGAACAGAGACTTCCCAGACTTAGTCACTCTTAGCTTTAAAGACAAACAGCTTGCTTAAAGCACCCCAGTAGTGCCTAACTACAAGTTTATTATGTATCTGTCCAAGGTTAAGGGCTCAGAAATGCAGGAATTAAATAATACCTTCACCAAGATCAAGAACTCAAACAGTGGATGGAAAGAAAAGAACAAATAATTGACAAGCTAGAGAAACACCATTTATCCCTGCTGTTATTCACAAATGAGCATAAAAGCTTTCTCACATAGTTTCCCTGAAGCACAGCAAAAGTGATCAACCACTTATAAAAAGGAGCAAGTTGATGATACGTGCACCCTCCCTGCCAGCAACACCAGATATTTCTGATTTAATGACTGCAGCTAGGGAGAGTGGCTTTGTGGGCACTAGGGTCAAGGAAATAGAGTTTTTCAAGCGCAGTGTAAGTCCCAAAGCTGTGAAAGGGAAGGGCTTCGGAGCCTCCTTCTCCCTCTGAAGAAGGACATCACCTTTCAGGTGAATTTGCTTTTCAAGGCAAATTCCCAGAGTGACTGTGGAAGAGTAAAACAGATTAGAGGATTTGCTGAGTAGGACTCTGGCCAATGCTCATCCCACTGAAATTTAACTGAAATGCCTAAGAGGAGGTCACCTGTGTGGGCATCCGAAAGATGAATCTTTCACATTGACTGAATCTGATGAGTGTCTGAATTTAGGTGGGATATATGTGGACCCCAGCAATAAAAAAGCCTGGAATTTATGGAGGCAGAGTTTCTAGAGAATTATTTTGCTCCATCTTGGAAACATCACTTTCTGCCCCCCTTGCTTCACACAAGCTTACTTTTATTAGTTTACCTACTAAAAAAATAGACTTTTCTACTTAATCTCCAGCTGTTAAGGTGATTCATACCAAGTGATGCAAGGTCTTGCCCTGGAACTCTGTATAATCACATCAGGAAAACCCCACCGTCATACCAGCTGTTTGTCTTCATCTGAGTAATGGCAAGAATGAACAAGATGTTCTCCTTTATTATTTATAAGGTGCTCCTCCTTAAATACTTCTAATGAAATAATTAAAAGCCTTAAAGATATGTGTGTGCACAAGTGGGGGATGTACAGACACATTACTGAGGAACAAAATCAAGAAGGTTTCAGGAGCGGGGGAGAGGGAAAAAAAAGTCTTGGTGATTCTATGAGCTTCTGCGAAGTGTTTTTGTGAAGCAGCAGTACTATCGAGAGCCTCCAATCACTGCACAGCATAGCTGAATGACTTGAACAGGGAGATCTCCTCAAGTTCAAGCTAATACTTTGCCATAAACAAAATAACTGGGATAAACTTCCTAACTTCTTCCAAAAATACTCCACTTGGTACGTGCACAGTGACTGCAATGCACACAGACAACTGTATATTATTTTAACTAACCCTAAGGTGAGGGGGGGAGCAAGTTTCATTTCCAGTTAATCCCAAAATATAGCAGCTTTAAAGCAATATACCATCCTTAATAATGACTAAGCATCTAGCTTAAAAATGGTAGCACTGGAAAGAGTTGTGTATCAGAAAGCACTGTGGTTTTTTTCCAGGAAAATAATATATTTGGGTTTATCTATTCTCCTTCTCCTTTCATTTTTCATTGCATTGAGGCCACCCTGCACAATGGTCTGGTGCTTTCTTAGACTCTGGGGTAAAGTAGGGAGATATTTTTGATGACGCTAAAACACATTTCTTTTTCCAAACAATTTTAACAAGTTAGCAAAAGCAGGCAGGCTAATTCACTTCAGTGTTTCCCATTAAGGATTAAGGAGGGATTTGATTTCATCATCCCTACAATCAAAATCTAGACTCACATTACACATGGTTACACCCTCTCTGTTTTAAAATTGGGAAAGTGCCTGCCTTTTGACACTTACTCTCCTTATGCTCAGAACCCAAAGGGGAAGTGAAAATCCTATTCGAAACACAGAGCAGGCCAGGAAATATCCTATTTATTGTGCCATTAAAAAAAAAAAAAAAAAAAAATCTGCCTTAGTAATTATACCACACACACAATAGCACAAATCTCCATTGTAGGGAAAAATCATTGGCTGCAACATGAGAACAGACATGCCAAGGTACTCCTTCAGTAAGGATTTTTTTTTTTCCAGTTTCTTGTCTCTTTTCTTTCACAACTTCTCATCCAAATGTAAAAGCCAGTAAGCTATTTGGAGTGCCACCAACGGAGAGGCAAGCTAAGAAGTGTATATTCATAGAGCAGCACTGGTAGGTCTCAAGTAAGAAGTAAATCTTGTAGCACAAGTCCTGTGTATCACAGGACACTCTTGTTGACTGTGGTTCCGGTTCAGGAAAGCGTTTAAGCATGTGCTGAAATATATCCCAATTCAGGGGAAGTATATGCTTGACTTTAAGCATGTTCTTAAGTCCTGATGATTTCAATGGGACTTAAGCACATACTTAAGTACTTTCCTGAATGGGGGCCTATAACAACAATAATAAATTTGCTGTGCAGCATTTTAACTTCACTGGACTTCTTCCGAGATCTCATTTTGCTAGGAGAAACTCTGAGAAGCAGCCTTCCAAGGGAGGGCAGGATAGAGCAGAAATATATTCCTAAGCACACACGCATGGAAATGGAGCATGTGCATACATGTCAAATAAAAATAGAGAATTTGCTAGAAAGACTGTCAGGGTAGTAACAAAACAAAAAGGAAGTGGTGAAATTCTTTAGCCAGCTCCCCAAAAGCCAGCCAAAATGTTGTCCAAGTCTGGCATACATACAGTCATATATTATAGATGTACATAAGCTTAACTTGGTCTGCACTGCCAGCCAATTTGAAGAGAGCTGGCTTGTTACACTCTGTTCAAACCAGCTGAGCAGCACGTCAGTAGAACTGAGGATCTTCAGGGAGCTGTTGTTGCACTTCTGAGGTCTCTGCAGTTCTGGGGGAGATGCATTTGCACTCTTGAGGCATTCAGAATTTTCAGGAGATGGAACTGCAGGTTGGAGACCCCACAGGCATCAGTAGTTAAGACATGACACATCTTTTCTTTGAGTTTGTTAAATCATTATTTTTCAGCTTTTTATATTCACATAAATGGCAGCATGGGCAGGAAGGGATCAGTCATATAGGTCAGCTTCTGCCTAGGGATCCTTTCATGATGGCTTAGGATGTTCACAGTTAAAGACCAGTTGACTCAAGCTGGCCCATGTACCTGGGGCAAAGCAGATTCATCTACCACATCAAGTGAAGCTCTGATAGCAGCATAGCTACATGCACAGTGATCAACCTGTACAAATAAGTCTCAGTTTTCATCAAGAGCTTTTTTAGAGCCACTAGCCGCTGCATATGTTCTGCATGAAATATGTTTTGCTTTGCAATAAATTTTGCGATGCTTGACAACTCCAGTCAGTCATGTGCAGTTTGGACTGAGAAAACTACAGACTTGACCCAGGTAAATAGTCTCATCACCATGAAAATGGTTCATGCTATTCCATCACCTTTTCTGCCCTCTTTAAAGAACTAAAGGCGCATGACTTGACAAATATCAACAGAGTAGAAAAGTATAGACTGGTCTGACACCCTAGACTAAGAAATTCTTTTGTTCTCATTTATATTTATAGATCCCCTACTTACCATTGCATGTGTCCAACTTAATGAGAAATTAATAGTAGATAATCAAAGGAAATAGGAACTATAATGAAACTTCCTACACCAAAACATATACAGATATATATACACAGGTGTGTGTGTGTGCACATGTGCACATGGGCATACATATATATAGATATAGATATAGATACATGAAATAAGGCTGGGACAAAAGTATTTTTTTTTCTAGGAGACCATGTTCCAGCATTCTCTGCTGTGAGGAATTTCTGCATACCACATCTGACTTTCACATGGTGATGTACAAGGGAAAAGCCCCCAGAAGAGTGAGAATCATTAAGTAACATCAGCAGTACTGTAGAGACAAACCACATATAGCACGTCCTTATGTTCTTTTAATGTCAGCAAAATACCAGCTAAAGGATGGGTGGTAAATGCTGGCTGACATTTTCAAAGTGGCTAACAGTTTTAGATCCTATAAGACAATTTGAAGGCAGCTGACTTCTCACAAGTATCAACTCTACACTTGGAAAATCAGGCCATAAGCCACCCAGAAGGAATAAGCTGTTTTTAAAACTCTTAGTAAGAATTTTCTAGATTTGCTTTGGGAGTATCACTGACTGTGATCTTCTTGAGCAACTAGACAAAAAACTAAGTGTTTAAAAACAAATCTGCATTGGAAGAATATTCTTTTGAGGAGCACACTTGGAATTTGACGAATACCTGGCGAAGATGTGCAGTGGCTTTGGCTATACTGCCTCGGAAATATGCCCGGAGTCCTGGTCTTTGGCTACCCCCTGCAGTCTAGCTGGAGGATGGGCAGGGTACTGGGACCATGCGAAGCTGTAAGAGCACAGGGTCCTAATGTGCAGCTCGGACAGGACTCGCAGGGCTCCTGGCTGCCCAGCAGCACACCCACCAGCCAAAATTTCCTTTAGTATCACTAGAGACTATTTCAGTTTCCCTCCTTGCAAAAAACCCACAGCTTCTGTTCAATAACGCTGTGAATGTTTCAAAATGTGTTGTTTAGACTTAGAACAATTCACAGCAAAATCTTGAAATTCTTCAAACCCCAAAATTGCCATTCTCATCCCAGCTCTTTTTAGCAGATTATGCAAAAAGTTCATGTGCTTCTGGACACAGTGGACTGGAAATATATATGTTTCTTTCTTGGCTTGATGGCCAAATAGCAATCATCTTTTACGCTTCTTCCTGAGCTTTTCCAACCTAATAAAGTAATTGCTTTCCTGTCACTCACCAGTATCACAGCACGGGATCCTCTGTACTCACATTAGCCACTGGATGTAATCACAGAGAACAGCTTTTAAAAGCTTTGCTTTTTTTGGGACCCATCAATAATTCATTGTGAGTGAGATGCCACAGGAACAAGAAAAGAACTCCAGAAATGACAGGTATATAAGCTTAGCATATAGAAAGATACTGGAACAAATGCTTAAACAGTAAGCTCACAAGCACACATGGAAATGTAAAGTTCATAAGAAAAGACAATAGGGACTTATCAGGAACAAATGACTTTAAACCAAGCAAATTTTGTTCTCTGACAGAGCACCTAGAATACCGGGTAGGAAGGAAAGCAGCAGGTATCTAGAAGCTGGCTTCCATAAGGTTTCCAACACAAGTTCCAGACTGTGTTTTCATAAACAAAGTAGGGAAATAGGACCTGTATGAAATCTCTGCAAAGTGTTTGTATGAGTGGTTGAAAAAACACTTATGGAGTAGTAATAATCAAGTTTTCTGTTAGTCTAGAAACACATAACAAATAGAGGTACCATAAAGGTCTACAACAAGGTGAGTCATATTTAATGTTTCCATTAGCAAAATGCAGGAAGGAATAGACAGAACCTTACAAAATTTCCTGACAGCAACAAGCACAGAGAGGTTATTAGTATTTCTCAGTAGAGGAGTAGACTCCAAAATGATGCTAGAAAGTTGGAACACAGTGTCCTAAAGAACTTAAATGGAATTTAGGAAATTAAAACTCAAGGTATAAAATGTAAGAAGAACAAAATCTGATGTACAAATGCAAGATGAAGAATAGCTGGTGAGGCTGCGAGGATGAAGCAAAGGAGTTTGTACATCAATCACAAACAATATGAAACATCAGCATATGCATCTACAAGCAATAGTGACAAGATAATGTGATGTACATGTGATGTTCTACCACTGTATGACAGTCCTCAAACATGTATAAGACCGTTTTACAAAGAGGATGATGTTCCATTGTTGCTCATGCCCACAGAGGATAGGATTAAGTATTTTGCTTAATCTGCAATAATAAAGCTTTTTTTGGGAAAAAATCCAGTGTAATTACAGGACTAATGAAACACAAAGCAGGCTACCTAAGGAGGTTATGTAAGCTGCATTAGCAGAGGTTTTGAAAAAATCAAAAGGAAAAAAGTTGGCAAAACGGTCTTGATTTATTTCATCCTGCTGCAAAGCAGAGAGGGTACTTAGAATGTTTTAAAAATCCTTTCTAACAGTATATATTAGTGACTCTGACAATAAAGTTGTTCTTGCTGTCAGTGTTAGATGCTTGGTGGCACAGACTTTTGCTTTCCTCTGACCTGCACAGGATGAAATCTGGCCCCAGTGAAGTCAACGGGAATTTTGCCTGTGATTTTGACGTGACCAGAATTTCACTCATAGGTTTAACGGCCAGAAGGGACAATTATAATAATTTTTCCTGACTTTTTGCGTAATACATATTTCACTCAGCCTGTAGCCAGTATCTTGCGGTAGCACTAGAACGTATGTTTTGAAAGGTTTTTCGGGATAGACGTATGCTAGACATAGAGTGGTAGTAAAATCCCCTCTAGCGGTGAATGTTTGCATTGCAGGGTGAAGTTTTCAGTCCCATGGAATTCGACCACAAACATCTCATTTGTAGGATTTTGCTAAAGGTAGCTAACTCGCCCCATCATTTATATACGTAACTTCTTTTTTTTTTTTTTTTTAATTTATCAGTTGCATTTAT
>JAVJGI010000062.1:78099557-78129318 GCA_035590275.1 Ibycter americanus
TAACTTCTTTTTTTTTTTTTTTTAATTTATCAGTTTCATTTATGTATGTGGGTTTAAGTGCTGGAAGGAACCTCAGTCACAGGATTTGGGGAGTCAGGCCACAGCAGTACTCAGTCAGTAAAGATGCTCAATCAACTGCTACTTAGTTATCTTGGCTACAACGGTGTATCTCACAGGAAGAGGTAAGGACTTTGAACAAGAAAGCCATAAATCCTTTTTTAAGACAAATAAACTTGTCCTTCAACATACTCATACTGGATGGCTGTTCATGCTCTGCATATACAGAATGCAGCTCCTACATTTTGGAAGCTTATGCCTATAGGGTCATATTCTCATTTTGGCCTTTTGGTGCCACAGCTATTAATGGATTATAGTCTAATACACTTGATCTAATTCTGTAACAGTCAATATTCCTACAAAATATTCCCACTATTGACCAATATTCCACTGACTTCAGTGAGAGCAGAGTCATGCTTTGGATTCACTAGTTTCTTTCTAATAAGTGATTAAAATGGCAAGTGGTTTTACGGGCTCTGGAGAAAGAACCTGGGAAAGAATCTGGTTTAGCTAATCACAAAGCACCATTTCCATTTATAATTGCTTCAAATATTGATGATTCTATATCCTGACAGCTGATTAGAGATGTAAAAAAAATCATTCCTCCAGGAAAACTGCAGAAAATAAAATGAGAGATAAATCATTGTCCAAAGGTAGCACAGTCAATGCAAATTATAGTAAAATTATTCCTGCTTCTAGCAGAGATCAGGTGCAAATAAAGGAGTCATTTCTCCAAAGAAAGCTCTATGCAGAGCTCCGGTTCCCATTACAGTACCAGAATCCTGCATACAGTCTTTCTTTTAAGAACTAAATCTGTGCACATCTGGAATCTGAACGTCTGTTAAAAATCTCTGAGCCAGGGACAGTAATCTGGTCATACAGTATATTCTGCAAATGTTGATGAATTGCAGCCAAATTTCCATGCCTCTAAGCAGCGTATCGAACTAACAGCAGCCAGGTGCTGAAAGTTAATGCTGAACCTGAAATCAGATCCAGGGCTGAATTATTTATTGAAATTCCATGACTTTCATTGCACTATTAGAAGAGAGAGTAACTTGCAGGCACTAGAAAGAAAGGTCTGAATGGTGGGGTGTTACTGATAAGGGCATCTGCTGACCCCGGCATGGGCCATAATCTACCCGTGATGGTCTCATTTTGCATCTTATTTAATATCATAAAAGTACTGTTCAGCATTGACTTTAAGCAGGATGAAAGAGTGATCAGTAACTCTCAGGAGCTATCCTGCAGTGGCCAGAACTTGGTCTTTCTATCTCCTTTTGCATCTCCAAAGTTGACAGTGCTGCAGAGGGTTTGAGGGAAGCTTTATCCTGAAATACGTTGAAAGTTTGTGACTTTCAACTGAAAGCGCGTCAAGTTGCATTGCAAAGGAGCAGCACACTGCAGGCTCAAACTAGTCTTTGGTTTGATGTTTGCATCTCAAGCATGACTTCCTAATGCAACCCACACTACCTCCAATAAAATAATTATTTATCACTACAGTATTACCAGCATATGGACCAAGCCTTACTGCCATGAGAATACAAATGCACTATAAACTGATTTTCTGGTTCCCAGCTACTCACAGAGAAATCATTACAGAGTTTAGTGGATATTTTTTCACCTTTATTATTTTCTTACCTGCCACAACTGCTGTTTTGTTCATCTGATCATTTACACAGACATACAGTCAAATTTAGCTATTAAAGGCTACAAAGTAGTCTTTTCCGATAGCCATCTACAAAGGAGGAGAATGCGACTCTCTCTGAATATTTCATTAAACGAGAAACAGAGAGCAAGTTCTGAGTTTGTCAATGTAAACACCTGCAATGAAAACAAGAGTCTAAGACATACACACAAACAGCAAGCAAACATTCCTTGTGATTCATCTAAAAGGAGAACAATTTGTGTTTTCAATATCAAATGCCCAAGAAAAAAAACAGTGATGCTTTTCAAAAGCTACTGAGAAATTCTGCATAAGTGTATATAGCAGTAGAAGTGTAATTCGCAAGTATTTTACGGTACTGACTTCTGAAACCAATGTATGATGAATGTTGTAAATGGAAAAAAATGATTGGATCAGTGAGTGGAGTTTGGATCACATTTCTTGTCTACTCACTGTCTCAGTGCAGGATGATTTCTTAAATCTCTGTGTCTATACAGTTCGGGTCAGTTTGAAATGCTACAGTCATGCTACTTTACAAACTTCCCATACGAAACAGTTTTGGCAATTTTCTCAAAACACATTTTGACTTGATGCTCAGACTGAATTTCCTCTAAATTCATTTTATCCTGATATCCAGCATAAATAAAACTGAAGTTTAATTAAATGCTATTTATTAAAATAATTCTTACTTTTCTTCCCTTTATACAAAATCTTACTTAAATACGCCATTACAATTTCCCTAGCAACTCTTACTGTTTTCTTGCTTCTGGGATCCTTGACCATGTTGTCTATTCCAAATATAATTTTTTTGTTCTGTCCTCATCACTCCTGAGTCCCTCTCTTACTGAGGACCCTCATGCTCCAAGTGGAACACCCTCCAAGAAGACCAGCAGTGATCCCAGCACAGTCATACAGCAAAACCCTTGTCCAGCCTGTTCTTTCCTAACATACCTGTATCAAAAGTGATAGTAACCTTCTCCCCAAATCTCTCTTGTTCCCTCTATTCCCTCCACACAAAAAAATATCACTTTCTTTCATTTTATGCCCCCCGCCTTTCAAACACATATTCTGTTCACTGGCTTCACCAACCAAGTCGGTGACAGCAACACTGATATCCTCCCCCACCTCCCATCCCTTCCCCTAATTGTCCGCAGTATTTCTGTGACACTGCCACCCAGCTGCTTTATTCAAATTAAAGAAATCCCATTTGATATGGTGCAAATGGAGCGTGGCACAGGGATCATGCCTGGTAAATCACCTCACTCATTTATCATGAAGTTCATGAGAAGGTGCCACCTTCTCCTCCTCTGACAAGAGCCTCCAATCAAACTCTGTAAGTCAAATCTTTATTCTGCTTTTGTCTGGCTTCATGATCCTGGAGACCTAATCACTGTTTGGCACTCTCACAAACAAGTTCTTTCTCACAGTTCTTCCTCTCTCAGGAAACCAAATAGACACAAAATATTATCTGAACCTTCTTGGTCCTACTGTCTGTTCTACAGGAAAACGTTCACTCAACGGTCACTAAAATGTGGCACTACAGTTTTAATCTGTACACTCGGGTTTGGGCTGATAGAGCTGGGTTTTGTGCTGTGGTAGGAGCACATCGCACTTCCTATGCCATGCTCGTGCTTCAGACCTAGATTTTATTCTAGATGGATTACACAGATTTCATGCTGTCAATCTACAATCTTTCTAATCTTCTACACCACCTCTATATCTTTTATATTTACGGTTTACATTTCATATTTACAGATTCATATTTTATATAAACTATTTTATATTTTATATTTACAGGTTTATTTTATGTTTACAGTTTGTCATGCAATCTGTTAAGAGGCATGGTTAATCTGTTTCCCAGCATGGTTAATTAATTATAATATACACCTTACCACCGTCTGGTGCTCTACTCTTAAGACAGGTAACCTGGCCTAACCATTGTATCTAAAGAAGGGCTGAACCTCACCCTGCTTCATTTAACAAGTTTCTCTGGCAGCATTTTGGTTTATCCTGCGCTCCTGCTCAGAGGAGGCAGCGGTTTCCATTCGCAGGCTGTCAGAGAGCTGTTAGCCTGACCAACTGCAGTCTGCAGAACGCCATTCAAACTCCACACACCAAGCGTCTGCCAAGAAAAGCTTATCGGAACATCCAGGTTAATGAGGTAATTGAGAAACTAGCATTTGGCAAGAGAATTTCTGAAGGTTTTATATACGTTTGTGTACAGCTAGGCCCAATTCACTCAAGCACCTGAATAAGCTCTGAAGAATTAGCCATTTTTTCATGTTTACTTATAATTTGCTCTGAAATGGAGATTTTTTTCTGTTGTCATGAAACATCAAGCATACAGGTTGTCCTTGAAAAATAACAAATACAGAAAAATCCTATAAATTCACACTTCCAATGAAGAGCTTAAACATCAGTCAGTACAAACCCTCTCTTTCTGACAGCATGCCACACTGTGATTACTAACCGCACTCACTCTCAAAGGTCCTGGATATGACTTTAAATAAATGTTAAATAAATATTTAAATAAACAAATTTCAATTATTAAGATATTTAAATAATTTAAAAAATAAATTGACAATAATTATCCCTGGTGTCCAGAGTGGAAGAGATGTCCAGGGGCTAATTATGAAAAGCCCTTATTGCTCACGGGAGCTGCAGCAAGGTGCTGCCACATGTGCAGACAGGGCTGGGAGCAGGGGCTGAGGTCAGGGGAGAGAGGCATTTCCTTCTCCTGGAAAAGAAAATTGATGTTTCAAGGTTTGTCTCTTTGTCAGGCGAGTGGGACTGCACTTCCTCAAAGTTCCACTCCGGGTCACATCCTTTCCAGGCTCTTCAAGGGTGGACCCGAGTAGCTGTCTACAATCAGCACTTTTAAAAATTATTATTTTTCTTGTAGAATCATCTCTTTCGAGACAAACATCAAACCATCAGGACATCAGGCAGAGATTATGCTCAGCCCAGCAAGAGGATGAGGTGATCCCATAGACACATATCGTAGGGCTGCTGGTTTCAGCATACCAAGATGGGCAGGTAGATACTTCCCAATCTGAAACAAGTCTTCCTGCATGAATGTTCATTTGCCTTTATTACAGACCAAATAGTGAGAAATAAGACTTATGGGGTGTGTAGGGAAATACGTACTTGGAGATGAACTAAACCCCAAAAGATTACTTTCATGCACTCTGAGGAAATGTTCGTGGCTCTGCCTTGGAGCAGGGTGAGTGCTTAATGCAGAGGAAGCAAGAGATGATTTTTGAACCTCAAACAAGACACAGCTCTAGAAATGGATTTAGAGCTTAACTGTGGGACTCAGATATATTGGCTTTAAAAAGAAAACAAAACCAAAAATGCAAAGTTAGAGCACTTCAATATAAGACAGTAAATCTTTCTATATAAAGTAAAACGCAGTAAATCAAGGCAAAAATACCATTCCTTATCAGATTGCATGGGTGAGTCAACAGAGAAGAAAAGTAAACTAAAATGATCCAAGTGATACTGGAAGTCTGAAAAAAGGCTTCATAACAAAGGGTTTTGGAGCACTGGATCCCCTTGGCATGCCCTGAGCATTTAAAAGGACTGGGCACAGAATAAAAACTAACACTGCCATTCTGAGAGATCCTACAACCTGCAAGAATATTCATGATTCAAGCCCCCTTCATCCAGGAAGAGCTTTTTAAAAAATACCATAAATAAAATAAACAAACGAAACAGGTCCTCAGTTGCACACTGAATCAGCAGCAATGGCTCATCACAAAACACAGAGCAGTGAAAGAAAATAATTTCCTCCCATGATATGCATTTGTATCTATTTGAAGCTGCCCATTCAGCAGCTAAAAGCAAAAGGAAAGCAGTAACACAACGTGCCTGTTGACCCACACAAATTGAATCACAATCTAGAAAAACACCGGCAACAATAGCGATGATCCATCGGGGCTGGTTTCTCTGATTTCCACTTGTTTCGGACAATACACAGGTACAGACATGCACCAGCACCCAGAACCACAATAGCTGTATGCGTGGGGTGGCAAGGTTCAGGATGTTTATTTGGGTGTGAAAATGTCATGGGGAGGACAAGCTTGGCAATTGATATAGAGAAGTCTCTGCCCAATCGTTCAATTCGGTATTTTGTGAGGAGTTAAACCACAACACTTGAGTAGCTTTTACAGTCATTCGTCTATGTTAAGAGAAAAGAAGGAATGCAATTTTAGCTGGACAAACTACCAGGCTACACAGATATGAAAATGGATGTTGGTGCAAATGTTTCATAGGACATGAAGACAAGGCACAGGGATGTGGCATGACTTAGGCAATGGCAGACAGAAAGGGAATTCTCATATCTCTGTTTCTCTCTTCCTTCATCTCAGCCTCTAGGTCTGACCTGTACTGACACAGCATTTGGAGCCCTGGCCAAGCCAGCATCTGCTCAGCCTTTGGAGGCCCTTCTGAAGTCTGGCCCTTGCATATCCAAAGACAAGCAATCACATATTTAACCACCACCTGAACCAATCACATCCCATTATCACACCCAGGACACCCAGAGATAATTTTAAGACATACAAGCAGCCTCTGAACATTGTTTCTGTCAGCCTGGCTTCGACCAAATTCGACATGGAAATCAAAGATTTCTTCTGTGCTTGAACCAAGCCCTGTTCTGGTTTGCCAAGGTATCTTCCATTGCAACACCTTCCTGGTTTGTAGGTTTTATGGCCTGTTTATTCCTGCATTGAGTCTAACTATATGTGTTTCATTACAGCATATCTAGTCTTGATCTGAATCAAAAGAAGAAAGGGCATGACTTCTTTGGTTCTTCATTCCAATGGTTAATCACCTTTACAGTTACTGTTAAGCTTATTTCTAACTTGACTATATCTGACCTTAACTATTAATATGTCTTGTTATACTTGTTACCACTATATTAAAAAGCCCCCTACAGATACATTTAATATTGCAGTCATTTGGTCTTTTACTTAATGAGAAAGACTGCCTTTACTTAAATGAGAAAGATGGCAACCTTAAGTAGTTTTTAAGCCTTAAAATTATTCTTCTCTACATCTTTTCCAACATCGTAACACACATTAGCTCTGTGTGCATTTAAAATCGCCAGCCAAAAGATAATCTTGGCCCCACATTACTAATAGCAAAGGAAAAAGAATTAAAAGCATAGTTGTGACTAGCATAATTTGTGTATTTGTTATTGGAGTGTTTAGTGTGAATTACTATGCAGGTGTGGCACATGAACACTAAATCAGTCATGCTACGTGCTGTACAAAAAGCAAAAGGCACAAGAGCTATGCCTAAATGATGGAGCAGGAGCACAGGACCAGAGTGGTGTTCTTGCTGGCCCTCCTTGCACAAGCCTAATGGTTCTCAGCTTCTGCACCTGTAAAGTGCTCACTATGACCATGAAGTGCTTCAGAATTGCTCTAAAAAGGCCTCTGTGTATTTTATCTCAGGCACTGGGTTTTGCAAAGAGAATCATGTTCAGAGACGTCACCTGAAGCATGGAGCAGCCTACACAGCCTAGAACTGAGGTCTAGGTACGCTTAATAGCTGTCAGCATCTACAAAGGTTATACTTCTCTTATCGCCCTGTGTTTTACTATGAAGTATTAAAAAAACCCAAACCAACCAAAAAAAAACCCCACAACTTCTGACCATTAAAAACCTATGCTAAACTACCTTTTCTGAATTGCAGACAGTTGTTGAGCTTTGCTGTCAAAAATTTTTTGAGATGGGAGCATACAACTCCATGGATTGGCTCATCATACTTTGAACTCCACTGCTAGCCTGCAGCAGCACACACTCTTTGGAGGTGATTAACCCTTTTCCAAACAGTAGAGCATTGTACTTACATGTCTTTATTAGCAGCAGAAGTCAGATTTTATATCTGCTTTGGCATCTTCATGATTAACAGGAAGGGAAACTAAAGCCATACCTAAATCAAGCAAACTTCCTCTGTGTGTAAATTCCATTCCCAGTATCATGAACAGGTATTAACACCTGAAATATTGGTGAATGGCAAACTGAGTCATGATATTTTTCTCTTAGTCCAGAGGAAAAGAACAAATGCAAGAGAATCCACAAAAATAGTCAAGAAATGGGGGTTTTTTACAGGCCAACTTACATAAGGAAGAAAAGAAAATTACTATTCCCATATGCAATCTTTGCAAGTTTTAAATGTGTGAAATTCAAGTTTTATAGAATTTAAAGTAAATGAAAATCAGCTTTGGCCTTGAATATTAGCCTTTGAACATTCTTACTACATTTTGTGTCAAGCACATACTGGTGAATGTCATAAGCTTCTGTCATCTGCTCTGCGCAGAAAATTAGTGACTATCAAGAATGAGGATTTAGATGAGCAAACTATCACTATCTGAACAACTCCATCCTTAATATGTCAATTATGCCAAAGTAGCTATAACAGGGATAGGTTTGACTCCTCCTGTCCTACAGAGGCATTAATAAGTTATTACAACACAACCCTCCTGAAATACATTTCAGTTAGTGCTTTATCTCAGTTTTATGCAGAGTTGCCACAAATACATATAAAGGAGCTATTTCAGCATCTTCTGGCAATCAGGTGCATGGGAAAAAAACTGGAGAAGCACCCAAGCTCCAGATACACAATATCCCTTAGGCAGAAGTTGAACCAGAGTACCCTGGAGACCAACATAGAAATCATGGGGATTAGGACACTGGTATAAATTTCTGAGTCTGAATGCCTGCAAGAACAAGCAGAAAAAAACAGAGAAGCTGAAAAAGAAGGTACTACAGAAGATAGAAGACCCTGAGAAGGAAAAAGGAGGGCAGGGAAGAGTGGACAGGGTGCCAGCAGAAAGCAGCTTTGGCTCACCTGCTGCAAGAGGCAGCTCAAACTGAGCTCCTCACCGCACCACCGCCAGCTGGGCACAGCATGGTGCTAACACGGCTGCACAAACCCTGCATTAGAGCTAGCTCATGCCTGGACAATTATAAAGCACCCAACGGCCTGTTCCTGAGAGCAGACAAACATCAAACGTCCAATTTCCGCTGGTTTGATTTCTTTTATGTCCAGGAAATTGAGATTTTCAATTTACTTTGTCAGGAGACAGTTCTATATTGGAGACCTGATCCCATCAGAGGATCCCATCTTTTCTATTTTAGAGTGGTGTTCAGGATGCCGTGCTGGGATAAGGGTGAAGAATGTTCCCTGCTCCCACAATGTGTCCACATCTGGTGCAGAAGGACTGGTATCAGCATTTTATCAAGGTGAGGAGAGCCTGAATAACTTGCCTTGAGTCACTGAAGGAGGCTGAAAAAAAAAAAGTAAAGCCTCCCAAGAACTTGGGCAGAAATCTTGTAATACTACTGAGCTTAACATGTGGTGAAATTTGCACGGCAGGACCTTTTCATGGTTTGATTAGAGCAGGACAAAAACCAATAAAAATCACAGTTTACAGCCAGTAGGAGCTGTTGCTGTTGCTTTGTATTAAGATAAAGTGCTGAAGCACCAATTTGTTCATAGACTGGAAAGTAAAAAAAATGTTGATTTGGATTTTGATTAACACTGGGGCCATTTTAACACGGCAAAACTTCGCTACGATGCGTTACAGAACTCTATCTCAGGTGCTTCATGTCCCTGTGATGTGCTTTTCTGAGCACATCTCCTCTTATGACACTGTAGCTGTGCAATTTCTGTGGTACACTGGAGTCACTGAATCAAAGAGGAATCTGTGTTGTATCACGGAAGATCCACTTCAGCCAATGAACAGCACCATTAAAAAGGATACATATAAAAGGGTAAAACCATAAACACCCTGAAAGGTAAGTTATGAATTTATTTAGAGAGGGACAGATTAATACTTATTTACAAAGAATCATTTAATTTAACAGAGTCAGGGAAAACATCCTATGGACCCATTCTGCATTTATGTGTGAACTTACAATCAAGTTGCGCAGCAAACAGCAATGATATGCTGTAAAGGTAATCAGTTACAGAAAGTCCTACCCTTAGGTACTATTAGATAAAATTACTGGCTTTGGATCTTCAAAACACAGCTGAATACATTTTGAATTAATTTTGTTCCACTGTAGTAATTTCCAACTCTGAAGTCTAACATAAAAAATCATGCCAGGAATACGATGCAGATTAAACTCATCAGACGTACAAAAATCAAAGATTTTTTTTACTCATAGCTCCAGATGTACATATATATCACTGTTATCGCATCTCGATGACTTTTGCTGCATGTCAGCAATACAGAAGAAGTGCAAACAAACAGGGAGAGCAAGGGGCAAGGAGAGAAAGGGAATAAGGATCTATTCTGGACTGCGTCCACATTAAACTTTACTGTATCAAACAAACCACTTCAAGCTATTTTCAAAGTACCCACTATAGCACTTTAGGTACCTGCTCTGATTTTCTAGTTCATGTAAGGTTTATAGATTTGAATACAGTATGAATCCAGCGCAAAACCAAATCCTTCCTTATTCCAACTGATTCTCCCTATGACTTTGAGTCAGCCTTTGCTGGGGGGGGAAAAAAAGTATCCTTGAAACCTTCTGTTATTCAGGTATAAAACTAACACACAGACTCATAGCCCTTTAACATCTCTCTCACTGTTAAAAAAATAATAATTTGAAAAATCCATCAGAGCTCTTAGTTGCAAAATGGAAAAACTAGTGTTTGTGTTACTTCTTTGCAGCACTGCTGGGATTATTTTGCTGGTATCCGCCAGTTTTTGAAGAATCATGTGTCATACAAGAACTAAGTAATATTGTTGCTGTAATGATCAATATGTTACCCTAAACAATCCTTACACAGCCTTCCATCAAAGTGCATTTGACACAGCCACATGAACCGATACTAACATTAAACTCTGGAGCACAGGCAGACGTACTTCCTACTGGCTCTCTGGAAAGGATCCCTGTGTATTTTTGGGATGTTATGTCAAATGACCTCTGTGACATTTGCTGTTCTGGAATAGCCACAGCAGAGCCATATATTGCTAATAAAAGTTTCCTGGGGACACTTACTGGAGCTTCACTGTCATCACCGAACGATGACACAACAACCTGTGAGCCTGACGAGATGTGTGCTGCCAGAGAAGGAAAAAGAGCAATCTGCAGCTAAACATAGAGCACCCAAAGCGTACCAGTGACCATTTCTGAGTACCAGCAATAATAATGATGACTATTGGCAGTTCTTCATGGTAGAATTGAAACACTGTATTTACCCAATTTGACTGTGCAGCTCAGAAAAGCTGGAATAAAGGAAGGACGTAGTAGGTGGAGTTTAAACAAGACCTCAAATACACTTAAGCTGGCCTAACTCTGCTGCCACCAAACCCAGCAGTACAAACCTGACTGGCTTTTATGGCCACGGGCTATCACCCATCTTGAAGGTTTCTGAAGTCTTATCCATTCGAATTATGGATCCAATTTATAAAGGCATTTCAAGAAATAAAGTTATGCATATTCAACAAACCATTTGAATATGTTTCATTTTAATCAGATGTTTTGATCATGATTAACAGATATATTGATGCCATCGAGTTCAATAAAAAGCACGTAGTCACAGACATTTATATAAGGAAAAAAGAACAAACCATGGCAGATACAGGTGTCATTTACCTTTAGCCACAGACTAACGATTAGATCATGAACTTAGGCAGAAGGAGACATGGTTGAAAACCCCTTCTTAACTTGAGATCCAGTTTCCCAAGCAATCCTAAAAGCATTTCAGACTAGGTTCAAGGTGGCACGGATAGTGATTATATCCCTGCCAAGTCCTTTTATGAATCTGGCCTGCTTAAACTATTCACTGCCTCTCTCCAATATTCCCACCAATGAGGCACTTGTCTTGATGCAAAACAAAATCTGCAAATGCTCAGAGAGAAAACAGGCACACAGACATACAGACTCTGGGTTGTATAACTCAGGCTAAAGCTTCTTTAAAGTATTGGTTTTCTTCATCACAAGGAAAAACAAGTAACTTGTAATTTTAAAACATTTGCTAGGCAGCTATTTATTAATTTGTTGAATCCTTTCCTTTTAACAGTGTAAGATTAAAGCAAAATTAGATCTTGCCAAGATGGATGTTTTTTCCCTTGGCTCTTCTTTTTCTTATTTTATTGAAAATGCTTAAGAAAAAGACCAGAGAAGTAACTATCAGCCCAGACAGCATTCCCCTGATTTAACTGGCTCTGTAGTGGAGTTGCCATTAACTTGTGGTTCAAATTTAGGAGGCCTGACTCTCTTCTTGTGCCCATTAGATATATATATATGTGTATATATATAAAATAAATAAAAAAAAACTCTATGGGTTTCAAGCCACGTCACTCCTGATTTGAAAAGATTTAAGCAAGTTAGAAACGGAGGCAGAATTACACTGAAATACCTGAGTCCCCCTGGATGGAGCTTATGAAACACATTTATAGATGTTTAAATGAACCTAGTAAAACTATTGTCCTCCCAGCATATATGCTAGTGTCTGGACTACTGGTAGATCTTGTAAATTTGGTAACCTTAATACCAATGCACAAGGCCAGTACACTAAAAGAGGAAACTTAGGCTGCTGATCATATACTGCCTCACCAAAATAAGTTTGGAAGAGGTGTGAACCGTGGTGCCCATCATCTGCTCGACAGCTCCGAATGGATGAAAAATGCAAGATTCATCAAAACCCCCATGCTCACACCACTTTCAAGGTGACAGCTAAGAGGGTCGGAGACTGCACACACTGTACGTGTCTGCTTTGTAGGGTGGCTACATCTCTCTCAAAACGTGAAAGACTTGGCCAACCTCATGACCAAGGATCCAAATAAACGTTATTGTTGGTCTTGGAACACCAGACAGGTTGAACCAGATGTTTCAGTATCATTATTCTTCCTTGTGCTTTTCTCTATTATTTCCTCTTTACCTAGAAAGTTTCAGTGAACATGGGAGTGATATTGTACGGAAGCCAAAAGCTGAGTTCATAATACCCATAATACCCACACTTCTCAAGAAACAGAAATTAACTTTGTACTTTCCAGATCTGATTGCAGTTTCTATTGATCATCAAAATACTTCTTGAGGGCAGTCTATGAATCAAATAAATTACAAATAAATTACAGTACTATTATAATGGCTTAAAAGGTTTCCATCAAGTTCTCTCTCCCAGTTTATAAAGCTGTTACAGGATTTGATAACCCTGAAATTCTGAAAGTGAAATCAGTTTTCTTATCCGTGACTTCGACTTTAAAGCCACAAAAGCCTTAATAGTAGGGAATGATTGTTTATGCCAGGAGTCACATTTTTATTTATACCTTCCTTTAAGACTATGTTGCAGCAGTTCACCAAAATCCAAACCAGGGTTAGTTTGAAATCGCTTTTCAGCAGAGATAACTTTTTAAAAAAAAATCCAGAAAATGCACAAAAAGAAATCCCAGAATGCATAAAAAGAAATTTTGCACCTTCCTGGGATAATTTCTGGGATAATTGTGTCCAAAGGAGAGGAGAAGGGCAGCTACACCCTCCTGAGAGCAGCAGCTCCTGGGCTTTTGATGGAGCACAGTACCTCAGGATGACTGCTTTGTCCTGGACAGCCAGGCTCTCTGATTGACCAATTCATTCAGGCGTATAAGTTTGGTGCCAAATCTTGCCATCATTTTTAAACGTACTCCTAAAGAGACACCTAAAACTCCCGGAAATGAAACCATCGGAGATGACAAAGGGCTCACAGGTTCCTTGCATGTCTGTTTCCTGCTTCAGGAGACTGCAAGCATCCCAGGACTAACCTCTTTGTGATAATCCTCTGACAGGAAATGTCAAGGGGCCCTACCAATACTTTGATGCTGTTAGTCCTTGAATCTTACCCTGGCTGGCACCATCTCCCTGAGGTGTTGCAAATATACCATCACTGTGTTTGGTCTACACAATGCTCAGCTCCCGACGGAAGGAACAGACTCAGAGCACTGGGTGCTGTTGGGCCTTTAAGTCTTCAGCTGGCAGACAGGAATATGTGCAATGTCTGACTCAGCGAGTGTGGAAGCTCAAGGCCTTTGAGGGGTCTCTCTTGCTTCTTATGCCTGCAAGCACCTTCACATTTTCTCTAGATGGGTGTTCGGTGTGACTGTGGTTGAACACTTTGTGAAGCAAAACCTTACACCTTTCAAGCAAAAACTCTTGCACACCTGAGCTGATGAACATATCTCGAATACTATTCACTCAATACCACAACAACTCCTTCCAGAAATAACTGTCTGCCAGCTCACCACACATTCTCCTACCACGATGATGGTACTACTGTCTTCTCATTGTTAGAAATATGGATTAACGTATATCTTGTTGTAGAGTGTTTCTAAAGCAGGTCAATTTTTAAAATTAAATGTACTTTGGACCACTTCTGTGGTTTGTTTGCTTTCCAGACTGCATTCATTCTGAGCAATATAAATAGACAGTCTTGCCTTTATCATGCTTTGTTTTCCATGTATACAACCTATCTCCCTTCAAATTAACATTCTAGATATTACGTACTGCTCTAGTTCTAAAATGCAAGGAATGTATGTCCAAACACCTGTTTCCACTGCAAAGAAAGAAGCCATAAAAGTTCTGTGATCGTCCCATATGGATTTTAATAGTCTGTATGTAAAAAAGAGCACCATTTCAGTTTAGTCATTATGTTCAAGTACACAGGTGCAAGATTGTCAGGAAAAGCTAAATATACCTTCCATCAGGGTGTCATTTGTACAGAAGCACTTTGCTTCTCCAGCACACAAAGAATTACAATGAACCTGAGTTACAACAAGCTGGGTTAAGCACAGAGCAAGCACTGCCTCCTGATGCTCACTCCCCAAGGCTGCTGCTGCTGCTGCCAGTGTCTCGCGCTACTGCGTATCAAGTCTTTGGGTCTGGCAGCCTCTTCCAATTCCTTGTCAAACAAGTTTAGAGAGGGAATTGCTGCTGGAGAGTTTCAGTGTTCACAAAAGGCCTGCTTACACAAACTGCAGATCTGATTAAGGTGGCACCATCTCCCCAGCAGACCTCACCGCTCCTCAGCTCTGCCTGTTCTCACAGCCTCTGTCTGCTCGTGCCCTGCCCCACATTTGGCAGGGAGGCAGTGGTAGTGGGGAGTTACTCTCAATCGAGCATCTGGCAAGAACAAACACTCGTTCACAAAAAAATATCTCACAGATCCAGGTTAGGGCACTGCTGAAATCAATGGGAATGATAACAAATAGGTGTGATAACCGCTTAACCTGTCTCTGCCATAGCCATTCAGCTAGCTGTGTCCTGGTGGTGCCCAGCCTATCTGCATAGCTCAGGAGATAGCTAACCTGCATTAGGTTACAGCACAGCTCTTTTGTTTACAATCATCTCCCTACTTGTCTTTCTAAGGCTCCTGCTCTCCTGGTTGTTAAATAGAAAAGGGAAATAGAGCAATTGTGTAACACCTACTTTTTTTAACCTGAGACAGAAACTGCTTTTATTAGATACTGTATGGTTGGTGAAAAACAGCCCTTTCTGGTTTATTTGTGCTTGTGGAAGATAAGAGTTTCTGCCAGGCCACATCTACTGCCCCACATTTTTCTCACCCATCTCTGCATCTTCTGGCTGTGTGTTCATTTAAGGACGAGGGACAGCTTCCTTGAGAAAAGTATTAGCTTCACCAAAATCAAATGATGAAATGATCATTGACCCCAACATCCCCTGCTATCAGAACTTGCCTCAAGTGTGCTCCTGTATATTTAGATTTGCCACTTGTTCCAGTATCTCATCCAAAAGTTGCCACCTTTCTGTTCTTTCCAGCTTTCAAAGAGACAGAGAAAGTGCCTTCTCCTTTACAGATTCTCTTCTGGATCAGCATTCCTGTTTATGTTCCCTTATGGATATCCTATTCGTTTAGATTTCATGCTTCAGAAAAGTTTTAACCTGTTCATATTTCTCTTAATTCTCCTATTCTTCAACTTTTAGCTCATGTCTCATTTGAATGTTCTTCTCTTTTTTATTTTCCAACTTCTGAGCTGTATAATTTAATACTCTGGTTACATGCTTTACTATACATCTTTTTAGACTTTCAGTTAAATTAATGGCACCATTCCAAAACATCAAGGTCTGCAGTTTTTCAACCTAAATGGAAAGTCTCCAGGAAGATACCAATTAATTCTTTTGCTCCAGCTCTACAAATTATGAATTTTATGTGAGAGTCTCTACGCAATTCTGTAACATGCATTATGCAGGAAGTCACATTACTAAAAATGTTCTTTCTGGAGTTATAAATCTTCAGGTGATGGCATGGCTGAATTCAATGCAGTGCAAATTTTTTCCAGTACCTTATGCATCCAGAACTTCCCACAATGAATCTGGGCAATGACCTTCACTTTTACAGCTGATGCAGCCGAAGAACGATATGCATCACAAACATCCATATCAGCCTCTATAAAAGTGTGGGCACTAAAACAAATCAGTAGCTAAAGGTTTGCATTGCAGAATACATTTATGATGACAAAGGGCCAAACAATCTAACAAACACTAACCTATTTTTAGCCTACAAACACCTCCATTAAACTCACTTTGGTAGAAAGAACTTGTAAGAGGCAAGGTATCTGAATGTATGGACCCATGCAGGTCCATTTTAATACGTGAAGCTCTGCACAAAGGATCTACTGGGCATTTATGAACCAGATATCCTTCTAGAATGTTTGCTAAGGACAAAGACCTCGATGCTGGCTCAGTCAGAAAGGCTGCACCTGAACTGACTGGTTTTGGAAGATGCATGAAGAGGCCATGTATGCACATCACGGATGTGGCTGACATTTCAACTTACAGCCTAAAATATCCATCAGGGAGTACGAAATAATTATATACCCTCAACGTGACAGAAGGGAGGGGTTGGAATTTGCTTTCCCAATCAGTCAGTACTCTGTTTGCAAGGGGTTTGATGTAACTCCCGCGTATTAATAATAGTCTATTGATTTCCAGGGATCATTTAGGCTCAGAGAGACCAAACACCTGCATTTTATATAGGCATAGTGGATTTCAGCGTTGACGTATGTAAAGGCTTTGAAACATGCTCTGAACATCAAAAAATTTGAGTTCTTCACTAGGACAGAGTCTGCCTGAAGTTTGCTATTAGTAAAGGTTGTATGTGTAATGGGTTTTAAACTGTGCCACTGACTTTAATGGTAAGATTTTCATAGCCCAAGACCAACAGATGTACCCAATTTGAAACATGCTGAAATCCTACCATGTAACAGGTGCACTTATTTTTCTAGATTTTCATTAAATCAGTTTATGTTCTCAGTTACCCTTATATAAAATCAGAAGGAGCTTTGGGCTGAGTAAACAGAGGAAAAACTGATTTAGATTTCATTTTTTTAGGGGGAAAAAAAGTATTGCAAGAAATAATCAGAGGACTGCCAGCTTATCTCAATCCTTTTTGTTTAATGATCCATTAGTGTTTCAGACCTGACAGCCTCTGCCCAGGTACCACATCATGGTACCCCTCAGCCCTTCATGCTCCCTTCCCAAAAATGGAGACGGAAGTCAGGATTCTTAGTAAAAAACCTCAAGTCTAAAGCCTCAAGTCTAAAGTTAGGACACAGTACATTGCAGGCAGCAGGCTAATAACAGGACAAACTCATGAGGAGAGAAATAACAATGAAATACAGGAACTCTCTCCCTCCACAACATTACCTAATTTTAATGACATGAAGAAGAAAGCAGTGTGAATGTGTGTGCAAGAGATAACAGGCTGTCAAAGCACCGCTTCCACTCAGCGCCAGAAAATTAAAGTTTGATTATGCAGTAGAAGCTGAGCTGATTCGAGAGTCACACCAGTGTCCAGTTCACAGTGCAACTTACCTTCACAAAGAGCTCAATTTCAGGGTCCCTTCCTTCCCCATTAGCAGCAACAGAGTCTGTCATTTTTCACTCCCAAGGCTACCAGCTGATGTCCTGCTAGTAAGTGGCAAAAGGAGGTTTCAACTGCACAGTGCGTGCGTTTCCCTTCTGAACAGCTCTCACAAAGCTCTTAAAACATCATTTGTAATAATAAAGCTCAAAACCAGCAGAGAAAACAAGTTTGCAGGTTAATAAATAAATAATTTAAAAAAAAAAAAAGGCAGGCAGCAGAGAGAGAAGCAGTCCCTGTTACGGTCTGTGGTTCTTCAGAGCAACAAGTGCTGCTGTGCTCTGGTACAGTATCCTCATCTGTCAGAGCTGCAGTTCTCACTGCCTGCCCAAAATAGCCCAGAGTATAAAAAAAGAGGGTGGGGTTAACTCACAGGGGAGGAGACAAGCTCCTGGTACCTACGGCAGGATCAGTCTCTGAGCAAATAATTCTGCTCTTCCCCAGTTTTCAGCGTTTCTGTTCCCTCCCTTATTCTACAGCTGGGAGCACCAGCAACAGGGGAGGAGGGAAGGTCTACAGCAGGCTGGTTTCATTGCTTTCAGCAACAGGGATGTATTTTCCTTCTTTTCTGAAGGGTGTTTGTCCTGCTTCTAGCTGTTCAAAATCCTAGTAACTGCTAAGAAAGGTAAGGGGAAAAGTGCCTAATTTCCTCACCTTGTGCATTGGCTGTTGCATCGGTGCATGGAGCATGCAGCAAAGCAGAGCTCTGCCTTGGCAAACCCCCCTGCGTGTGTCGTACGAAGTGGTACAGAAGCCAAAACTGAATACTTTTAGGTGAGAAAAGCACCCGTGGTGCCACCATTCCCGATAGAGTTCAGGAGCAGAGGAATGGGAATGGCGTTACACAGGAGAACAAAGAGCCTCAGGGCCCTGGGAAAATAAAATCTTTGGGTGCCATAACTATCTCTCAGTGTATCTCTCAGGGTGCTGGTTGCAGAGGGGAGACAGGAGAGTGATGATATGCTGGGGTGGAGTATGGAAGAAAACTTCTGAGGGCCTCAGCCTGCTATTGACATACTGTTGTCACTTACACTCCCTTCCTTCACCCTGCATTCCTGGCATGACTCAGAGGTCGCCACGCCAGGACCCTAAGCAAGAGGTAGCACAGGACCGAAAGGCCTGACACAGACAAAAGGCATGGAGAAAGGGAGGCTGGCACAGGAGGGGAGAGCAGACAAAGGCAAAGAGGTCGGGTGGGACCTCCTCCTCATTGCCATCACTGCCTGGGGGGACTTTGTGCCCTCCTGCCCTCAGGAAGTCCCTTCCTGCGCCTCTGCCCCCTCACCCTCTGCTCCCCTTTTGGGACAGCCACAGCTCTGGCTCATGCGCTCTCGGCAGCCTGCACTGCCAGGCACGAGCAGTTTTACCTTCCCCTTTTGACAGAGGGAGGCCTTTGGGGTATGGTAGTGACAGGATCAAACACTCGCCTTTCCTGAAAGTGCTCTTAACTGTGTGCTTTCATGATGATCTCTAATTCCCTCCTGTGACCTCTAGGCATTTGACACAGGTCCAGAGCAGCAGCAGCCAACACCTCCGCGTCTCTTTGGGTAAGCTCTACAGGAATTCCCCACAACAGCTGCTTCATGTGCACTCCACGAAGCACTGAAATGGTTAACAAGTAAATTTCATTATCCTCTTGCAACTGTAATTACAACATAATCAACATTATAATTAGTGTAAAAGTGTGCTTATGGGTTTTAGATCTAATTACCACTCATTCAAATGACTGGAAGGTTAACTATAAGAGAATTACGTGTTATTACTCCTTTGATTTCAAATTTTTACATGTAATTTTTGGACTTGGCATATTAATTACCAAACATTTATAGTATAATTATTCTTAGGCCCACCGGCAAACTTCCAAGGACATGGGTTAAGTGTACTTACATGTGGCAGAAAGAATCATTGCATTGTAATTACATATTACAGTTATAAAAGTCTGTCAAAAACATAAGCGTAGTCATCATATCTCTAAAATGCATCCCTAAATAATGTATTATCACCTATAGAATTATAAGCTTTTGTTTTTGCTGAAAATTTGTTTTGCCTTAGCACCTCATGCGACAACGTAATTTCCCTTTAATGAGGGCTCCTGGAAACAACGGGAAGTGGGTCATCTTGACTGAGGTTACCCGTAGCCTCATTGAAAACACTGTTTTGGCATAGGCAAGTGCTTTGAACAATTTATATCACAGGA
This sequence comes from Ibycter americanus, assembly GCA_035590275.1. Taxonomy (NCBI): domain Eukaryota; kingdom Metazoa; phylum Chordata; class Aves; order Falconiformes; family Falconidae; genus Ibycter; species Ibycter americanus. The sequence continues at coordinate 78,119,354 of JAVJGI010000062.1, forward strand.
ACGTATATATCAGCTCTGGAAGAGAAAATACTGCCAGCTATGAGAACAGTAAGGAGGTAATACCGCCAGTGCTAAACCAAAATGTTTAAAGAAAATTCAAGCATTCAAGACATTGGCACTTATAAGATGTGATGCATGTGACCTATTTAGATGTCTATTTTCAAATGAAAAAATGTGCCCTAGAAGTGACTACTTTTTTCCACTGGTAATAAAAGGAGCCCAGGATAACAAGCTCAGATAAAGATGTTACAATGGTCAGACAAATCCTGCTGTAATTAATAAGTAAAAGAAATCTGTGGCTTTAGTGCCTAATTTCTATGCACGTGTCCTCTCCAACTTCAGGAGTTGTGCATGCCTTGCACTTCTGAGAGTTAAACTCTAGATGCAGCAATTTCAGTAGAGACTCAACATGTCAAAACATTTAAATCCTTCCTTCCCAACTGTCTGAGTTTAGTGGTGTATTATAATTAGTTCGCAAGGTGATGATTACTGTGTCGAGGCTCAGTGAAGCAGAAGGGAAGCTGTGCAATAAAGAGAAAGGGAGCTAAGATGTCCTGAAGCCATGCCCATCCCAAACCAGATGCAGGAACTACTGCAGGAATGAGCTGGACCCCATCCGGGTCAAGATGCTCCTGGGCAGCGGTGCCCCTGGAAAGTGTCTTCCCCATTTGCTTTTACCCATGAGGCACCACCTTGCACTCATTCCCTGCCCCAGGACTTCATACAGGGTGCTCAGAGGCTACAGAAGCCGTAGTGTGAATACCACACATCTGGTATTCCAGCTGTGCTTTTAGGTATCCACAGAGAGAATAACCCAGCCCACCTCAAAAAAACCTGATTTTCAAAAATCTCCCTGTAGAACCCCTAGAAGAGACCATGCGAAACAGAGTCCTTGTTCATATAAATGCTGTGTTTTTCTAAATAGATTCTGAAAGCTGGATTTAAGATAAATGTTGTAGGAGGCAATATATATATATATGCACTACTTCAGGAATCTATTCATGCATTTATTGCTTTGCTGTCATATAAAACTGACTTATCACTTACATCTGGGTGGAAGCTTTTTGAGTATAATGGGTTTTATTGCCTACACAGCTCTGTTTTGTGTTATGAAATCAGCTCTTTCTTCAGCCAAATTAAGGGTAAGATACTAATAAATAATTAGCACACTCTCATTTTACTGCAAAGAATGAGTGGCTTAGTTTGGCCTATCATTTTCTCACAGGTCAGAAGCAGCAGAGGCTTTGAGTTACATACAAGAACATTAGACATTGAATTATGAACTCTTCATAAGCCAAGTCATTATAGTTTGAGGTTTATGAGATATATAAATGAATATGAGCACGTCATCCCATTAATAAAAGAAGAGGACAGCTTCAGAAAAGGGACCACCACATCTCCACATAAGACCTCTATTGTAGGTGAACTCTGACGCACTATCAGCTTTCACAAGCCTGATCTAAGCTTCAGTTCCAGCAAAGATTTGTCCCGAGGGGGTGAATCAGAGGCCAAGCATCCAGAATGTAATTCTATCATGGAGTTCTACAGCAGACTGCTAAGTTACTAAGAAGGATCAGGGCACGCAGCACATCCATCCCCCGGTGCTCACTTGGTGCTGCCACCCAGCTCATTCTGTGAGAGCGGGGCACAACCAGCTTTATATGACCCAGGTAACATTTTTCATGTTGGGAATAAACTTCCGTTATGGATGAAAAGACGTAAAATCTTGGTGTAGCTGCAGTAAATGGTATTTGGGGCTATGATTTTACCTGGGATTATTTAACTGCTTAGTTGCCTAATAAAACACAACTAAGCGGCAACCAGGTACTAAACCAGCGTGTTTGCATGGGTTATGAAAATATATCTTTCAGGGACAGTTCTGAACTACTGGTAATTTGCAACTTCATTTATTGCATGCTAGTAGCTTCAATATGCTACTTATTTAACAAGTTCACAAACGTAAGGAATCAACCCAATAATTTTAATTTCCTTTTGAATTATAATGCATCACTATCAAGTTCTTGTTTGATCTTCAGAAAAAACAAAAGGCATTTGTCTCAGATATTTGGGGTCAGACTGCATGTTCCCCTCCCCAGATGTACAAGACATGCAAGGATGTACAAAGCTCTTCCCATCAGCCTCATGCCGAGGTTGCTTCAGCAGATGTTTTCCCTCAACTCCAGAGACATACGATACCTCAGAATGTGTTGGTTTGATGGCAGAACTGTGATTTTGTTCCTTCTTAGAAATTGCCCCACACTCAAGGGCATGGAACAAAAGACAAGAAGTGATACAACAGGTGTACAACCTGAATGTCCAGAGAAATGGGATGGGATGGCAAAACCTAGGCCAGAAAACTCTGCATTCATTAAGTGGCAAATTTGCGATAGCCCACTCTGTATTCATCCCCCAGACATTATGAATCCATCACAGATATGAGCTACAGAAGCTCTCCTTTATCTTATTATGAAAATGCATTATTTTAGCTCTAAAGGTCTCTGGATGAAACTGAGCTGTTTAACAGAATGGTAGATCACTAGAATCAGCTCAGACAGGAGTTTTGCAAAGTAAGTTCTAGTCCAAAAGCATGACATTATTTTTAAATATAATTATATATAATATATATTATTTTCATGTATATTTTATATACATTTTATATATAATTATGTTTCCACATGCATACAGTATACACATGGATCAAACTTCGCTGTAACATTAATAAGCATTAACACCTTCAAAAGAAAAACTCACTGCCGTTCAGTGTGAAGAGGAATTTCATTATGGATAATTATCTCAGCGCTCATGTTGAGACAGTCACAGCTAACCATTCATAAGGATGTGGCACTTAAAAGGTACAAAATCATCTCCTAATGCTGCATTCAGCAGAGAGGCTTCTAGAGGGCAGTAGTTTATTTATTTTACTATCATTCCAAAACTGTCATTTCAATTAAAAACAAAAGATACTTCCAAACAGGACTGAGACTGCTCTGGAAAGTGGTACTGTAGGGGATACAATGGAGAGCATTACAGATTGTCCCAACCTGTGGGCTATATGGATAACATAGCTGATGAAAGGAGGAATGTAGATATCCTCAGCCCTTGCTTTTCAAAATAAATTCTCCATACTGTTAAAGCATGATGCAGAAAAGCAACACCAGGTAAGTGTGATGTACCTGTTATTGTTGACTCACAACTGTCATAGAGCTAAAATTATATTACTTTACTTAGAAATCTGCAATGGAGTAAGTAATGCATGCCTTTTGTTTTAATTTACAAGCGTTCTTAGTGCAAGTCCCTATTTAGATTATTTCTGTTCATTTCTTGGTATGCTTCTTGTCATAAATTAGGTCTAAATTAGGACTCGAAGCATGTACATGCAAACCAGGACTAAATCCCCCCAAGCAACAGACCAGCACATAACACGCTACTCCAATCCCAATTTATGAATTACTATTTACAGGAAGTGTTCAAAATGGCATGTACAACTCCTGTGGATCTCAGGCTAGTTTCAATTGCCCTCAGTAAGGCCCAAAGAATGCACAATTGCTGCTGATTTTATTGGATACATTTGTGTTTCACTCTTGTTGTTTAGGAAACAATTTGGCTGAAAGCAGAAATTACTTTCTATATTTTGAGACACATTATTTCTAAAAGATGAAGCCTTCAGCAACTCAGTTTGAAATTACTCGTGACTCAGACTAGTTCCCATGGGTTCAAATGCTGGCACCAGTGACATTTAGCTGTGCCACATGAAGCCATGAACTACCTGCGCAGCAGGTCACACGCATGGATCTGCACAGTGGATTACAGGATCCTCTGTGGTGTACGTACTATTTGGCTTAAGGACCTCTGGCTTCTGGCTCCCTGATAAACCCATGCTTGTTCAGTGCGAAATAGCAGAGATCAGCATCTTTACATCTCTCTCTATGGCAGCAAAGTTTAACCTCTGCATACATTACGGTCCACCTCATCAATGGCAGTGCTGTACACCTGGGTTAACGCAGCTGGCTGACCTTGAGCGTTACAGTGAACTGTAGAACTCTTCCACTCTCCTCAGAAAATTGCCCTCATACATTTTTCATTTCACCTTTTGGTACTTCTGTGATAAAGTTTCCACAAAGTTTGCCAGTGAACAAGCTCACTTTCCTTAGTGCATCACCTTGAGCTGTTATTAAATGAATGGTGGGTTGTTTGGGGTTTTTTTTCCTTCTTTCTTCAATATAAGAGTTCAACCTCTTCAAGCACCTGATGTTGACTTAGTGATATCTCATTTTAGTTTTTCTTTACTTGAGGACCCTTTTCACTGCAGAGTTAATGCAGACAACCAGGATGAATCGAAGTAGTATGATTAATTAAGCACAGATGTGAACCTTCTTCTGCAACTACACTTTCATGTTAGTAGATTTTTGCTGGTGACCACCATGCACAGGCTATTAGGACTTCAGAGACCACGTTCCACATCCTTAAGTGAAAGACAGTGGTGGCACTGCTGAAAGAAGAGCTTAGCTTAAGACTGAAAATAAATTCAGCTCTGAGCACAGTCTGAATAGCAATGTGGTCTTCTTTAAGTCTGTCAGAATTGGGAATACTGGGCAGTCTAACTAGAAAGATGTAAGATTTTTTCCTCTTAAATGGAAGATTTTCAAAAAAGTTTTCATCTTTTCCTGAAATCACAAAATTTTCACAGAGTATGTAGCAGGTATCACTTTCATAAGGAAGGTGTGGGCCCTTGGTCACTGGCTGCAATACCTAGAAGCAACCTCATAGATCACTGAAGTGTAAAAGCCCAGAGTCGTCTTTGCAGTCTCGCTGCTCTGACCTTGGTAACAACTATGATGCAATTCTGCAGAAAATGGACTAGATTTTCCTGGGAGGCCTACATCAGTTAGAAAAGTGCTAATGAGATATGAAGCCCTTTACTCATTATTAGCAATTTCTACCCATTCCTAGCCAAGCAGCAAGTGAGAGCTGATGCCAGACTAATTAATAAATACATATAACGGTATCTTATGATGTTGAGTGAAAGCCTAAATCCCTCTGTGGAGGATGGCACCAATAAGATACTCTCAGGTTATCTCTTAGCTACACATTAACAGAGGAAATTGACTTTCAGAGAGGAAAGGCAAAGAGCTCAGAAGGGTGAAGTTAGGTGTGCTGTAAGGACTGACGCTTCTCGGCTCTGTATCTTGACCAGGTGGAAGCCACTGTGTGGGAGTTTCTCCCACCTCTGCTCATGTTGGGTCTCCTGACCAGAAAAAGACTTCTGTCTGCAGAACTACCAAACCAACATCCTCTGCAATCATCTCATTTGCCATGAGAGGTCTCTCAATTAAAATAATAAATTAAAAGGTAATCAAATGTTCTTATGAAAGGGAAAATGGCTAGGCAGCTATAAGTGACCTCTTCAGAAAATCAAGTATACAAAATCAAAACAGAAGGCAAATTAGCCAGGTCATCTGTCAGTCTTGCAGGATATTATAAACTTTGCAGTGTATTATTGTAAAGCAAAAGAAAATTAAAATACTGTAACTAAAATGAAAAGGAATCCACTCATGCAAATTTCATAAATTATGAAGCAAAGCTTCATAAAATCAAAGAGGAGGACTCAGAGCAACTGGAATTAGTACATGAGGGAATAGTTTACTATTGATAGGGCTGATACTGCCACCTATTTTTAAGACTTTCTAACGCTTTCCCTGCTTACACCCTGTTTTCAGTTCAGTGTAACTTTTGCCAGACTTTAAAAGGAGAGCTCTTCAACACAGGAGTCTACCTTCTTTATTCATCCAAGGTGCTTCAGGCACCCAAAGGTTTATCTTGCAATGCAGTCAACCGCTGAAGTCACTGTTCCACCAAAGTCCACAGTTTAAAACAGAGGAAGACAGGCAAAATTTGAAAGGGAACAGAAACACAAGGAAGTGACCTGATTTCCTCAGGATCAACAGCAAGGCTGAGAATAGACTCCTGAATTCCTCAATGCCAGCTGAGCCAAAACATTGTCAAAGAAAAACACATTTGTTTTTCCCAAGTGTTCAGAATTCCATCATCACAGAGTATGCTCCCCATACAGGTGATTACGTGACTATATATACAAATACAACATCATTGTACACAAAACCACAGATATTCTGCAGGCACTCCCAAAAACATTCCACCAGCCCACCTGTCATGCTCTGCTCAGAAAATCTGGCCTTCAGTTTGCGTCTTTTTTTGGTTTTTTGAAGTAGAGCTTGGTTACTTCCCCCATGAGTCACACAGTTCAGTGCATGTCTTTACTTGACAAGTTAATTGTTAAGTGGAATTAAGAAGCAGAATGTTCTGTGGTCACATATTTGCAGGGACTTGGAGAACACGGTCTCCTCCCTTGCTGGCAGTTGTGGAGGGAATGCCAGGGCAGCTGTGCTGCTTGCTGGGCTTATATACCAGGGCTATTTTTAGCTGTTATCAGCAGCAATGTGCAGGGCCAATCGGCGCCCAATGACTGCAAGAAACTCTGCTCTGTCCAAACTTCATTCTCTGCAATCTCACAGGGAGGAGCCATATGACTGTGAATTTGCTGCTCTAAACTTCTGTTGTTCGTTATATGGGTTCATTAACACATGGCAAGATGCCAGCACACCAAAGTACGTGAACAGTTAGGACCACGATGAAGTTACTGATTCAACAGATAAGCACCCTGCCTACATTTGGTGAAAATAAGTAAATTTAAGATGCCTCATAAAGTCTAATAAAGTATGCAATCCTGCAGTATGAGATACATATAAAACAGTCTGTGTGGTTTTTACAAAGGTGTTTTTTATGTCACCTTGTAACTATGCACTATGTAACTAGAAACCACTTACTGCTGATTATTTGCAAATTCACGTGCTCACCAAAGAAAAGGAAGACTAGTGCCTCTTCAAAATAGGCCACATGATGTATAAGAAATTTTTGATACTGGATCTTTGTTCACCATATTCATTTAGTGTCTTTTCACAGAAATATGACCTTGTAGCAACTTTATGCTTTGAGAAATTGATGTTGGGGTTACACTGTTCATAGATCTCCAGGGCAACATTAGATGCCCTGGGATATCCTGACTCCAGCTGTTGCTTTTCACCAGATCAGACCTCTTACATGTTACAGCAGCTGAATCACTTCCCCAGCTGAGAAAGCTGTTCTTTCTCAGATGGTGCCTGGTCAGATTTATCAGGTGACCAGAGATCACCATTAGATGATCTACAACCTCCAAGACTGATCTCCAAGAAATTTAAACTGGATGAATTCCTTCAGACAGTCTATATTGGGTCCTGGGGTGTTTAATTCAAATAGATTGTCTCTGAGGTTTGTGAATTTCCCTTTCCAGCCAAAGTAAGAATTACTCCTTCTCCATATTCAGCTTCTATTCCAACACAGAAACAAAAAAGCAAGCAACTGAGACCAACGTTCAAGAAATTTTCTGACAATCATTAAAACAGACTTCATAAATTTTATGCAGATGAATCCCCAAACCCAAACAGCCTTCACACTGCATGTACAGACAGTGCATTAAAGTATCTTGAGTAATATCCTGTCTGTACTGAATCAGTGCAATACTATTAATTTCAGCATGGCTTACATTTTCAGCCTACTACATGTCAGCCTACAGTGTGCTACGGCTTAGAAATCTCCCTGAAATCTCATCAAGGACCACTGAGCAGACAGCATACTAACTGTGATCCACATTGAATCACTTAATTAAAAATACTTGCCCTATAGCCCTTCATCATAGTCATGTGAACTGACAAGTTTAATTCTCTTTAGTCCCCAAAATGACAAACAATGAGACTGAAATATTAGATAATGAAACTAAAATATAGCAATTGGTTTATAGAATCATAGAATCATTTAGGTTGGAAAAGACTTTTGAGATCATGAAGTTCAACCGTTAACCCAAAACTGCCAAGTTCACCACTAAACCATGTCCCTAAGGACCACAACGATGTGTTTTTTAAACACCTTCAGGGATGGTGATTCCACCACCTCCCCGGGCAGCCTGTTCCAATGCTTGACAACCCTTTCAGTGAAGAAATTGTTCCTCATATCCAATCTAAACCTCCCCTGACATAACTTGAGGCCATTTCCTCTTGTCCTATTGCTTGTTATCTGGGAGAAGAGACCAACCCCCACATCACTACAACCTCCCTTCAGGTAGTTGCAGAAGGTGATAAGGTCTCCTCCAAGTCTCCTCCAAACTAAACACCCCCAGTTCCCTCAGCTGCTCCTCATCAGATTTGTGCTCCAGAACCTTCCCCAGCCTTGTTGCCCGTCTCTGGACACGCTCCAGCACCTCTACGTCCCTCTTGCAGTGAGGGGCCCAACACTGAACACAGGGTTTCAGGTGCGGCCTCACCAGTGCCCAGCACAGGGGCACGATCACTGCCCTGGTCCTGCTGGCCACACTGTTTTGGATACCAGCCAGGATGCTGTTGGCCACCTTGGCCACCTGGGCACACTGCTGGTTCATGTCCAACCGGCTGTTGACCAGCACCCCCAGGCCCTTTCCCACCAGGCAGCTTCCCAGCCACTCTGCCCCAGCCTGTAGCGCTGCCTGGGGCTGGTGGCAGGACCCAGCACTGAGCCTCATTGAACCTCATGCAATTGGCCTTGGCCCATCAGTCCAGCCTGCCCAGACCCCCCTCCACAGCCTTCCTACATGCAAGCAGATCAACACCACCACCCTAACCTGGTGTCATCTGCAAACTGACTAAGGGTGCACTCAATCCCCTCAGCCAGATTGTCAATAAAGATATTAAACAGAACTGTCCCCAGTGCTGAGCCCTGGGGAACACCACTTGTGACTGGCCACCAACTGGATATGTAGCTCCATCCACCATCTCTCTTTGGGCTCAGCCATCCAGCCAGCTTTTAACCCAGCATAGAGTGCACCTGTCCAAGCCATGAGCAGCCAGTTCCTCCAGGAGATGCTGTGGGAGACAGTGTCAAAGGCTTTACCAAGGTCCAGGTAGACAGCGTCCACAGCCTTTCCCTCATCCACTAGACAGATCATCTTGTCATAGAAGAAGATCAGGTTTGTCAAGCAGGACCTGCCTGTCATAACCCCATGCTGGCTGGGCCTGATCCCCTGATTGTCCTGCATGTGCTGCGTGACGGCACTCAGGATGAGCTGCTCCATAACCTTCCCTGAGGTCAGGCTGACAGGCCTGTAGTTCCCCAGATCTTCCATCTGGCCTTTCTTGTAAATGAGTGTCACACTGGGTAACCTCTAGTCTGCTGAGACCTGCCCAGTTTGCCAGGACAGTTGATAGAAGATGGAGAGCGGCTTGGCGAGCTCCTCCGCCAGCTCCCTCAGTACCCTCAGGTGAGTCCCATCTGGCCTCATAGACCTGTGCATATCTCAGTGGAGCAGCAGGTCACTAACTGTTTCCTCCCAGACTGTGGGGACTTGCTTCTGTTCCTCCTCATCCCTGTCTTCCAGCTGTGGGTACCCTGAGGGAAGCTGGTCTTGCTATTAAAGACTGAGGCAAAGAAAGCACTAAGCACCTCAGCCTTTTCCTCATCCTTTGTGGCAACGTTCCCTGCCACATCCAATAGAGGATGCAGATTATCCTTGGCCTTCCTTTTGTTTCTAATGTATTTGTAAAAACATTTTTTTAATATTTTTTACAGCAGTGGCCAGCCTGAGTTCTGCTGGGCTTTCACCTCTCTAATCTTCACCCTGCATAACCTCAGGACACCCTTGTGGTCCCCCAGAGCTGCCTGCCCCTTCTTCCAGAGGTGGCAAACTCCTTTTTCCCCAAGTTCCAGTCAAAGATCTCTGCTCAGCCAGGCCGGCCTCCTCCCTTGCCACTCACCTTTTGGCACGTGAGGACAGCCTACTCCTGTGCCGTTCAGAATTCCTTCCTGAGGAATGGCCGGCCTGCCTGGAGCCCTGGGCCCTCCAGGGCTGCCCCCCCAGGGGCTCTGTCAGCCAGGCCCCTGAACAG
>JAVJGI010000062.1:78129421-78154806 GCA_035590275.1 Ibycter americanus
CCACCCACCAGTCCGTCCCTGTTTGCAATGGGAGGCTCAGCACAGCATCTCCCCTGGCTGGCTCACTGACCAGCTGGGTCAGGCAGTTTTCCTCCGCACGCTCCAGGAACCTCCCGGACTGTTTCCTCTCCACTGTGTTGTATTTCCAGCGGCCATCTGGTAGGTTGCAGTCCCCCACAAGAACAAGAGCTAGCAATCGTGAGACAAACTAAATAATTTCTCATAGTTCCATACCTTATGTCTAAATTTATCAATGATTTCTCTATATGATAACGTTTTAAATTAGTTCTCTATCTTCATAAAGCAAAGGATGGGCAATTTAATGTTGTCCATTGAGCTTCCTTGAACTTAAACACTATGATTCTTCTTTAAAGGTTCATCAGCCTGTAAAAAAAAGTCCTGCTTTCTATTCTTCCTTTTCCCAAAGCACTGAAGTATTTAAATACAAACATAATTCTATTAATTTAAAATGACTGAGAAAAATGTGAACTAAAGTTCTTATATGCTAAAACATTAGGCATGTGGTTTATACATTTCATGGATAAGCATCAGAGCATTCAGCATGCTGCAGTGCTGTGCCCTTGGATAATTTGTTTTTCAAACAATTGGGATATGAGTGTAGTCTTCATTCTTAATAGGCATTCTTGATGGCCTGTGGAAAAGCCCATGATATATACAAGAAAGGTTACCTTCCATGCCTGAATCACAGTGTGATATTAAAAAATAAAAAAAAAAGACTGTTAGATCAGTAAGTCTGCTCTATGAAATTCAGGATTCCTGAATTATTTTCTCCACTGCTTATCTGGAAAGTTACTAGCTAATAGACAAATTATAGATAATATTAAAATGTAATATAAATATTATATACAAATAAATTTAAATTATAATATAAAAATATAAATAGATTAGGAAGGATTTCTAATTACATTAAAAATAAGAAACTATTTAAATTCTTTCTCCTGGTTTTCCTGTTTAATGAGGACTTCTCAGTATTATACAGACACCTCACTGACCAGTCACATGTCATTTCTGGCTAACAGAGACCCTCTTGCAACAAGGGGCCACCAAAGTACCGGTGTTAGAGATAAGGATGCGCATACTTCTACAGCAAGTATAGATGTGGGGCAAGTATAAAACACTTCAGCTGGCCAGATTTTTAATCAAATACATTTTAAAATAAATCCAAAACCAGTACAAATAGATGTGAGCAGAGGTCAGAAGAGAGATTAAATACCTATATATTCCAATGCAAAGCTTCCACTCCTTCCATTTGCTTCTCAGCCAGTTCTCAAGCTACAGGGATATAGTGTGGAGCTTCAGATGCTAAGATTTCCCAAAAAGCAGTAACATAGACAAGTGAACAGCCCCACCTAAATGTCAGTCACAGATCCGGAGAGAAGCCCTCTGAAGCTGTTGAACTTCAGATTCACGACTGGTACCTGTGAGCACTCTTAAGGTCAACAGGATGGTGGGAATTCTCACTGGTGCTCTGCAGGCAGACTAGGGGACATTACAATGTTGTTAGAGAAACATTCTTGTTGCTGAAAGGAAAACAGGTGTCAGGATAAGAGAAAAACTGAGAGAGGCACCATGAAATTAACAAAACTTTTTCTGACTGACTCTAACATCTGTTTATCTCAGGACATTTTACCTCAAATAGAATGTATTTACTGAAACAATTGTAGCTATCTTAAACCAGAGAGGTTTTTAAAAGAATCTGTTTTGCTGCTTGTTTAGTCTAGTTATACATGTAGATGCAACCTAAGACAGGATGTAGCAGTGGAAAAAAGGCACCTTTGTGGAAAGAAGATTTGTGCAGAAGAGGATTACTATGAGTGGCAGAAATGGAGACAAAAAGGATTGGCTGGTTTAGCCCAAAAACATCTTGGGATGTCTAAGCCTAAACTAATTTTAAAAAGTGCTAAATGAAAGAATGAATGCTAATGGACCATGCTGGCACAAGAACAAGGATGTATGGCCTGCACATGAAAAAGTGTCATTTGGAAATTAGAGCAAGGTGTAAAACCAGCAGAGCAGTGATGTTCTGGAACAGATTTCCAAAATGAATAATAATGGCCACTTAGTTTTTAGATAGACCTTGATCAGTTTATGAATTATGTATTATATGATGAGGCTGGCTGTGACAGAAAAGGACTCTATTTCATGTCCCAAAAGGTCACCTCCGGTCCCATGAACTTTTTTTCAGATTACCAGGAATCCCCCCAAAAATCACCTCAGTGAGTGTACAGATTTTTACTGTACCTGTTTTTTTACAAACTTATAAGTAGGAAAATACTGTTTTTATCTCAGGAGATGCATTCTCGAGTTTTACTTCATTAACACTTGTAGACTGCTTTGAGGTGACTGCATGGAGGTTGCAACAGAAACACAATTAATGTGTGAATCAAAATCTTGGTTTCAAACACTGCTTGCCTGTACTGAAACCAGAGCTGTGCGCTAACCAATTCACTTCTCAACTATTCCTAATTGTATAATTATAACTTCACGAAGGTCACTGACGTCTTACAACATTATCAGAGATGTACCAACAGTAAAAAGTCAACCATAATTGTATCATTAATTGATATGAAAAGGATCACCTAGAGATCTAAATATAAAAATCACACCTCCAGAAAACAAATCAATGACTCATTTTAGTGACATGATGCCTCCTTCTATTTTTTTTTCTTTTTCCACAGAATGTAGTTTCATACAGGTTCGTAACATTTGCCATTAAGCACCTGTAAATATTTTAAAAATTGCCACTGACAGAAAAATATTCAGGTGTTCCTTTCCAGCCACAATCACAGTGTATGAGAGGACACTGAAAATACTTCTAAATGGACCACCTAATACAGCTGCAGAACAGTGGAAATACAGGGTCTTATGACCCTAAGAAACAAAGGAAATTTTCTTTTCACAATTAAAATCTTAAGCTGTGTTTGAAATGGTACCTAGGAATTCAAATCTAGTAAATTCAGTTAGCTTTTCTATTCTACCGTGCTGTTTAAAATAAAAAGTAACTATAAAACAAATACAGTTGAAAGAAAGATATACAGGGATTGCTGTTAAAAAAAGATTAAAGGTTGACTGACGTTAAAGAAAGAGTGCTGGTTCTCAGTCTTGGAAAGATGCTAAAATGTATGAGATTATTTTATCTAAGTTAGACTGTCCAGTGAACAGCCAAGTGGTCCAATCTTGCTGCGTTCGTTCATTATTGCATTTCAATTGTTGCTGAGTGTGGCCACCGAAAGAAAAAGGAAAATTAAATAGCTTGAAAAAAAATCAGTCTGAAGTTTGTTTGCAGATATTCATTACCAGAATTAAGTTCTAGTCGAATCTAGTAATACAAGCTTTCTATTTAAGCTGTCACTGGTGGCATTCAGTTTATTTAACTTCAGGTGACCATGCCACTGTATTCAGTGAAAGTTTATGAATTGATTCAGTTGCCTAAATCTAGATATCCAGCAGCATTTGAGAGGCCCTAGGACAGCTGAGGAAATCTGTAAACATATATGAAAATATGTAAATATATATGAGATCTATGGGAGACCTGCGGCCTTCTGCAGAGGCAGCTGGAGGCCAGGAAGGGAGCCTTAAGACGTCTAAAACAGCACTAGATGCCTATGGTTGGAAAACCGAATTAGGCCCCTACTCGATGCAACGAATAGAGTCTACCAAACAACTAACCTCACCCTGCAGCTGATGCCGACACTTGCCCACATGAATTAACATCCCACTGCATGACTGCAGACGATAGCCTAGACATCCTGCAGAGATGTCACTAATAGCTTGCAGACATAGCTTAAATTGTGTGAGCCAAATCCAACCCTTGGTATCTAAAGAAAACAAAGCACAGCAGAAAAGCGGCTTTTCTCTTGCAGATTCCAAAATAATTTACATATATCATCATCAGTTGCTCTGCAGGGATTATCTATTATTTTGTGTTTGTAAACATCAGCTACAGCAGAGCTGCTTTTTAGGTAATTCTGCAATAAACAATTAAAAATAATACAAATCCCTCTATATTGGACAGAAACCATTTAACAGCTGACAGTACTGCTACATAGATAAGTTTTCAGGGCCAGCAAAGAAGTAATCAATCCACAGATCCGAACATTTTCCTCTCCTAAAATATAGGAGCTGAGATGTTTCAAAAGAAAAGAATAATCCAAGCTGGGATAACAGTCTTATTTTCAGAACATCAAAGAGGGAGTCACAAAAAGGAAAATATAAGGAAAAGACACAAGTCAATAAATCCTGGTTTAATTTTCTCTCAGTTTGACCTACATATTTACATTGTATTTGCTATTGCTGCAACCACTGTGCAGTAACAATTTCCTAGACAACACGGGTCCATACTTCGAAGCTGTTGCTATGCTACTGCGCTCTACCAGCCATGGTCGCTGCTGGAGCCAAAAGCTGAAGGTGGCACTGGCGTGTCAGCTGAAAATTGATTCACGGACCTTTCTGGAGGCAGAAAAGGTGCATGAGCAAGGCACAGACTCAGCAGAGGTCAGAAGAAAGATCTTTTACACTTTTACCATTTGTATCCAAAAGATTAAGCAAACTGCTATGCCCTGCTGCTAAAGCACACATTCTGTTCATGACTGATAGCTGGGAAACCGGATATTATCTGTTGAACGGCCATTTGCTAATCTTTTCACACATGCACACAGAGTAATTCAGATAAGCATAAATTAAGCTATGAAGAGGCCCACAAGACAGCTTTTCTCCTCAGAAATAAGGGTGACATAGCTACTAGGTTTGTATGTTAAGAGATTACCAGTCTCCTACCCATGATGCAGCGCAGGAGGTAGCCATAAAGCTCTGCTGTGTCTGCACAGCGTGGTGTGGAGGGGTTACAGGTGTATCTCTATTTTCTGAGTTAGTACAGCAAAGGGACTGGTGGTGGTATCCTTCACACCAGATTTGCATCAGAGCAATTTTCTGGCTCTAAACCCATACTGTTTTCAGTGATGGGAGATCACAGTCTGATCACACCATGAAGAGAAACCTAATGCTCTTGAAGTCAAATGGCAGGCGCAAACTGTGCCATAGTACTGTATTACAGCTGCTTCCAAACAGGCGAGTAATAAATGGTTGAGACCATTACGGAAGCATTTATTGGGAAAACACCAGGGCTAGAAGATTAACTTTGTAATCTTAAACAAAATGTTAAAGGACGCATAAATATGCTAAAGTACAGCAGATAAAGTGTCCTGACTAGACAGTTGGACAGATGATGAATTAAAGAAGCACTTGCTGTAGTAATTTTTATTGGCACTGCTACATACACTACCTCTACCTGAAAACCAGAGCTTAAGAAATATATAAATTACCTGGAGAGATATTGGAAACAGTAAAAAAAACCCTAAAAAACCAACAAAGAACAACACCCACAACACACCAAACCACTCAAATTTTAGAAATGAGGACTCAAGCTTGAGGGAAACCTGAGGGAATTGAATTTTTTTAGTCTATGAAAGCAAAGACTGTGGGAAATTTGCCAGCTGCCTTCTAATATATAAGGGACCAATCTATTAAAAAGAAAAACAGCGTAATTCAGAGCAACAGAATTTTAATAAAGGAAAATATTTGTCTCAGGAAAATAATTAAGCATTGACTGAGACTAATTGGTGTAAGTGCTGAATCTGCATCACTGAATGTTTTCAAAGAAGCATCTGTGAGGGATAGTCTAGATAAGACTGACAGCAGGAGTACACATCTTATCACTTGATATTCCAGACTTGTATTTCTATACTTCATTGTACTTGTAAACTACCTTAAGTAAGACTATTTGCAGCAAAACCCAACCATTAATTTCATTAAAATTATCAAAAAGGGTATCACGTTAGGATATTGGCTCCCCATTAGTCATTTCTTGCCATGCACATGTTAACTTCAGCATGTTGCATCTTGGTCTGTAAATCTGCCAGAACTGGAAAACTCTGAAAATAGTTTTTGGATCTTTTCCTTGCTGAAGTTACTCAGTTAACACCATTTAAAAGGTGAATTATGAATCATTTAACCTTTTCCTAAGCTTATGCATAAGACCAAAATAATATTTGCTTACTTGCTTATTTACAAATTTACTTCTTATAAAAATATTTCTAAAAATGTTTTTTAAAGCTAAGGTGTCATAAAAAGCCAAA
The DNA here is from genome assembly GCA_035590275.1 of Ibycter americanus. Classification (NCBI taxonomy): domain Eukaryota; kingdom Metazoa; phylum Chordata; class Aves; order Falconiformes; family Falconidae; genus Ibycter; species Ibycter americanus. Next base: position 78,135,577 of record JAVJGI010000062.1, read on the forward strand.
TTACTATAATTGTAGGTACATGTGGAGAACTACACCTGCCACTGGCTTCAGCCAGAATTTGTTTTATTACCTGCAAACCTCAGTGGAGAAGATACGGTTTAACACCAGCCTTACGTGTTGTATTGGAGTCAATTAAAAGACTACCTGGCTTGCATTGCTAAAAAGTATTTGGACAGCCAATTTCTTTTGTAGATATCTACCACCTCAAAATTGCAAGCACAGTTGTTTTACTCTGTAGACTATGAGGGTTGTAAGAAATAAGTTGTTGACATTTTGAAAAACTGATACTTTCATTAATGTTGCTATCCACCCCTTTATTTGAAACACCCTCCAGCACTTCCTACAGAAAGCCAGAAATGTTCATCTGTGCCAGGTACTCTTTTACTTTTCATCTGCTTCTCACAAAACGCTCAGTGCTGCTCAGCAATGCATCAGCAAAACCACTAACTTAAGACTGGACATTCACGTGATTATATTACGATTTGGTTCTGCTCTTTTCAAATAATACATGCTAAAGATTAGCTATGTCCTGTAACTTTGTGTTCTAAACCATTAATACACATTTTTAAACAGAACTTTCTCAACAGATACCAATATGCTCCATAAAACAACAGAAAAACCAACTCAATGGCATCCTGGTTTCAGCTGGGATAGAGTTAATTTTCTTCTTAGTAGCTTGTACAATGCTTGGGGTTTGGATTTAGTATGAGAATAACGTTGATAACACAGGGATGGTTCAGCTGTTGCTCAGCAGTGCTCACCCGAAGTCAAGGGCTTTTCAGTTCCCCACGCTCTGCCAGCGAGGGGGGGCACAAGGAGCTGGGAGGGAGCAGAGCCAGGACAGCTGCCCCGAGCTGGCCAAAGGGATATTCCATAGCACAGAACGTCATGGTCAGTACATAAACTGGGGGGAGTTGGGCGGGAGGGGCTGATCACTGCTTGGGGACTGGCTGGGCACTGGTCAGCGCGTGGTGAGCAACTGTATTGTGCACCACTTGTCTTTCTTGTGTTTTATTCCTCTCTCTCTCTCTCCTTTTCATTACAGTTGTTGTTATTAATACTTTTATTCTTATATTTTAATTTCAATTATTAAACTGTTCTTATCTCAACCCACAGGTTTTACCTTTTTCCAATTCTCTCCCCGATCCCACCAGGGTCGGGGGGAGCGCGCAGCCACGTGCTACTTGGTTGCCAGCTGTGGTTAAACCTTTTTGGCACCCAACGTGGAGCACGAAGGGTTGAGGTAACAACACGTCTGATCACAGCAAGTTAAAACAAATTTGTTATAAGCATTCATCGTATTGGTTTAATAGCCACAACGTTGATTTTTTTGCTCTCAGAGTTGTGCTTGTTCTCAGAGTTAGGTTAAGTCACACCTTGCAGCACGAGTTCCCTGTTGTGCTGTTTATCATCTCCGGGGCCTGGGCCAAGGTTATCATTCTGTTGTACTTTGTAATACTGGCTTGTGATTATGACAGGTGGTGAAACTAATCTGGTCTGTGTACTCAGCACTGCCATCACCTCAGTACTTCAGGAGCCATCTATTGGGAACTATTAATAATTACACCTTTTAACTTTTCTCCTCAGAGAGGCAACCTACGGAAGAGACATTTTCCTACATCTTCCCCTTCTCCTCCAGGCTAATCAGAGTAGCATTTGAGATTTTTGAAAATCTTGAACACCCTTGAGATACTGAAACCATCCTGGTCCTATTGCTAGGAGCCAGCACGTTGCTGAAAGTGGTTCATATCTTTTTTAGGGTTAAGCAATATCTGTGGCTACTCCAACCCCTGCAACAGGCACTGTGGCTATTTCAGACCCTGGCAATGGGTGATGCAGACGACCAACCCGTGCTGGTATCAGTTGCCTCTATACAGAAGAAGAAATGGATATGAAAGACAGCTCATTTAGTAAAGGAGGATGAAGTGGGGCCACCACAAGAACAGGAGGAAGAGTAAGAAGAAGCAGTAACCACTCAGTCCCTATCCCTATCCCTGAGTGAGCTGCAGGATATGCAAAAATATATCAGGTATCATCCAATGTGAGCACATTATCACCTGGCTGCTCTGATGCTGGGATAACAGGGCTAGGAGCCTGGAATTAGAGAGTAGGGAAGCCAAGCTGCTGAGATCACTTTCTAGGGAAGGGGGCATTGCCAAGGCAATTGGAAAAGGGACACAAGTCCTCAGCCTCTGGAGGCAACCCCCATCAAGAGTGAAGGAAAGGTATCCCTTCAAGGAAGACGTTACATGTCACACAGGCAAGCGGACCACCATGGAGAGCACTATCCAGTATCCGATGGAATTAGCCATGCTAGATATGATTTATGATGACCTGAACAGCACACAGCCACCCACAGATCCAGACGAAGTCAAATGCATATGATCCATGTGGCGGAAATTTCAATGGCGTGCACCACCGTCATATGCCAACTCACAGGCAGTAATGAGCTGGAAGAGACCAAGTGGCAGCAGCAGTGGATGAAGTGGGTTGCCAACCCTGAGAATATGAAGACAACATCTCTTCCTCCCTCATCTTGGCTGTGGAGAAACTGGTCCAGCAACTCGACAAGCATAGATGTTACTCCCCATCTGTACAGACCCACATCTCAGCTATTAACAGTAAGTGTCCTTTTGTTCAAGAGAGAGGATAAAGAGGGTACACACCACAGGGTATGATGTGGTTTTACCTGCGGGACCATGGAAAGGACATGAGGAGGTGGGATGGAAAACCCACCTCAGCCCTAGAGGTACGGGTATGTGAATTGCTGGGGAAAACAGTCTGGGTTATTCCTGCCTCAAGCAAAGGCAAACCCGTCCATGGGAGTGCTTTTACTCAAGGACCTGGATGCACTTGGTGGGTAATGCAGGAGGATGGGGAATTTTTATGTGTGCCTCAAGGGGATCTGATTTTGAGTGAGAATAACCAATGAATTGTATGATGTTAATTGCTGTATAGGACTACATATTATCACTTTGATGGTGGCTGTATGCCCATCACTGCACCAGGCACCTTGTGATGCCAGTCTCTGCCACTCTGGATTTGGGGATCTGAACCCAACTCCCTTCTGATCGCCACATTAATGAAGAATGAACTTTGATGAAACCAGACAAGTGCAGCAGTGATGGAATCAGAACTGGCTTCAGCATGCAACAATCCAACACCACATACCACCTCTCCTGTCCTGAGTGACCACCGTGACAGATGGAGCCCAAAGTCATGGACTAAATGAACTCAACAGACAATTCATAGGGGTGGCATAGACTAACATAAAGTAATGATATCTCTGTGTCTGTATGTCCCGGTTTCAGTTGGGACAGAGGTAACTTGCTTCTTAGTAATAGGTGCGGTGCTGTGTTTTAGATTTGGTGTGAGAACAAGGCTGACAGCACACAGATGCTTTTGTTTGTTGCTGGGTAAGGTTTATACTAAGTCAAGGACATCTCAGTTTCTCAGGCCCTGCCAGCAAGAGGGCTGGAGGGGCACAGAAAATTGGGAGGGGACACAGCCAGGACAGCTGACCCAAACTGGCCAAAGGATATTCCACACCATATGATGTCACGTTGAGCATATAAAGCTGGGGGAAGAAGAAGGAAGGGGGGGACATTCAGAGTGATGGCATTTGTCTCCCCAAGTAACCGTTACATGTGACGGAGCCCTGCTTTCCTGGAGATGGCTGAGCACCTGCCTGCTGATGGGAAGTGGTGAATGTGTTCCTGGTTTTGCTTTGGCTGGGGTTAAACCATGACAGTGTGCGTATATATGTGTGTGTGTATATATATATCTCACAGGACTGGAGAGGTGATGGTGGTTAATTGGGATGTATTGATGAGAAAGTGTGGTACCTAGGCATGATGTAAATAGTATGGAATAAGGGTTGGATACTGCCCTGGTTTCAGCTAGGTTAATTTTCTTCTGAATAGCTGGTACAGTGCTGTGTTTTGGATTGAGTGTGAGAATAAAATCAACAACATACTGATGGTTTAGCTGTTGCTCAGTAGTGCTTACCCAAAGTTGAGGGCTTTTCAGTTCCCCATGCTCTGCCAGTGAGCAGGTGCACAAGGAGCCGGGAGGGAGCAGAGCCAGGACAGCTGCCCCGAGCTGGCCAAAGGGATATTCCATAGCACAGAACATCACGGTCAGTATATAAACCGGGGGGAGGTGGCTGGGAGGGGTCAATCGCTGCTCAGAGACTGGCTGGGCATTGGTCAACAGGTGGTGAGCAACTGCATTGGGCACTACCTGTTTTTCTTGTATTTTATTCCTCTCTCTCTCCCCCCTTTTCATTACAATTGTTGTTATTATTATTACTATTATTGTTATTCTTCTATTTTACATTACTTCAGTTATTAAACTGTTCTTATCTCAACCCACGGGTTTTAACTTTTTCCCAATTCTCGCCATCCCACCGGGGCAGGGGGCGAATGAGTGAGCAGCTGCATGGTACTTAGTTGCTAGCTGATGTTAAACCACAACAAATGGGAAGGAGCATGATTTTTGCAATAATACAAGCGATTAATCTCACTGACCCTGTTAAGAACATGGTCTGTCATTCATAAGAGTTCAGCTCAAATTCACAAGTCAGTAGGAAGCTAGCACAGGGTTGTGCCATCAAGTTAGAGCCCTCAGACCTTCCTGACTTGGAAACAAGGGAGTGGGAAGCATCTTGCAAGAAAACCAGAAACGTCCTTTCTTTCACAAAGCTACTGACTTAAAGACATTTTACTGAAGGATGCAATAATCCCAATGGAAATAGCTAAAAGTTTAATTCTGATGTACAGAGAAGTTAAAAGCAGTATGTTTCTTAAAACAGCATTCTTAAATATAGGCACTGGTATCCAGTGAAAGGACAGGAGGCAACAGGCACAAATTGAGATACAGGAAATTCCATTTAAACATAGGAAAACACATTTTTACCATGAGGGTAGGACACTGGAATGGCTGCACAGAGAAGCTGTGGATTCTTCATCTTTGGAAATACTCAAAACCTGACCAGGCATGGCCCTGAGCAACCTGCTCTAGGTGATCCTGCTCTGAGTAAAGGGTTGGACTCTATGATCTCCAGAGGCGCTTTCCAGTATCCTTAAGTCTGTTACCCCAGTGCAGTGATCCAACATGCATGTTCACGATGCTAAACCACTGTATTAAATTGGTATTGTTTGCATAATACAAGGTGTTTATTGCTCAGGGTAAAGAATTACTTTCCTTCTTTTGAGAACTTTGCTCCCATGGCACAAATGTGTACAGAGAGGGTATAACCTGTAGCCCATCTCAGGTCATCAACGAACCAGAAGCGCAATAATTTTATTCCGAAAAGAAAATAGAGGGACTATTCTTTACATAAAAACTCAAGCTTTGGGAAAAGAAGTAGTTAAAATTTTCAAAGAAACAACTTTCAGAACAAATACACTGCTAAACAGGGAAATACAACACACAAGTGAAAAGGTTGGACTTCCGAGCAACAGCTACAATTAGGTCAGGCTGTCCTATGCACTCAGTACCTAGCCTGTATGTCAGTCATATTACTGTTCAAATTTCAAAGGCTTTTGTTTGAAGAAATTACAATGTCATTGAAAGGGCATTAAGCTGGCTGTGACAAGCCTTAACATGCTGGATTTGGACAAACATCTCCATGTTGGTATGTGCTATATTCTGCTATTAAAGGTACAGGGAATTCCTTGATGAAAGCCAAGATTTTTTACCTTATGGCACATCCTGAAATAGTTCACTGATGGTGACATAGTTACTGAGTTACCGAGTACTGATAATCAGTGAAAGATGAGTTAACATGACTTAAATATTTTCTTGGTGTCTAATAACACAGACCGGACTACAGAAAATATTATCCAGTCTGAAAGTATAGTCCTAATGCAACAGCACTTAAATTATTCTGAAGAAGTTAAATTGCTATTCTAGCCAGCTAGACTGTAAGTGAGACACCAGTTAATCTTCCCCCTTTCTCTGGTTTTCAGTCAGCAGCGACTTGTCTGACACATTTCCAGCCACTCACAGAGATTTATTAGTGCTACAAAGGAAGGAACAAATAGTGGTAGAATTGTCATTACCACTATTGTCCCACAGCAAAAAGTCTTGCTGTCACTGTTAATGTCTGCAGAAAAGAGCAAATCCAAAAGATGAACCCAATTTCTGAGCAACACTGGCCTGAGGTGGACTACAGACCATACAAGAAAGGAACCATCTGAATAACAGCCACTGACACAACGGAGAGATTTGGTTCCTACGTGCAAGAAGCAATAGCCCTTGAGTATTTCACAATTCTCGTTATAACTCTACGACCTTCCATTTCATAAGCTGACTTTTGCTATCTAGATAATTAAAGATAGCGAAGCTGGATCTGTACCTCATGGAGTTAGTGCTTTATTACCTTGATACCAGAAAGAAAGAAAAGCAAAAATCCAAAAATGAAATGTCATCAATTTCTCAAGGAATAAACTGCTGTCATAGGAGTTCAGTTCAGTCACCCAGACAGAAGTATGCAGTGCCCTGCCCATTGGGCCACCAGCTCCTGCTGGAGGAAGACCACAGCATGGATCACCTGAAAGCCTCATGTCTTATCTTCCAGCCAGGTAGGGATGTCCGGGGGCTCAAGGACATCTCAACAGCACTAGCCATTTAAGTTTAGTCGAAGAGTCTGAAGTTGGTGCTTTTCTCTAGACCAGCTGATAAGCCCCTTTATGGGATACTCAGCTACTCTGCACAACAAAAGCAAGAAAAGGGACTTCCTCAGTGCTTCTCCATGACAGTTCTTATCAAAACGCCCCTCTTCTCACTTTTCAGAAATTCAAAATAACTCATCATCTCTGCTTGAATGGGAGCATCTGCACACATTTTCTTTTTTCATGCATAGAAAGAGGACATCATTCTTTTGAAACAAGAGGAATGTGAAAGAATAAGGAATAGAGAGAGATGAGTTCAAAGCCAAATGTAACACATTGCTAACACCATGTAGTTGCTAACAAACAAAACAGACTCAATTGCTGCAACTTTTAAAACATGTATGCAGAACTACAAGCAGAGACATGAACTAGAACCAACACAATAGATATTATTTTGTCCATATAATTAACATATTTTTAGCAGCAACCATGATCCAGTCACAGAAATACGACAACTGCCATTTCAGAATCATACTGTGTAAGTACTACGAAGATAAAAAAAAAGGCCAAATGCCCTCACACATGGCTCTCATAGCCCACTTCCACAGAAATCAGTAGCAAAACCCATTTGTGGCAGTACATGTGGACCCAAAACGATTCATGACCCCTCTCCTGAAGGAGGATACTCCCTCTCCTGAATGATACACATCTTTTCACAAGAGTTGCTGCAGTTATATTGAAATTCAAGAGAAATGGCTGAAGTTTTATTGTTTGTCTTATGCAGAATAAGACTAAGTACCTTGATAGCCATTTCTTGTTCATTTGGTTGGGGTTTTTATCAGTAATTTAAATTATCTACATTTATGCAAAAATTATAAAAGCAATCACAAAGGATTGTCACATAGAGAAGGAAGACATGAAGAGGGAATAAAATTAACTTTTCATCTACAGAAAGACATGACACAAAGGAAAAACATTTGAATCATAACTTTTTTAACACTTTCAAAAGAATCTAAAGATTCTCTTAACACTTGATGGAAGCACTCTCCTTTATCCTACAAGTAAATGTAGCATAACTTTTTAACTAACTCTGTTTTCCAAGAAATCCAAGATTTACAACGGAAACCAAATGAAGTATTAGGATTGTCCACCAAGCCATTTGATCTCCCCTAGCTCATACAAGATAATCAGTATTTCAAATTAGTGCAAAGGTTATAGTGTGTTCTTGCTTAAATAAACTAAACTAACCAAATACAGACATTGCTGAAAACACTTCTCATGATATGTGGTAACAAGATCTCTTATTCTGCTTTCAAAGCATCTGTGGAACCGAGGAACAGATTCTGATAATCTTATTTATGTTGAAAAGTTACAAACTTCACAAGACTTCTACTGAAATAACAAGAGTATTACACTCATGGTGTATGGTCTTTTTAAGGGAAACAAGAACGGGAAAATTTATCTGTAATGTAGTGAAAAAGCAGGAACTGTCAGGTCTGTCTTACAGCCTAATAAATATTGAGAATGGTTGAATACAAGAGCTTTTATGAAGGGAAGTACAGTGTTTATTTAAGAATACAGGTGTTTATGGTTTAGAAATTCAAGTAATACTTTACAAGGTTAGAGAAAGTGTGAAAGTCCCCTCAGTAATTTATACCTAACTTGAAATTTATGAAAAGTACATGTTAAAATTGTCACAGAAATACATTAATCTAAATATTGAAAGAAGTAAAAGAAAGACCTCTTTCAGGGATGAGCATTTGTGCAAATTTTATTGCCACTATTTAAACTATATATTTAGTTTTCTTCATAGCATTAATAACTATCACTTTTGAGCTGTTAGGTACTAGATAGATAGTGAAACGCAGGGATAGCTGAACTAGCTTAACTAAACCAGTTCAGGCAGTAGTAGTCTAGCTGTAACAGCAGGGAGATTTCAAAGAATACATGAACTGCAGCAACAATCAGAATACCTTCACCACACTCATACTCCCACTTGAAGTGAAGAAATCCCAGGCATCTCCATACAACACAAACCTCTTTCTGTGCCTTAAGCTGTAAGAGGGAAGTGAATGGACTGGTCCCCTGCAGCACACAGGCAGCAGAGTTGGGAACCAAGCAGTGGGTATACGTATTTTACTGATTTGGAGGACACATGCATTGATTTGGCATTTAAAACTAGTGCATTCTTAGGAACACCCAAGCTCTTACCTTTACAAATATGAAAATCTCACAATCTTGCTGAAAGTTGTCAGTCTCTCCAAAGTTATTGTTAAGGGGGAACTTGCGGGAAGTTAAAGAGTTGGAAGAGGTGTTTGGGCTCCGACGCAACTGAAAATCCAGAGGAAAATGAATGTTGCTCTCAAACATCATGTCCTCTACATGTTTATCTTCCAGAGTTGGGCTCATCAGATCCATCTCCTGGTATGGATGGTCTTCTTCAGCACCATGGTGAGATGAAGAAGAACCATCCTCCCCATCAGCCCCATGCTGAGAGGCCACAGAATTACTACAGCTATCTTCTGAGCTCTCTTGACTACTATCCATGCTCTCTGGGATAGTAGTGATGGAACAAGGAGATACTGGATCTTCATGGACGTGATCATTAAGATTATCCCCTTTGTCTTCCTCAGTGTCTGGAATCTCATAGATATTGGTGGTGTCAACATTCTGATAAACGTTGGTAAAGACCTGATCTTCCATGACTGCTGGCTGGTAAGTTTTGCCTGCCTTCTGGTACCTTAAAAGACTACAATTAAAGTGAGATGTTGACAGACAAACGCTCTTTAGGAGGAAGCAGAGTCTGTGGTATGCTTTCTGAATGCTCTGCTACACATGGCAGATCTCCAACAATCATTTACTGAGAGCTTTAAGTCAACAACTACACTTCCACTGAAGTAAAAGATAGGGCTGTCTCAATTTTAACCCCTTTGTTGATCTGACTGCTGGTAACTATATCTCTAGGAGCTGTAATCACTTGTTCCTCCAGATAACAGTCTGGCCAAATAGAGTGAAAAAAAGCTGAAACGCTTACTAGTACTAGAACGCTATGGTAAAAAAAAATATGTATTCTTTCACAGGAAGTCAAAAATGGTTTTACAGCAAATCTTACATACCTTTTGTGTAAAGAGGTAGGAATGCAGGCTTTACCCATTTACTCATATTTTCAACACACAAAAGCCTAGCTTCAAGTAAAAGCAAGGCAATACTGCCTCAACAATACAAGCAATCATCTGCGATGTTTCAGTTGTTACTCACAACACCATCAATACATGATGATCACTTATAAAAAACAACAAATAAAAGAAAAATATTATAAAATAGTATATCCACAGGAAAAATGCATCAAACCTGAACTCTTTCCAGCTCTGTCATTGGTTCACTTTGGGACCTTGAACCACTCACTTCACATTTAGTGACTCCATCCTCTCATCTATAAACTAGGGCCAAAACTACATAAAGTCTTGTGAGCTGCCCTGGAATTTAGGAAAAGAAAGCATTGAATAAGCATTAACTATTATTATGTATACTTAATATATCACTTACTTATAATCACATTTAGGTTATATATCTCCATGTCATAACACACAGGCCCAAGCTGCCAACGTTGGGTTAATGCCGCTTAGCAATCTAGTTAGCCACCTTGTCTATACAGTTCCTTTTCTCTAAAAAGAGGAGAGACAGACTCTGAAGCAGATGAATACCTTCAGCTTTAGCACAAAATTAACTGCCCTCTTAAAGACAGATACATATTCTAGAGCATCTGAAATCAACAGAGCTGAAACTCATTAAAGATCCAAATCTGAATTTATCAAAGTTATGAGAACGTCAGACCTTATTGACTAAATACTTATCTATATATTTACTGCATCTGGATTACCAGATTACTACATAATTTCTCGGAATCTAATTATATTTAATCTTTTGGGTTTGAGCCAAAGCAAAAACAAAGGTGTTTTCCTCCTGACCCATCCTTGTAACTTCCTGAGAGGTAACTGCCACAGCCAGGTCGGATTTCTAGAAGAAACACAGAAGAGGGGTTAAAGAGAAAGATTTTAACTCCAGCCACCTGCAAACAGAATGAGCAGGGGAACACACGCCATTTCACATGGTAGAGTAGCAGGTCCTGCCTGCCTGAGATTTATGATTGTAGTTTACTGTCATTATTCTTATATCAAAAACAAACCAATACTTCTGCTTACTAAACTTGGATTCACCTTCTAAGGCTTCTAGATAACCCCAGAAGTGCCAAAACTACAGTCACAACCAAGTTTAATCACTGTAACAGTGAGGAAAAACACTACAGCACAATTCTAACTCCCTACATGAAACCAGCAATAAAGTACAAAGACGCAGGCAAGTATCAGAGATCAATGAGATCTCTTAGCTCATGATGCATTTCTGGCCTGATGCAACTCAAGGACTTAAAGGATACGTAACCTATATCAAGGCCTAATTTCAACTATTATTACCGACAAATTCTTGCCTGGCATAAGTGGTCCACCAGCAAACAGAATGCAGTACATCTCCTCTTTACATTTTCTGTATGTAACTCAGCCACAATTCTTCACGTGGAAATCCTAAATAAGAGATTCTGAAATGTGTGCTGTGTAATCTGTATTGAAAACTTCTAGCATTCAAGACCAGCTATTAGGCTAATGGTAAGACTGATTTAAAATCATGAGCTTAAATTACTAAAGCTCAAGAAACGGGAAAACCAATGAGCTAACTAGAAACTTTTGTGAGTTTAACATTCTTAAGAATATTTTTTACTTTTAAGAAAACACTTGCATTTCTTCACATTTTGTAGAAATACAAATGTATTTCTGCTTGTGTCTGTTCAACTTGCTCTGAGTATGGCCTTGATAACCAACTCCCACCGATCCTCAACCCCTTCCTACAAAGAGTGCTTGCAAGATTAAATATGCTGGGATCATAAAAATTTCCTCCTTAGTCACTCTGCTGGCCAAAAACTTGAGGTAGAAAAGAGAACACAGACACACTCAGGACACAAAACAAAGAGCAAAGTCCAGTTGCATGGAATTAAATCAAATGAGTGATTTTGGTTTTCCTCCATGAAGAAGCTATTAGCAGGATGCAGCACCACCTGCTGGAGGGTACAAAACAGCACAGGTAAAATAAGGAATAAGAGCATAATATATGAGTATTATTTAATACAGTTGATGTAGATTTCATTAGTCAGAAATGTGAGTTACCCAAGTTCTCCTTTCCTCTGCCTCCCTCCAAAAGCAAAGAAAAGTACCATTCAGCTCTGAGATCCAGACTCCACTCTTGCAATAGTGATAAAGCCCCAGAGTAAACTTGACCGCACTTAATTTCATAGAATCATAAGACTAATTTAGGCTGGAAAAGACCTTTAAGATCATCAAGTTCAACCAGGACTGCCAAGTCCACCACTAAACCTCTAAGCACCACATCTACATGTTTTTTTGAACACTTTCAGGGATGGTGATTCCACCACCTCTCTGGGCAGCCTGTTCCAATGCTTAACAACTCTTTCACTGAAGACATTTTTCCTCGTATCCAAACTAAACCTCCCCTGGTGCAATTTGAGGCTGTTTCCTCTTATCCTGACACTTGTTGTCTGGGAGAAGAGACTGACCCCCACCTGCCCACAGCCTCCTTTCAGGTAGCTGTAGAGAGCAACAAGGTCTCCCCGAGCCTCCTTTTCCCCAGGCTGAACACCCCCAGTTCCCTCAGCTGCTCCTCATCAGACTTGTGCTCCAGCCCCTTCCCCAGCCCCGTTGCCCATCTCTGGACACGCTCCAGCACCTCTATGTCCCTCTTGCAGTGAGGGGCCCAAAACCAAACACAGTGTTCGAGGTGCAGCCTCACCTGTACTGAGCACAGGGGGACAATCACTGCCCTGGTCCTGCTGGCCACACTGTTTTGGATACAAGCCAGGATACTGTTGGCCTTCTTGGCCACTTGGGCACACTGCTTTATTTATCCAGGTGAAAATCAGGTGCGTTTCAAATCATATTATATGAACCCACTACTGGTTTACGACCCTTACATTTTATCTTCAGGGAAGACAAGTAATTTTCATGCCACAACTCAAAATTTACATAACAAATGAGATGAAAACTGAGGTGCCCACATTGTGACCTGGGACATCAGTGCCCCGGGCTGCTCCTCTGCAGCCTGTGCTGCTCCCTCCCTGTTCCCCAGACAAAAGTGCTCCACTCCAGCAAAGAAACAGGGCAGAGCAGGCATGTGCACATGTGTCCAGTGAAATGGAACTTCTGTCCTGCAGAGAAGTGAGAGGAAAGAGGCTGTATGAGGCAGGAGAGCAGAAAAAGGTCTTGGCACCACTTTGCACCCTATTCTCCATTGGAAAATGAAGCCCCCGGAGTAACGGTCCCAGCCCTACAGCCAAAAGAATGGAAGATTACAAAAAAGAGAGATAACCAATTTCATCCACTCCCTAAATTCCTTTGTTCCCAAATCTAGGTGTTAAATTAATGTGATATTTAGTAACAGCAATACTTTCTGCTCTTAGTTCTGTAATTCAAGTTGTGTCACTCACCATTGCATGCACCATCCGTGCCCACAGGAGCCATCCCATAATACTGGTTACTTGCTTTGCAGAAATACAAGTAACCACATAAACCATAAGCAGCAGAATTCATACAAGGACAAAGAATGTGAGCAACTGAACTAAGTTTCAAGGTTTACTTTTTAATTTGTGACTGAATTTCCCTTTTAACCCTAACCTTACACCTTTAAAAGCAAGAAATACCATAATTAACCAGTTAGTATGCATAAAACACAAGTTACAGTCATCCAGTAGGATGTCTCTGGTCCCATCTTTAGAAACTTTGTTTATACTAGGTTTAGCTGTCTATTGTTCAGCACTCAGATTAAGCTAATCACAGATTCTTTCTGCAGTCCAATGGACAGCAATGGGCATCTCAGAGTATGTGGTAAAAAGAGATGGAAAGAATTATGTCAGAAGAGGATTAAGTATATTCTGGAGGATGGTTTTTCTTACTGCAAAAATCAGTCATCTGAGTTCCCTAAAGCAGATGTCTTTTTAGACAGCAAGGTTAGAATTCACCTACATTTAGAAGCCTACAAATGGACATCAAAACTCATGCTAGGAACCTAGATAACTGCCTGGTTCACTCTACAGAGACACACAGAGCTCAGTTCAGTAGCCCAAAGACACACACAGACGTTTATTGGTATTTAACTTGTTTACTTGATTTTATCTGAAGGACAGCAAATATAGCAAGGGCCCTGACACACTTATGTTAAAATCAGACCACTGAAGCTTTATCTGTTCACCCTGTAACCCTACCAACACCTCCATCTTTGACTTATTTTAAAATGTCAAGCAGAAGACCGACTTGTAAAGAAATTCCTGCACTGTTAGAGTCAGTTATCCCTCACCTACAGAGTGGAAAAGAAAGGTAGAAAAGAAAGAAGAGTAACAAGAATGTCAGACCCTTAAATAGCATACCTCACATCTTCTCAGAGATTAATAATTACAGGCAAAAAGCCACATTACACTATTTAATTCAGATTCCCCACACAACAAGACTTTTACCTGGATACCCCTTCATTAAAGCCAGTAACTTGCATGTCTTCTAGACATTCCACAGGATTGGAAACTTCAACTTATCCATCAGTGCCACCAGTAACTTCAGTAGTTAACAGCCCTGTTTAGAAATAGCAATCTGTTTCCACTAGAATTTCTCAGGTCATTTCCAGATGGTTATTGCTATGATTTTAGTGCTCTAATTAAGAGTCCTTCAAGTTTTGCTTGTTCTCCATGAAGATACTTGCACACTTTAAGCAAAGGGCCTGTAAATCTTTCTTCATAATCTAAACAAATTGAGGTCCTTCAGTTGCTTGCTCTAAAGTATCTTTTTCCAGCCATAAGAGAAGCAAGAAAATTGAATAGTTAAAACAAAACACTCAAGAGTTTCTTGGAAACAGCTGAATCTGAAACTGAATCATAGCAAACATTTTTAATGTCAGTAGAAAATGAGGGATCTTAGCATTCTATAGGGTCAGGCCCTTCATCTGCACTTAGGAGCACTCAATGCAAAAATCATCAATGTTCCCGGCCATTCAGGATGCTCATTTTACAAAAATAACTTTTTTTTTCTTTGTAAAGCTCAAACATTTCCAAAGCTTTGCAACATGTAGTTCAAGTACATTATCAAAACTACTCTGTGGGCTCTGGGAGAAAGACTGTTTATGCTTTATAGACATATTACAAGGGAATTGCAATAAAATCATACAACCTTGTTTTCACTCCTGACTGCACTAAATACCTGGATGAAATCAACCACAAATAAACTTCCTTGCACCATTTCCAGCCTCAACTTTTACTTACATCATTAGCAGCACCTCATCTCTTCACGGTTCATAAACAGTAATGCTTTATTCACTACCAGTCTTGCACTAAACAACATGAGGAAAAGACCTTTATCCCGTATTCAGATCTTTTAGGAAATCTCTGTGTAGGGTACTCTTCTGTTTTGAGACTGTGCTCTCTATAAGAATGAGAGACTCAAGTTCCTCTACCCAGTTTTTCCTACAGCCATTAACACTCACAGGCCTGCATAACAGGAACAGACTGTGAAAACCTGCATTCTTTAGAAGTCCGAGCATCAGCAGCTCCCCATGGTTTTTCAAAATAGGAATGATTTCGTGAGAAGGAGCCACAAGACCGTTCAGTATGGCCCTGTTTTGCTCCAGCCTTTGGGTGGTCACCTTTGGACATCCAAGAAGATCACTGGAACCACGCTGCTATGAAGGACATACCTTATGAAGGACAAGAAGTCACACAGGTATGCTGACAATTTTATCTGTATTGTATGTGTGCATACGGAGTTTGTTCATCTTCTGAAACACATGCTTCAGCTCAGTTTCATCTTAACTGTTGACATGCACAGCCACAGCAGTTTCTGCGTTCAATTTAAGACTTCGTAAGGAAAACAAAATACACAAAAAAAACCATTTCAGAAGACTGTGGTTTGGTAGATTTTGATCATCACACCATTTCACCCAGGAGTCAGCACATCCTTGAAGCAGGCCTGCAGAAATCCATTTGTTGCTCAGCTAATGCTGACCTGTATTCTGTAGTCTTGAGGGGCTGTATTGTAAATTCAAGACCCCGCTGTAATAACCGTGATTCACCTTCACCCAGATTTTGCTTTGCTACTGACTACATAAAAGGCATATTTAAAGCCAACATATTAGTAAATTTAACTCTGCATAAGACAGACACTTCTCCACTGGGAACTAGACAAACAATAGAAAATTATTTTGCACAGGACACTCAACTTGCATGTTATCAGCAGCTTTTAGTTGTTGAAAATACCAGAAGCAGTCAATGTCAACAGACATTTGAAAACCTGCTTTACCTGCTGCAGGGCTTAAACAATTATTCCTGATTTGGATGTTTCAAAGCGCTTTACTTGTGGTCTTCCAGGTCCTTGTAAAAAACTTTGTTTGGTTTGCTCTCCAACTCCATTGGAATACCTGAATGCCTAAGAAATACTGACTTTTTGTTCACTAAACTGCTCCAAGGAAAACATTTTCATTTGCCTTTAAAATCTGGTATCATTTCACCAGCCTTGTTTACCTCTGAAACTAAGCACCCTTAGAAAGCCCAGCAACCCGGCTTCAAGCTTGTTTACAGTAGAGGCTCTAGTAACTGAAATAGAGAAGGCAGAAACACCATACTACTCTGTGTCACCTTGTCATGCAGCCTAAGGGATAGCGTTCCACAGCCAGTTCGAGAAACAGCATGGCTGAGAGCCCTGTTTTGTTTATAGCCTCCATATACAACCTATCCTTCAGATTAAATGGGCAATAAAAGCTTAAAGTCTAATACATGCTTTAACAGCTGTTAGTCACCCAGCCCTTTTACGGTTTTATGAAATATCTTGCTATTTTCCTTCATCTCAACTATATAAAGATGCATCAAAACACAGTAAATGACAGATAAAAACACTACTCAGCAAAAATGATCACAGAGATCTTTGTCACATGGATAAAACGGAGGGGAAAAAATGGAAAAATATAGGAAAATGGTTCTCTTTCAATATGAAGTTATTTTAACTCTAAGTAATGAAAATGCCCTGCTTCTTCTTACGCAAGTACTTAAGACAAGTATCTGAACTATTTATATGCAATATCTAGTTCTCGTCTGAATAAATAAGGAGTTGCTTCCCCTCCACAACACTGCCAACAGGAAGGTATAGTTTCCCATCTAGAAATTAAGTGTTTTACTAAACCTAGCCAAACACTGAGAATATTTAGGGTCGCCTACCCTGTACTTCCTGTCATTCACTAAATTCCACTGACACAAACAAATGCATGTAATGGTTTTTAGGTGCAAATGCTCAATTATACTACAGCAGTAAATCTGCACAGCTTCTGACAGGACTTAGTATGGTCTAGTGCCTAGAACTGCAGTCCATACAGATAAACTTGGGGTGAGATACAATGCAGAGAGAGATTAAAACAGTGAATGGCAAACATCTTGGTAGTTCCCAGTTTTACTCCTCTTAATATAAGCATACACATAACTCACCCATTTCTTGTAAGCATACGCTGTAAATGGAACAAAGTGCTGCATTGAATACACAATACATATTAGCCAGCCCAGTTCAAAGTCCAGAGTTCGTATGGTATGCTGCCTTCATGATGTGTCAAACTGGACGCATTATGTTAGGCTGGGCTTATGAATAGGTGATTACTGAGAACAGGTTTCAAAGCACATGGGTAAGGGCAAACAAGAGATTACTCACACCTTTTAGGACTGAATAGCTGAGTAAGTATGTTGCTAAACTAGGTCAGCAAAAGAGCCTGGATGCTTAAAATTTGTCTGTGTCTCTGCATATGGTTTGTAACAAGACCTCAATCATAATTTGATGAAACTGGCTAAAAGACTGCACCTGTTATGCATTCCCTTGACCTCTAATTCACTCTGTGTAATAAATATTTTGAAGGAAATACAAGAAAGTAATTCATAAAGGACACTTCCCTCCCCCACATGATCAACTGTCACGCATATTTACAAAGCTCAATTAGTGTAACAAAACCAAAGAAAAATAAAAAAGAGGGGGGGGGGGAAGACAAAAAGACCTTGACATACAACATGTAAATAGCTGCAAGAAGTCTTATCTAGCTCACCTGGAATTTGTTTTTCCTCTTTTACAATCATTTGCTTTGCCACACCTGCTACATTCCATAAATCAAGGTGAATCAGAGGCTTGTCACCTTGTTCAGCCTATTGTACCATATCTTTAAAGCCACTCCACAGTTGGCATGCACAGGTAGCACAACCTGCCAAAATCATACATATGTGAAAGCCATTAGGAAGAAACAAACTGAAATCCACACAGCATTTAGAATAAACATGCTAGCAGGATACACAGAATGAAATCCAGATCCTCTACTTAAGTCAATGATGAAGCTATAGGCATGTCTTTTTCCAGTTTTGATGAGGTTTAAAATGGAGTGATGACTTCTGCTCTGTGGTATTGAAGGACAAATTTTCTCTATTTATACAGAGCTGATTTTATTGTTATTCAGCACCAGTAACTTAAAGAGGTTTTGCAGAATTCCTAATCCCTTCTCACAACAAAAAGGAAAACCAAGGGAATGTAAACTATTTGCCTTGATTTATGAAACAAATTTACACCAGGACCCAAAACAGACCTCAGCCCATCATACTACACACTGACTTCCTAAAAGCAGCAGTGGTATTCAGAGTACTTATATTCAACAGCACATTCACAATTTTCCTGCATATGTTCCAACTTTTAGGGTAAACCAGCATTGTCACACAGGAGCACAAAAAGGTCATACACAGGGAAACATTATGAACAGACAACTTTCAGAGCTGCGTGACCAAAAGGGAGCAGGAGTCATGGAGAACAGGGAGATTTTTTAGTCACGCTGACAACCACCATTGCTTTGCAAAGGCCACAGCCTGGGGCTGCTGAGACACCTGCAAAAGAGGCAGGTTACAGGAGGCATCCCAGGGAAACACAGGACAACACCCAGTAACACACCCTGTCACAGCCTCACCTCGCCTCACCCCATGGCATCCTTCTGCAGCCACGGGCCACCCCAGCAGACCCAGCAAACAGCCTGTACCTGAAGCAAGCTCTGATCCCTTACCGGCAAGCCTCACCATCCCACCTAGGGGACCAACCCACCCGTATCCCAGCCCAGGGGGCTAATACGCCTCTCATAAAAACCCGTGCTCCCCTGCAACATGCCACATCTTCCTGCTTGAAACAGCTGCCTGTCACAGCTCCCTCAGACCCACTCCCCTCAGTTCCCCACAGCCCTCCTCCTCTCAGCCCTCCATGGCTCCCTACAACTCCCCTCATCTCAGCCTCCCTCATCTCACCTCCCCTCAGCCCCCCATGGCTCCCTGCAGCTCCCCGCACCTCTGCTACCCTCATCTCAGTTCCTTTCAGCCCCCTCTCACCTCCCCTCTATCCCCCATGGCTCCCCACAGCCCCTCCTCACTTCAGCTCCCCACAGCACCCTCTCCCCTCAGCTCCCCTCCCTTCACCTCCCCTCCCCTCAGCTCTGCTCCCCTCTATCTCTCATG
>JAVJGI010000062.1:78156320-78179918 GCA_035590275.1 Ibycter americanus
GGCCCGGCCTGCCCGGCCTGTCCTGCCCGCCGGGTAAGTCGGGAGCGGCACCGCGGCAGCCGCCGTCGGCTCTCGGGCGGGGTAACGCGTTCGTGGCCGAACGGAGCCGCTGGAGACCTGGAAAGCTGGCGGGAAGGTGGAGGAGGTTCAAGGGCAGGTAGCTGGAATGCTGGTGGCGTCTTACAGTTGGCTGCGATGCTGTGTAAAAGCAGAGATGCTTGAGCATCTTTGGAGTGTTTCGAAGCTTCTGGTGTGGTCTTACGCCTTCCCGCGCTGTGAAACGCGCTGGTTCTGCTTTTTAAAGCACCTGGCAACGTGAAACGGGTGATTCTCTGCCCCGTCGCTCATCTCATTTCTTTTTTCTTTTTCCCCCTTCTGTAAAGGCGGAGTGTGTTACAAATCCTTTGTATCAGGGGATACCTTAATGCTGGTTTTGTCGGTCCTTTCTTCTAACGTTTGTCTCTTCTATAGACGTTTTAAGTGTTGGCTGCGGGGGGAGATGATTTCCTATGCTTTTGCATTCCTCTCACTGCTAAAGCTTTAAGTTAACATGAAAGCGACTTACGCTTTTCAAATAATACACTCAGTTTTTAAAGAGTTTGGGGGAAAGGGTTGAGGCAGGCCAGAATATATTCCTACAGTTAGGAAGGAAGATACCTGCTGTTCTTCCTATAGTCACCCTAGTTTGTGCAAGTGAGAGAAAGGAGAAATTTGCTGGAGCGGGGTTCTTCTTGAGAAGTAAATAAACTGTCTAACAATATTACAAAAGTTTCTGTGGAACCTGGAGCTTCAGTTCCTCTTTCTTCAGGGCTTATAGAATTCTTCTCCACCTTTCTGAACAAAGTGCTCTTGTCACACATAAGTTTAGAGGGTGGGGGAAAAAAAACCCTTACAAATCATACCTTGCATTCGTAATAGTAAAGAATTCCTTGGTCAGAAATACTTGCCTCATAGCTAAGGTTACTAATAATTTATTATGGTTTTTTAGAGAGAGAAATACAGTATGTAAAGAACAGGTTTAAATACTGTTAAGGTAGATGTACGACACCTTAGAAGGAAAACAGAAGTTACTCCTGGCAGTGCCATGTATAGAGTAAGCAATGAGTAAATGAGAACATTGAAAGGTTCATAAGGCTTCCAGCAACTTGAGAGAGTAGAAATTGTGGAAAAAGAAAGGTGGGATGAAGAAGAAAAATTATAATTACAGTAGAAAACAAACTTTTGGCCTGAACAGTGATATGTAATAAGGATTGAGAGCTGCAGAGGAATCTTAAATGTGGGGCTGGAATTGTTCAAGTGCTTGTGCTTGGACATGACGAAAAACAGTGATTGTCATGGAATGTAGAATTGTAATAAGATGCACAGAACGATGGAATAATTGCTTAAAAGAAAGAAGACAATTCTTCTTTTCATTTAGTCTGGAATGAAAAAAATCTCATTGCTCATTTGTTTTAATGTATGAAAAACTATGACAATATATGAGAAGCTTCTGAGGTCAGTAGGGAAATACACTGTTGACTTCAGTGGTTGTTTAGACCACTTACTTTGCAGTTAACCTCTCTAAGGAAGATATGTACCTAATGTATAGCTAGTTAAACTGGTTCTAGTACAAATATTTTGTGTTACGTGCCTTATCTCTTCAATTTTTTCAGGTGCATCTGATTACCTGCTGGAAATACTTTGAAGTGTCAACAATGAACTCGATGTTAATGTTATTTCTTTCTGGAATATTTGCCAGTTGTGCTCACTCTACTGGTGATTCGGTAGCCAGATTACTCCTTGTGTCCTTTGATGGCTTCAGGGCTGATTACTTGGAAACCTATAAACTTCCTCATCTTCAGGAATTCATTGAAGATGGTGTGCTTGTAAAACAGGTTACAAATACTTTTATCACCAAGACTTTCCCAAACCATTATACCATAGTGACAGGTTTATACGAAGAAAGTCATGGTATCGTGGCTAATGACATGTACGACATAGATGCCAAGAAAAAGTTTTCACAGTTCAATGATTCAGATCCCTTCTGGTGGAATGAGGCAGTTCCAATTTGGGTAACAAATCAACAGCAGGGAAATGGAGCAAGTGCTGCTGCAATGTGGCCTGGTACCGATGTAAAAATCAACGACACAACCCCTCAATTCTTTATGAAGTATAACTTTTCAGTAACATTTGAGGAGAGAGTGGAGAAAATTGTTGCGTGGCTGAACAGCTCTAATCCAGTAGTCAGCTTTGCTACATTATACTGGGAAGAACCAGATGCAAGTGGGCACAAGTATGGACCAGACGACTCTGAGAACATGCGCAGAGTATTAGAAGAAGTGGATAATCATATTGGTTTCCTTACTAATAAATTGAAGGCATTGGGTCTGTGGGACAGTATTAATATCATAATAACAAGTGATCACGGAATGGCCTCCTGTTCTGCAAAGAAGCTGATTATCCTGGACAACTGCATTGGTCGCAATAACTATACTCTGATAGACAAGACTCCAGTTGCTGCAGTGCTGCCAAGGGAGAGTATGTTTTGGTTTGTGCTTTTTTAGTCATACACCAAGAATTAAATCTTATTCATCTTACTACTAAAAAGTACACGCTACCATAGACTGTTCACATCTTTTGCAAAACCAGTGTAGTTCATATTGCAGAACTTTGACATTATTTAATGAACAAGCTAAAGAATGTTTGTTTGTTTACAAATTGTTTTGGTAATCAATAGGCCAAGGAGAGTTTCTTGTCAAATTGCTGTGAGTGGTAAAGATGGTCCTGGTCCAGCTTGTTGAGAAAGTAGATAGGCACTTAGTATGCCTACTGGCTTGTTGCTCACTTAGCCTATATGGTTCTAATTCACAGTGAGCCTGAAATAAACCCTCATGTTTATTTAGAATAAACAATGTCATTGTCTAAACTTCCAAGTAAAAATCTAAATCCTACCTTGATCGCTTTACCACTTCTGTTTGTGTGAATGAAACTTCAGTTTTCATACTGTGAATTCAATTTTTGTGTCTTGGAGCAGTTACTGACAGGTATGTCTCTAAATCATGACACTGCTGGTCTCAGTTTCCACAACTGTGGCCAGACTGAAGCAATTCTAATGAAAAAAGTGATTTATACAGTAACAAAACTTAATACTGGTTTGGATAAAATATTGACTACTTTGGTGTGTGCTTGATTTCTCTGCTTGAATTTTGCCTTCCTCCCCGGCAAGCATAGAGGGTAGGTTGAATTGTAGGTCCAAAACCACAGTTGTGAGATGCCTAATTTAAAATGAGAGCAAATGGTAAATCCACCTCAATATATGTAGCGTTTCATTAGGGACATGAAAAATTCTTTTCTATGTGCCTTTTGAAAAAATAATTGTTTTGAAAAAAAGGCATTTTTAGTGACAGATAATTGTGGTAAACATGACATAATTTACAGCTGGTTTACGTGCAGGTTTTTTTCTTGGCAGACAAAAGACATGTGTATAACTTACTGAAAAAATGCAGCAATCACATGAAAGTGTATCTCAAAGAAGAAATTCCAGAGAGATTTCATTATCGCCATAATAAGAGAATTCAACCCATAATTCTGGTTGCAGATGAAGGCTGGACAATTGTACAAAATGAGTCACTTTCAAAATGTAAGTGTGTTTTCCTTATTTGTGCTCTTGGTGGCTTGTGTTGGTGAACAGTCTAGTTTTCATTCCAGCCATCGGTAGAATGGCCCTAGTTTAGTGAGTGGAGTCCTAGAACTGCACATCTTTAGGAACATCTCAGCGTTTTCTAGAACACTGTCAGTCTAAGCCTGGAGTGTTTTAACAGAGGAGGAAGAGATGGGGGGATAATCCATTGTCTAAAACACTTTGTCATGTTCAATGTAATAGCCTGAGGTACACTTTTAAGAGTTGTCTTAGGCAAGTTAGAGGTCTGTCTCAAGCTTCCATTAGACTGTTGTTTAACTATTTTTTGTATATAAAATATATAAAGGGGAGCATAACTTGAAGACTGCAAGACACAACATCTAATGTTACAGTACATATAATAGGAAACAAAAATAAATGGGAGGAAATACTAAAAATAATAGGAACACAACAGTAATGGGTGAAAAAGTTCTTCCTGTTAGGGGCCCCAATAGCATGTTTTAAAGAGAAGAAACAAAATAGGTGTTACTTCACACAGTGCATGGCTAAGCTATGCACTTTCTTCCTGCTAGATGCTATGAATGTCAAATTACATATATATGTATATTTGTGTATGTATACATATGTACATATACATATGTGTATGTACAATATATGTATATTTGTGTATGTATATATATGTACATATACATATGTGTATGTACATATATTTCCAGGCATTTCACATGCAGGGTTTTTTTGTGCAGACAAGAGGCATGTATAACTTACTGAAAAGATGCAACAGTCATGTGAAAGTATATGTCAAAGAAGACATTCAAGATAGATTTATCGTCATAATAAGAGAATTCAACCCATAATTTTGGTTGCAGGCAAAGGCTGCGTGTGTGTGTATATTATATGTGTGTGTATTCAGAAAGTTGATTGGACAAATTCTTCAAAGAAAAATCCATTCATAGAAATTAAATAGAAAGGTACCAACTTCCAGGAAGTTTCTTGAGCAGCCAGCAGCTTGAGGCTGCTTGGTATGGCAGGGCTAACCTTGTTGGATACTTCCCAGACTCCCTGTGGTGACTGCTGTCAGAGACAGGATGCTGGGTAGTGTAAACTCCTGGTTTCACCCAGTTTGGCTGTTCTTACTGTCTACCCTTTGCACATTGAAATGCGAATTTTCTCATTATTTGTGTAAGAATACTGGTTTTAATTTAAGATATGCTTGTATTTTAATTTCTCCATGGATTTGCTACAACCATCTTCAAACTGACAACACTTAGCACATGTGTTGTCTAATAGAGGTCTCTTTCTTGTTTATGGTTAGATTCAATTTCATGTACCTAAAACCAGTAACTATGTATTTATAACTAACAGCATTGTTATCAGTTGAAGTGAATCACTTTTCAAAACAATTTTGGTAGCCAGTGCTTCCCAGAAGCAGGCAGGGGAGGTTTTAGCCTAGAAGGCTATTTAATAAGTGTTTCTTGTACTTGTCTTCACGGACAAAGTGGTAGCATAATGATTGGCAAGTGTACCAATACCTGTGCTGCTCCTGGCAGTGTTAACACACACCAGCCCTCCTGCTTCAGAGATGAAAGAGAGGAAACTTCATTGGAGAGGGGAGCTGCAACAGCTCTGTTCAAAACAAGTAGTAGAAGGGGGGAAAAAGTCATCCAGAAACAGGACTTGCATTAAAACACACACACAGGATGTGGTGCAGTAGTATCTTTGTGGTAACAAACGGAATGGTGGAAAATATTAGAAAGGAATATTGAAAGTATACTGAAGTGGTGAGTGTGACCTAATCAATAGGAATCTTGATATTTCATATCAGAAACTTCAATGAAGCATCCAAGGAGACAGTTCTCAGGGAGACTTGTTAAACTGTTACTAAGAAATTAACTCAAAACTTAAATGCAGTCAGTCAAATACTGGGCTGCATGTTCTATGAGAAATTTTCGGCATCTTGGACTGATTTTTCAGGCAGGTTATTAGGAAATTTGACTATGGCTGCTTTTTAGCTGTTTATATTCCACCTGAAATATAAACTGGAGCGAGTATTTCTTAAAAACCTACCAAATGTCCAAGTACTGGTGACCTTGTAGCCACAAATGTTTGCTTGTGTGCCAGTCACAGGCATCGTGATCCTTGAGGAGTGGGAAAGGGATAACTAGAAATGTTGATGACTGAAAGGAAAAGAGATAATGGGGTGAGGGGAAGCATGGCTGAAGATGGGTATGGGAAAGACTTCTGGGGACTGAGGAACAGGAAAGGAAGTCTGGGTTCCTTCTGTGTTTGATCCAACAGCTGCTTTTATGTTCTGCTTTAGTCTTTGGTTAAAGTATATGCCTTCTGGGGGTGTGGGAGGGAGAGGGAGTGGAATATTCGCTATTCAAGCAGAAACTGCGATGTTAACTCTTAACTTTGCATTTCTCCAGTAGGTGACCATGGTTATGACAACACTCTCCCAAGCATGCATCCATTCCTTGCTGCTCGCGGGCCTGCTTTTCATCGGGGTTACAAGCAGAGCACAATGAACAACGTTGATATTTACCCCATGATGTGCCACATCCTGGGACTGACACCACAGCCCCACAATGGCACTTTCAGTAACATCAAATGTTTGCTCGCTGACCAGTGGTGCATAAATCTTCCAGAAGCTATTGGGATAGTTATCGGGGCTCTTATGATACTGACTACTTTCACCTGCATTATAATAATCTCAAAGAATAGAGTAGCTCCCCCACGGCCATTTTCCCGACTTCAGTTACAATATGATGACGACGATCCTTTAATCGGATAGCGTGTAGGAAGCCTGGCCTTGCTTGCTAAATAGTGATTTCAGGAAAAGTTTGAACTTGCACTGGATGGCATTCTTTGATGCACTTTAATGGTATCTGTATACAATACTGTACAGCCAGATCTTGCTCACTTGTTTGTGTGTGTATGCTACCTGACTAGTAGTCCTGTAAAAAATACTTTTAGAACAAAATGGTGAACATGTGGCTTTCTGCTGGAAGAGATGCTTAACAAAATAAGGATGCTTAGTTTTTCATTGAAGCCTTTGAACACTTTCAAAATGAAATTCCATAGTACGAACTAGCCAGGATAGACTAAGTGAATTTTAACATTTGTAAATGATAAATTTTTAAATTAAATCTAAATTAATGTTGACTACTATTAGTGTTCTTGGACCTGTATTTTTTATGAGAGTTAGAAGTTAGTTCTGTTTGGACAGTATGTTCCAAGTTGTTCTTAAATTTGGGGATAGAGGGTGTAGAGAAGATCCAGTACTTCTGTTTCCACCCTAAGCCAGCAATACAACAAGAAACTGGCCAGAAGGAAAACAGAAGTCAGTGAGGAAAGAATTGGTGCATATCACATATTTTGAGCAATAAAGTATGTGGTTCAGCAGTTACAACACTGGGCAGATGGCTCTGAAATTTCTAGTTCCACAGTTCCTGTTGGGATGGTACTACTTGCTTATCTCAAGGATGTCAATTTAATCTGAGAATCCTTGGATTACCCAGTTTCATGGGCTGTAGTATTAAAATTAGTACTAAAATTACTGCTTCTAAACCCTGTGAAAAGTTTTTCAGGTGTAAACTCTGCTGAAGGTGTTTTTGTAATAAAGGTGGTTCTGCCCTGTGTACCAGCTGATCATTATCTTTTGAAGGCTGTGATATACTAAAAAGCAACAACTGAAAGTCTGGCATGCAATCATCAAGCAAGGCTTCCAAGCTCTTTTTTTAAAAGCCAGAAATTTAAAGGGAAAAGTTAATTTCTTTTTTGAGATTAGATCTGTTATCTGTAGTGACTGAGTTGTATAGATGCAAAGTAGTGGTGAAGACCAGCGCTAATGGTTCTCTTGAAACTTGCTAATGCTCAAGTGTAGTAACTTGCCGTTAAAGAAACTAACCTGATTTAGAAAGCTTTAGTGGTACCTTGTATTTCAGCAAGGAGGGAATGTGAGGTTCAATTATAAAAGAGAAGTACAGTTACCAAGCCCTTTTCCTGCAAGTCTGATAGTGTTAAGAACTAATAATTTGAAGTGAGAGAGCTGAGGTACCTGGTAGCATGCAATGTGGTTTCTTGTTCACAAGCTCAAATTCAATATGATTTGGTATTAGCCCCAGAGTACCTTCTAGTGATCCAACTGAATGCAAGTGTGGACTTTAGAGGGTAAGGTTACTTTTAACTACCCACTGAAAAAAAATATACTTGAGTTTTTAAAATGATGTGTGGGAGTTTTACTAATTTGTACCTTCTTCTCTGAGGATTCTGTTGTACTGATTAAAAACACAATACAAAACCTAACCTGTTCTGCTTCTTTCTTCCCCCTTTTTAAACTACTAGTTACAACTTACTAATGCTTTACTCTGGATTAATCTGAACTTGAAAGAGGCTCAGGCCCTTTGAAAATCTGTACTGTTACTGACAGTGTACTGGATTTTACACTTGATATAATAGAGTGATAACTGGACTGAACACAGAAGTCACTTTCTCATCCTGCTGGAAGATTCGAAGTAATTACATATAGTAAGAGGTCAGATCAATGAGTAACTATGAAGTGAATGTTTTTCAGGGTAGAACCCTGGCTTAGAGATGCTGCAAAGGGGAGGATGCTTGAATTCCTACATTGGAGAGAGTTGTTTGTTAGGGTCTTGTAATTTTTCTAATAAAGGCTACCACCCTCAGAGGGTGGCACTTGCTGGGAGGTGCTTTGTATCATCCATATGGAAAGGCTTGACTCAACTGAGATACCTTTATCTTTCTGGCAGACTTGGTAAGACCAAATTGTACTGTCCTCTATCTGTGAGATTGTGGGGTTTTTTCCTAGATGCTAAAACTGATTAGCACAGAAGAATATATGCTCTGTTATATTCTTCTTGCCATACAGTGTGTGATTGACATGCTTTCACTTCCTCTGTGCATAACCAGGTGCCAAGGTTTCTGGTAAGTAGAATCTTGGTGGTAATGTAAATGTTGACTGAAGTGCAATGGCAGGACTGTAATCTGATATGTGAATATTGTTACAGATGGGGAAATGTAGGTCTAAATGCATTTCTCCTAGCTCTAAGTAGCACCTTCTGGTAAGAATTGCTACAGGCAACTGAGCTTCTATGAAACCAGAAGGTGAGTGGTGGTATCTAGCAGAAATCCATACTACCCTGTATTCCTCCTCCCTTTAGCATCGAGACTAAACAGTGGTATTGTGAGAAGGGTTTGAAGAGAAAGCTTATGTATTAATCCAGAAATGGGATAAGCTATATTCCAGTTGCATTGCTAGTTAGTTTCAATTCCAAAGATGCAGTACAGCCTATACGAGTGCTGAGTATTCTTCCTGGCATAATTCTCTGCTGCTGGCAGGAACGGTTTCAAAGTATCTCCTGTACATCCAGGATTTCATCCACATCATGTACAAATCAGGATAATCTACAAAAACACCTCTTTCTCCTTAGACACAAAGTTGATATATTTAATGATTATTATTTTTTTTAAAATGTGACTTAAACGTGATGAAATATTTCCACTGCCTAATTAGTTTGTATAAATTACTGCTTGTGGAAGTCAGCAGGATTTCCTTTTGAATAGCCAATTGAAAACAACATGAGAAGTTTTGGCTTCCCTCTCCCTCAAAGCTTTGACAAAGGAGCTATCGTACAATCATTTACGGTGACATTTAATGACTTCTTAAATATACACAACTCCACAATGTTCATACAGAGCTTATTAATTTAGGGAAAGTTCTTAACACTTAAACAAGCACTTAAGTTTAGAAGGGAATAAGTGAAATTTGTAACATTACTTTCCAGCAGTAAAGACTGATGTTTCATTATGTCGGCTGCCTCTATGAAGGAAGTCTCAACACTGGGTAGAGAAGCCTGCAACCATCCACCCCTCCAGCTTTATATGCATTTCTGCACATTAGCACCAAGGAAACTGTTCCAGACTTGAGCTGGTTGTAACTAACTATAGGTCCAAACCACTTGTTTCATGGGAAAGTTTAACTTGCTATAAATTTAAAAGAATGTACTGCCTATGAACATGAACATCGTGTACCTCCAAGCATGAGACTACAGGGACAGATGTTCGCTTTAATATGCATGGTACCACCTTTTACTGCAAAAAAAACAGTACTAGAGATTTGTTAACTTAATATGATCCAATAGGATTTTATTATGGAAAGGCCATCATCCATTTGCAATGTTGCAGATAGTGCTATTGAACTTAACACCGTTTTCATGTGCTTGCAACAATTTTTGTAGTCTAATATCTTAATAAATGCTTACATTACCTTTACTGTAGTACAAACATGCTGTTTCTTGAAAGGTATGTAGAGCAGCATAGCTATGGTCATCCATGGCCATTATTTAAGCAGGGAAGAAGATGTGAAAGTAAGCCTGTTACGTTTGTATTTTACAAAACAGCTGGACTCAACAACTGTATGTTTGTCATCCTTCCCACACACAGCTCAAGATTGTGGTGTCCCATGCTTCTGAAAAGTCACACTGCACGCTCCTTCATCTTATAATAGGCATTTTTGCACTTTTTTTGAGACTGCATTCATTGTAAGCAGCATTACTGCAGCTCTTTAACAAGACAGTCTGGAATTTTTTTATTATTTTTTTTTTTTTAAATAAGAAACTGTATTACCATTGTTGGTAACAGATAGCTGTTATCTCCCTATACAGTAGCAAGGTGGGAAACAAGAGGCCATTTATATAGGAACTTTCACCTAAAATTCTTAAGTTCTATCACACTTGCAGTTCTTTTTAATATAGGCACACACTCTGCAGAGTACGAGCAGTGTCTGGGATGTATATGAGTTAAGGCCATTCTCCCTGAGCTGTCCCCCCACAATTCAAATTTTTTTTCCAGAAATGTTTTTAAATGAAGCAAGCACTCAATACTTGATTGCACTATAGCAAAGATATATTTCAACTTCAACATTTCCAAACATAAAGAAACAAAGAAAAAATTTGACATCTCAAAGTATGCTTCACAGGTCAATAATGAAAAACAAAATCATGCAACTTTCTCAGTTTCCAAGCTTAAGTTACAAGTAGTGTACAGCGTACTCAAATACACTTTCCAATGAACTTGTTCGTACATCGTAAAATGTACCATACACAGAAACCAAATCCCACATCCTCCCCAACTAAACACGTAGTCTGAAGAAATCTCATGCCACATCAGAGAAAAAGTTGCTTTTTCTCCCAGTGGCATCATATGTGCTTTCAATTTCATTACGCATACACCCAACAACTTAAAATGGTGTTTAGCACTGGCTAGGCAAAAATCCTAACAAGGAAACTACCCAAGAGGTACCTGCAAAGACACCTAAGCAATAAAGGAAATGTGTTGAAACCTAAACTAAAATACCCTAATGCTGAAAGATTCCCTTCAGTTTGCTACAGTTTCATTTTACCCTCCTCAAACAAGGGCCTTGCAGTGCAATACAGAACAAAGACATCGAGAAGAATTCTCATGTTCATATTCCCAACCCATTTTGAACATTATTGCTCCCAAACTCTTTGTTAGGGGAAACCTACTGCTCTTTCCTTGCTGCACGTTTGCGCAGGTAAGCCCAAGTCCCAGGATGACTGAATAACACTGACCAACTCTGCCCTCTCCTTAAAATCAAGGGTCACTTCGGCTGATGGAACTACCCTGTCACAATTAAAAAAAGTGGAAGTTTAATGAACTTCTGAAACGATAATCCAGTTATTTTTACACCTGCCATAAGCACCGCTATGAAATTACTGCAAGAATTTCTATTAAAGCAGCTTGTTCCAAAGTGAGAAGCGTGTAACTGAAGTAGCTGCGGATGAGGATTATAGCATCTCCAGTTTTCACTGTTACTCCCTTAACGAAGCCTGTACATCTTTCTTTAAGCACACACTAAGTTTGTGCTACAATTCTTTTTTAAGTTGCAAACAAGCAAGAAAAGGTGGACTTGATGCATCAATTTGCTATCTGTCATCCACTTCTGGGAAGGTAGCTAGGGAAGGGATTAGTAACAATTTAGAGGTTTAGGTTTTCTGCTCAGACTTCCCCATTGTCTCTAGAAACTACTGTGTACATCATTAGTGCCTTCGTCTTTCAGCTTGGCAAGCCCCTGCAGTATTCAGTTTTACCTGGCGTCAGCAAATTAAACTTAAGACATACCTAATGGTCAGCTCCACCAAGAATCAGCTTTACAGCATCAGGCACATCTAACCCAGACATTTTCCTTCAGTGTTTTCTCAAGAAAATGGCAAAGTAGGAAAACAAGGCAGTACATAGAGCAGTAACAGAATTGCATACCTGAGTCAGATTAAGTTACACAAGACTTCATACGCATTGCCCAAATTAAGGGGCTGTCCTCCCAACAGATTTGCTAGTTTTCCTGCCTTCCTAAAGCTACTATCACAGCTAGACTTTCAGCATACACCTTAAATTGGAGTATTTCATTGCCTTACCTCTCAAGCATTCACCGCAGCTAGCTGTGGTCTCTGGAAGCTTCCCACATCTGTTTGCAAGACAGCTTAACGCTAAGCAAGCATCCCTGCCATCACAAAGGAATCCAACAGGTTACTTCTGACACAGTGAACGCCAGACAGTTCATAACATGGCACTGTAGAGTCAGCACTAAGGCAGTGAGAAATAAGCTCACTTCTGAACTCACCTAGATGTCATTCATTAAGCCTGCAATTAAGTTCAGCAAAATGAGTTTTGTATTTCAGTTAGTCAGCTTGCTGCAGCTCCCAGTCAGGCTATTAGTTTGACACAGCGCATCCAAGGCCAAGATGTTCCCATCTTTGCCCTATGCTGGGTGCTATGGATAAAGCAATAAATTGCACTTACAGAAACACCAGACTGAATAGTTGTGTGAATTCTGAGTTTCTTTCTCCTTCAAGCATTGCACCCAGAAGCAAAGTGCAGAAAAATACTAACTTACACAGGGAGAGGAAAAAAAATTCAGTTTTTAAACAAGCTAGACAGCTAGACAATTCTCACTTCATACTATGCTTTTCAACAAACCTTAGTCAGCAGCTTCTCACCTACCATTTAAGTGAACTCATCAAAAAGCCCACAACTACAACAGCAAGAAGATTTATTGCCTCACACAAAGATCGAGAGTAATACAGTTTTGTTGACTCAGAATTAATAATTTTCCCTGACACTTTCCTCTGGAAGAAAAAACTCCAGTCTTACACCTTTTCTCATATTAAAGTGTGCTTTTTCAGATTTAAGAGTGTATATGGCTTAAGATTTATATAGCTGTTCCTTAAATTGCATGTCTAATCCTACTCATCAAATTCTAAGGTCCATCCAGACATAATCAGATAAAATACAAGACAGCAAGCCAAACTCACACTAGAGAAGAGTCTCCAGTAACAGATCAGATGCATACCCAGTCACAAGCTTGACAGCACTCTGAAACCAGCTTGTACACGTATGTTCCTCAGCTGATTGATCTGCCTTATTCTGAAAGAACCTTCTTTTCACAGAAATATAAAAGACTAATTTGCATATACAGGTGTTATGTTTGCACATGTCTTTAAACTGCCAGCTGCATAGAATTTCTAGAAAATTTAGTACAGTGTACAGGAAACAATAGAAAAAGACCTACATTTACCTAAAATCATACCTAAAAATCATAAATACCTATATTTACCTAAATAAATTTAAAAAAATCAAGACTTTTAATACTGATTGCTAAAGGCAATACCACCTAGATTCATATTTTGGGGCTACAATTAACACAGTAGTTTAAACAAATATGCCTAACTCTAAATTTAAGACACTTAGCACTGCATGACCTAGATTAATAATAATGTTGTTTTCTGCAGGATTTAATCCACCATTCTTTGTAATGGTGATCCATGCAAAAGCTTCCTTGGGCAGGGAAGAAAAAACCCCAAGTCTAGTCGCATTTAGTGACTTGTTAGAATCTAAGAGACTTAAAAAACCCCTCAAAGAAAAAAAAAAGGGGGGGGGGGGGGAGTGGAAATTAAATCATGATGTAATAGTCTGAAGTGCACCTCAGTTGACGTTATTTCCCTAAAAGCAGCTCAGAATGAGGTATTTCAAGGTCTATTGTCAATACATGTCTACACACATATACAGCTTCCCAGGTTTACCTAGAATATTTTCAACCCCTGAAATATATAGTGGTTGTAGGGTACAACAGAAACATGCTCTTTGTCTGCATACCTAGTATGTACGTACTCCAGTGTACCAATGGATCTACATCCATTCCCTCTTATTCCACGTATTTATGCTGATCCACCTCTTAATTTTTATTTTTTTGTATAAGCTTCTTTTAAGCATTGAACAGGAAATAGTACCAAGTGTTACTACTCTTGCAACAGTGGCTGGGCAGCTTCAGTATGGTGCATTTCCATGGTATTTGACTGGGTGAGGATAAAATGCTTAACAAAAACTGCAATAAAAATGATAACAAGAAAGCTGCCCAGAAAGACTCCTACAATGGTAGCATAGGTGTCTGCTCCAAAGATTACAGGAACTGCTTCAGCAAGTATATCTTTCACAGCGTTGAATGAGCCATTGTTTGGCAGTGGGTTAATACCAAGTAGATGACACAATAAGGGGTATAAGTCTGTAGCATTCATGACTTCTTTGGTGGCATTCTTTCTGAAAGCAGGCCCAATTGCCAAAAAAATTGGATGCATTTCTGGTAAGATGTTGTCATATCCATGATTACCAACTAGAAATAAAAGATAGACAAAGGTCAATATTCTTAAGCTGCAAAACAAACATTGAACCTTTTCCTAAAACCAGCATAATGCAGAAAGGGAACAGCCATCATTTATTCTTGCAGAGGTTTAGAAGAATAATTTCGATCAACAGCACAAATGTCTTCTAGCAAGTACCAAGTCTCACAACTACAAAGAGAAGATGCTTTAAAAAAAAAAAAAAAAAAAAAAAAAAAAAGGCAAGCTCAAATGGCAGTAACAGCACTACCAATGGCATGCAATGCTACACCCAAGTTCCCTTAATTTTCCTCAAGGAAAAAATCCCAACTTTGCAACTGGACCAGACCTCTTCAGAAAAGAACCCAAAAATCCATGTAGATACAGGCTGTCTCTTTGACTCCTAGTAGCAGATAGAACTTAAGCTCTGACTGCTTTGACACTTTGTACTGTTTTATGCAATACGTACTCATCAACAATAAAAAAGTTTACAGATCTCACTAGTGGGTCTCCAGTGCCCCTTTCTTACAGGGGCACTAAAATCTCTGATATAGAAAACAAACATGCAGGCACAACCAGCTGCTCTCATAGCTATCAACAACCGATACTTGTTAAGTCTTGCAGGTGATGAAGCTCTTCAGCTTCATAACCAGCAGCAAAGTTTAAAAGGTTTTCAATTAAGAAACTTAAGAACTGACTATATGACACCTATAATTTTTCCTCCTAGCTAACCAGAAGTTACAGTTTACCGTCTCCATTCTACCTATAATAAATCTCAAAAGCCCGAGGTAAGGAACTTAAAAATGTTTGGGTTTTTTCCTTCAAATCGATTAGAATGCATCTTACCCTCCAAGGCAAATGAAAACCACTGGTGTACAGTAACACAATATTCAAAGACTCTTCCTAGCAACAGAACAAGGTTACTGTAAGTGTAGGCATCCACAGAAGCTGAGGACTTTCGGAAAGCATTGTTATTTCCAACCCAACCCTTCTCCAGTAAATAAATAGTACATGATAAAACAATGCTATTCAGCCTCTACTCAACAAGTTCAGTTACAATGTGGTTTGGTTTTTATCTCTCAGGAAGTGCTTGTCAGTTTGCTAGATCTCACAAGACCTCAAGTACGTGGCCACTAGAACATGAATGATCTTATCTTAGTAAGTTTAATTTTTCAAAACGGTAAGTCCAGGTCCCCCTCCCCTAACAGTAGGGTGCTTCCCATCCCATCACAAAAAAAAAAAATAATTATAAATTCTACACACTTAGCTTCAGATTTTTCCCTCCCAGTGTTGAAAAAAAAACCAACGAAAAGCCAAAAAACATTGGTTGAGATTGGGAAAGTACCACGTAAGGTCTCTGACTAGGAAAATACAGCAAAACACTGTAAAGATAGAATACTTACATTGAAAACCATCAGACTTATTATATACAATTTCCCATCCTTTATCAGCCACTGCTAAGATCGGCTGAATTTTACGGTTATGTTTGTAATGTAATCTATCTGGAATCTGTTCCTTTTTATACACAGTCATGTTGGGGTGAGCATTGGCCAAAGCTTCATACACTTCATCCAGTTTGCCTTCAAACAAACAAAAGAAACAAAAGATAAAAAACTTAAACATACTAATATGTTTACTGAACTCATCAGTAGTTTAAATACGACCGAAAGAGAACAAAATGCACTTCCTCGAAAGCTAATGACAGCTGTAAG
Source organism: Ibycter americanus (assembly GCA_035590275.1). Lineage (NCBI taxonomy): Eukaryota > Metazoa > Chordata > Aves > Falconiformes > Falconidae > Ibycter > Ibycter americanus. Next base: position 78,172,346 of record JAVJGI010000062.1, read on the forward strand.
TGACAACAGCAGACTACAATGCACACAGAAGTTCCCATGAGAAATCCTGAGTGTCATTCACAGTAAGATCACAGCTGGCATCAGACTGCATAGCCTATTCCTAAGCTGTAAGTGCTTTGCTGATTTTGGAAAAATCCCTCATTTCATAGTTATCAGAAAGCTTCTCACAGCAATGAGTTAGAAGACATTCAGTTCAGTCTCACGGAAAAGAAACCAGCACCTCCTGGCTCCATGCAAAGCCTGAAAGCAAGAAGATAGCTCCTAAACCTGTTCATGAGGTAATGTGTGCATTGGGGCCACGTTCTGCCTTGCCCCTAGTTAGCTATGATGACAACTGACACTATTTATTTATTTTAAAGCAGTTTAATTCTTAGTTGCTTTCCTTTAAAAGGCCAAAGAGGGCAGCCACTTTGTTTCTTGGCATGTCTGAAAACTTATTTCTGAGTGAACCCAACTATTTATTTCTCCTTCTACAAGATGCTCCAATAAACAGCTACATATTTGACCTCATTTGATCATCCCAGCTTTGATCTTCTCCTATTTTGGCTAAACTTGTCACCAGTTTAGACAGAGTAGGTAGTCTGTTGCTACACATCATATAACATCCTAGTATTAGCAATTAATTGCCTAGGAATAAGCACAACTAGTTTGCATTAATCTTTCACGGAAGCCCTCGGGTAGCAGTCCAGATGCCAGTAACACATAAGGAGCTGTACAAAGATTGCAGAGGCTTAAGCAGGGAACACATGACAAACATGCGAAGGGACAGGTTGGACTGCCAGATGAAGATGGTATTTTTAGTCTAGAACTGTCAGCCACTCTCCATATTCAGTAACAGCTAAACAGCACTTCCTACTCCTTTGTAGTCTTAAATGTTTACTCCTTTCCCTTCCCTAGTCATTTACTGCCTAGTGAACATAAACTCTCAAGAGCTGTACTATCACTACCAAATAAATCCGCATTTTCCATTCCCAATTCTTGATTTGCTTATTTCCAGTTTCTGAGCTTTTCTTTCCAGTAAAAGTCACTGAACAGACAGAAAGCAGTTGGACAGCCTGGAACACCAGCACACAGAAAGGAGGAAGGAGGACGCACAGAGAGGAACACAAAATCAAGTTCAGGAATCTACATCTGAGCAAGTTCCTTCAACCCCCACCCTCCCCACTCCATTTAAGCACGAATTCCTGTTGCGGGCTATGCAGTGTACGTAACAGACTTCTGTTACACACCAAGTAACTCAGCTCCGTGACTTATTTAAGTACTTTGTGCTACACACAATTCAGTCGGACAACTGAGTTCACAGCTAGTCTCTGTAAGTCAGTTTCAGCGCTACAAGGTCTGAAGCATCGTGATGAAGATGTCTACACTTCCTTTGTGGTAAACACTGAAGTTTTTAGCAGACGAGTGGGATTTAAGCACATCCTGTCATTTTGACTTATTATTTCCTGCTCGTTTTGCCTTCGTAGCTAGTTGTACATCCTGCAGCAGGTGCTCCTACGAGCAAGCTTGTCACTGACTATATGTCCCAGGAAACGATCGCCTTGATGACTACAAGAACAAGTGCTTCGTTTGATCCAAGATACTGCCTGAAGTAAGCCAAGGATAAAATCTGGTCTACCATTAACAGCACGCATAGAGTTTTGAATGTATCTCAGGGAGGGCGGAAAAAAAGTTTGGGAGGAGGTGTCCAATGTCTTTAAAGAAACCATCTCCACTTTCCCTCTCAGTTTCTAGGATCCAGTACAGAAATTCTGGAAGAAATCTCGAAATAGATTAATGTATAATGTTTCTTATCTCAAACTGGCATTAAAAAAAAGAATCACTAAACTTAAACACAGTAAAGGTCAAGATGAGACAGCAAAAGTCCAGATATGATAGAGATAGTTACAGCAACAAGAAAAAGGACTTCAGTCTAGCATTTCTAGGACTATCTTAGTAACAAAATTAATTTTGTTATGCCCCTTTTCTGTATAGGGTAACAGGGAAGAGAAGCCCCAAATACAGCAAACTATGATTTTACATTAAAGTAATTATTTGAATTAATGTATTTATATTAAATGCAAGAAAAAGGCCAGCATCACCAGCTGTGCTACAGGTACCATCTTCATGAATATATAATTAGCTCCACACACACTAGTACAGTTAAATAATGGCTTTAATCCATCTCCCAGTGAAGAAATATGCAGCAAAACAGTTAAAGTAGCAGAATTCACTACATTTTTAAGCATTCAAAATTTTTCTCAATGTCTCACTAAGTTTTACCATTCCCTTGGTTTAAGCCAGACAAATGGAACAGCTGTTGAAGAATCAGTCCTCTCTACTTCAGTATATGTTATTTCATAGCTAAACTGAGAATGAAGCTCATTGTTTTATAACAACAATTACAGCTGGTAACATGGAAGGAAGGATTTTAGCTGTGCTCAAAACTAGTTCTTGTTTATTAGTAGTGTAATAAGTATCTGAATCTCCAAGCAAAATCAAATCCAAGCTGTTTCTGAAATCCATTGAAATGGCTTTTTTACTATTCTGTCATCTAATTGCTGCAGAAATACTATTTCTTTTCAGCATTTAGCAGACAGGAGAATCAGCTTATGCGTCTTCAAGTTCTCATTTACTGCATGAGGGGTGTTTCAGCACTAAAGTTTACTTTTACAACTCCTTAATTTGGTCATGAGAACATCTTGGTCCACCATGCTTGTCTCCATTAGGATGGAGCTCTCAAACTCAGCTCTTCTACCACCATTGAGAGAAACAGCACCCACCTATAAGCACCCGAGTGTGCTCAGGCAGTGAATTATCTCAGTTTGGACATGCTAACACTTTAGTCCAGAGCATTCTTCAAACTAAAAATGACAGGAGACATTTGTTCACACATTTAAAGGTCACTTAAGTCTGCAACATACCCTCCCTGCTGGGGCACTAAATACAGAGTGCTGTCCATCATTGACGTAAATGTTGCAGAAATCTTATAAAACACCTTTTCAGAGGCCACCTTAAAACCCAACTTCCAAATTAGGACCCTACTCACACAAAAAATGCTACTTCCCAGGTTAACGCATTTGCACCAATTATAGCTTTTGATCATCAAAATAAAGAGCAGCACCTCTACATCAACGAAACTAAACATACACCTGACACTTAAGCAACCCTTCAATAACTGCAACCAGACTTCAGATTTTGATTCCAACAGTATTCTTGCCCATCATTATCACAATAAAAGTGGTATGAACAGAACTGGCTGGCTGTTCAGTGTGATGGGGGGAAAAAAAAAGTGAACTACAATAGCTGGCACGTAATCAAATCGCCAACACAGGCTTTCTTTTTATCAAAGGTCCCCATCTGGTTTCAGTTTACTGTTTGAGTTAGAAATCTAACCCTTCCACTATTGCTTTAGCATCTTGATAAAAGGCAAGATATGTAACGTTCAGCTGTTATCTATCTAGAATGCCATTCATCCTTGATAATGCTGTTAGATTATCTTACTTCTCCTAAGGACTCAAGGATATTTAGCAGTATTAGTCAAGAACAGACCAATTTTCTCACTTTTCATTTCAGAAAGTAAATCCAGGCTCTTGCCAGCGTTAGCAAAAAGAACAAAAAACTGATCCTGCAAGTAACCCTTGTTCAAGGCTGATGTCCTGCTGGCATCAGCGCTGTTGCCAGCACTTCAGGGAAGGAATGAAATCTCTCAGTTTTGATACTCAGGTATTTTCTTCAAAGAATTTTACTGCTATACGTCCTACCTTCTCTTGGTAAAATAGCTACTGCAGGAGAATGCTCAATGACTTTATAGAGCTCTCTGTTCACATACTGATCAAGCTCAATGAGCCTTTCTGAGGAGGACTGTGACATTCCATGATCACTTGTGATTATGACATTTATCACATCCCACACCTTCGCCTTCTTCAGTTCAGACATAAGATATCCCAATTTTTTGTCAATATCACTAATTATTGGTCCCATAAGTGGGCTTTCTGGGCCCAGAATATGGCCCATCTCATCAGGCTGTTCCCAATAAAGGAGACCAAAGTTTACGGGTTCTTCTGATGTAAACCAGTCGATAAGCCTAGCAACTCTGTCTTCAAAGGAAACTGATTCATTGTAGGGCATGTAATATGTAGGAAAGACTCCATGTATTTTCACATCTGTTCCAGGCCACATAGCTGCACCGGTTTTATGTCCTTCCCTCTGATTTGTTACCCATATTGGGCTGGCTTCTTCCCAGAACTTGGAGTTATGGATATCCATTTTGTTCATAGAGAAAGTTTCATTCAGAATAGGGTCATACATCTCATTAGCAACTATACCATGGCTTTCTGCATAGAGACCAGTCACCATTGTATAATGATTTGGATAAGTTTTTGTTATAAACACATTAGTGACCTGTTTGACATGAACGCCATTCTCCATGGCATAGTGAAAATTGGGAGTTGAGACTTTATAGATGTAATCCCATCGAAATCCATCAAAAGATACCAGCAACACTCTGGACTGGGCTGGCTGGAGAGACAATGCACTTGGAAGAAGTAGTAAGAAAATTGCCAGGACTTTCCAATAATAGTTCACGGCTATTCTGGAAGGTATTCGTCCCCTCTTCTGAGGCAACATGGCATCTGTTGAGCAGAGACAGAAGATTTGTTTGCATTAACCTATTTGTCAAAGTCATAACTTAGTTTTAAGAATGAGCAGCTGAAATACTCCTTTCATATTTATACAGATTGCTTTACTAACATTGAGCACTCCAAACACAGGAACGAGACCTTTCACCTATCAGTTATATCGATATTCCAATGTCAGAGATGGGAAGTGAGACACTACAATTTGTTGAGTGAAACACAGTTCTCAAAGCAACTTCTTTATCCAACACCACTGCCCAGCCTCTTCCTTTTTTCTCCCTGCTCCCAATACACTCTTACTCTTGCAATCTGACAAATTTTCAAGTATTCTCTGTACTCAAAGTTGTGAGAAACTGTCCTATGAGAAACCTTCTGCTTGTTAAGAGTTAAGATGTAAACAGGCAGTTCCCACCTCGAGAATAACAAGGTCCATCTCCACCAGGACTTTATAACCCTCATTAAAATTTCTGGAGCATTAATTCTCTTCTGCGCAAGTGTGGCAGAGACACATCAGCGTCATGTGGCAGGGCAGCTAGTGGGAGCAGGAAGTACATGCTGGAACTAGAGGACTCTCCACTTGCACAGCTCCCATCAGGGAGAAAACATCAGGACCAGCTAGAAAACATCACAGATTCTCAGCCCCCCACACTCACTGTGGAATTACTAATTGTGCAGAGTATAATTTCTAGTGGAGAAAGCAGCAAATCAGCTTTGAACTTCAGATACAGCAGCATATCCATTAAAAGTTATCAGATCATAGAACAGTTTGGGTTGGAAGGGACCTTAAACATCACCCAGTTCCAGCCCCCCTGCCATGGGCAGGGACACCTTCCACTAGACCAGGTTGTTCAGAGCCCCGTCCAGCCTGACCTTGAACATTGCCAGGGATGGGGCATCCACAGCTGCTCTGGGCAACCTGTGCCAGTGCCTCACCACCCTCACAATAAAGAATTTCTTCCTAATATCTATTCTAAATCTACCCTCTTTCAGTTTAAAACCATCCCGCCTTGTCCTATCAATACAGGCCCTACTAAAAAGTCTGTCCGCAAGATCAAGAGTTAGACAAATAAAGAGCAGGAACATCAGTTTTGCAACATATTATCACATCATTAACCTGATCATAGCTTCCCTAGATAGCCAAGCTCCTGCTGATCAACTGATTCTGACAATTACTACCAAAGGTCACTTCTAGCGTGCAGACAGCTTTACAAACAAGAATGTATACAAGTCATACAAGTCAGTGTGCAGTTCTTCTAACTAACCACTTATGTCTCTGCATGGATTGGAAAGAGGTGGTTGGAAGATACAATGGTACAGTTGTGAGCCACTGGAAATGCTGTATCTGTCAGGCAAGCATCATCTGTCTTTTCCAGTCAAATAGCACTGCTACCCAAGTGCAAGCAGCACGAAGTATGCCAGACACAAGAAATATAACACAAAATCCATTCACGAACTGCATGAGATGGTGACCTAAAGCATTTGCCACTTAGATAAAACATTCAGCAATAATTCTGATCACATGGCTCAAGGACATTGAGTATTCCTAGCTATGACTGGCATTCCTTATCTAACAGCATGACATAATATGACATGTACGCTCATATTGTATTGGATTGTACTCCCCTGCCCCAGTTTCCCTCTGCCCTTCCCAAACACTTTCTTGTTCAAAACTCAGCTAACTCAAAGTAAGTCGCCTGTAAGAACCCTCACCATGATTTCCCTATTTGTAACTGACCTAAAATTTCATGCTAATATTCCCCACTTCTTGCTCAAAAGCATCATTTAACCACAAGACCCGATACTGTACAATCCAATCTTGCATCCAGACTGTACTGATACTCCACACAGTTTCCTTTAAGTTGCAAATTTTCAGCAATCCTCTGGAACAAGTCACTACTGAAATTCAGCTGGAAAACAGTGATTGTGTAACCAATCAATCCATATTAACATCCAGAGGACACAAACATCCTAGTTCATAAAAAAAGTTATAGCATAACAAGCACGTGAATACCACTGCAATGACGGTATAAGATTTGTCATTTTGGTAGAACACAAGATATCTTCCATGGGAAATGTTCTTACTCCAGTTCCCCAGTTCCTTTAATTCCTCCCAATATCTCTCATATATATTTTTACACTGGAAAACCACATAGGCACTGTTAAATTGCTCGTAGTCCAATGGTACACTGAACTTGCATGTCTCCCAAAATTAAAATCCAGGCTGAGAGTCCTGCTAACTTCAGAGACACACACTGACACTTCAGAGACATAACTCCCCTTTCAGCAAACAGCACAGAGCCAAAGGCTGCCGAATCGCTCAGTTTCACCCGATGTGGGATTTCTTTCAGCTGAAACTGAAGGATGAAAGGGAGAACACACTGCTGTGTCCATCTGAACCGCATCTGCCAAATTAAGCATTGCCCATGGCTGAGTCATAAATTCCTCCTTCTGGGGAGTGACAAGTATAAATGCAAGTCCCCTCAAGTGAAATCAGGTCCTTACTTCTGAATTTTACACAGTTAATGATGTCAATATCACCTACCCCTTTAATGGCATATTTTTAATAAATAATACGTTTTTTCTAAGGACTTCCTATACCAGTCTTCCCTGGATACAACCTGAGGACACCTCCCGATTCAGGCCTCTCCAGAAGCTCAGCACCACAAAGCACGACTCTGGGGTCTGGAAGGGGCCCTGCTGGGACGAAGGCATCCTTCTGTCCCGGCCCCGGGCAGGGACCTGCGGCACAGGCGGAGGGACAGGGTGGCGCCCAGGGACCCGTTCAGCAGCACACGGAACGGCACGGGCAGGCCGGCATCCCCCTCCCCGGCAGCCTCCCACCGCGACCGGGCACCTCCGCGACAGCCCCCCTCACCCTGCCAGGCCAAGGAGGCCAAACTAAACCCGGACTCAGCCAGCCCCGGCCCCCACACGCGACAGCCCACCGCGGCCACGCC
>JAVJGI010000062.1:78180166-78213409 GCA_035590275.1 Ibycter americanus
CCGTGAGTGGCCAGTGGCGCTGTCAGTCAGCGCCAGGTAACGGTCCGGGCGCCGTGAGGGGGGCGCGCGGCGGCCGTTCCCTCCCGCTGTGAGGGGCCGAGCGCTGTCCCGCCGCCGGGCTCCTCACCGGCTCTCGCACCGCAGCCGCGCTATTTCTTATTCCTTCATTCTAATTTGCGCTAAGCAGGGGGCGAGGCGGCGGCCCCCCCGCGCCTAGCTCCCCACTGGCACACCCTCACGCTGCCTACACAGCCCACAAGCAACGGCACCCGCCTCCATTGCTTACAAGTTACCTAGTTCCTTCTCAGTGTCCTATTTCTCAAGTAATTCTCTCTTGTTAATTAGTTCCCATGCTCAGTCTCCACTTCTTTTTGGGCCTGGGGTGTTTCTTGAGGCGGTGGTCGCGATCTCCCCCTGCTGCAATTACCGTTCTCCTAATTAGTGCTTCTTGTGGTAAACTTCCAGCCCACCCGGCTGGTGGTGGTGCTGGTTGAGCAAAGAACCAGCTGGTGCTTAACCTACAAAAACGCTTGTGTCTTGAATTCACCCTTAACAACTCACTTGCTCTCGTCACCTTAAAGTGGAACTCCTAACAATACATTCACTTTTATTAATCGTTTGATATCATTTCTCCCCTTTCAGGCCACAAGATTTCTCGTAGGCCTCGCTGTTCCTTTCAGCTATTACTGTGGGAATTCCCACAGCTGATTGTACAATTAATCTCTTAACTCGAAGCAATACAGATTATAACAATAAAAGTGACTATTACAATTATAGTCTGAAGTAGGTTTGCCAACCATCCAGTAAGGGAGAATTCAAAACGATGTAATATTTTATTTAGCCAGGGTTTTTTTCCATCGAATTTCTAAGATCTCTACTGGATTGTGGCTTCCACGGGGTACGTCGTTCCCAGTCAATCTGTAGAAACATGGACACTCCCCATACTATGTCTGCTGTAAAATGGGGTCCATTATCTGAAGAAATCCCTTCTGGTATACCAAATCTAGGTATAATTTCCTTTAATAAAACCTTATCTACTTCTTTAGCCTTGTTGGTATGACAAGAGAAAGCCTCACGCCAACCAGAAAAGGTATTTACCAATAAATATTTGTACCAATTGTATCTTGTTAGTTCTGTAAAACCTATTTGCCAATGTTCTCCAGGTGTTATTCCTTGCTTTACGTTTATTCCTTGTATTTTCTTTCCTATTTTAGGATTATTAGCGCAGCAGACTACCCACTTTTTGACTACTATGCCCACAAATCTTTGCATCCTGGGCCCTAAAAAAATTCCTTTTTGCTAACAGCAACAAGGCATCTGCTTTCTCAGGGGTTTCCCACTATTCTTCCTTATTTTTAGTACTGTCCAATTGTTCTGCTAATTGGTGGTCTTCTTTTATATAATTTGGTGGGGACAAATCTATGTGAGGCTTTGGGACCAAACTCTTTCAAAGCTTGGTTTCCTTAACACAGATCTGCTCTTTGGTTTCCCGTGTTGTGATGTTCAAGACCCAGAGCCATACCCTGGAATGAAGAGGAAAATGAGTTTATCCCTCCCCATCTCACTAGAAACTGAACTGCAGAACAGGACAAAAATCCGAGCTGGGTTTCCCACCTGTACTAGTTGAGAATCTGTGCTACATGTTGGTCCAAGCCCGTGCCTTATGTACGCACACATACGTCTATTACCCCAATTCGTGGCAGTGTACAAAACCATTATACTTTTACTGATGCATAGGAACACACTACTCATTAATCACTTTATAACCTAATTTGACATGTCCTCTGGTGCAAACAAGCATTACAATGCAGAGAAAACAAAACCTGTGGGTTTGGGGTTGGAGGTGGGTTTTTTTCCTAATCCATACAGGATGAACCTGCTTTCTTGTTGATGGCAGCCTATGAAGGCTTCACATCTCCAACATAGGACATTATTAGGAAATAGGTAGAAAAGGGTTACATATAACCTGTGTACAGGCAAGGTTCTTGGTAATCCAGGTAAGATTCTGGCTCCCTCCCCTCCTCTGTGTGTAAAGTTACAGCTTGGCTTCGTGAACTGGAGATCACTGAGCTGGCCAGGCTCCTGTGGTAAGGGACGCACCCAAGCCTGGGGCAGTTGGCAAAGTCTGGTCATGGTATGTAAATTCTTAACGCAAGGGTGGTACCTTCCTCCCCCTCCCCCCAGCTCTACCCAGCTCTAAGAATTGTAGTAAGGGACAAGGCTCTTTAAATTGTTCTCTTAGTATCTTTTTTTCCCCTCCCCTTGATTACTGTTGTTCCGTTACAGGTACAAGACTGAGATTAGTAGAAAACTGGAAATATTTATTGCTGCTGTGATTGGTAGAAGCTGTGTAGATGTAGCTTTGTACAGAGCAAACTGAGGTAAACCACATCTGTAGCACGAGATTCATCATCTGATTCCTGACAGTGACCCACACCAGGAGCTTTGGAGAAAGGGGTAAAAAAAAAAAAAAGCAGGTATTATAAAATTGCACTTGTGTGTATTGAGATGTCTAGTTGCGTGCCCTTCAACAGCAGTGCGCTGCCTCACACTAATAGTTACTGCCATTAGGTAGGAAAATTAGTACTCACATTTACTGTTGGCTCAATAGTAATTTTGGCTTCTCCTCACTCAGATCTAGAGGTCTGGGAAACTAGTGACCTGCACACTTCTGCAGTGGCTGGAACTAGTCACTAGAGGGTACAGGTGTACATGGATTTAAGGCACTGATCTAAATAGCTGGAAATGATATTTGTCTTGGATATAAAAAACGGCTCAGCTGCTTAAAATTGTTATAAAATGAAAACAAAGAATGGAAAAGGAGTTTGCTAATTCCACCAAAATGTTTAATACCTTAATAGATTTTCATTGATGTACAGAGCTAATGTGAATATTTGTACAAAATATGTGGTTAAAAATAGTATTGATATATAATATATACAGATATGTCACATCTGTCAGAAATGCAGACATTTGAATGAAAACATGAGTAATGTATTTAAATCTACAACAACATACATGAAATATTTCTGCAGCTACCCACAGTAGGACAACTTGCCAAACGGACACTGAAGGATCCATCAGTCATTACTGATGGCATTTCTTTCAGAAGTTTCTGAACAAGAAATCTGCTCTAAAATGGATTCAAAATGTTTACCTTCATTAACCGAGTACAAGGACAACACATCTGTGTGACACTAATGTAGACACAACTTTCTCATACTAGATAAATGATCAATTACAGTAATTTGTTAAAACAAGGCTGATTTTCTAGTGTACAATAATAAAGAAGTTTAATTCTTCTTGCTGGATACTCTTACTCAGGCGAGTGAGGAAGCCCCTGACTCATGGAGAGCAAATAGGCCATTCTTAATACAGCTCTCAATTACATGGATTTAAATCCTGAATTCTGTCCTTCAGGTTCTTAGTATCTTCATTTTTCATTAACAGTAAGCTCACAGTTTTCATTAACAGTGAGCATTAACAGTGAAGCTCACACTTCACAGCTTCCCCAGCCTTACTCCAGCAAGAATCTCATAACACATGTCCCCAATTCTAGGCTTTGTAGCTACTGCATCAGTACACAATCGTGTATGAAGATGACTCTTACTGTAGCCCCAGAATCTCTGTGTAGCAACTGAACAAACAGACAAAAGGGGAGAGACGAATTAAGGCTGTTTTTTAATGCTTTCTGAGCATCTCTGCAGTGGCAGTATTCGGGGTTCTTGCCTTTCCATCGAAGTGCTGCTGCTGTTCTACCTCTAGCAGTGCAAGCTTTCCTCCCCTGCAAGCCAAAGCAAATATACTCGACACTTCAAATGGACATGTGGGAAAGAGCCTTTACACCACCTCCTCCCTTGTAAATGTACTCCTGAATGCTGCAGTCTACGTGTATTCAAAAAAAAGAGCACAGTTCACATAGAAAAAAAATGTCCTTTTATGAGGAGCCTAGAATACTTGAAAGCTGCTGTACTCCCTGCCCCAAGATGTGCTAAACCAGGAAAAGCAATGTTTGGTTTGGGTTTGTTTGGGTTTTTTTGGTTTTTTTTTTTGCTAGCATAACTAGTTATTCAAAAGCATTGTGTGAGGATGAGTATAAATGACAATCTGTCTGGGACTTTAATCCACACCCAGTTTTGCTACCCAAGTAGGATTTCTTAGGTGGAGGGGAATCAAGGAAATGTAAAAGTCTTAAATTCATACTAGTATGTGAGAGAAAGTCTGAAGCGGCGAAACGTTTAGTGATAAAATGTTTACTACTAAAGAAGGAACAAAAAAAAATTTAGTAAAGGTTCTTCAGAGGATGTGATCTGAAATAACTGTAACCCTAATCACAATATCCACAATAACCTGCTTAAATCCCCTCTTCCATTGAAAGCTTGTTCAGGCTCCTCAGCTGCCTGTCAGACACTGCCTTCACTTCAAGCAAGCTGCTCCAGTAAGTCTACCTGTAACACCACCAAACTGACTACAGGTTTGATGATCAGGCAGCAAAACAGCAAAGGACCCAACCCCTGTGAGTTGCTGAATCCATTTTAAGAGTTGGGCGGATCGTCAGGATGCGAGTTGGCAACTGCAGACCCCACTGCAGAGCTGGAGCCTGCTCTGCACTTTCCAACGCACCTTTCTTCAATCACCGTTTCTCTTGCTTTGATTGTGGGACAAAAAATGGAGACTGCACAAGGAACAGCAATAGCCCGAGTATTGGTAATGAAGTACAGCGAGCTCTGGCTGTGAGTAATCAAGGTGTGAGCCGTGGAAGCTTCAGGCCCCTGCTGCAGCTGGGAGAAATGCTTTTACATCTCATTATTCAGTGTCATGCAGGGTCAGGTTGCACATTATCACCGGCATGCATGAATGCCCAGGATAAAATATTGCCTTTTTGCATGTCCAAATTGTGTACTGAAGTTACATCCATAAAGTCACATCCTCAACCAAAGACCAGTTAGTGATCCTCCGGGATGTACAGCTCTCTACCATCTGCCACCCAAGCCTCGAAGCTTATTTCCCAGTGCTGTGTCCAGTGCCAAGCAAGACGGAAAAGCCACAGTCTGCATGTAGGTAATGCAGCATTTCAGTCGGATCAGGCAGAGAACCTTACTGTAGTTAGGGAAAAGCTCATTTGTTGCTTAAAAGTGAAGAATAAATCAGGTCTCCTGTAGTGCATTTTGCCTCTAAAGTGCTCCGCCAGAAGATGGCTATTACTATTTCTAATCAAAACACAGAGGTCAAGGCCTATCTTTTCACAAGGAATCAGCAAGCTCAGAGCTTACATTTCCAACGGGACTTCTTAAGCGGATCTGATTTTCAGAATAATGAACAATCATCTTTTGAGAAACTATTTCATGCCAGGCACCCAGAAAAAAAATATAATAATCATTTTTCCAAATGCAGATCTGAATGATCAAATATAAGAATTTCACAAGACAGTGAGCAAACTCATCTCTTGGTTTCCGATCCTTTGCAAGGTCCAGTACAAATTGATGCAGGAGACTACAATTAGTTTCAATTTTTGTAATAATTAGTATTAACAGAACGTTTTCCCCAGCCCGGATGCCACGTTTCTTATTGAAGCACTCACGCCCTGCATTTAGCTGTTATTATAAAATCACAGGAAGAACCACACCAGCTCTCGGTGCTTCTGCCCACCAGGAACTGTGCTGTGTTCTTTTTTTGCATACACCCAGCCAAATCCACAGCAAGCCACTGCAAGTTCACATGACTCTCTGAAACTGCAGCAGTTTAAAATGGGGCATGGCATATCCTGCCAAGGAGAGCTATTTTTTCCCCCCCTAATTTCTACTGAAACAGAGGTTGGCCTGTCACGCACGCACTTAAGCATTTTTAGTTCTACCAGTTAAGAAAGCAGTAGTATATACGACACTAGTCAGTTTATTAATATAGTTTAACTCTTTAAATGTTGCTTTTCAAAATGCCAGTGCAAGCAGAACACAAAAATAGTTTGCCGTATTTATTTTAAACTAAACTCTGAATTATACAAGTGTAAAAGTGATTAATTAGCCAATAGCTTTTCAATACTCCTATAAAATATGACTAAATAGAATATTTCAAAAGTATGTACAATATAATGGAAACACTAACGTAATCTGTCACAGTGCTCAGACATACCACTGTAATCAAGTCTTGCAAGATGGTTCAGTCCGTTACTCTCTACAAAGAACAGTCTTTCTTTTTGCAGAAAGCTTTTTCACTGTTGCAGAATGGGAAGGAGGGGTGAAAAAAGACCAAAATAAAACCCACCCACCCCTCCCACCCAATTTAGGATCCAATAAATGTTAAACAATTTATCCATGGGGTACATTTTTATAACATATAGCACTTTACAGTAACTATGCCTGTAGTCTTGTTACAGTTGAGGAAGGGATGCTGTTGCCATGTTTTCTTGCTGAAAAAGCATACTTGAGTGTGCATGTATATGTTAGGAAGGGGGGAGTTTGTACTACTTTGTCTTAATTACAAAAATCAAGGCCACAGAAATTCTTTGTTCTTTTGTTTCAAAAGAGCAGACTCCAAAATACCCTTTCTCTGTGCATTGGAAAGGTTTTCATGCTCTTAACCGTGCTTAGGAAATCATTAGAATTTTGTATCAGAAGAGGTCAGAAAGGCCAAGCAGGCAGGGGGCAACAGAAACAGCAACTGTACTCCCCTAATTTTTCTTAAATTTCCAAGCAGCAGCAGGAGCAGTGTCCGCCCAAGCGAGGGCCCCAGGGCATTGCTGCCAGCCTCTCCCACAGGCACCTGCTTTGGAAAAGAAATTAAAAGGACATAGTCTATGTCACTGTGGATCAGAAGCTGTAACGTAGCACAGGGACTTCAATATCACAGTATTACAACACGAGGGAATCTACTTTACTGCTGCTGGCACCCTGTGAGAAGTGCAAGTCAGAGGGACTTAGCTCATAGAGGCTGCACACAAAAAAATTCCTGCTGAGGTAAGGTGGGGCTGTGCCTGGGAATTACTGAATTTAAAGGGGACAGTTACTCTTCCAGATGGTCACCATTTTGTGTAAGAAGCCCTTCTTCTGCACCAGCCAAGAACCAGCCTTTAGCAAAATACCAGGTTCTCTTAAGAGTCACAAGTGCTGTTACTTTTATGATGGGGACATTACTCCATGACACCTAAAACACATTTCTATGATAAGTATTATTGTATCATATAAAGGTGATAGATAAGCTTTAACCATAGTTACAAGAAGTTACATAAAAGCCTGCTTGAGTTTTCAGGATTGTACTTGTGTTTCTATTTCTGTGCTTTAACCAATAAGCCACGTTCCACTCCCTCCTAGGTAGCACTATATAGGTTTTTTTTTTAAAAAAAATAAGAGTAGTCATTGAATGGGGCCTGGTTTGAAGTCTGGCTGAAAACGCACTTTGAGGAAAGAACATTTAAGATCCAATGCTTTAATTTGCAGTATAGTTTTACATCATTTGAGGCCAAAGTCCATAGTTCAGAACCAAGTCTCTCCCAAGTTTGAGTACCTGGATACAAGGACTAGGTTTGGCCTCCAACACTTTTGCATGTAAAAAGATCCAGAGCGTCAACTTTGGAGATGACCTCTGATTGCTTACATCAGTTGAGGATGTGGCCAGTAATTTCTTCCATACAGCATATATCAACAAAAAAAAAATATCTTATGTGCTTATGCTCTCCCTGTTTATACTGGTGTAAACCCCACAGACCTTAGCATTCTGCGTGTTCTCGAAAAAGACAGTGGTGTTACTCCTGAAATATTGTAGGTGGCCTGTGATGGCGATTTCAACCGGAACATCAGGGTATAGTCCTAGGGCAGTGAGTGACAATTTATTTATTTAAACCAATTCTAAATGCATCACTGAAAAAAATAATTGAAGTAAAACCTCTAAGAAGTTGCTTTAAGACAACTTTACACAGATACCATGAGGATACTAAAGCCCCATTTTTTGTTCAGCCTCTGCTGTATTTGATGTGCTTCTATTAGTGTAACACACGCACAACGATGTCCATAACGCAGTAACAAGTATCACATTATAAATACACGCTAAGTAAAGCACTACATCTCAACAGGAGTATTAGGGGGCGGTGGCGGTCAGAGAATGAACTGTACGAGAATGGTAAGCCCCGATTCTCAGAACGTCCTCACCACGCATGTTGAGGATGGCATTTCCCATCTTCATCGACAAAGCACTGTGCTTTTCTTCCTGAAAGTACTGCAGAGGCAATACCCCAGCAAGGGGGACTTGACTCTGCTGGAGCTCGTAGCCTCACTGCTAATTAAGGGTGGAATGGAACCCTCTCTCAAAAACCTCATCATTAGGTTTTATAACAAAAATCTTGATTACAGAACCTAAGCTGACTTTTCAGATCCTAGAAGGAGCTTCCAAGGTGTATTTACTTTTTTAACTTGTAAAGGATTTTAACAGTGGAATCTCACTGTGCCATTTTATAGTCACTTTTGGGAGTACAGCTGCAGCTAATTAGCTTAAAAATCCCACTGTGTCTTACACATATGCTCAGTTTTCTGCAGTATTAATTTCAGTGGAACTACTCATGTGCATAAATTAAGCGCATGCTTAAATATATGCAAAATCTGAGCTCAAACGTCTAGAAAATATGTTCTCAAAATGACAAGTATGCACAAAAAAAATCATCATGGAAGGTCTGTCAGACAGGGAATCCAGTATCTGCTGTCAGCCATGATGAAAACACAGAACAATTTTTGTAACCCAGTATACATTGCAAGTGAAAGAAACATGCAGGACAGAGTGAAAAAAGGGGATTCAATTGCATGCAGTCTAATCTCAAGTGTGTAATTATGGTCCTGTTTTCTTTGGCCTAAAAAAAAAAAAAAAGAGAGAAAAAAAAAACCCAACAAAAGAACACCAACTAACCTCTCCTCACCTCCACAAACCCAAACTGCATACAGCTCAAAAAGGGCTTTAAAGCACAGGAAGTGGGGAGGGAAAAGGTCTGAATATGAGATGTACGAGTAATTACTAACAGTTTCAGGGCTATTCAACACACCACTAGGAAAGGATTCAGCCTGTATCATTACTAGAACTTACAGCTATGACAGAGCAATGAATGCCATGTTAAACGAGCAGTCGGTTAGCCTTTCTTTCTCCTCAAATCAGAAAGAAGTACCACTCATACCTTTATGAAAGATAAAATGACAATACCTGTTGATATTCTGGCTCCTTCCTCCTCAGAGAGAACTGAAAGATGCCAGGCTGTCCTGCAAGCTGCTGCCTCTCCCCTCAGCCCAGAGCTCTGCCCCACATCCCCTCCACCATTAAGGACCAGTGTACTCTACAGCTGTCGGTGGAAGAAGGTGTTTTTCTGCTGTTTCTAAAAATGTTGCAGAGATAGTGTTCCTTACAGAAAATTCCAGGGGCATAAAGGCCACCAAGCTGCTACTGGATTACAAACAACACACATACCCCCTTAAAAAAAAAAAACAAAAAAACGAAACCACAGAAAGAAAAAAAAGAAGGGGAAAAGACTTCAATCTGCTGGGTAACTGAGGAGGTGAGAGGAGCAAGCTGCTTGGTGAAGGGCAGTAGCAAGTATTCTGGGAGTCTGAATATCGAGCCTGGTATCTGCCTAATTGCCCACCCTGAAAGATCTCTCTGGGAGTGGTTTTTAAGCATGCAAATTATAGCTGTGAAAAAATCCTCAGACTGAAACCTCCCATGTTTCTTCAACCTTGTTTTGTCCTTTCCAGAAAAATCTATTTGTTGGTGTGTGATATGGTTACATATACAAAGATCTTTTTCCTAGCCCTTTTATTACATAGGCTTGATTACAGTGAAGGGATTTCAATGAGTTTAATGTCCTGGTACTCAAAAGGCAATGGCTGCCTTTCAACAGAACAAAGCGAACAAAAAACAAGAGCTGTGCTGGAGGAGAGAAGTGCTGCTTCTGCCGGAGAGGCTCAGTTAGATACAGGAGGCGGCAGACCAGGGCGTCGAGTTTGAATGATTTTTGGCTTTGGAGAATTCTTTGGGTCCTCGTCTTCTTCCATGTCGCTGTCGCAGACGTGCACTACCACGCTGGGAGTTGACTCTGTTCCTGCATGCAGCTCGTATTTCTCTCCTGGAAGCAGACAAAAACAGATCAAAAGACGATAGCCTGAGTAGCAGCACAGACCATGGCGCTCTTGAACTGCAGAACACCCCTGCACCTGGACAGGGCAGACAAGTGTGTGCTGCTCCTAAATATAGGTGAGGGCAAGCATGGCTAGGCTGTATTGGCTGTCACAACAGATTCTGGGGATCCTGCCCCCAGGGGGCAGTGACCATTGGTCTGCAAGGCATCATGAAATACCTTGGTGTCTATAATAGTGTTTTGCACCAGTATTAGTGGCCAACAGCTCTGGAAAAAAATACAAAGAGAACACAGAAGGTCATGGTTAAGAAGAGGGACTGGAATCCAACGTATCAAACGTTTGGTCTGAAGCCATGTCACATCTGTTGGGTTGGGGCTGTTTTTCACTTGTCTTTTGTTTGTCTTCTTTCAGTCTAGCATGGCTCCAGTCCCAAGTAAAGTCCACTAGATTCTGCAACTTGTCACCTCCAGAAGGACATCAACATTTGGTCCACTTGCTCCAGAAATAAAACAATACATATATCTACTCCAGATGGATTTTGAGATTCAAAGCTCTTTAGCTGGGGCCGTAACAAATTTTGTCTCTACTGATGAGATTACAGACTACAGTCTATAGATGCTCACTAGCAGGCTAAAAGCTTAAAGGGTACATTAGATATTCTATCCATATATGTTCCTTATTTAAGTCTCCATCTAGTACTCCTGTGAGGAAGATGAATATGGCTTAGGTGGTTACCCGCAAGAGTCCACAAGTGAACAAAGGAAGATCAAAATCAGACACAGGACTTTCAGCCCTGCATTCAGTCTGTTGGCACTACATGCGTTTTGGATTTTACACAGGATGTAAGTAGGTGTTGGCTATTAAATTGCAAGGAATTAATTTAAGACTGTAAAGAAAAAAAGCCCCAATGGTCACATTTCTGACAGGATGACTTGGTCTCTCAGAAGTGACAAACACCCATTTGCAGGACTAAAACTAGAAACTGTTGCCAATAACATGCTGCTCCATCCACCTTGGACTATGTCATCACCCTCATCTCCAAGGCCCACAAGCCACAGTCAAATTAAAACAGGCTTACAGTGACCACAGGCACACCTGATAGCTTTGATTTTTTTAATTTTTTTTTTTTAATAAGACTGCTCCAGAACCACTGCATATCGCCTGCAAGATATTCTGAGTTGAGGAAGGTGAGGTCCCAATATACCCAGCTGACCTGTATTTGTGGTGTGGCAGCTCCTAAATGCCTGCATCACAGGCAGAACCCGGCAGTGCTAGGGGTCATACGATGAGAATGAAATGGCAGTCCCTACCTCAAAGCACTTGTAATTTGCTCCTGTCACTAACTGGGATTTTTATTTATTGGCAACTTTGTGACAGAGTAATTCGAGTGAGGAAGGGGTTGCGAGTTTGGCCCTGCGTTAGCACACGCAGCTCTGGGACTGTGCTGACAAATTCTTGGTCCAAATAAGACTGCACGGCTTGCAACTAGAGGACATGCTGCATTTTTGCCTAAAAAATAGGAGGCAACCAGTGAATAATAGCTCTAAGTCAGGCATCTTGCTGTGAGAAATATTTTACTGCTGTGATACCATTAATGTTGACATTTAACTGCTCTATTTTTGGCAACCTTTCCTCTGAATCCAAATTGAGCAAAGCATTACAGGTCTTGCTGATAGCCTAAAATATAAAAAGAGAAATAGCTTGGTTGTGCTGCACTGAGAAATTATATGGTTTTTCTTTGCCTGTTTTCCCTGCGGGCTTCAGCTAATTTCTCAGCTATGGGCTGACGTCAATGCTGCCAACCAGCACTGAAGGCTACATTGGTCACTGTCAGCTACAAGGAGCTCTGCGGTGCTGCACACACACAGTGCTGCGCCCTTGCCTCGTACACCAGCACCATGAAGTAAATCTGATTCACTGCCCTCTTAAAAGGTAATAATCCCAGTCCAAATGCCACATTCTTTTACTGTTCAGATCCATCCCAGAAGGACTCTTTCTGCTGAAATAGAACAGTGGAAGTAAGTACAGACACAAGGAAAAATATTCAGATGCCTCTGGCACAAGTAACTGCAACAGCAATTAGTGTCACTTTGCAAATCAAAACGTGATGCACTCATAAATTAGGTTTTAAAGTCATACAGTTATTTCTGAGCATAAATGAGCTGCGGACTCAGTTCTGTGCTCACAATTATTCATGCCTGCAGCACTGTGGCTCAAACTGCAGAAAACCTCTTTATGGCTAAACTAGGAACAGGACAACAGTAACTATAGGACTTTCACACAGCTGCATCTTCTTCTTCAATGTAACCATCGTTGCAGAAAAATAATGAGGTAATAAGTACAAAATAAAAATCCAAAAGATACATCCCGTTACCGCTTCCCTTCTGCTTTTTTCTGTTTGTTTTTTTCCTCTTAAAAAACACCTCCAGCATTAGAAAAAAAATTGAGCAAAATCCACAGCAGTTAAGTTTTGAGATTCAAAACATAAACATAACTGCAATTGAGTTATGTTTACAAAATATAGGTTGTCCCAAGCTAAGAGTAGCAAGCTGAGTTAGCATGGTTAAGACTCACCAGCTTCTGTAGTTAATATCACTCAAGCATTTGTCCACTTATCTCATTCAGCTGTCGCTGATGCTGCCTCCTTTGCGCTCTCAGGCCCTACATCACCCCACTGCTCCTACTTCTCCCACTTGCCTGGAGAACTCTTACAGGCTAAGCCAAACAATTCTTGGGGAGACACGCCCTTCTCCTCCAGCAGGCTTTGTGCTATCTCTATCCCTTAATAATAAGTTGTTTAAATATTCACGTAAGCTGAGGTAACAATAGACATTTACTCAGAAAAGTAACACAAAATTTATGAAATATGCTTGAACATCTGAACTCTGCCTTCAGGATATAATGCAGGGAAGAATTAAGCACTGGCACCTCCACCATACAGATCTGTCAGAAAGCGTTCCTAACAAAACCCCTGAAAATAGGAACAGCAATGTTCCTCTATTTCTTTGCTTTGCATAAGAAAAAAAAATAGGAACGTGAAGTTTCACCATTCAACAACGGCACTACCTTTTGTGACCACGTTAACCACAAGTAAACCCACAGCCTCAGGTAATGCAAGAAAGATGACCACAGGAACCGCAAAAAAGCAACTTAGGGTATTTCAGAGTCAAAAATAATAGCACGTGATTTTCTATCTCTGTGAATCAGTACTATGACCTTTCATCGACGGTGCACCTCTTGTCTAATGAGGCGGTTTTGTCCAGCAAAGAGTATGTTCATGTATTAATAATGCAGAAATGGTAATGAAACTGTGCAGCTACTTCATCCCTGATTATGACTCATGATCAAAGGTTAACGGGTCCAGAGCTGTTCGTTCCAGGTTAAATGTGTTATTAGCATCATAAAAATGCCTTCTACTTACAGTCCCTTCATCCAAATGCTCTACAATTAATATGGTACAAATAATGTGTGGTCCTTTGTACAGGCGCTTGTTTATGCAGGAAGGGATACAACCCCTCCCACATAATACCTCTGCTGCATGGTTCTGCCATACACAAAATGGAGGAGTTGCTCTCTGGAAGTCCATTACGGATGTTGCAGGAGAAGGACACCCTCCTCTCCTGGCCAGCAGAACAAGACAGAGGGAAAGACCTACACCCAGCAGCTCTCCTGTACCCTGCCCCTGATAAAGGGAGGGAAGGGAAGAAGCAGCCACAGAACAGAAGGGAGAGGAAGGACAGAAACGGAAAACTGTAACTATTCCCCATCTGCTGGCCCCTCCACCCCCTTTTCATCCTCTCTGGAAGTCACATTAAGTATTCAGTATTTCCTTTGAATCAGTGAGAACAAACATAAGTTTGAAAACACCTGGGTGTAGAAAACTTGCCATGCGAGACATGGTTTGAAATCCCTGTGTGTGGCATTTACTGGGCAGGGTCCTGCTCTTCCTCGTTTTCCCCTTCCCTGTGGAAGGGTGAGCCAAACCAGGGTGGAGCAGGGGCAAGAGCTATGCAGCCCCCTCCAGAAGCCCAGCTAGAGCATGGCAGGAACAGCTACACCTTAATTGTGCAGAGACAAAAGTGAAACCCTGACCCAAGCCCTACTCTGACCACTAACCATTCACAGAGCCAGCAGCCAAGTGGCACAGAGTGCTGCAGGGTCTCCTCTGTGTCCCAAGAGCCATCATGTGTAACACTTCAAAATGGTGCTTTCATAACGTGAAAAATGTATTTTAGACAACTTGGAGCATAGCGTGAGGGCATTTAGGAGATGCAAAGCCTGCTGGAATGCTGATGAGGGACCAGGAAACCTCAATGGAGAGAACCAACACTGGTACAAACTGGTCTACATGGGCTATTGGAGGTGGTGCCCAGCCTGTACTGGTTTTCAAACAGCGCCTGAAATTGTGGAGGCGAGTGCTGACTGACAGAGGGCAAAACTGCACCGGGGAGCACATGGAACAGGTTAGTGCTCAGGACCCTGACCTATATTGTGCGTGGTATAGTGCAGATCTCATCCGTGCAGCCTTGATCCATGAACCAAAGCCATGGGAGGAAGGCAATTTGTTTTGGCAGCCACAGTGTGGGCAGCAGGCAGGGGCTGAGATTGGCAAGGGGAGGGCAGGGTGGCACCTGGGGTCCTGGGTAAAGGCACTCCGGACTGCAGAGTTAGGAAGTGAGGGAGTATAGGGCAGTCTGTTGTGAAGAGATTGGGGTGACAAGTTTGAAAGAGGCAACGGGGGAAGGAGGGAAGAAATAAGCAGGTTGGGGAGCAGACAGGGAGAGGGTAGGACTGCTTTTCAGAAAAGAAAGGGTTTATTCTAATACCAAGAGGACAGTTTGTAAACCGCTGCACCAACAAATGGCAGAGCAAATGTAGCTGCCTTTTCTTTGAGAGCAGCAGCTCTTCTGTATATACATAGCCTGGACCTGGAGATTCCCCCACCTCTCCCTTACAAATATTTCTCATACAAAATTCTTTCCTGTATTCCTCAGTGGATGAAACTAAGACCTTGTAAGATGTTATGGAAAAGACGTGAGGACCTAGACCAGACAACAGCTTGGTAGGTTGCAAGAGTTCCTGTAGGTGTAGGATAGAGTTAGGTTCAAGTCAGGCCAGGCAGAGACACAACCTGGGCCAGGAGGTAAAGAGCCAAACTACCACCCTAGTTCAGTGCAGTGCCTTTGTATCTTCATCAATATTTCAAACTACTGAAAGTTCTCTTGACAGTGGAAGTGGCTTTCATCAAAGAGATTAACAATCACACTTCTTTGTTTGCAATATATTGAAAAAATTGTAGGCTGGTGGTCAGAACCTGGCACAGCCACAGCTCCTGGCTCTGACTGGTCTATAGCGTTCTGTTCATGCCTCATTTAAAGCTCAATCTCTGCAACTGCAGAAACTAAGAATATACATAAATCAACCAGAAACTTAATTAAATATGCCCTGATCTTCCCTGAGAAGAAAACGCACCCTTATTGATCTCAATTTAATGTTGGAGGACCAAAAGCCAGCTTCCTTTTGTGCACAGCAAAAAGAAACCTTTTCTGTTAGACCTCTGGGATTGCCAAGCAGTCACTGCTGCAGGCACAAGCCTGCAAAATAAACCCAAAACAAAAGCCAAACAAAAAACCCAAAAAACCAACAACAATAAAAAAGCAAAACCCAAACAAACCAAAAATACCTGTCCCAAAACTGAGCTTGGAAAAAAGATGACACACTGCAAATCTGTTAACTAGCTTCCTGACTATTCACGTTACTCTGGAGCAAATCTCCCAGCCTTTGCACCTCGGGACAGTTTTAGTCTTTAATTTCGTGGCTGTGATGATTATGGCAGTGTAGTGTGAAAGGAGATGACCTGTATTCATGGAATGTGGAAGCAGCGTGCATCTGTGTCCAAGCGGTGTACCTTACATTCCCAGAGAAGTAGGTCAGTAAAACTCATCTTGTACTGACGACATAAAAGAAACTGTTTGCTATTTACATGCTCAAATCAGTTTTGCTGGTCCTCACATACTAAACTTACCAAATCAGTGCATTTAATACAGCAAAGATCCCTGACAAGTTAAAGACACAGAAGTCAGGTTCTAACGGTCGGAGTTCTGTAAACAACTGTGCGAGTGAGTATTTTTTGATAGCTAATAAGCCACAGTTACATTTTTATTCTGTTTTTTGCTTGAGTGAAAAAAACCCAAACCTCTAACTTAGCTGAGGCTAACAGTGTTATTTGATGTACAGCAGCATGTTTTACTGATGTGATACTGAGAAATGAGTTTTGGTGGGATTTGTTTTTCAATGAAATTCTAAACATAGTAAATGCATAACTGAGAACTGCAACACTATTTTAAAACCACCACTGCAGTTCACTAAAATTGATCTCTCTAACAAGTGCTAAAAATAGAGAGAGCACACAATGACTTTTCATATTGCTCCCTGCAGGCTCCTTAAATATGGGTGAATATGACCTTCACGCAAAGCTGTCCCAGAGTGCGGGACAATGAGTGATAATTCACATTCCACTGCTCTAAAACAGGAATTGATTTATTACCCAGCTAGTTCGGGAATTCATTTACATGTTTCCATTTATAACACTGCTGCATCAAAGGAAAAAAACCCCAGTTTTTTGTTTTTCTTTTATTCAGCAGTTTAGAAACAAAGCATCAATTCAGGAAATAATAATAAGCAATATAGTACGAAGTGTTACACCTGACAGCCCTTTTCTATGGGCTTCCCTGCTGAAAGGGAATAAAACACAGGGATTTCTGATGTTCTCCTGATACATATTTTCCCCTTGTGGGAGATCCCATGCGAAAAAGATATGAGATAATCCTGCAAAACATCTCTTCCTGCACCCCACGCGCTTCAGCTCTGGGTTACTCTGGTGCAGTTACACAAAAGCCCCAGTGATAAGATGTCTGCAATTGGAAACTGCTCTCAGAACAAGCAAGAACCATCTTCAGTACAGCTGGGGAGAAAACAATTCTCTCATCCCACAAGAATTTCAAAAATAAACTTATAAATTTTCATGAGCTCACCTCCTCCAATTGTTATTAGACTGGATCTGAAGTGTTTTATTTCAGTATGAAAATAATTCAATAAGCTATTTTTTCTTCTGGTTTATGAATATAAATTAGACTATTTTCTAATCATACTGCTTAGACCTGAAACTGGAACCCTTTCCATTTTGAAAATTTTAGAAGAGGATGCTTTAACAGCTTTGAAGGAGAATGATTTGCAAAGATGACTTAATTAAATCAAAAGTAATCCTCTCCTATGAAAAATTTTGGTTTCATCAGATGAGCATTTTCTAAGGAAAAGCACTGTTTTGAAAATCCCTCCTAGCTTCAATTCCTGGCATTAGCTGAAGATGGGAAGACAGAAGAAAGCCTATCTGCATTACCCACTGACGTCTATCCTACAGTAATAGAGGCTACAACTTACCCCATTCACTCTGCATATAGTTTTCATGAGAAAGCAGGCAGTCCTAACAGAGCAATCCTGCCAGGATTGGGGAACAGTAGCTCTCTCTCGACAAACATGTTAAGGTAAGAGATTCTCTGCTCTGCTGGAGATACAGCAATGCCTAAACATTTGATGAGGTATTTTGCATGTTGAAATGCAGTACCAAGCAGATGCAATTTAAAGCAAAAAGTCCACAAGTTCATGGACAAACATTTGTCCAGTCCCCACCTAAACCATCAGTTGTCTCATCTAAGCATAAACCCAAGCACAATAAATTGTGTAAGCAAGCTTTGATCTGCTATTCAATCAAACAGCATTCATAAGCTGCAGATAAGATATAATTCTGTATGTAAATATGGTTAAACTCATTCTTAACCAAAGAACCAGCTGACATGCATCAACTTAAATCCAAAGCTTTAATGCAACTTACAGGCTTTATGCCAACTTCCTCTGCAGTTATCATCTACGCTGCTATTTCTCATCTGCTTTTTCTGACACATTTTCACACAAGGATCGCAAGCTTACCTGGTCCTAGCTTAGAAACCGCATAAAGAAGGTCGTAGTTGATGACAGGTGTTGCATCATCTATTGGTTGCCACCCTACAGGTGGGGAGGCTGGAGGTGAGATGAGAAACTGTTTTGCAGGCTGTGGTGGTGCCAAATGAAGCTTGTCTCCATCTGTCTCAGAGGTCTGAATCTTTAAAGCATAACAAATACATTATTTAGTATAGGATAGAATTGTAGAACGGTTTGGGCTGGAAGGGGCCTTTAAAGGTCACCTAGTCCAACCCCCTTGCAATAAGCAGGGACATCTTCAACTAGATCAGGTTGCCTAGAGCCCTGCCCAACCTGACTTTGAACATTTCCAGGGATGGGGCATCTACAGTCTCTCTGGGCAACGTGTGACAGTGCCTCACCACCCTCATTGTCAAAAATTTCTGCCTTGTATCTATCCTGAATCTTCCCTCTTTCAGTTTAAAACCATTACCTCTTGTCCCATCACAACAGGCCCTTGTAAGAAGTTTTTCCCCATCTTTCTCGTAGGCCCCTCTAGGGACTGGAAGACCGCTATAAGGTCTCCCTGGAGCCTTCTCCAGGCTGAACAACCCCAACTCTCTCAGCCTTTCCTCATTGCTGACGCGTTCCAGCCCTCTTGGCCATTTTTGTGGCCCTTCTCAGGATGCCCCCATGTCCTTCTTGTACTGAGGACCCCAGAGCTGATGCAGTTCTGCAGGTGTGGTCTCACCAGGTGAGAGAGGCAGAATCACCTCACCTGACCTGCTCGCCAACCTTCTTGTGATGCAGCCCAGGATATGGTTAGCATTCTGGGCTGTGAGCACACATTGTCTAGCTTTTCATCTACATAGGATGGGCAAATGGAGTGATTACAGAAATCATGCACTTCTAATACCAAATGCTACCCAGGCAGGGTTTCAGCATCAGTCTCAGCAGAGAAGGCCTGGAGATGAATATAATCTCAACCTTACAGATGGTTCCTCTACAGTAAACGCACTGTGGGGAGCTGTTACATGAGCAAAGCTACAATGTTTGTGCCTATTGTATATGTTCCCTGAGGATAAATGCAAAGCTTTGGTATCCACAGCTGTTAGTTCAGATATTTTCAAGGCTGAAAAGATATTGTTGTGATCTACAGGTCTAAACTCCAAAACAAAACCAGACATTAGACAAGAAATCAGTAATTCCTGCACCAAGGCCTTATAAGTAACTTCAGAAAGGTTTCTGAAGATTTACTTTTTTTAGCTGAAGTGATACAGGAACCTACCGTGTTCCTTAGTCATTTGTAACTAATTGTTCTCATTTTATTTCCATCTTAAAACATCTAATTTAATTCCTGCTCTTTTCTGCCATATTAAAGAAGCCTCAAAATAAACAAATTGTACAACAGCCATACCTGAGCAAGTTCATAACCAGCTTGAGCCCAGAAGTAATAAACTGTTTTGCATGACAGCAAGCCTGAGACAGCATCCTGCTATACTGGAATGGGTTTTGCAAAAAGCCAGCTTGAGTCTCTCAACTCCACACTTACCAGAACTTCTAGTTCTGGAAGTGCTTCTTCTGTCTGGCTCAGGCCCATATAAACATACACTGCTCCAGACACTGTGCTGCTTCCACATATTCATTCCCTGGACACAACTAATAAGCTCTTTTAAAGACTGCATGTACTGGAGAGCACAGTGCAGATACCTAAATGGCTGTGCAGGAAATCAGCTTAGATAAGGAGACTAATCGCTATTACGCATGTTTTTCTTGTGTTATCGTGAGTTTTCAATTAACCTCTTGATTGTGCAGTGAAATGATTCTCACATCTGCTTAAACAGCAGGTTTTGAAACCGTTCAGAAAGAAAATCAGAGACAGATCTAGGAGATTAAGGAAAAAGGAGTTTTGAGGAAAAACTTTCCTTTGAAGGTGACAAAGCGCTGGAACAGGCTGCCCAGAGAGGCTGTGGAGTCTCCTCCTCTGGAGACATTCAGAACCTGCCTGGATGTGATTCTGTGCAACCTGATCTAGGTGAATGAGGAGGTTGGACTAGATGATATCCAGAGGTCCCCTCCAATCCTAACCATTCTGTGTTGTGATTAAGGCATATAAAATGCGATTGAGGCAGATTTTCAACATCTAAATCCAACTGTAAATCTTCTCAACTCATCTAACCTGCTAAGCATATTGTTTTTTTCCACAGTTGTAGTTTCCCATCCTCCTAAGGTTCTGCTTCCGCCTACACCCAAAACAGCTCCTGTTCTGACCAGGCTGTAAAGACTCAGTATTTAACTGCTTCTTTGGTTTGACTGATACCTTCAAAAATGCCTGCCCTTAACCTAAGACCTCTGAAGGACCAGTCTGGCAGCTCAAAGCACGCTTACACTACTTACAAGCACTAGCAAGTATCCCATAAGCCACAGCGGTCACAGCAATTTATTAAAATACATCCAGAAGAGGTGGTAGTTTAGTTCTCAACCTCCCTCACCTTTCTATATCCTGGCTGGGGCCTATTACTCACCCAGGCTGTGGGATATCTGGGTTCTCCTTCCCTTGGCCAAGAATCATAGAGTCGTATAGGTTGGAAAAGACCTTTGAGATCATCAAGTCCAACTGCTAACCCAGCACTGCCAAGTCCACCACTAAACCATGTCTCTGAGTACCATATCTACACATTTTTTGAACACCTTCAGGGATGGTGATCCCACCTGCCCACCCCACTCCCCCCGGGCAGCCTGTTCCAATGCTTGACCACCCTTTCAGTGAAGAAATTTTCCCTCATATCCAATCTAAACCTCCCCTGGTGCAACTTGAGGCCTTTTTGTCTTATCACTAGTTATCGGGGAGAAGAGATAGACCCCCACCTGCCTACTGCCTCCTTTCAGGTAGTTGTAGAAAGTGACAAGGTCTCCCCTGAGCCTCCTTTTCTCCATGCTAAAACACCCCAGAAGAAGAACTAAACCTCCATCTGACACTTCCAGCAGATGGATATAGTCACCTTAATCACCTATGCCCCCAGGCTGGGGTGTTGTTCTTCCCCTACCTTCTTCCTTTTACTTGAACTTAATACATTCCTTTTAGAAAATTCATGCTAGTATTCAGTACAGGGCAGGGGGGAGGCAGGAGGAAGGCTGACCATGGTTCAGGGTTGCAGTCAAGTAAGTAATTCAGCCCTACTTTTTTATGAACTCACGATACTTTTACCGCTTTGCTTCTGGTTAGTTTAGAGAGTTACCCACAGAAAATACCCAATGATGTCATAAATCAGTTCTAAGCTATATAACTTCTGTGTGTTGAATAAGCAACACAGGTCCTAAGTGGTCCTTTAAATTTACTGCAGACCTACCAGGCAGGTACAGCTCAGGCACAATAATGATGCCTGAGTAACCTTTTAGCAGAGAGACTGGGCATGGGAGAAACCTTTATTACTTTCATTCAGTGTTACTGAGCAATATTTCTATAAAAGCTATGCATTAACATAGAAGTAGATACCAGATTTCATTACCTGTGCAAAATACAACTTTAACTTCTTCCCTCTGAACTGTGTTTCATGCAGCTCTATTCTGGCACGAGCAGCTGATTTGGGACTACTAAAATTTATCCGCACACGCCTGAAGCTTTTAAACAGCTGGAATGTCACGCAGTCATCATAGGCACGGAACAAGCCTTCAAATTTTTCCTGAAAATGAAAAAGAAATAATGCTGAAGATCAACTTTGTGCTCTGTCATATCAGTCTATGTCAAAGGATAATCTGAAACTTGACAACTGTTTAACTAGGAGGTTTCAGCCTGTGGCCTTTGGGGGTGGGTGCCCATAGACTAAAAAAGGCTCTGTGAAAAGAAATTAAAGAAAGCCTTGGTCTGAAAGTGCTGAACGCTGCAAAATGTTTAGGGAAAGGAGTCTTCAAACTGAGAACCCAGCAGCTATTGAACTTCTCATAAAAGCTGAGCAAAACTGCGACAGTGACTTACGAAACGAAGCTGAAAAGGGCACATGACTGAAAATACCAGACAACTGTGGTCTCATCTGTACAAAAGCAAACATTGTGCTGAATTACAATGGAGTCAGCAGACAAAGTCAGGCCCACTGTAACTGAGGGTTACATTCACATCAGCATCACAGGGTTATTTTGTATTGTGCATTATGTTTTTCTGGATGTTTTGCTCTTTAAATACTTAGTGCAGATACACACTCGTTCCTTGAGAGTTCCTGTAGCAGCAGGGGAAAAATTAGACAACTGAAAACAGTGACCTGTCCCAAAGATAAATTTTAGGCTTAAAAATGTTCAGCTGTAGAACCACGTTCAAAAGTACATGCCAAAAATCTGGCTATTTTAACAATGTAAAAGAAATGTCTCAAGTTTATCACATCTATGGACCTGGAGATCAACAGAAATTCAAGGTACATTAGCAGACTTGGAGGATCAGACTCTATCTGCAACTTCTCTGTAAACTATGCTCACATACAAGACTAATTCCACACCATCAAATAAAACTGAAGTCTTTACATCATTTCTGACACACTTGCACGGGTCTTTCCATTCACACAAGCATAGATTCATAAAATGTTAAGACTGAAAGGGAGAAGTTATCACTTAGTGTAGCCTTCGTGTATACTCAGATGGTAGACTGCCATCCAGTGAGTCTCACAAAGCCCTAGCATTTTAACTACTGCAACCAAGACTTGAAGTCTTAAAAGATGCAGAATTGGCCAGAGCAAAGCCCCTTCTTTTAAGAGTTCTTCATCCTGAAAAAAGCAGTGTTTGAGATGATTTGCTACACCATTTCATACACTGACGGTTAGTATGTCAGGCGTTTGTATAATTACAATAACCTGACATTTTGTTTGATATATCTGCAAGTAAGCACGTTTTCATGTTTTAAAATACAAATTATTCCTTTCTCAACCAGGAAAACATAATTTTTTTTTATCCCTTAGAGTGGATAACTGGTAGAGGCTGCAGATGATAAAATAAAAAATGCAATTTGTGTAATCATATCAATACTTCAGTTCTCCTATTTTGATCTTACAAGAGAAAGAATCCAGAACTACTTAGAAAAATGTACCCTGAAGCACAGTGAAGCTGCATCAGGGAGCACCAATAGCACTGTGGAAGTGCCCACTGTCAGCATGATACGTTTGTTGAAGAGTTAACTCTGAGAACAGACCAGTTTCATGGCAAGGAGTATGAAACACTAACGAGCATGTACCAGATCTTCTTTCATTCACTGCCAGCTCTGTGGTCTTCTTCCCCATAACTGATACTCCATCTCTGGCGCCCTTTCAAAGGAACAGCCCTGTGGTCTGTTAAGCTTTCATGATTTTTGTTTCATTTCGCCTGACCTCACTTGCCTCTTCCTTTCACCACGGGAGATACTTTAAAGGAATTTAAAACCAAAAGAGGAGAGAGATCACTGGTTTGGTTGAGGGTGAAATAAAGGCACACAGTAACAGCATGAAGTTGATAGGTTTGTACAAGCAAGTCTAAGTTATACCACCTAATGTTCAAATTGTCAACATTTCACACCTGAGTTATGTTTTTTAACTGCTCTGCTTACATTTTTGCAAAATTGCATTTTCCTGAGCAGAAGTGTAGATCTAGTGGCATTTGGATAAAGGTCAGCCAAAAGCAGCAGCTGTCTCAGTCCTGTCCTGTTTGGAATTTTGATGCTACAGCCTTCACAATGGCCAGGGAAAGAGGGTTGGGGAAGAGAGAGAAAGGGACAGGGGACCAGTGTATGTGTAAAGTAGGACTTACGCAGCATCC
The DNA here is from genome assembly GCA_035590275.1 of Ibycter americanus. Classification (NCBI taxonomy): domain Eukaryota; kingdom Metazoa; phylum Chordata; class Aves; order Falconiformes; family Falconidae; genus Ibycter; species Ibycter americanus. Next base: position 78,204,001 of record JAVJGI010000062.1, read on the forward strand.
AGAAACATGCAGTACTGTGTGTAATCTAAGTAAAAAATAACAGTGACTAATTAAAGCTTATGTCTTTATGTTACCTATATTACCTATTTCAGACTTTTAAAAAAAAAACAAACCCTGAACTAAAACTTATATACACAGACATATAGATGAGATATATCAAGGTATCTATCTATCTATATTTTTATATAGATGTATATGAGATGATCAAGGTATTAAAACAGAGGTGACAAACTAAAAATAAGCAGCAAGGTAAATACTTCCTAGTCCCCTGTAGCAGCTCTCAGTCTCCTCACAAGTCAACAACGAAATCATTCATCATATTAAAAAAAATATTTCACTAACCATGGAAGAAACCATGCATGGACTTGTCTGGACAGTGGGAAGTATCTATTACAACTGACTATTTATTAGGAGACAGATTCTCCCTGTCTCGACACAGCAGCATTTTCTTGCATCAGCCAGTCCTGGTTGCCTGCCCTCTGTGCACAGCATGTATGACAACCCAGAACCTAGATCCTGGTTAAGGACGTAACGCAAAAGAAGGGAGGGCATTATTTGAAACATGGGTCCAAGAACAGTGAACACAAGGAATTTCTGGGCACATTTCTGGACAATACTGAGACACACTCTCATTATGCACCAAAAGGGATAGATGGGAGTATCTCTAAATAAAGCTGATTAAGTACTGGACGCCAAATGCAATACTGGAAGAATATTAAAGTGCTATGGACTTTATTCTGCTTACTTTTCAATTTGATACTGGTGCAGCTCTAGAGATCCAGCTTTGATTAACGCTCCTAAAAATGCCACAGGGAGGAAGGAAACTGAGCCCTCTATTTGATATTAATACAGGGCAGTCTATCCACAGTGGGTACACCTCTACTGCACCAACTGAAACTGCATCTCCCATTAAAAAGATTCATACATCTGAATTTTTCTGCATTTTCAGTTGATAATAATAATAATGACCTCAGGAGAGGTCATTAATCATCAACTGCAGTTAATGGCCTTCAGCTGCATCTTGAGTCATTCCAACTCCTCCTAGCTTGATATTAATTCCCAGAAAACACCTTATTTGCTATTGCCTGTGACTTCTAATATCTACCGAATGTACTTATCTGGATAGAATTCTTTCAGTGTCATTCCAATCTATAAGAAAATGTATCGTATATATTTTAAAGACCTAAGCAAATTCTCTCCCCTTCGATTTTTGTGGATAAATTATTCAAGACTCATAGTTTAGGACTTCTAAAGTGCTTTTAGGATTTAGTATTTTTAAAACACTCTTAGAAAGTAAGTCTTTAAACTTCCAGAATACTTTGAAAACTGAAAATAAATAAAGGAACGTCTGAAGTTAAGCAGCAGTGTTGCTACTCCCAAAAAGTCAAAAGGCAGAAAGTAATGAGTTAAGCATATATTTCTGGGATTTTGGCATGTCTTCACACATCCCAAGTATGTCTCTGTGAGACCTAATTAATGGTCTGGCAAATGTGAGTAGCCTTCATTTGACCAATACTGCAGAAGTTCTCACTCCTCCCTGGTGGGCTCCGTGCCCTCCCTTCATCTCACTATTCCTTTGCCCAACACTGGGCAGCTTTCCCCAGTTCTCTCCTGTTACCTTACATCATCAGCTCCCATCACCCATCATTCACCATCTCTAGCAGTTTCTAAACTTTTTTTTTTTTCTTTAATTAACAAAATTAGCACAAAGTAGGAACATACTAATTCAGGCTGCTGATTACTCAAGCTTGATTGTTACCATTTACAACAGCCAACGCAGAAGACAAACAGAGCACCACCCAAGGAAGAAATGAGCACTGGCATAACAGACAAGCTAAAAGCCTCAGAATACAAGGGCAAAGCTACGCACTCTTGAACTAAAAACTATTTCTACTAAGTGGGAGCTCACCTGGGAACCAAGATCCTGTATGTCACACGATAAAAGTTATCAGTGAAATGCAGCCATAAGGAGTCAAACAAAATACTGGATCTATGTGGAGAAGTGTCCAGTAAAGCAAGTAACATATTAACAATGTTATATAAAGCACTATTACACCTCTTTAAAAATGCAGGTTTTGTTGCCTGTATCCCACACAGATTAAGCCAAACAGGAATAGATTCAGATAAAGGCAACAGGGAATGAAAACTTACTGAATAAGAAATGAAAATGCTGGGCTTACTCAGCAAAAATGAGCAAAGCCTGAGAGGAGACGGGACAACCATGAGTAGTTTACCAGAACTGTATAATGACAAAGTACAGTGTATAAAGACTAGAAGACTACATTGGCATAGAACAAGTGTATATAAATAGGTTTAGGCTAGAAGTTAAAGGAGGTTTCAAACAGAGTAATGATCCAGAAACAACCTTCCAATTACAGCTGCAGTGGCAAATAGTATATATTTTTTTTAAGACTGAATTTGGTTAGTTCATGAGAGGGACTATGACAAAATATGGACACAACAAGCATTGTAAAACATGACTGCCTGAATTAGCAAGTGAATTGGGTTCTGACACAGCAAGTTCCTCTGATTTATTTCCAAACATTTCTTTCATGAATAACTCCACTGGCATTGTGTTCATTCAGGACAAAAGCCAAGGCCCAATTCAAATGGAAGTCTTTCCACAGACATCAGCAAGCTTTGGATTAGAGCCCTAGAACTCAGAACACAAATTAGGTTTTATTATTCAGTATGTTTACACTCATTATCAACCTTGTTACACATTTGATTTAGGAGACAGCTATGATTTAAAACTTTAGTCTAATAATTTTTCCTAGAGTTTGGCAAGCAAATAAAGCAAGCGTTTTTCCCATTTTAACTTCTCCTGTTCATTTATATAAAAGATAATCTGAGGACCTAACTGTACACAATAGGGAAACCAAGGCATAATTTACAGTTATGAAATAATTTTCCTGAAAGTACTTTTGTACTGGGTATAAATTTTTCTGTAAGAAATAAACTCATATCTCAGAGTAGAATGTTTTCTGTTTCCATGTAGCCATGCTGGTTGCAACACTGCACATCTCTCGTGCAGCACAAGAAGAAACATGGAATTTGGTAGAAGATAGGGAGACCATGCACTGAAGTGTTTAGTAACAAAAGCATTCTACCAACAGATTAATTCCGCGTTTCCAGCAAACAGGATGGACATACTGGTTAATTTGAAGAGGAATACAGGAGTCATTAAAGTGGTACACATTTTTAAAAAAATACAGTAATACAGAAGCCTAGAAAATATCAGCTGTAAGTAATTTCAGGATTGGGGTACATCAGTGCCACATGAAGGGTACTGTAGTGACTGAGTCTGGATAGTGTGCGGCTCTTCTCATCCAGAATTAAGGAAGATGGAGGCAGGATGAAAGAGCAACAGAAGACCGCAAAGATGATCAGAGCAGTGGTGAGCCTGTCACAGGAGGCAACGGTAGATGATGTCACTGGGTAACAGAAACTAAGGTATGATGTGTTTCTGCTACATCTAAGTGTAAGTAAATCGCATCACAAATGATGTGAAGGGAAAAGGCTTATCTGAATTAAAATAACCAATAGCTTTGGTATGAAACAAAGTCTGCCCATTAAAAGATTTAGGCTCAAACTGAGGAGAGGTTATTTATCACTAGACACATACAGTTTCAGTTGCCATTGGCCCAGAAGCAGCAAAAAGGCAAATAACTTTCATGAAAAGGACAGGAAAGATAGATTACAGGACTGCAGTATGCATTGCTGTAGTTGTGAAAGTAAAAAAAATAGAAAAAAGGAAAGGAAAAGGTACTCTGATTTGTCTAATAAAAACTTTAAACAACTGGGTTCACCTCAAGTGCTTTTAACAGTTCATGTAATGAACTACAGAAAACAAGCAAGCTGCTTGATAGAACTCACACGTGAGTCACAGGTCTCCAGGTCCTAGCTTTTCATTTTACCTTTCTCTGAAGGCAGCTGTAGTCAAGAGTGCAACATCTTCCTACTTCTTCCTTATCAGTGGGACAAGTGTTATTTGAATAAAATATTCAGACTCAATACTACAGTCTGAATGTTTGTTTGCAGAAAGTTTCTTCTGTTATGCAGAAAGTTTATTCTGTTATCAAAGGGAGTCCCTCATCCAGTCCCACAGGTGGAAACAGCAGTTAAAAAATGCAATAGAAAAATGTGTCCTTCCACCTTGCATTCATCAGGGTACAATTTAAGACTGTAAAAATTCTAAACATGAGAAGTTTTGTAAGGAGGAAAAAAACAGGAAACACTGGGTATTTTGTCAGGTAACCAGAATTACAAATCACTCTGCAATAACTGCCTGGTTACCGTACTGTTTAAAAGTGTGTTTCTCACCTTGGAATGCAGTGCAAACTTCTGTTCATCTCTTACTGAAGTTAGAGCCTTGAAATAGGGCTGAAAAGAGCTTGGGTCTGTTTATTTATATTAAACACAGCACTAATTTGCCTCTTCCAAAATTGCACAATTGTCTCAGTACGTGAACAAATCAGCCCAGGTTTGCTACCCCAGTTCACGCGTTTGTTGATCTGTGCTTGGCTTTCTGTTGTTTTTGAGGGATGAAGGTCAGTTAAACTGTGAGCCAAAGATGAAATGAAACAGTATAAGCCAAAATAAATTTTAAGATTTGACTTTGAGAAGGGCAGATTAAAAAAAATGCATTAAATCTTGCTCCCTCCAGTTAAATCAAGACCAATTTGTTTGCACTACTGCAATCCTGTTAATGCTATAAAGGGGGTCCCAATACCTTGAAGTTTCACTATGTAAAGAACACACATTTTGTATTCCCAACGAGATGCTAAGTGACCTTGTCACTCTGCTCTTTGTAGTGAACAGAAACACACTGGCCACAAAATGTGTCTGCACTCAGGCCTGGCCCATGGCTCACACATACTACCATGTTACCCTTACAGATGAGGGCTGTTTTGGAGGCATCTGCATAGAATTTTTAGATCATGATGGCTGCATCCAGGATTTTGCCTTCATTTTGTACCAAAATAATTCTGACAGCAGAAATATTTGATATAATGCTTCCTGCTTATGGATTCAGTGTCTTGTTCCAGAGATGTTGCGAAAGTCTAACAGACATTACACAACATGGTACAGACATTTGTAATTCATCTCCTCACAAAAACCCGTGATGACAAAAATAGGTAGTTAACTGGAATAAGCTCAATAGTTCCACCTCACACCAGGACTGAGGCAGTAAGAGCCATCCCTCACCACCAGTCCTCCTGCATGAGGACAGTCCATCAAGGCATGATAACGCTGCAATAGTACTGGCAAGCCTCCTGGTAAACAAAGCGAGACAGACTTGCCTCTTGAAAAATCAACTGAACTAAATAAATCTATGTTCAGCTTCCAACTCATCAGCCCAACAAATCATACAGAGATAATATCTGCCCCAAAGCTTAATGGAAATGGCATTCACATTTCAGAATAGCTGACAAATGTCAGGGGCCCAGAATTTTGCTGTGTTGCCTTTTCTGTTTTTAACCAGCTCACATCCCTGTTTACCTCAATGTGACGCACATTCCTCCTGCTTAGCTCCACTGATCTGGAAACCAAAGGCTCCTTCAAGATGAAATAAATTGTTCCTGTGGCAATGCCAAGGGGGTGATTTAATATAGTCTGGAGACTTCTCAATTCAATTTCACACCCAACGATTGAGCTAAAAGAAAAATCCACACTTTACATTTCTTCTTTATAGGAGCACTGTTATTTTACTGTATCACCAGCAACAGCCTTTCTGAGCACTCCATATTTGCAGTACTCCAGGTCCAGATGCCGTATTAGCTCCCTGAAACGCTGGAAGTGCTCTTTCAAACCAGCTGGCCAAGTACACATTATATGACTACAACTATTCGCTTTCGCTCCCAGTGCTAGGGAGTGTTCTGTAGAGACAACATTCTTTCTCCTCTGAGAAGCTACTTTCAATTCCTGTGCTGGCTACCGTTTTGTGCAACATCCCTCGATACTTCCTTTTTGTTCTCTTTTGCATCGTATTTGGCAGTGGGGGGGGGAAGGCAAGAGCAGGTTTGTGGAGGATTTAATGCAACTTCTGTTCTCCAAATAGCAGCCTTACATTTTGGCTTGAGAATGATAAAACCAATGCTAATAACAGAGACACGAAGAAAATATTCAGACTGTCCTAAAAAAGCACCTTTTTTGTTTCTTTTATTTTAAGAATTCAAACAATGACTGAGTAACATATGTAGTAAATTCCAAGGAGCTCATCTGCACTGGATCTAAGAATGTACGTAGTGCAATACCAACTATCAATTTTATCTTGTTGCTGCAAAAATTTAAGTCCAACAGTTAATTGGTAGCACAAGGATAATAAACATTACTGTGTATATGTTTAGCCTGTTTCAGTAATTCCTAAAGTTCATATTACCTTAATTTAGCAAACAAAATTATGGAAGAAAACTGACCTTAATTAGTTTTTACCAGTTGCAGCCCAGAAAGCCAACCATATCCTGGGCTGCATCACCAGCAGCGTGGCCAGCAGGTCAGGGAGGTGATTCTCCCCCTCTATTCCGCTCTCATGAGACCCCATCTGCAGTACTGCATCCAGCTCCGGAGCATCCAACATAAAAATGACACAGACCTCCTCTTGGAATGAGTCCAGAGGAGGCCACGAAGATGATCAGAGGGCTGAGCACCTCTCCTATGAAGACAGGCTGAGAGAGTTGGGGTTGTTCAGCCTGGAGAAGAGAAGGCTCTGGGGAGACCCTATTGTGGCCTTCCAGTCTCTAGAGGGGACCTACAAGAACGTTGCAGAGGGACTTTTTACAAGGGCCTGCAGCAATAAGACAAGGACTAATGGCTTTAAACTGAAAGAAGGTAGATTCAGACTACACATAAGGATGACACTTTTTACAACAAGGTTGGCAAGGCACTGGCACAGGTCGCTCAGAGAAGCTGTGGATACCCCATCCCTGAAAGTGCTGAAGGCCAGGCTGGACAGGACTCTGAGCAACTGGGTCTAGCAGATGGGGGGGATGGAACTAGATGGTCTTTAAGGTCCCTTCCAACGCAACCCATTCTGTGATTCTATCAGTAACGGTGTTCCCATAGGAGCAGACCTCTACAGCAAAACAGTTGGTGCTGAGGATTTTCTGGTAAGGTGCCATGGACTGAATGACCATTAGCAGTTTGAGCATACTAGGCACACTACTGGAGTGCATCTTCTACATAATTTCATCTGAAAGGTATCCAGTTCATGAACTATTCTGTGATGTGAACAAAAAGCACAGGTAATGAAGATCAACAGTAAAGCTGCCTCACGAGAATCCCCATCTCAGACTAAAAATGCTAACGTAGGCGCAAGCCAGTATCTCTCATAAGAATAGTTAGATGGCCCTCCTGGAAAAGCCAAAAACCCCCAATAAACACCATCCCCACCCACAAAAAAAACCCCAAACAAACAAACTGAAGTGCTATGGGACAATAATAAATAAGGCATGTAGTCAAACTTGCGCAGGAAACTAGGGTTTAAGCTATGCATTATGAGAAGCTGTGTGAAAAGTATTGATGCTAACTGTACAAATTTAAGGACCATAAGAAAAGCAACATAAATAACCATCTTCTTATTGCACTGTATTTCATTGATCTTTGACAACTTCAGTTTCATCTCAACCCTTCTGATGTATCCCACACTCCTCTTCTGTGTGGTGACACTGAGGCAAAGACAGACTGGCTTATAGTCACAGTGCCCACTTACGGGCAACAACGGGAGCAGAACCAGTGCTTCCGCAATTCATTCAGAAGCATCGCACTTCTATAATCGCACAAAAACCCCATCAGAGTACCTATAAAGCTCGGTCTCTTAAAAATCTGTTACTGAGCCCGTTGAAGTGTCAAGGGACACCTCTGTGGCTGTCAGAGATGCAGAATCAGGACCTCACTGAACAGAATGCTAAACACGGGAATGAAATATACTAAAGAGAACACTAAGAGCTGAGAAACTGTTTTGTTTATACTCTCGGAGCTATAATGTTGTAAAACAACCATAAAATGCATACTATTCATTCCCTGTCTCTGTCAACGCAGTTAGACTAGAAAAATAAACAAGAAAAGGCCATGGGACAGTTTAAACAAATAAAACGCTTGCCTTGCCCGTTGCTGATTTACTATTTCGCCTACAGTGATCAACATTTATAGCATTTCAGCTGTTTCTCATCACAGTCATTCAGAATGCTTTTTCCCTTCCCTCCCCACCATCAACTGCAAATGCACTAACATGACTAAAAATACAATTTCAACTTGTCTGGATTTAGGAAGGACACTGACAATTTTGAAAGTCACTACTAAAAAAACAAGTAAGAGAGTGGAATAGAACCTATTAGAACTCCTCCATAAATGTTATTTAACCATTGAAAAAATGTACAAGGGAAAACTGTTGACCCAACAACATACATCCTCAAAAGTTTAGTAAAAAAACCTCTGCTGAAATGTAGCTTCAAATACAAAGGAAAACAGTCTACCCAGAGACAAAAACGTACAAATTTTCACTCAAGGCATTAGTCTTACTTTGCACCTCTGCACTGAAACATAAAACAAACAGCCTCTTACTATCCCTCTCTTGCCTTTCTCCCTGCCACTGCAGCCCACAATCAGTACTGTGACCTGTCTCACTGTCTAACACTCTGGTTGTACTATTCGAGTGTTTCTTATTCTTGCCAGCCTGTCTCGACCATCTGTCATTCGCTGTCTTACACTTCATTTGCAAATTACTCAAGCAGGTCTGTTGTCTATACATTTGAACAGCTCCTAGCAGCTACAGCCTCTAAGACTAGAGTCTGTAGAAAAAAGATACATCAAGGACAGTAATACACCATCTTCAGTTGAGCGACTAAATGGAGTCTGTAGCAAACCTACATAAACTACATGTGAACAGCATTTCAAGCTTAATGGTATACAAAAAAAGTATCTGACACAAACATGTAAGGAAGAGGTAAAAAGAAAACTATGAAAATATCATCCTTGGGCTGGAAAAGAACAGAGGTGTACACAGAGGAAACTTTCTGTTTACAAATGTGACCAAGACAGGGATATGGGAAACTCTTTCTAGGATCCATTTCAGACATACGCTGACCTATTCTATCATACATCCAGCTCAGTGTATGTGATGCAATAGGTGCACACTGGTCACACAGCAACACACTGTAACTGACAATTCAAACAAATTTTACCTGATGGGCTATGTAAGAATATGAGAGTCCAGGGTCACAGGAGAGATGCTTACACCACAGTGCAGCTTTCTGCATTTTTCACTTAGTTAATACAGCAAACTCCTGCACAACTCGCTACACAATAGAGATTAATATAGTTTTCTTAAAATACATTAACTTGTTCTAGTTCCTAATTTCACTCTAAAAATAGAGAAGTGGTCTAAGTCGGGGGGGGGGGGGGGGGGGGG